>JARHVA010000029.1:8318750-9557500 GCA_037957365.1 Torreya grandis
TGAAATTTAAAAATGCATTTTTGGCCTATATGCTTGCTTGCTTGAAAAAGCCTATATGAGCATGGTTGACATATAGTTTGGAGTTTTTACTCTATTTAAATGTCCTATGATGATGTAAAAACATCATCCCATGATTTTTAAACTCTTACCTATCATTATCAACCTCTGTGGCACCTCAAAACACTATCTGGTCCAACGGTGACCTCAAATAGACATGTTAATGACAGTGACAAAACATCAAGCACTTCCACTTGTCCAATGTCCTTGAAAATTTTATTTATGATTAATTAACTCATTATTATTATACAAACCAAATTTATGGTCAAAAATACACATATAGATGGTATAAACTTCAAATTTCCTTCAAAAATGCCCCTTTTGCATAGACTGTGTGCATACCTGACTATATTTTTGCATATTGAAGGTATTTTATCGAGTAATGTAGGTTTTCAAGATCAAAATAATATTAAATTAGCATAATATTCTCCTAAATATTCTTTAAAACATCCTTTTCCCCTTTTTCTAACATGCTTTAACCCTTTTAGCAAGGCAATTAGGCCTCTCAGGACTATGTATATACTACTGTAGGTGGATATTGATCAGGTTTGAACATTTTTAGTGGTCATTCCATCCTCAATATATTTTTATAAAATATTTAGATCAATTTAAATTTTCTACTCATCTCTTTTATATTAATTTGACTAGTTTTTAAGCTTTTAGGCCTTGAACAGTGCATAGTCCATACAATGGCCTATAGGTTCTCAATGTTCACTATAGGCATAGGTTTTGACTATACTATTATTATGTCTTGCTCAAATAACCTCCAAGGCCACTGAATGGTTATCATCTTAAATAACTTTCATTCACTTGACCCTAAACCTCCTTGAGGTCTCCTTAGTGACCACACACTTAGGTGACAAAACCCTATGGGCATTGATTTGCATAAGCCTGTAGGTGTATTTTAGACATTGTAGGTTTCAATAGTATCTCTCAAAACCAAATATGTCCTTGGACCTATGTGTTTGTTGTAGGTGGTTATATAGACTTTTAGGTCACCTTTTACTACTTTTAGTTTAGCATTTACCCTCTACCTCCATTCAAGGTTGTATTGTCTTTAGAAAACCCTGCCTTACTTGCTCAAAACCCTTGTGAAAGCTCAAACCCTTATCTTGCAAAATTTACTCTCCTTCCATAATCCTTGGTTATTCTTGCATTGGGGGGGTTTGATTGTAGGTACACTTATATCTTATTATCCCTATATATGGCCTATTTGAACTTGAATGTGCATTTTGTGAACATAGGATTGTAATAGGGGGAGATTAGTATTGTGTTAGTGAATATAACAAATCAATCAAAAACACACTAAACCCTAAGCCTATCTCAAAGGGGGAGCTTAGTTAACAAAACAAAAATGGAACACACAACTAAAAAATGAAATAAAAACCTTCTTTCACCTTCCTTGGATGCTCCAAAATTCTTGTTGTAGTGGCTTTCTCATTTTGTGCTCATGAATCATGCATCAATGAAATGTGGCTAGCTCTATCTCTCTGTGGCACCATGTTTGTCTTTGGCTTGGCTTGGCTTGGATTAATATTTGGGAATTATAACACTAATTTTCATAAAGCTTTGGAATCAATTCATCATTATAAATTTGGCATATGAGAGCATTTTTTAAGGTATTTGAGCATAATAACTTTGCACCAAAATAACTTCAACTTCAATAGGCAAGGACTCCTATTTATAGATTTTTGGAATGGTTTGAGGATCAACCATGACCTTCCATCTCAAGATTGAGATGTGTGGAATAAATCCAAATATGAAATTCATTCTACAAATATCCCCATTAATATTTGGGATAGAGGGGCATTGAATAGGCATGAAGGGTCTTAATTAGGCATGGGAGGGGTTAACCATGATATTTTATGCATTTATGGCCTAGGGATGTCTTCCCAAGAAATGATGTCACCTGATAATGTAGATATTTAATATTCATTTTTCAAAATAAATTATTCAATAAGTTCCATGGAATTCTTAATTAGGATCATGATTTAGTTTAATTAGATCTTAAGCATGATTAATCACTTTGACGCAAACCTTGGCTCTTTGTGCACAAATTAATCACATTGGTTAAAATATCATCCTATTGGCTCAAACTTTGACTGGATTAGAATTGGAAGTTGATGTTAGATGCATTGGATTATTTATCCATTTAGGATGTTTTCAAAACAAAATAACAAAGGCACCTATTTTGTGCAACAAATTTGATAGAAAAGAACAATTTAGGGCACCCAGGTGCAAAATTGGCATTTTGACTCAAAATGATATGATTAATGTTTCCTAATTCATAAATTACATTTCGCCATTTAGTGACACTCTAGCCAAAATCATCACTTGAATATATCAATTTCAACTCATTTAATGTGTTTTAATGTTTTTAGGCCATATTGTGTATTTTGGTAAGAAATTGGTTAAAAGCCTAGTTGAAGATCATCGATGGCTAGTTTTAGGTGTCTATAGTTTTCCCCTATTTGGAAATATGTTACAAGTCATAGGCACAATAATGTCTTCTCAAATAATGAGAGATGGCATGTATGCCAAAAAGAAGATGATTATTAAAGAACAAAGCTCTAAAAAGTGTTTGGAAAGCCTATGATGATGCCTCCTCGAGGGAGTGGCCATCACATTTGTTGATGGATGATCCCTCGAAAAGAAGCAAGAAGAAAAAGTGGGATTAAACTATGGGTGAGATTAATCAAAATGATAAATCCTTGTATAAATTGATTTAAAAAGGGGACTATTTTGCCCAAAGGTGGTTATAATCAAGAATAAAATTCAAATATAATGATTTGCTCATAGGCAGTTATAATCATTAAAAGGATCTAAATTAGATAAAGATGATTATGCCCCAGTTAGGGTTGATTATTAAGCATAACTCAAGGATATAACATAGAATATAAATTAAAGATGAGAGGTCACAAATGTAGATGTGATGATCTAATGACTAAAGAAGCCATAAGCAACCAGGCATACAAGGATGCACAAAGTGATGAAAGGAATGAATAGAGGAATAAGATTTGATCAATATGAATGATTTGGTTGTACTTGCCAATGAGGAGATGCTCATCCTTATTATAAATGATACAAATAGAATGGCCAATGGGTTAGTTTTATCAAGGGTGTAAGGATTTACTAAGGTATCAAGGAGAAACTCATATGGCTCCATTGATTGTAGACCTTCTTGAAGATAATTTTTGCTATAGCATGTGATGATAGGCATCATGATAGAACACAATAAATACTTTATTGAAATACACATAAAGACTGACTCCCAATCCAATAAACACTCTAAAATAATGCACCAATGATAAAAACCATGATGATAATGTTGACGTATGAATATGGATGGACTAAAGAATAATGTGCACAAGGAATCACCCAATGAACACATATAGACTGAGTCAAGGCAATAGTGTCGAAAGTAAACAAATATGGAAGTGAATAAACAAATAGAAAAACAAACAAAAAAAAACTTAAAATAAACAAAAAAATAGAAATATTTAAAACAAAAGCAAAAGAAAGCATCCTAACAATGACCATGCCCCAGTAAGGCAGATTGAGGATAACTAACTAGGCTTAGATAGGACAAATGTTTTTAGATTTTGAAATATTTAAATTTTTTTAGTAATTTGAGGTATCTTAACTTGTTATAGAATGACAAGACACTTACTCATAAAATGAAGAGAGCATTTGGCTTAGGTTGCTCATAAAATGGTGGGAGTGTATGGAAAGGGGGAATAAGGTGACCTCAACATGAATTGAGCATGACCCACATAGTCCTAAAATAACCTTATGTCACAACAATTTCATCCACACAAAAGATAGGGAAAAACCAACTAGGTCCCAACAAGTTCTCAAATCTATAAAATAGCCAGTCAAATGAAAAAAATGATGGCAAGGTGATGTGGCAATGCATGGTAAATAAAAGTTATCCCTAATTTTCCCATAGGTAGTTATAACTAGGATACAATAGAATAGGTCAATGATACTAATTTGCCCATAGGTGGTTATAATTAGTATCAATAGTGGTGAAACATTTATTTTCCCATAGGTGGTTATAATTAGGCTCACATAAACAAACTTGATAAGATGGAAAAATGAGAAATATCTTGTTAGATCAACTGTCACACTACTTTCATAGACTATCATTGTGAACACAGAATTGATAAGAATTGAAACTTGATTAGAATCCCCTCACAAAAAGTGTGAGAAGAACCAAAGTAACCAAGATCAAAATAGGATTGGATAGGATAATAAAAAAATAGGCTTTGGTCTAGATAGGAATGGAATGATATGATGGCATGGTCTTACTCTAAGATGATGATGGGTTTTGATAGATTGGATAAAATGGTAAGAGGGTTATCCCCAAGTGGTGGGGTGATTGGCTAAGATATGTGACAATAGTAAAAGTATATGTAATAAAGGCAATGGCATGGTAATGAAATGGTATGGTACATGTTTGGTTTTGGCCTAGGTATTGTAAATGGCATATGATTCTATTATTCTTGTTGAAGTGGAGATGCACATCTTAATCAACAAATGATATAAAAAGAATATATGACCATGTTAATTTCTATCATACACCTCATCTGAATAACTACTCTATCAAAAATTGTTTGTATATTTAGTCATCAAGAATGATTTTGTGATCTACATTGGCCATTGATTCTGATTCTTTCAAGCATGAAGGCAAGGTATCTTTATAGCCTCTCCAAAGGAAAGTGTGGCTATAGATGGTAAATAGGGATAAAATTTGGATGATACATTTTTTTTTAAATGGAATGGAAGATGATAATGGAATGTGTAATGGTGGGGAAACAAATAGAGATCAGGACTTTCAATCACATGTAATGTTGTTGATGTTGGATTTGACATAACTTTAGCTTTGGCAGGGCCAAAGACTTCTAAATATTCTCTTGATATGACCACCTAATTTTTTTGTTGTGTGATCTTGAGAGTAGATACCATCTAATTAGGTTATAGATTGGAAGATATTTTAATTTTTTATTTAATTTTATCTTCATTAAGTAGTGAAGAACTTTTGTGCTTAGCTATCAATTCCTTGAAGAGGTTTATACCAATGAAGTTGTCTTGATTAACCCATAGTGCCTCCAAAATGGTTTCACTAATGAACATTGAATTTTGGCTTTGATTGTCTTCTAGCACCTCCAAAAAGGTTTCATTTGAAGATGTTGAGTTTGAACTTTGGTTTCCCCCTAGCACCTCCAAATAGGTTTCACTAGGAAAGGGTTCTTTTATTACATGCATATGGTCTTAGCCTCCTTACTCTTCTTTAACTACTATGTCACCATGGATGCAGTTCAATAAAGTGTGATTCTATTGGTCCTAATGACACTTGTGGGAGATGGAATGTCAATGAAATGGCTAGATTGGTTGGTGGTAATGGCCTGTGGAATGGTAATGGAACGAAGGTTGGAAGCATAATCCTCATATAAGATGCTAGATAACTTATATTGAAGCTAAATTACTCATCATCAAAAACTATATAAGGATCACAAATGTATTCAAATTGATCTAAAAGGCATGCATAACTAATGTTGTAATAGTCGTGAACATATTCTATATCTGAATCTGATTCCAACTCAATGGACTTTGAATCCAATGTTGAGACTAATGTTGATTTTGATGCTAAATTTGATGTTGATCCAAGAATATAACTTGACTCTAACTCTGATTCTTCATTTGATGGGTACTCTATTATAATTATGTCTTATTGAATGTTTGGTATTGGACAAGTAATAGCTTGTGATGGTATAATGGGCTCCACAAAGATTGGTTTATCAAAGTGAAACTCCTCAATGATGGGAAAAAGGTCAAGAGACAACTCCTTAGAGACAAGATTATCAATAGGGGGCTCTTGAAAAATAGGCATATGGTTGAGATAATGATTTTCTCAAAGGTGGTTATAATCATTAAGAAGTGACCCAGCAAAGACATGCTCATAAAAGTGAGACTCCTTGACAATTGTATAGGATTAAAAGGTGATTCATCATAGGTTGACTTATCATAAATGGTTGGTTAAACAAAATCATCTTGGATTAGTTGGTTATTTTGGCCTTAGTTTCTAATGGGTTGGGAAATACTAATTTTGAACATAGATTAGTCTTTAAATGATTGGATTGGTTGAGGTTTGGATGGGATTGGTACTAAACAAAGAATGGCCTATGGTTGGATAATGGTAGGGCATTATGGAGCTTGATTGTTTGGATGAGCTAAAGAATGAAGTCTTGAGATGTTAATAACAAGGTGGTATGGGGCTTGGTTGTTCATATAAGTTAAAGGGTAAGGTCTTGGAATGATGAAGGGGCATTATGGAGCTCGATTTTTCACACAAGCCAAAGGACTAGGTCCTGGTATAGAAATGGTATGGCATTGTGGAGCCTAATTACTCACAAAAGCCAAAAGATGAGGTCTTATAATGGTAATGGTATGCCTTTGATATTGTGGATCTTGGTAGCTTGTATAATCCAAAGGAAAGTTAGGGGTAGATAATGATTAGATAACAAAAAGATGTCATGGAACTTGATTGCTTACACAAGCCAAAGCATCTAAGTCCTCTTGATAAACCATATCATCCCAATCTTGAGTTGGATCATAAGCTAGTTTTTTACTATGTTTCATGTACTGATTATTGTAAATAGGGTATTGATCCATATCCCGAACAACATTATCTATAGTTGGGTCTCCAAAGTCCTCCTCACAAGCCTCTTCATACCAATCAAGGTCTTGAGTTAGATTGTAAGCTGGTTTGTGACTTTGTTCCCATGAATTATTATTATGAGGTGGATAGAAATCTATCTCACAAACCATATTATCATCATTGGTGTCTTGAATAAATCCATAAAAGTCATTTTGTGTGGGCATTCTATCATAAGTTGGATTATACGTGAATCCACCATAGGTATAGCTAGACATATCCACAGAAATGATGAAAGCTTCAAAAATAAAAAGGCTTAGAGTTTTACAAACTCCAAAAAATATGTCTAAAGGACAAATGGCTCAAACTTGGTCTAACTTGGTTAAAAGTATGGAGCTGTATCTCTACAAATGGTTTGTGTTAAGACTTGGCATAAAATAGTCTAATGTCAAATTTTTTACAAATAAAAGGTCAAGCATCTAAATAAAAACTATCATGTCAAAAGTCTAGGTCAAAGTGTTCCCAACAAGGTCTAAACTAGGAAAGGGAAAATATTTTCTAAGTCTTTTGTCTAAACACAAAGTCAAAAGCTAGGCATAAATAGGTTGTGCTAGGAATTTTGACCAAATAGTGTCAAAAACTAGACTTTAAACAAAGGCATGATGTGGTTTGATTTAATATAACAAATTTGGAAATAGTTTTGATCTAGACTTGACACATGGAATGAATCATAAACATGATCAATTGGCATTAGGCATAAGGCAAAAGGCTCTTGGAGAAAGAATATGTTCTCCCGAATAAAGGCACAAATAATGATCAGGATAGGCATTAAACAAACAAACCATCAATAGTTTTTAAATTTGGGTAATTGATTAACCAAATTTATGCAACCCAAAAGAGAAAGATCTATGTATCAGCCCCAAGAACTAAGGTCTAAAGAAATCAATCAATGTTTGAATCTAAACTTTGACAAGGTTAATTGAAAACTCAATTTTGAAAACTAGGTTTTGACCAAACAAGCTACACAAGATTGGATAGCATGACAGCACAAGATAAAGGTCCAAATGACTAATGTGACACAGTTTGAAACAAATAGTTTTTGACATAATGGTAAATAAGTCTTGAAACAAATTGACCAACCTAACGGTGTAAGCATGTTTAAATGATGTGATTAGTGTTATATTTCAAAGACTCAAAGGCAAAATGGTTTGACATGTTTTGGGAAGCATAACTCTACCCTCTTCAACTTAAATACATGGTTTTGACATGGTTATAAACAAAAAATCAAGTTTAGTCTCAAGACATACCAAGCAAAAAAAATGACCAAAATACACTGAGTATAATAATCCAAATCCTAGCAAGGGTATAGCAATGTGGGGTTGACTAAAACTAATTGGTTTTCTATCATTTCTAGGGGGATCAATTAAATAATTACTTTCACATCATAATGTAAAATAAAAACATGTAATTGGGTGTCTATGGCACTTGGCTTGTTGTAAAAAGGTCTTGCCCTTTTTGCAACCACTACATTTGTCATTTATTCATTGTAGTGCGATGTCCAAAGTGTAGATACGTCTTGTGTTTAACTCCAACACTAGAAGTTGTTTTAACCACTCAAAACCTCTGATCTTAGTGGGAGTAGTTAAAGTCAATGTTAGGAGATGAAACTTTGGGTCAAAACTTCCCTAAAGAACTTGCGAGAGGTAATGAAGTCCCCTTCACAAGCCAAGTTTGCATTAAAAAAAATAACTAATAGAAATACTTTAGGGTCATTTTCAAGATCACTAAAACTATTGAGATTTTTTGGGGAATGCTTTAGATGACATTTTTTCTATGCCTTGGACTAGGCATGTTTGAAATAAGGACAACACTTTTGATTTCAAAATTTCCCTAAAGGGGATGGATGGAAGAGCATACATGCAACATTCATCTTTTTTCCAATCAAATTCTAAGTTTAAACAACTATTGAAGACAAAATTTGACAAGTGAGTTCAATTTTAATCATCAAGTGAAAGATTAGGTGGTGTTATTTTGACCCCTTAGTCTTAAATTGTAACTTTGAAAGAATAATTTGTCCAAAGATTTACCTAAGCATCTAATCTCTTTGTTAAGTACCAAAACAAAGTTCCTAGTCCATTTTAAAATTTCAAAGAAGGTCTAAAAATCATGTATTTATTGGAAATATTGTCATTGATGTCAAAGTCTAACATTATTGGTGACAAAGGACCCATTGCATTTAATAATGTTTGTAATAAATATATCTTAGCTAATGTGTGTTAATATTTATTTAATATTAACGAATATATTTTTAGTTGCATACGACACAAAAGAAGGGCCCATGGAGAAGTCAAAGAGTGATGGGGTAAAGACAAAAGAAGGATGGGATGCACTTTCCCATGAAGAGTCATATTGGGGAATTCCAAGAGTCACCAAGTGAAGACAAAAGAGGAAGGGCACAATTTCTCATGAAGGGACACTTTGAGGAATATGAAAAGTCACCAAGATAAGGACAAAATAGGGAAGGACATTTTTGTTCATGAAGGGTCACCACGTGACTTTTCAAAGGCAAGGATATGAAGGGTCATACAAGTTTGGTGCCATTTTCCATGAGGATTTAAGGGTCATAAAGGGGGAAGGCCAAAGGTCATTTGGAAAGCTATAAATAAAGGCTTGAGAAGCCATTTGTAATGTGAGTGATAGAGGTTGATTTTATATTGTAATATCTAGCTTAGAAGAGCAATTATGAGAGATGAATATGATTTGTATTTGTTATATTTAGCTTAGAAGAGCAAAGGTGAGAGAGAGAAAAGAGATGTTGTAATGAACTATAATTTGTTGAGATAGCAACATTGAGAGATAGTTGTGTGGTATACACAAAGGGGTTAGTGCTCATGTGGGTTGGTGCTCACAAATTATTGTTGTGTTGGTGCTCAGAAAAGGGGTTGGTCCTCCTATGGGTTGGTGTTCATGAATTTTTGTTGTGTTGGTGCTTAACAAAGGGGTTAGTGCTCTTGTGGGTTAGTGCTCACAAATTGTTGTTGTGTTGGTGTTCAGCAAAGGGGTTGGTGCTCCTGTGGGTTGGTGCTCATGAATAGTTGTTGTGTTAGTTCTAAACAAAGGGTTTGGTGCTCCTACAAGTTAATTCAATTCTTTTGAATATTTTTTTGATTGGTGCTCATTCATATACTTGAGATTGTTCTCCATGGTTTTTCCCATATTGGGTTTCCATGTTATGCCTGGTGTCTCTCTCTATCTTGTGTGGTGTTTATTGTTTCAATTTTATTGCATAACTTAAATGTTTGATTAAGTGGAATTTGATAAATGGAAAGTTTTATAAGATATATGATATAATGGTTCACCCCCCCTCTCAGTATATCCCATGCTTAACAATTGGTATCAGAGCAGGTTCCTTTTGAAAAGTTTTACAACTTGAAGGTAGATCGGGAAAGCACGATGTTTGGATCACATGAAGGATTTTCTAAAAATAAGGCACCTTTGTTTGATGGGGTGAATTATGCTTTTTGGAGCATGATAATGAATATTTATTTGATGGCCCTTGGATTTGACATATGGCAAGCAGTGGTGGAGGAATATGAAGAGCCATAGACATCTATAATTACTCTAGCAAAAAAGAAGGCAAGTGAATGTAATGCTAAAGCTTTAAATGCTATTTTATGTGGTTTATGTGAATCTAAATTTGTTAAAGTTATGAAATGTAAATCTGCTCATGAAACTTGGGTAAAACTTGAGAATATTTACAAAGGTGATGGAAAGGTTCAACAAGCTAAGCTTCAGACTTTTAGAAGATAGTTTGAAAGTTTGAAGATGGAAGAAGAAGAAGATATAGCAAGTTATCTCTTGCAAGTTGATCAAATAGTAAACCAGGTTCAAGGTCTTGGAGAAATGTTGGAAGAGTCAACGGTGGTGAAAAAGGTTTTAAGATCTCTACCAATGAGATATGATGCAAAGGTTTCGACAATCGAGGAGATGAAGAATTTAGCCAAGCTAAAGATGGATGAGCTTCATGGTATTCTCACGGCATATGAAATGTAGACAGAATAAGATAAACCCTCAAAAAGAGAAGTGGCTTTCAAGACATCAAATAAAGAGAAATCTAAGATTCAAGAATCAAGTGATAGTTCCAGTGATGATGATGATGATGACAACAGAGCACTTTTCATTGGCAAGCCAAAAAGGGGAACAGGTAAATATCAAGGAAAATTACCTTTTAAATTTTTTAATTGTGGAAAGATTGGACATTTTTCAGCTAGATGCCCAAATAAGGGTAATGATGAAGAAGAAGAAAATCCTACATACAAGAAGAATTTTAAAGGCAAATCCAATAAGGGATTCGAGAAGAAGAGCCTGTATTCTAAGGATCCTAGCTCAGTCGAAGATAGTGGAGTCAGCGATTCATAAGAAGAAGAGATTCTATTCATGGCCATACATGAAGGTGATCAAGAAGAAGAAGAGGAGGAAGCTGAAGTGAATATGTAAGGATAACTCATGTGTGCCTTAGAAGAGTTAAAATCTGTTGAAAAGAAAAATTGAAGATTGAAGCGCCAGATCGAGAAAAATGAAAAGGAGTCAAAGGAGATAATTGAAGGTCTACAAGCACACTTTGAAGAAGCCAAGAAGAATGAAGAATATCTAATAGCATAGTTGGAATAGTAAGAAAAGAATGTGAGAGGTATGTTATTGAAATTGTTTCTTTAAAATCAGATCTTGATAAAATAAATAAAGCAATCAATGATAGAGTAGCCAATGATTCAAAATTTGAGAATAACACTAATATGCTGAATAAGATATTAGAAATCCAAAAGGCAATATTAGATAAGGCAGGTGTCAGTTTTGAAAAGAAGAAGAGCTATGTTGAAGCTTTTACAAATGAGGAAACAATAAGGGAAGAAGTGAAGAATACAGAGGATAAAGAAGGCTGGAAGGAACAAAGCTATAAAAGGCAATCAGGTCAGAGATACACAAATAGGTCCTATTTTTATGGTTACTATTTTTATTATAATGGATATGGTCTTAAGAAATTAGCTGTAGAAAAAGAGCTAACAATCTCAGAAATAAGGAAAAGGAAGGTCAAGTAGAGTCAAGTAAAAGCTATAACTCTTTTGCTCCTCTATCAAGCTTTGATGAAGAGACCATAATTTGTTACAAGTGTAACAATTTCAGACACATAGCTCAGTATTGTAGAAGTGTTTTCAAGTCAGTCAAGAAGGACCAGAGTTTTAGGGATCCATTTATCAAGAAAAAGGTTCAGACATGGTAGAAGAAACAACCTGAAGGTTCTATGTTGGTCCAGACAGCTTTGCATGCAAGAAATGAAGAAAAGCCATGGTTTATTGATAGCAGATGTTTGAGGCACATGACAAGATACAAGAGAAATTTCATAACCTTGAAGAAGATCAATTGTGGCACAGTGAAATTTGGAGACAATACTACTACCAAAATTGTTGGAAAAGGTACACTAAGTTTAGATAATGGTAGAACTAAAATTGAAAAATGTTTTATATGTAAAAGGTCTTAAGCACAATCTTTTGATTGTTAGTAAAATATATTATCAAGGATACACTTTAAATTTTTATACATAAGGTTGTGATATTAGAAGAAAATATTCAAATGAGTTGATTGCAAATGCTCAAAGGACAGGGAACAATGTGTATGTATTATCAGATATCTTCTCAAAGGCACGATCAAAGGATACATTCAAAGATCTGCAAGAGGAGTTGGGAGTAATTTTGATTACTTCATGCCCTTGATGTTCAGCATCAGTTGAGGGGGAGCTAAGTGTTAGCTCTAGGTAGGCCATTTGCCATTGATGTCAAAGGGGGAGAATAATAGGTATAGGTATAGGTGCAAATATAGGTACAGGGAATAGGTACAGGTTTCTATAGTAAGGGGGAGTTACTATATGTTTTCATATGACAGTATGTGTAGGTGATAAGATGTGCCAGTTTTAGGATTGAGGTTGGCATCAATGACAAAGGGGGAGATTGTTGGATATATTGTCATTGATGTCAAAGGTCTAAAATTATTGGTGATAAAGGCCCCATTGCAAATAATAATGTTTTTAACAAATATATCTTGGCTAATGTGTGTTAATATTTATTTAATATTAACAAATATATTTTTAGTTGCATATGAGACAAAAAAGGGCCTATGGAGAAGTCAAAGAGCCACGGGGTAAAGATAAAAGAAGGATGGGACACATTTTCCCATGAAGAGTCATCTTGGGGAATTCTAAGAGTCACCAAGTGAAGACAAAAGAGGAAGGGAAAAATTTCTCATGAAGGGACACTTTGAGGAATACGAAAAGTCACTATGATAAGGACAAAAAAGGGAAGGACATTTTTGCTCATGAAGGGTCACCATATGAATTTTCAAAGGCAAGGATATGAAGGGTCATACAAGTTTGGTGCCATTTCCCATAAGGATTGAAGGGTCATAAAGGGGGAAGGCCAAAGGTCATTTGGAAATCTATAAATAAAGGCTTGAGAAGCCATTTGTAATGTGAGTGATAGAGGTTGATTTGATATTGTAATATCCAGCTTAGAAGAGCAATTGTGAGAGATGAATATGATTTGTATTTGTTATATCTAGTTTAGAAGAGTAAAGGTGAGAGAGAGGAAAGAGATGTTGTAATGAACTATCATTTGTTGAGATAGCAACATTGAGAGATAGTTGTGTGGTATACACAAAGGGGTTGGTGCTCCTGTGGGTTGGTGCTCATGAATTTTTGTTGTGTTGGTTCTCAGCAAAGGGGTTGGTGCTCATGAATTGTTGTTGTGTTGGTGATCAGCAAAGGGTTTGGTGCTCCTATGGGTTGGTGCTCATGAATTGTTGTTGTGTTGGTGCTCATCAAAGGGGTTGGTGCTCCTATGGGCTGGTGCTCATGAATAGTTGTTGTGTTGGTGCTCAGCAAAGGGGTTGGTGCTTTTGCAAGTTAGTGCTTGCAAATATTGTTTGGGTTGGTGTTCATTCATATACTTGAGATTTTTCTCCATGGTTTTTCTCACATTGGGTTTCCACGTTATATCTGGTGTCTCTCTCTATCTTGTGTAGTGTTTATTGTTTCAGTTTTATTGCATATCTTGAATGTTTGATTAAGTGGAATTTGATAAAGGGAAAGTTTTATAAGATATATGATATACTGATTCACCCTCCCTCTTAGTATATCCCATGCTTAACAATATTAACAAATTTAAAGCTTGATCCTACAGTGAAAAATTCATTATGTCCTTGAGCTTTGAAGCTAATTTAAGTTTAGAATAATGTCATTGGTTAATTGTCTACCCAAAGGCATCACCCTAAAAGCAAATGTGTTAGATTAGAACATTTAAATATATTTTCAAATTTTTATGAAACATATATGCAACTTGAATCTAACCTGATATCAAATTTTAAAAATTTAGGAGAAAACATGTGGTTTCTAAAAAATCATCAAAAACAGAGTTTGTATGACCCCAAACCAAGCATTTTAAAATTTCCTATTAGCTCTCAGGTTTGTGTTTTTAAGAAAAACATAGTGACCATCAATGGTTTTACCTGATCATCTATAGTTTCACTTGACCTTCAATGGTTAAAAATGACTATTGGTGGTTTACTCAATTGTCAGTAGTTCCTCTAACTATCGGTGGTTACCTGTGAAAACCTGTGAAGATAAAAATCTAGCCAAATCAAATTATAAAATCACTTAAAAAGAGTTTTAAGCATCCAAATTGAAATTTTAAGTTTTCCTCATGCTCTCCTTCATACATGGGATGCATCTTGTCCCATTGGGCATATCATTATGTGAACATAAGATTTCAATAAGGGGAGATTAGTATTGTGTTAGTGAATAAAACAAATCAATCAAAAACACACTAAACTAACATCGTAAGCATATCTCAAAAGGGGAGCTTAGTTAACAAAACAAAAATGGAAAACACAACTAAAACATGAAATAAATACCTTTTTTCACCTTCCTTGGATGCTCCAACATGTTTTTTTAGTGGTTTTCTCAGTTTGTGCTCATGAAGTATGCATCGATGAAGTGTGGCTACCTTTATCTCTCCTTGCCACCATGTTTGGATTTGGCTTGGCTTGAATTGGCTCAATATTTGGGAATTATAACACTAATTTTCAAGAAACTTTGGGAATCAATTCATCATTATAACTTTGGCATATGAGAGCTTAAAATTCAATAGGTAAGGCCTCCTATTTATAGACTTTTTAAAATGGTCAGAATCAACCTGAACCGTCCATCTCAAGATGAAGATGTGTGGATAAGGATTAATTCAATTATGTAATTAAAATTCATAAATATTATCATAAATATTTGGGATAAAGGGGCATTTAATATGCATGGAGGGTCTTAATGAGGCATGGGAGTGGTTAACCTTGATATTTTATGCATTTTATGGCCTAGGGATGTCTTTCTAAGAAATGATGTCAACTGATGATGCAGTAATTCAATATTCATTTCCTAAAATAAATTATTCATAAAGTTCCATGGAATTCTTAATTAGGCTCATGATTTGGTTTAATTATATATTAAGCAATATTATTGATTTTGGTACAAACCTTGGCTCATTTGGTGCACAAATTAATCAAATTGGTTAAAATGTCTTGTTATTGGCTCAAAATTTGACTCGATTAAAATTAAGATGTAATGTCAAATGTGTTTGATTCATTATCCCATTTAGGATGTTTCCAACACAAAATAACAAAGGCACATGTCTTATGCAATAAATTTGGTAGAACAGAGTAATCTAGAGCACTCAAATGTAAAAATGTCATTTTAACTTGAAATGATCTGATCAAAGTTAGTTGCTTCATAAATTAAATTGCCCCATTTAGTGACACTCTAGCCAAAATCATCACTTTAATATATAAATTTCAACTCATTTAATGTGTTTTAGTGTTTTTAGGTCAAATTGTGCATTTTTGATAGAAATTGGTCAAAATCCTGGTTGGAGGTTATCAGTGGCCAATTTTATGTGTCTACACTTTTTATTCTTATTAATTCATGTAGAAGTTTATCTTAAAATAAATCATGTCCTTTATAATCCAAACTCACTTCTTTAAGCCCCTAGAATTCCAACTCATATGCAATTAGGCCTCCCTATAAGGCACAGGCATATACGTGCCATTTTGATGACTGTAAGTGCTCTTTTCCTAGGTTTTAGATTGTTTTCCTTAAATTAGACCCTTGATTTGATGTCATCCTTTGAATTGAATTTATCTTGTCTTCTATCAACATGACACCTCACAACTCATTGATATAGTCTCTTCTTTGATTGGCTTGATGACTTAGTGTGATGTCCTTTGTATGGATTGTCAAGAAATGACTATGTATGCAAAAGTTATATATGGTTCTTAATTATTTTGAAAATTTATTTACATAGTAATAATCTCACTAAAGTGACCAGTACTATTTGATATTTTATCAAGGCATGACCCTTCATTCCCATGTTTAGCAGACCCTCTATGATGTCACCCTGTATAAACAAAACCCTGTAGGTGCCCTTAAGGATGGCCAAAAATTAAATTTGGTCCTTATTCCTCTTTTTAATTGCTTGATGAGGTCATTTGCACAAATCGTTATAGGGAGACCATTGTCCTTGAAACTTTATGACTTCATTATATTTTTTTGACTGTATGAACCTACTATAGGTCCTTTTCCTTGACTATACTTGTGCTTCTCAAGTGGCCCATACCCTCTTCTCATGCTTGTAGTTGGTGTCAATCCACCTTTGGTTCCTTGAAAAGAGGTGAATGGAGATGTGAAATATGGTGAAACATGATGAAAACACAAAAGTGGAGATGGAAAAGAAGTGAAAATATAGTGGAAAAGGTAGAGTATGGCAATGGTATGGGGTGAATGGAGTGGAAGTGGGAAACAAGTAATTGGAGGCATGCCAAGACCAACTTGAGGATTAATATGCAAATATGAACATATAATTATCATACCATATGAAATTGGAGACCATTAGAGGGAATCTAAAGGGTGAAAATGAAACATTGTTTTCTCCAAAAAACCTTAAAATATGTAAAATTCCTTAAACCATGCAAAACTAGGCTCTTTAGAGACTCTTTGAGAGAACATAATGGCTTATAAAACATGATTAAAAACATGAAAAACATGATGGAAACCCTTAAAACATGAATTCAAGAAAATTTGAGGTTGCCTTCTTCTTCCATGACCGTATAACTTCTCCTTGAAAGCATGTTATATTACAAATTTAGACTAGCTATTTTTATTTGATATGTTTAACCATGAAATTCATGAAGAACATATAAATAAGTCCATATATATGTATCTTAAGTCCCCAATATTTTTAAACAACTTGAATTTTCAATAAATTTTGCCCAGTTAAGGAAAATTTAAGGAAAATCTGTTGCCTTTCTAGTTGCAAGGCTGCAAAAATTAGCCTATCTTCAACGAGATGATTCAAGATCATGAATAATCCAATTCAAAAACCACATAATCCATGAGGACTAATTTTGAGTCTAGTTTTTCCACCCCAAAATTTAGACCTTAGTCTTCCTCTAGCAGACCGTACCAGTAGAAAACTTGTAAGTAGGTCACTCTATGCAAAGAATAAAAGTTCATATAAAGGACTGGTTTAGGGCATATATTGCATCCAAATTCCATGAGAATTATTATAAAGCTTTGATATTACCTTTTATTCATGTTACCTTCTGTAGGTGTATGGAATCCTTACGGATCTATACTTTTGCTTGTAAAATGATTAAAAATAAACCTTTTTCCCCTTTTAAAGCCAAGTTAATCTTATCACCACCAAATTTATACATTATATGGATTTATACAATGATTTAACATGCAAAAATCATAAAATAAAACATTTCCATGGTTTTAAAACTTGAAATTGGCACGTGGGAACCATTTTTAGACCCTTTTAGGCCTAAAAACACATTGAAATCACTTTTCCTTGATTTAAAACTTTGGGATAAGGCTAAAGTCATATTTTATAATATAATTAAAGGTAAATTAGGATAATTTAATTAATTTTTAACCTCAATTTTGACATTTGAATAGCTAAAATTGACTTTGTATGCAAAATTACTTAGTTTCAGACCAGTTTGAATGGGCTAAGCAGTATTGGGAAAAGTTTCAAACTATAAGGGTTGGTATTTGGCCTTGATGGGACAAAATACCAGAAGTAACCTAACCTTATGATAAACACTTTATTTTTTATCCTTATGAACCTTGATTCAGAGGCATATGGAGGATGATATTACATATCTATTTCTCTTACCTTATGGAGCTAATTGAGGCTTAAATTTTTTATTCTCCCCTTGGTGGCTTCCTTAGCCACATAGTGTCATAATGTTGAATTTTTTTGATGTTGTTATGTTTTAAATAATTTTAAATTATTTGTCAATTTAAGTTGATTTTGAAACTAACACTTTTTTTCTTAAATTTAAATATTTAATAAGTTATTTTGTTAATTATTGTGTCTCTTATTTGAATTTAAATATTATTGATGACACACCTTTATGGCTAATTGACTCTTGATTTATTTAATTATTGTGATAATTTATTTTGATAATTTATTTTTTTTTATTTAAAACCTTTCTCTATGGTCACTTGGCTCTTGATCTATTTATATTATTGAGTTAATTTATTTTGATATTTTACTACTTTGATTAAAAAATTGATTTCATGTATATTCTCAATGTAAATAATTGTATGCCTTATGCATCTACACAGGAGAAGAAGTAGCTTTTAAAATAGCTATAGGGTGAGATGGATAAGTATTGGGCCCATCCTCCTATCCACTAAATGTGGTGGTTTCATAAAGGACTTTATTTTCATGTCTTTTTGGGAGGTCTAAGAATGATTTTTCTTAGGAGGTCTAAGAAGGTTTTGTAGTTTATTACATGTTTTTTCTTTCTTAAATTTTTCAAAGGTTTAAGGAGGATTATTATTTGGAAGTCTAAGGATATTTTTAACTTCATAGATACAGTGATTACCCTTTTATTTCAGCTCAATTATATTATTCTAATCAAATAGCACTTGATTTTACATAGAGAACTCTCACTATATAATGGTGCTCAACTTCATTCATTATGATCTTATAGCAGAATGGTAATCATGTTGCCATGCTACTTGTCAAAACTTAATTTCCATTGAAAATTATTGGGACTACAATTGAATTGTGGAAGATTATGGATAGCAATTGGCACTATGGGAACCACCTAAGAAAATTAACATCAAATACCTGGATTAAAACCTATAGAATAAACATAAAATTATATTTTATTTTTTCAAGTTAATCCAAATGCATAATAACAAAAATGATGTCCAAATTTGAGAACTTTAAGCCTTCTAATAATAGAAAACCTTGTCTAAGTTGCTTAGTTGAAAATTTCATTTGGCATGTGAAACCTTGTTCAAAATCTTTGAGAATAGGTTAACTTTTAATTAATAATAAACTAATCAATGCTTTAATTAATGTTATGTGTCATTCTAATGGTTCAAAAACATTGGAAGTAATTATTTTTTATTTATTTGAGTTGCATTATTTAATATCCTTTTGTTTCTTTTTGAAAGTGCTTTTGTTTTTCATCATTTAATGTTTGATTGACACATCAAAGATGATGCTTAAATAATATGGTGAAATGTAATACCTATCATGGTGAGCTAATGTTCCCTTGTTGATCTTAGTTTATTCATCATATATGATGCATTTTTTGGCACCCTTATGCTTATGTCTTGCTTAAGTTACCCCATGTTTTTCGTCACTCAAAAATTTATTTAGATCCGATTTGTTGTGTTAATGATATAAATTGTTTTGAACTTAGAATACAATCTATTTCTAAACCAAAATGGTGGTATGGTTATATGTATGCTACTCATCCCCCGTCTAAGGCATTTTGTGGGAACTATAATGTAATTATTAAAGAATGAAGTTTATGGTAAATCCAAGATAGTCACCTCAATATTATATATATAAGTATATTTTGGATAAATGTATTTAAAATTATGTATTAGTATATATCTTTGTATATTTTAAATAATAATAATAAATAATATATATGTGAGGTAGTTTGAAATATAAATATACAACTATATTTAAATCATGAATACTACTAAAATATTAAATAAACATATTAAATTAAATTAAAATTAAAATTAAAAAAGTTAAGGAATGAATAGCACTAATATTTGAAAGAAAGCATGAAAAAATAACTCTATAAAAGAATTTTATAATAGTAATAGTAATAATAATTATAGGGTTTGTGAGTTTTAAAAGGAAGGATGATGGGGTTGGCATGTAAAGTTTAGCAGAATAAATTGATAAGAAAGGGATTGGCATGGCAGAAGAGGCATGCCCATCCTCTCTAATCATGCATGTCATGATATTAGATTTCCTCAAGGCATTTTTTCAAAGAGTACATGCACCTTGTGGAGGGTTTCACCTAATTTTAAAATGCATCCTTCAGGGCATTGAAACTATGAATTTTTACCCAGAAACAAACAAATAAATAAATAAATTTATACATATAATTGTGTAAAATGAATATAGGAAGGGAATGGTCACAAATAATCAGGGGTGGAGTTAATTATCCATACGATCCCACCAAAATATTCTCTAACCAAGTCAAACTTGCATTAATGGTAGACATGACATGCTTGGTGGAGTGGGTGTCCATTAATGTTGGAAATGCCTTACAAAAGAGAGGATAAGGTCATATAGGAGAGAGGAAGAGAACATCATTGAATGTTTTAATTATGAACAAGAAGGACCAAAAATTAATAAGAAAAGGTGTAGGGAAGGAGATGTCATGTGTGCAACTACAAAGGGAAAGATTGAATGTTGAATGTTACATCAAAGAGTGGCATCGTTATTGGCACATATTTGATAAATAAATGTCTTCATGATAAAGGGAGCATTAAAGTGAGGCATGGTTCTACCTAGTGGTTAGGAAATATTATACTTTCTCATATAATTCTTACACAAGTTCAAAATATCTTATTTAAATTGTGTATAGATTTAATAATGCTAGGTTTAGTCTATAAAAGATTAAAATTGTATTTTACTTGCATTGGGTTTTATTCTTTTGTTTTTGGATATCAAATAGCCATGCCTTGATTTTATGTTATGTGTTGACCTCCTTTGGTTGTTTTCTACTCCAATAACTATGTTTTTTCACCTCATTATATTTAACTATGCTTTTTTGGGTTGTTCTTGAATTTTTTGACTTTATTTAATGGTTGGTTGCATCAACTACATTATAGATCTTGGTGATTAGTATTGAAAACAATATATATCTATTTTCATCTAATCATACACATTTATATTCACAATATTATTGTTTCCTTGTAGTCATTAAAATTTTACATTATATATAATTGTTTGTTACTTTAAATAAATCTCACACTAAATCTGATGGATTTCCATTGTTAATTAATACAATATGCATTGGAAACATACAATTTGATTACTGGCATAGACATCTACAAAACGAGTTAAAATATATTTAAGGAATAATTTAATCAAATAAATGAACTTTGGCATCCATCCCCTTTAATATTTTCTTGCTCTGCATATGATTAACTGTAAGTACTCCCATGTCAATAGAAATAATCTTCCGTATCTGTGTGTAGAAAATGTTCTTAAAATAAAAATGATCTCTTAATGGCCTTTCTGGGTTTTGTGCTCCTCAAAACTAGTTTTCCAAAACATTTTGAACCATTCAATTTCATTGATAAATGATAAAGGTATGATGATTTTATTGACAATGATCAATTACTTGGTTCAAGATATGATGGTTTCTATCTGAAGTCATATGACACTTAACATCGTAAAAAAACATTTGAAGTCATTTATGCTTTCCAATAACTATATTAGGTATTTGTATGGGTATGTTAAATTTTCCCCTTATCATGAAATGTAAAGTCTCTGATAATTTTAATAGATACAAGGTGTAGTTTGGTTTGTCAGTTAAAATTATTAATGTTATAATACTTTATATAGGTGTGTTTAGAGTGTAACAACATATAAATAAGCATATATGTCTTTATAAAAATCCATTGAAATTTTTCAATATTTATTAATTTCCAATATGTTATAAAAATGTTTAAGAATGTGAAAATTTATTTTATTTGACAATAAGATAACTAAATGTCTACCAAATTGAATATATATAATGGAAATATTATGAATTAGTCTGCACATGGGTGCTTAGGTGTTCCACATTAGATTATTAGTTAATTAGGGTGTGTGGCAAAATAATAAGTGGATCAAATAATGCATAAAGTAAGTGATTATTATGTGAGTAATAATCGCATTGGAATAGGAATTGGTAGGATTATTGAGATATGTTAGGAGATAAATTGTATAAGATAAGATTTTGAGAAATTTAGGGGATAGAATGAGAAATTGTAGGAGATAAGAAGATGAAATTTGACTCCCTAAATTTAGGATATCAATTCTCTATATATTATACTTTCTC
This sequence comes from Torreya grandis, assembly GCA_037957365.1. Lineage (NCBI taxonomy): Eukaryota > Viridiplantae > Streptophyta > Pinopsida > Cupressales > Taxaceae > Torreya > Torreya grandis. The sequence goes on from JARHVA010000029.1 coordinate 8,340,940, forward strand.
TTATTATGTAAATGTTGAATTTGAATTGATTTATGCAATGCACATTGGGGCTTCACCTCTTTCTAAATATGGGGTAAAAATTACATCTGTTATCAGAGTAAGTTTTCCTAGGCCTCTCTGAGCACAATTTTTTAGTCCACTCATTATTGTTTTATTAAAATGTTATAATGTCTATGCAATACATCCCACTGCAAATTCTATTATTTTGTCCATCCAACATATTTACATGTTTTTAACCATCTAATAGTGTATACCATGTGCAAACCCATTAAAATTTTCCAATCACCTACATATCCTCAAGATTCTATTATGTTCATTTTTACCATAGTATTCATGTCATTATGTTCATAGTTTGCATATATAAAAAAGGGTTCATGCATTTAAGTTTTTTTTAGTCTTCATATTTGTATCGAATCCTTATTCATTTGGTTGCATTCTTTGTTTATGGATCAAATTATACATCCATTTAACCTAATTATATCGTATTTATCTTCATTATATTTGGATATAAGGAAAGTAAGTCTATTTCAGATCTTTAATTGTTGACCAAAGTAGGTCATAAAATATTTGCATAAGGGTTGGGAAACTTTGTAGAATTTTCAAAATTTTGTGTGGGTCTATTCATTATGTGCATTAGAGAATGCATTTGGCCTAATTAAAAAATGACCCTGTATCTTTGAATCATTCAACATGCATTTCCATATTGAGATCCAAAAAAAATCATTCATCTATAGTTTTGAAAAGTCTACAAGGTTTTAAACCACTTAGCTCATTTTTTCATCAAGTAGTTCAGCTTCCCCTAGTTCAACATATCTTATTATGATCTACACTTCATATCTGCTTGTCCCTCATAGTGATGTTTCATACATATTTTATTCTCACATGACTTGCATGAATGTGTATTTTGAAAGGAAATAATTTCCTTGTAATATTTTACATGGCATATGATAGGCTTTTTGGCCTTGGTCAAATAATAGTTGACCAAGTCACTTTAATTACACACCATGAGGCATAAATCCTCTTAAATAGTTCCCTTTTGACATCTTATTCCATGGAAACATCGATCCTAACTTTATATAACTCATATTTAGATCACCTAATCTAACTCAAATATATATTGGCCACATTCTTATCTTAGCATCCTTAGCTTGACCACAATCTCCTTTATTTGGACCCTACACTCTCTCCCCATGGATTACTTCAAATATTGATCAGAATTTAGAAGACTTGGCAACACCAATTCAATATATATTTTGGTGAAGTTGGCATGCAATTCAATGGAATGTTTGTCAAATATCATTATCTATGTCTCAAATAACCCACTAATCTCTAAGCTCACAATTTCAAAGTGAAATTTTTTTAGGTTTTAGTTTGGTACTTAGGTGTCTATGTTCAGTTTATTATTTTTTAGGTTTGTTATTTTAAGTAGTCAGTTTAGTGTTATTTATGTGTGTTTTTATTTATTTTAGTTTGTATAATTTTTTTAGATTAATTATGTTTAACCCTAAAATATAGATATGGGAATCTAGGGTTAATGGGGTAGAGATGTCCTAGGGCACAAGGATGGTAGACTATCTCAAAAGAAGGCAAATTATTTGAAAAACTCAAATAAGCATATATTAAATTTATAATGCTGAGATATGTGTAGGCTAAATTTTGGCTACCATAGGATAGAGTCATAAAATTCTTTCTTTTTCAATGGATGTTATCATAGTTAAAGGTAAATTTGATAAGTTTAAGGTAATGTTCATTTTGATCCTATGCTTGTCTAGGCACTTCATCTCATGCTTCAAGATGTTTCAATTCATACTAAGGGTTTAATATATCTTATTAAGTCATATTTCATGTTTCAAGGTCATGTCATACTCCCTCTAGTATGTACAAGTGACCAAATAGGTTTCATGTTATGTCTAAGGTCAATAAGTCATTTTCAAACTCTTTCATAGGTCACTAGCATGTGCAAAATTGTCAAAATCTATTTAAGACCCCAACAAGGTGAAAACCATGTATAGAGGTACTTTAAATGACCTATAAATAATTTTATAACATGAGGTTGGTAGAAATTTCATGAGAAGTCAGTTTCAAATGAAGAAAAGTAGTTATAAGTAATTCTCAATGCTTATAAGAGGCTTGTCATCCACTTGTATAGATCAAAAAGAATTATTTTTAGGTGAAAATGGTTCAAGAGATATCTCTTCATTTTTCATAGGTTAAATATGTATTTTTTAATGAAATTACAGATCCATTCAAGGAAGAAAATGCTTTCTTTCCTCCATCGGCTCCTTAGCAAGCTTGTAAAGGCCAACTTCAGATGTTTGGTCCATACAATACAGTTGGATTTGGGACTTGAAATTTTTATAATGGGAGGGAGTCTTAATGGAATTTAAATAAATGACCATATTTTTCAGATTGGTGGCCCCTCATTTATGAATAATTTATAGTACCCCAAGGTGCTTTTAAACCCTATCTAAACCCTATAAGCTCAATTTTGGGCATTTTCATTGAAAATTTGAACTCTTTGGTAATGAAGGTTTTTAAAGTATTTTAAGTCCTTAGCTAATTCATTCATATCATCTTCCATCTTTTTTAGCATGTGTGGTAGTGGAGAGTGATCAAAACCTTCATTTATGCTAGATGCAAGCCTCGATAAAGTTACAGGAAGTGTTTTGGGGTCTATAGGAGTCTTCTTATGAGTTGATGGTTTGAATAAAATTATAAATATTATATTAAATCCCCTCATGAATTTATAATTTTTAAAATATCCATTAGAGCCACCTAAAATAGTGTGTTAGTGGTTGTGTGCATTAAAATGAAAACCAAGTGAGTTGGGTAGAATCCATTATTACATAATCTCAAGGGCATGTAATCAAATAATAACAATAGAGGTACTATTTGAAAAGTTACAATGGAAAAAGTGTATAATTAATAAACCTTCACATGTTTAATAGTCTTAATCCTTAATCCCTAACACCAAAGAGAGCCCAATGTGTATGCATAGTTTTGTTACACTCTCAAGGAGGAAAGAGACTAGTTTGTAGTGATGAAATGATAAATGGAGAGTTTGTAAATCCCAAAGAAAAGAGAAGTGGAAAGTTAAATATAATTTTCACTATAAAAATACTAAAATAGTCTTATAAGGTTGCATACAATGGAACCTAATAATATAAGGTCCAAATGTGGACCTACAAGATCAAAGCAGTCATCAGATGATAGTTAGTGTCTAATGAGAATGTGAATGGGTGAGAATTGGTTTCATGTGAAATTAAAGGTTATAAAAACCTCCAAAATAAACCCAGTAAGTTTGACCCTATCATCCCCAACTCTTCAATAAAATTCTATTATCATAAGTGTTTTGGATTGTCTTATGACCCTACCTATATAGAGGTGACTCAAAAAGGTAACAAATGCTTCATTGGAAATGTGGTATGAGGGTTATAACCTCATGAGAATATTATGGGACAATGAAATATTTATTTTATTTCTATTTTAATCTAATGTGCATGTTCAAGGGGGCCTAAAATGATAAAAATCAAACCTACAAGTCTGTAGACTTTAGGTCTATTTTTCATATGAATGCAATCAACCTTGCTTAGAAGATAAAGTTTAAAAGGCTAAATGAAACAAGGAAACTATAGGCATATAATATGGAATGTGTGTATATGGATAAAGGTAGAATATTTAGTTAGAGACTCACTCTTAAACTCTGAATAGATCCACCCTAATGCCTACATTTATGTAGTCCTAAACACCTACAGGCCTATTCAAAATTTCAGGAATGTCTTCAAACATGAAAGTCAATAGGAAACCTTGCATGGATAATGGAGTTAAAAATACCAAAAAAGAGTGAGATAATATTTAATAAATGATTTGTATAGGAGAAAGAGAGATTTTGGCTCATAGAAATAAATAAGAGGACAGAGAGAAAGGACCTAGGTTTAAAGGCAGAAAACACATGGGCCTATGTGAAGAAAGGATAGAGACCTACAAGTTATTGAAATTTTGATATAGTAAGGATCTTAATAAGGTTTATATAGCTTGTAAAATGACCCCTAAAAGCTTTAAACTCAGATAAATTAGGAAGAAATGACTCAAATAGGCTTTTAGGGTCAAATTCATTAATTAGTTTACAAACCCTCAAGACATGAAGTGGAAGGTTGTAGAGATTATGGAAGGTTAATAACCATTTGGGTTCATTGAAATTATAATATATTTTTATATACCTAAAAGAGGTATTTCAAACTAACAACAAGCATATTATTCCCTATTTTGCTAAATTGATCTCTCTCAAGTTTATTGGCAGACATGTATTGCCCAAGAAGGTTCTCTTCTCCACGTGTGAATTATCTTGAGAAATTTCATGAAAATATTTGGCATTTAGGGATGTTTCAAAGGTCTTTATACTCCCTCCATATGGTATTAATTATTATATTGAAGACCTATTGGCTATGAACCAATGTTAAGAGTGTAAGGTACTCATAAACTGCTTAAATAAGCCCAAGAGACTCCCAAACATTACTTAGATCTCCCATGACAATATGAATGGTGCATAAATATCCTTGGGTTAGTTATCAGTGCTTATTCTCTAAAATTTTTTGGCACTAGTTCTCAGGTCAATGGCTTCATCTTTATGAACCATTGCTAAGACTATAAAGTGCTCATAGGCTACCAAGAAGCCGTTTAAGGACCCGATGGACAAAATGAGCATTCTAGTCCCTTATAATGATTATCCTTGGTCTTAAAATGACTTTAAAAACCTTATTAACTCTCATTAATACTTTATCAAGCCCTTGGTTGGCACATGTGAAAGGTACACTATACAAAATTAGCTTAAAGGCATAGTTGTAAACCCATTTATGAGTATGTAGGGTAAGGAATGGTCTCCAAATCAATAACATAGGCCTATCAAGCTTTATCATATGCTCCAAATTCTTATAAATACTTTTTTAAGTCACCTAATTTGATATATAATCTATTCAAGTCAATAATTTGGGCCAAAAGGGATAAATACACTATTTTCTTATCCAAGAAGCCTATATGCAGACCTATGGAGTACTCCTAGAGAGATTATCTTAAGTAGATTAAGTTATCATATGATGTTACATACCTAAATAGACCATAATCAAGATTTTTAACCTATAAACTCCTTAAGAAACCACTCCAATTACCTCTCAAAACTATATAAGCACCTAAGCTAATGTTTTAGCCAGACCTTGGTTCACCCATTTGTACAAGGTTTCATAACCCCAAATTTGGCATGGAGCATGTTCAGGGGGTATGTAAATGTAATAAAAAATTTATTTTAATTTTCACATGTGTGAGAGGTCATTCGAATAAAATCTTAGTTTCTAGGCCTAGAGGCCTAATTGAGAACTAATTGAAGAGAGAACCAGGTGAAGAAAGCATACTTGAATTTAATGTCTAGTCATAAAATTTTGTATAGATCTATAAGATAATATTGGGAACTCAATATGCTTACTTTTTGAAGATCATATATAGATTTTTATACACAAGGAACTTTGTCTATTTTGAGGGTTACAAGGAATTAAAGGCAAGTATGGGCTTTAGGTGCAAAATGAAGTATTTGAGAGTGTTTGATGCATAAAAGGGGGTTTATATAATTTTTTTCAGACTAAGAGAGTAATTTCATGGAGATAAGGTGAATTTATGATTATAAAATCAAGATTTGATGCTTTCAAGCAAGGAGAGGCATAGTGGGATTAATGGGTTTTAAGACACCTAAGAAGAAATGATCACCATTGTAATGTCAATATAAGAGAGATCTAAAAGGTATGAAAGGTGTAAAATAGGAAGGCAAAGGTTAGCTTAAGGTAAGTTGATGACAAATATTTCCATTTGTCATCCCTCACAAACCAAGATGCGCAGTTTTTTAATGGATGATGAATCATTAAAGAAATGAAGTCTCCTACACCAACTCTCTTGAAAACCATTATTTAACAAAGATTACACATGTTAAAGTACCTCATAATTATTCACTTTTAGACTTTATTTCATGTAAATTACTATTTCATGATGAAACACTTATCATAAGTCTTTCCTACAACACTTCTCTCTTTCTTTCTCTCATTCTCTGTAAATGCAGCGTTGTTTGGATTTGTAAGGATCTTCCACTTAGGTATGGTGAATCCCTTCCCATTTTTATATCTTTGGTCAATGAAATACTACTAGTTTTACCTCCTTATATGACAATACTTAGTGTGTGTGCATATATGTTTGATCTTGTCAATGATTTGCTTAGTCTTCCTTGGCATATTGCCCTATTCTAACACCTATATATAGTTTGAAAGCTTATTTTATAGGTCATGTGAAGTGTATAAGTATAGTGCAAAGGTTGAGTGTGTATGTCTCTTCATTAGTGACATCCTTGACCTCTTGATTAGTCCTCCTAGACTAAGCATCTATCATAATCTCCACATTGAAATGTTGATGTAAGAGATTCATATTAGGAGTAGTGTATGTTAAGGTTAGTCTCATGGTCTATATGTTCACATGTAGATGGTTGGTAATGGTCAACTAATTTGGTGTATCACACCCTTAGTTTGTTTTTTTATGTTATTCCTATCCATTTTCCTATGTAATTTAGTAGTGTAGTAGATAATAATTGATACATCAAGGGCATTTATCCCTATAATAAATATGTTTGGTCCACTTAAAGGTCACCCACAACCAAGGGATAATCACATTACATAGCTCAAGTTGAGAGGGCTTGAATCACCCTCTCAAGGGAAAAAATTTGAGCTATAATAGTTATGACATGCTCGATGGGATGTATTATCATCCATTAAAGAAATTTTTAGTGTTATCCTTCAATACATTAGGCTTTGGAGGCAAACAATCAAGCACCAATGGTGACTCTAAATGAATCTCAGCTGGTATAGGTAGTCCAAATGCCTCAAAATTAGAAAATTGGGATGTATTATCACTCATATGATTATAAATATTCTTGTGTACCTTCATATCAATCTTATCAAGTTGATATTTTTCATGGTTTCTCCTCAAGTAGCCCTCAAATATCTTCATACCAAGTTTACCAATGGCCCACCTATCTCTCTAATCAACCTTCTTAAAGTTTTGTTGTTCCTTCTTCACTTTCACTTAGATTTAAACAATCCATACTAGACATTTTAAAAATTATGATAAAGACTGATAGAGAAGTATAACATAATTTATCTTCTATGATTTATCCTATTCAAAAGGTTAAAGAGATATTAAAAGTCTTTTGGATAGTATGGGAAAGTGTTGAGAAGGAAGATCACCTAATCAATTAAAAACTAGAGGTTAAAGAGTTGATGCACTTAATGGAAGATAGGATAATGATGTGGGAGCATGTGAAATCCCAATTAAATTAGTCCTATATAACTCCTCCTATCCCATTTCAAGCTTCTTTTTCTTCAAATCTCATCCAAGTTATAATACAAGATCAAAAGAAGCTCAGTGAATCTCTTAATGAGTCCACTAGTTCCAATATTCCAAGTTGGAAGACTTGTGTTCGCAAAGAGAAACCTATGTCTATTCTAAATCCATTCACCCTAACTCAATAATCCAAGGCAATTCCATCTTGGATGCCTTCATATACCATGACTCTTGATTATGTCATGCCTATCCTAGAAAATGAATCTTCTCCTATACCCATCTAAAATAAAGAGAGAGAAGAGGTTGTAGAAGTCACACCAAAAGGATTTATAATTTATAAGGAGGTTATCTATATGCAAGATCAAGTGCAAGATGGAGGAAAAATGTAGGAGTTCAAATCAATAAATCCTACAAGCCCCTTAAGTCTTTCATCTACCATTCAAGTTGCAGCTATGTAAGAAGCATCCAATAAGCCTAGTTCTCATAAGATACCAAGTTAGAAGGACACTCTAGCAAGTTTCAATCAACATAATCAAGTCTCTTACCCTCCCACCTTCCCTTTTTATGAAGTATAATCAAGTGATTTTAGGGAAGAACATGGACAATCAATTGAGAATGAGAACTTGTCAATAACGAATGATGATGTGGTTGTCTTTGAGAGATAAGATGCTATAGATGTAGGTGAAACTCAAGAAAGTTTTGTAGAGAGTCATTATAGTGACCATGAAGAAGATATCATCATTTTTACTCCCCTTGGTGGAGAGGAAGACAAATCATATTTTAAGGATGAGCAAAAGTCTACTTTGTATCCAATACTTGGACCACTCCCTAGATGTCACAAATGGTTAATTGGATCAACTTGATTGGTATGGATTTGAGCTTTGTGAAGAATAAAACAAATTAATTTTGGTAGAACAAGATAAATATGAGGTGATATATATTAATTAGACATAATAACTTCCATTCTTCATGGAGGAAGATGATTAGTCTAATCTTGATGAAGAGAAAGATGATTATGTTACAGTTGAACATGAGTTAGTGGAGTTTAAATAAGGTAACTTGCATCCATGTTGTGACCTCATTCAATCATGTGAATCATCTAATCAAAATTTTGTCCCTCTAAAAAATGGTAAGGTTAGTATTGAACTTGATATGCTTTCAATTACTGAAGAAGAAGATATCTTTTAGGAAGAGTTAGAAATTTTTTGCTCCAGTCTGATGGTAAACCTATAGCCCATAAGGAGAATACCAATGATGTGTCGCATGATCAAGAGATGCATGAGAAATATCTTAAATAGAATATCATGATTGATGATCTTGTTGAAATTCATATACATGTATAAGGAGGCCTTGAATACATGTGGAAGTCCTACTTGGACATGTTCAATGAGTTTGAATAACTTGGTAAGCTAGCACCACAAGAGTAAATTGTTGATGAAGAGTTAAAAGCTCTTATCAAGCCAAAAAGTTTAATCAGCCATCACAAATAGGTTCAAGTTGATGATGTATAAATCTATAATGAGTATGACACTCTTAAAGATGATAAAAAGGTCAATATGCTAGCTGGCTAAGAATAAATTAATCATGAAGATTTCCTTGATGATAAGGCAAGCACTCTCTTTTAAAATGACAACTCTCTAAATGAAAGTTTTCAAGAGATCAATAAGGTAGAAGCTACTAGGCATGAAGAAGTCATAGATTATTAGGATCAGCCTATTGATGAGACAAGAATGGTGTTGATTAAACTATTCAACCAAGATTCATATTAGTATTAATATATTCTTGACTCATATAATCAACTCATGGACATGGGAATGAAGCAAGAAGGTCTGATTGTTAGTCATGGAGATCATGAGCATGCGAATATCTCAAAATACAGTTAGAAACTCTCATTACATGAGCAACATTTTATTAGAATTCACTCAACATATGATAATGCTATTTCATGGTGTCATAATGATCTAAATAAATTTACATTTGATTTATGAGGATAAATATATGTAGGTTAGTTGTACATAGTAGTTTCTTACTTTTTTTTCCCTAAGTTTTTTATAACATAAGTGTGTGTTGTTTAGTTTCCTTTGCATTATGTGTTTTTCTTGTCTTATGTGTGTTCATAGATAAATTAAACTATCTTATCTTAGTCAAGGTCATTTCAAGTTTGAGTTTGAGTGAGAGATGACTCCATTACCCAATGGATGGACTAGGGAACTAGTCTAATGACCATAGAAAGCATACATCCCCAAGAGGTTTCTAAATTTTTTAGCCAAACTTTTGATACCATAGGATAGGTCATAAAATTCTTCATTTTATAATTCATTTTATCATAGTTTAGGGTAAATTTGATAAGTTTAAGGTAATGTTCATTTTGATCTTATGCTTGTCTAGTCACTTCATGTCATGCTTCAAGATGGTTCAAGTGATACTAAGGTTATAATATGTCTCGTTAAGTCATATTTCATGTGTTAAGGTCATCTCATACTACCTCTAGTTTTTACAAGTTCCCAAATAGGTTTCATGTTATGTCCAAGGTCAATAAGTCATTTTCAAACTCTTTTATATGTCACTAGTATGTGCAAAACTATCAAAATCACTTTAAGAGCCACAAAAAAGTGTAAACCACATAGATATTTATTTTAAAATGACTTATGAATAATTTTATAATGTTATTTTTGCATACATTTCATGATAATATAGTTTCAAATGAAGAAAAGAAATTACAAGTAATTCTCAATGATTAGAGAGGCTTATCATCCACTTATATAGATCAATAAGAATTATTTTCAATTGAAAATGGTTTAGTATATGTCTATTAATTTTCCATAGGTAAAATCTATGTTTTAAATGTAGGTATAGGTCCACTCAAGGTATAAAATGCTTCCTTATCTCCATCGGCTCCTTGGCAAGCTTGTATAGGCCAACTTCAAATGTTTGGTCCATACAGTACAGTTGGAATTAGGACTTTAAAATTTTACTATATGAGGGGATCCTAATTTAATTCAAATCCATGTCCATAGTACTCATATTTTTTTCCCATCCTTTTTAAATAATTTCTAAGACACTAGGGTGCTCTTAAACCCTATCTAAACCCTATAGGCTCAATTTTGGGCATTTTTAGTGAAAATGTGAAATCATTGGTGATGAATAAGGGTTGTGATATTATTTAAAGGCATTATAAAATTACATAATATCATTTAAATCTTTTTTTTGTCACATTTGGTAATTGAGAGTGAGTAAAACCTTCATTTGTGTTAGTGCAAGCCTCAATGAAGTTGCAGGCAGTGTTTTGGGGTTTGTAGGAGTCTTTCTATGATTTTATGGTTTGAATAAAATAATAAATATTTTATTAAATTCCCTAATGAATTTATATTTTTCAAATATCCATTATATCCACCTAAAGTAGTGTGTTAGTGGTTATGTGCATTGAAATGAAAACCAAGTGAGTTGGGCAGAATCCATTTTTAACATGATCTCTAGGGCATGTGATCAAATCATAACCATAGAGGTATTATTTTAAAAGTTAAAATGGAAATTTTTGATAATTAATAAACCTTCACAAGTTCAAAATTATTATACCTTGAGTCATAACACCAAAGAGAGCCCGATGTGCATGCACAGGTCTGTTACACTCTCAAGGAGGAAAGAGACTAGTTTGTAGTGATGAAATGGCAAATGAAAAGTTTATAAATATAAATGGAAAGAGAAGTGGAAATTTCAATATAATTATTGCTATAAAAATACTAAAATATTATTATAAGGGCTCATACAATGAACCTAATAATATAAGGTCCAAATGTGGACCTACAGGGTCATAGCAGTCATTAGATGAGAGTTAGTGTATAATGAGAATGTGAATGGGTGGGCAATGGTTTTATGTGAAATGCAAGGTTATAATAGAAATCCAAAGTAAATACAAAAAAATTTACCCTATAATCACCAAATTATTAATAAATTGTTTTATCATAAAGTGTTTGGGATTGTGTTATAACCCTGCCTACATAGAGATGACTCAAAAAGGTAACAAATGTTGCATTGGCAGTGTGGTATTAGGGTTATAACCTCATGATTAGGTTATGGGAAAATGTAATATTGTTTTTAGTGCTATTTTAATCCAAAATTAATGTTTAATTGGGGATAAAATGACAAAAGGTAGACCTATAGGTCTATAGACCTATAGGTTTCTTTTTCATAGGATTGCAATGAACCTTACTTGGAAGATGAGGTTTAAAGGATGAATGAAACAAGGAAACTATTGGCATAAAATATGGAATGTGTGTATATGGATAAAGGTAGAATATTTATTTGGATGCTCCTCTAAAACTCTAAATATATTTACCCTAATGCCTACATTCATGTAGTCCTAAACACCTACAGGCCTAATGGAAAGTTCAAGTATGTCTTCAAATATGAAAGTCAATAGGCAATATTTCATGGAGAACAAAGTTCATAAGCTCAAAAAAAAATGAGAGAATCTAGAATAATCTTGAAGAGATGACTCCTATAGGATAAAGAGAGAGTTTTTTGCTCATATAAATAAATGAGTGGATAGGGAGAAAGGACCTAGGTCCAAAGGTAGAAAGCACACAGGCCTATGTGAGAAAAGGATAGAGACCTACAATTTATTGAAAATTTGAGGTATTAAGGATCCTAAAAATGTTTATACATCTTGGAAAAGGACTCCAACAAGTTTAAAAATTAGAGGAATTAGGAGAAAATTACTCAGAGAATTTTAAGGTCAAATTCATCAATTGGCTTACAAACCCTCAAGACATAAAGTAGTAGGTTGCAGAGCTTATGGAGGGGGAATACCCATTGGAGGTAATTTAAAAACTTTTAATATATTTATACATACCTAAAATAGGTATTCCAAATCAACAATAAGCATATCATGCCTTGTTTATCTAAATTGATCTCTCTCGAGCTCATTGGAAGATATGTATTGCCCAAGACGGCTCTCTTCTCCACGTATGAATTCTCTTAATAAAGTGCATGGGACTAATTATCATTTAGCTATGTTTTTTATGTCTTCATAATCCTTCATCTAGTATTAGTTATTATATTTAAGACATACAGGCTATGAACCAATGTTAAGAGTGCATGGTACTCATAAACTGCTTATGTACGCTCGAGAGGCTCCCAAACATTACTCAAATCTCCCTTGAAAACCTACATGGTGACAAAATATCCTATGGGTAGTTATTATGGCTTATGAAATTAAATTTTTAGGCATTTTTTCTTAGGTTAATGGCCTCATATTTGTGAACCATTGTTAAGACTATAAATTGTTCACAGGCTAGCAAGAAGCCTTCTAATGACCCGATGGAATAAATGAGCATTAAAGTGCCTTATAATGAGTGTCCCTAGTCTTGAATTAATTTATAAACATTTATAACTCTCCTAAGAACTCTCTTAGACAATTGGTTGTCACATGTGAGAAATAAACTGTATGGAATTGGCTTAAAGGCATTATTATAGACCCATTTGTGAGTATGTAGGGTAAGGAATGGTCTCTAAATCAAGAATAGATGCCTATCAAGCCTAATAATAGGTTCTATAGTCTTATACATACTTTTTTATGTCTCATAAGGTGATATATAAGCTATTCAAGTCAACAATTTGGACCAAAAGGGATAAATGCACTATTTTATTATCCAAGAAGCCTATATGTAGACTTATAAAGTACTCCTAGAGAGATTATATTTAGTAAATTGAGTTTTCATATGATGTTAAATACCTAAAAAAACCATAATAAACATTTTTAAAATTAAAAAATCCTTGAGAAAACACTCCAATTACCTCTCAAGCCTGAATAAGCACCTAAGCTAGGGCTTTGGCCATTCCTTGGTTCACCCATCCGTATAAGGTTTCAAAACCCCAAATTTGGCATGGAGAATGGTTAGGGGGTATGTAAATTGAATAAAACATTTAATATATATTTCACACATTTGATAGGTCATTGGAAGCAAATATCAATTTCTAGGCCTAGAGGCCTATTTGAGGGCTAATTGGAGAGAGAAATGGGTGAATAAAGTGTACTTGAATTTTATTCTTGGTCATGAAATTTTGAAAAAATATGTAAGATAATACTAGGTACTTAAAAAAATACTTATTTTTCCAAGATAATTTGTATATTGTTTTACACAAGGAGCTTTGTCTATTTTGAGGGCTATAAGGAACTAAAGGTAAGTATGGGCTTTAGGTGCAAAATAAAGCCTTTGAGAGTGTTTGATGCATCCAATGGGGTTGATTTAAGTTTTTTTATACTAATATAGGACTTTCATGGAGATAATTTTCATTAATGAAGATAAAATCAATATTTTAGGCTTTCAAGCAAGGAGAGGCATAGTGGGATTAATGGGTTTCAAGACATTTAAGAAGAAATGATCACCACTACAATGTCAGTATAAGAGAGCTCTCAAAGGTATGTAAGGTGTCAAAGAGGAATTTAGAGGCAAGTTCAATGTGATTTTATGACCAAGAATGTTATTTTTCATCTCTCATAAGCCAAGATGGATAGTTTTTAAATGGATGATGAATCATTAAAGAAATGAAGTCTCATATGCCAACTCTCTTGAAAACCATGACTAGATAAAGCTGAAACATGTTTAAGGACCTCATAACTATTCACTTTTATAATTTCTTGCTTGTAACTTACTCTTTCATGAGGAGACACTTTTAATAATTCTTTCCTACACCACTTCTCTCTTTCCTTCTCTCATTATTTATAAATGCAGCCTTGTTTGGCTTTGTATTGATCCTTCACCTAGGTATGACAAATCCTTGCAAATTTTTATGCCTCTGATCAATGAAATAATAATTTTTTTACCTCCTTATATGACTTTAATTAGAGTGTGTGCATGAATGGTTTATCTTTTCAAGTTATTTTCTTAGTCTTTATTGTAATGTTGTCTTATTCTAACACCTATATGAAGTTTACAAACTTCTTTTATAGGTCATGTGAAGTGCATAAGTATAGTTCAAGGGTTGAGAGATCATGTCTCTTCATTAGTGTCATCCTTGACCTCTTTATTATTCCTCATAGCCTAAGCATCTATCACAACATCCACATTAAAATATTGATGTGATTTTTTATATTATTAGTGTATGTTAAGGTTAGTCTCATGCTCTATATGTTCACATGCAGCTAGTTGGTAATGATCAACTGATATGGTGTATCATCCCCTTAGTTTTATTTTATATTATTCTTTTCTCTTTTCATTTACAAGTTAGTAGTATAGTAGAGCCTAATTAATACATCAAGGGGAGATAACCCTATAATCTAGAGGTTTTATCGACTTAAAGGTTACCCATAACCTAGGACTAATCACATTACATAGCTTAAGTTGAGAGGGCTTGAATCACCCTCTCAAAGATGCAAATTTGAGCTATAACAATATGTTAAAGATAAAAAGTACAAATATGTTGAATATTATAATGATAATGAAAATAAGATACTTAGCTAGTTCTAATGTTAATACAGATATGAATCTAGAATAGGTAGAAAGTAGACTAGATTTGGATTCTAGATTAGTTGCCTAATTATGAAAATTATACCTCTATAGCTATGGATACTTGTGTCAACCTAGGATAGTTAAATCAACTCTACTATCTAATTCATACATAGGTGTCCAATATAGAATAACTTCTAAAAATAGATAAAACCACTAGATGCTTCTAGTTTATGTATCACCTTCATTCTAATGTGTTCAGATATGGGTCACAGACTATCACTCCTTATTAAATAGTAAAACCCTAGTTCTTCATCTTCATAGTGGTTGTGGGAAAAATGTGTTAGTGAACACATGGTTTCCAAGTACTACTTACATATCTAATACTCTAAATAGGGCCTCAAAGTTATGTAGTTATCCCCTACATGTTGGCTTGTGTGTGAATCATGCAATGTATGATAAGCAAGTATAACAATGACCTAGCTTGTAACTTGGAAAATATGTCTCTTGGGTTGTTCCTTTAGTACTTTAGACTTGTACCTATGTTTTCCCTATGACTAATATGGAAATAGGATAATAGGAAAACTTTGCTCACTCAAGTGCTTTATTGAGTGTTTTTTGGTCTATGCTAGGTGAGGAATGAATGAGTATTGCCTTGTATATATACCAAACCCTTTAGAGAATATCTCACATTAAATCACTTAGGCCAACCATAAGAATGCATTTTATTTAAAAATTAGATGACTTTAGGGCACTAGACACTTACATTGAATAGGACACTTGTGTTGATGTAGGCATCTAACTAGGATACAAGTGGTTGAGTAGATATAAAATAGGTACGGGTCTAAAACTTGTAGATATGGAAGATGATGTTAAAAAATTAGTGAAACTTCTAAAGGCCATAAATTCTGACCCATATCTCTATTTGAGCTCTTCCATGCGCCAAAATGACCATCTCAAAAAGTTTAATGCTACCCTAAGAATCCTTATCCTCTTATATTTGTTTTTGATATTTTTTAAGATGGTCATTTTGGTATGTGTAAGATCTCAAACAAAGCTATGGGTCAAAATTTATGGCCTCCAAAAGTTTGGCCAATTTTTTTGCATCATAAGATAAGTAGGTTTATAGAATTCTAGGTAAGATAAAAGACCTAGGTTATCAAAATAACATTAGTCAAAGTAAGAGATAATTAATAAGGTATATAGAGATATTGTATGTGATCTTCATGGAAATAGGATAGGTATTTCTAAAGGTACATCCATGATATGTATTTCCAAGTGTATAATATTGCAATGTTATATAATTCATAAATAGTGGATGCATTTATCCCTCTTTAATATAGTAATGAAATTAATAGTTTAAAGGAAGAGGAATCCATACTTGGGTGTGTATAACATGTTTTGCCTTTGCTTGAGTCCAACTTTAGTTCTTTACTAGTGATTGAACTGCAACCAAGAGTAAGTTATATTATATAATAAGTGCATATAATCTAAAATTGAAAGCATTGAAATAATTGAAATTGAAAGAGACCAAGGTTTAGGATTACACATGTGTCACTGCAACTGTCTTACATATGAACCTTAAATATGTTTCATGTTGAAATTGCATATAATAATGGTACCAATGTATATAATTCTACCACAAATGTGTATCTAAATCATATGTCTAATTTTACGAATTCAAAATTATGTAAGTTGGAGAACATGTTTCTAAAATATTCCCCCACCATAATCTAAAGCAAAAAACTTGTGTGAGTGTGGATAACATGTTTCTAAAACATGCCCCCGCTATAACCTGCATCTGAGAAATTGTCTAAGTGTGAAGAACATGTTTTAAAACATGCCCCCACTATAATATGAGCCTAATAACTAGTGTAAATGTAGATAAAATGTTTCTAAAACATGTCCCCACTATAATCTAAAATTGAGAATTGGTGTAAGTGTGGAAAACATGTTTTTAAAACATGCCCCAAATATAGTTCAAAATTGAGAACTAGAGTAAATATGGAGAGCATGTTTCCAAAACATGCCCCCACTGTATATGGAGAAATATAAAAATTGATATAGTGTCAGTGTGGAGGACATGTTTCAAAAACATGCCCCCATTATAATCTAGGTATGATGAAAACTGAATAAGTGTGGAGAACATGTTTCTAAAACATACCCCCATCGAATCTGAAACTACGATAAATGTGGAGAACATGTTTTCAAAACATGCCCCCATTTCAATCTATAAAGTAATGTGGAAGTCATGCCTCTATGACATGCCCCCACTGATATGGCCCCCTTTTGAGGTGAGGAAAATTAGAAACTAATAGTTGCCTTAACTCAAATGGATAAGATACCATGTAAACTATGAATATACCATGTAGCATATAGAGAGAACATGTCTAGATAGATATATCATTGAATCATTAAGAATGTGATCATACCAAGTCCTAAGATTCATGATGTGAATCATGGAAATGTCTAGATAGTAATAGCATAAGATCAATAATCAAACAATCACACACACAAGAGCATTCAAAAGATAATGGTTTAAAGAGACCTTAAATAGGGGGCATGTTTAAATTCCACATAATTAAAGGGACATAACTTAGTTAAATGTCTACAAAATTAAGAATAACAAATTCAAATTCAACATACAAAAAATAATGGCATATTCAATGTAAAAGAGGCAAATAAAGGCACAGGGGCTGAAAATAATAGAGCATATTCAAATTCTCAAAATAAGTAAGACAATAACAAGGAAAGACACTTGATTAAGTGTATGAATGAAATCATAAGAAACTAGTATAAATATAGCATACTAGCCCATGGATCATATGTGTTATAAAAAATGTTAAGTAAATAACATATCAAGTACACAGTGAAAGATATAAGCATGGATAAATACATGTGTAGGTACATAATCTCAAACATGATAATGTAAAATGACCATAGAATGATATAACCTAGATGTATCATGATCAATGAAGCATATGCCCTTAATGTCCACATCACATGAGTAGAGGGAAGGGTCATCATTCAAAAGTGCATAGATCATGTATCGATGTATGTCTATATCATACTCAAAAGATGTGTGAAACACATATGTATATATAAATAAATGATATTTCATCTACCAACATGGAACCAACAAAAATATGCCAAGGAGCTAATAGGTTATGTAGATGCTAAAAATATTTTTGTATTTTTGAATTTTTTTATTTTATTGGTATTTTTAGAATATTTAAATGAAAATACTATCCTATGATCTCATCCAAAGGATGCTCATAGGTATCTCCCCACTATGAAACTGGTGTAATAAACTGGTGGTATTACCAAGGAACATGTATAGGTTCAATATTTGTCACTGTAGTATCTATAATGCTCCATGTACATATAATAGGACTCTATGCTTATGAAGAAATAGAAGTAGTATGGGTTCATAGAACCCATCACTGAAGGGTTTATGGTTTCTTTGGAACACCAATAATAAGAACATGTATGGGTGCTCTAAATATTTGAATATGGTGTGTATTAGATGAGGATTACATAGAACCCATTGTGGCTCTTTGATGCAATGGTCTCTCTAGTAATAGACACCTAGTAAAAGGGATTGCCTGTTGCTTATTCTTTTGTGTATGATTAACTTAGGAGGATTTATGATTAATTTCATGAGTATAAGTTTTTTTTGCTCAAGAGGATGTTCCTATGGAATTATATAAAATATAATTACCCTATTGACATGAATGTATTTAACACACCCATGCACTGAAGAATGTAATAGTTGAAATGTATATATCCAAGGTGGTCCCAATAACATATCAAAGACACTTGTGGAGGGTGTAATTAATAATTTAGTAACCACATGTGTGGGATCCACTTGTAAAGGTAAGTCAACCTCACCAAGAACCTATTGTGAATTCCCATCAAATATTATAATTGATCTGGTTAAAAGATGTAAATCATGATTTATATAACCCAAATGTGTAATTAATGTCATGGTACAAACATTCCCACTTTTACCATTATAATTCATAACACTATGTATAAGCTAGTGATCAAGGTGTGCTTGAATGAATAAGGAATGAAGATCTGAGTCATCATCCCTAATCTTACTATCATCAAACATAATAGAAGGTTTCTCAACCATAATAGGTGTATGTTGCATATAAGTACCAATAATATCATCCAATGGGTGGTCATAATGAGATGGAAGAGGTTTCACATTGTATGCCATTCATAATTTTGAATCCTTATTTGAATGATCTTTTAAAGGATTGTTAAATATTTTTTATTTTTGGTGATCACTAGTTTGTGAACTTGATTCCTTTAGAAGATTATCAAATGTAATATTTTGGTCATCAATAAGGTCTTGGATCTTATGGTTCAAGGTAAAACATTAATTCATAAAATGCCTAGGGCCTTGGTGATAGTCATAATAAGTATTTTCATCATACCCTTTAGGTAAAGGTCTTCTCATATCAATATTTATAGGATGGGGGAGAGATATAAGATGACACTCTATAATCCATGGGAGTAATTGAGTGGGAAACATAGGTAAGCTTAAAAACTATCTTTGAGTGCATTAGATAACACAAGTTGATTATATTATTATGACATTGCATTAATTATGGTCGTTATTTATTTTTTAAGCTCAAGATATTTGACCTTATAACTTGGTTTGATAGTAAATTTGGTATTAGATGTAGATATAGTTAGTGTGTTTTCTACATAGTTAATTTTTTTTAATGAGATAAGTTTCATTTCATGATATTCATGAACAATGTGGCATAAGTTATTGAAATATTTTAAATTTTTGAAAACAATAGACTCATATAAATTAGAAAGCTAACTTTTCTTGAAGATGTCTTGAAGCTCTTTTTTTGCCATAAGATTGGTCATTTTAGCTAACATTGTCTTAAACCTAAAGGCATACTCATTAATAGGTTCATTGGTTCCTTGTTTTATCTTTACAATTTGGGCATAGAAAACTTTTTTGGTATTATTAATAGAGAAGTGTGCCAAAATTGATCCACAATGGGTTTGAAGGCATTTACTAATTGAGTTGGTAAATCATAGAACCACCTTAAAGCATTTTTTTAAGCTCCTTAGAAATAATTTGGTCAAAAGTTTATCATTAGAGGCATAATCAAGGCATGCCATATAAAAATATCAAAGATATTGTTCAAGATCACCCTTGCCATCATAAATGTGAACTTAAGTGCAACAAAACTAGTTGGGAATGGGTGCAAAGATATCTCTAGTGCAAGAGGATTATGCAATAGCTCTTGTGAATCAATAGTATAAGGATATTTCATATAATTTTATTCAATATTTGTAACCTTAGTTTACTAAAGTTTTATAGTTTGGACAAGAGCTTGTACCTACTATTATTTTAGGTTAGATATTTGAGAAGTCACCAAAAGAGGTGTACCCATAAGTTGGGTAGATATATGCATTGAAACTGATATTTGAATTAAAGCATTCGGTAACCTCATGGTATATGTAGGAATAGTAGTCTTAGGAAACAAAAGTTAGAAGACATAATATGTGCTCCCATTAGAAGTATGAAGTGGTAATGTGCTCAAGGGGAGGTTTTTTGGTATATGGGGAGACCCATAGCTTGAATAGAATGATTAATAGATGGAATAACTTGATCATCAATGGTTTTTTAGTTTTTTAGTTTCTAATATGGTTTTTATTATTTCATCAAGATCTTCATGGTTTTGATGAATATGCTCATGAAAAGTAATTTTTTTCACTTACTCATGATCTATTTGCTCATGTTCATTAGTTTCATTAGACTCATGGCTTCCATTATCAAAATTTTCTTCTATGATAACCTCATTAGTATGTTTTTCATGCTCAACATTGGTATCATCATGATCCATAGGATTAGGTCCCTCATTGATTTTATACATCTCAGGCTGTAGAAGGGGAAGCTCAATGTGTTCAATATGAAAACCTCCTAATTTAGGGTTATGCCTAGGTTACATGTAAAATAATGTAATTATAAATTGAAAAATTACAGCAATCTAAAGCCCTAGATGATTTAAAACCTTAGGAATCATAAAAAAAATTATTCATATATATTGGGTTCACCAAATGTTTAAAAATAAAATCTAGATATGGTAATCTAGGTTTAAAGGGGTAGAGATAGCCTAGGGCACAAAGATGATAATCTATCTTAAAATCAGGACAATTATTTGTAAAACTCATATAAACATATACTAAATTTATTATGTTGAGATATGCCAAAGATATAAAGTACAACTATGATAGATATTGCAATAACCATGAAAATAATATACTTAGCTAGTTCTTATGTTAATATAGATCTGAGAATAGGTAGAAATTAAACTAGATCTAGATGTTGGATCAATCACATGATTCTATAAATTATATATTTTTAGTTATAGACACTTGCATTGACTTGGGACACTTGTCTTGATGTTATTTTCTAACTCAGACACAATTTTCTAAGATAAAATATCTACTAAAAATGGATGTGACCACCCAAGTGTTTATGGGTTCTATGTCATCTTTGCTCTAGTTTATTCGGATTTGGGTCATGGATTATCACTCTTTGTCAAATAACAAAACCCTAGTTCTTCATCTTCATAGTGGTTGTGTGAAAATGAGTTAATGAGATCATGGTATAGAACTACCCTAAATAACCCTCTATTAATAAGTGTTACCTATATATCCATACTCCAAAAAGGTCCTTAGACATATCTAGTTCTCCCCTATGTATTGGCTTATGTTTGAATAATACAATATGTGATAATCAAATACAATATTGACCTATCCTATAACTTATAAAATATGGCTCTTGGGATACTCTTTCAGTACTTAAGACCTGTAGATATGTTGTCCCTATGACTAATATGGAAATAGGATAAAATAAGGAATTTTTTCTCACTTTAGTGCTTGATTAGGTGATTGTTAATCTGTACTAGGTGAGGAATGAATGAGGATTGATCTTGTATATATACCAATCCCTTTGGATAATATCTCACATTAAAACACTTAGGCCAACCATAAGAATATGTTTCATTTGAAAATTGGATGACTTCAGGGTAGTAGACACTTGCATTGGGATAGGACACTTGTATTGATGTAGGCATCTAATTGAGATGCAAGTGTCTAGGTAGTTGGAAATAGGTACATGTCCATAACTTGTAGAGATGGAAGATAAGTAGGTTTAAATCATTTTGGGCAAGATACAAGGCCTAGCTCATCAAAATAGCATTGGTCAAACTAAGAGCTTAGCAATTAGGCACAAAGAGATAATGTATGTAAACATTTTAATAGTGGGTAAGGTCTAGAAGTTGAAGGTACATCCATGATATGTATTTCCCAAGTGTACATGACTGAGTTCCTATATAATTTGAGAATAGTGTCTATAAATTGATTTAAAAAATAAAGTTATGAATTATTTTTTTATTAGTTTTTATTTTTGTAGAATTTCATTATCATCAGTATTAAATAAGTGTATGATCAAGTAATTATCAATAAAATATGTACGAATACTCTTCTATGTATATCCATTTTTTTGTAAAATTAAATGCATTATTTGGTGAACTTAATGTCCATTGAGTTAAACTTATGGGGGGGAGGGGCGGGGATATATAAATATTTAATCCATGTGGTTCCTCTCTCCATGTTCACACTAAGGAGGAATGTTAGGAATTAGTTCGCACATGGGTGCTTAGGTGTTCCACATTAGATTATTAGTTAATTAAGGTTGTGTGGGAAAATAATAAGTGAAACAAATAATGAAAAATGTAAGTGATTATTGTGTGAGTAATAATTACATTAGAATAGGAATTTGTAAGATTGTTGAGAGATATTAGGAAAAACATTATAGAGGATAGTATTGTGAGAGATTTAAGGGATAAAATGAGAAATTATGGGAGATAATAAAATGAGATTTGACTCCCTAAATCTAAGAGATCAATTCTCTATATATTGTACTTACCTTATTGTCTAAATGTTGAATTTGAATTGATTTGTGAATTCTACATTGGGGTTTCACCTCTTTTTAGATATGGGGTAAAACTTAAGTCCTTATAAAAATCATAACAAGTTAATATGAATCCAAGTATAGTACCTTTCAAATAATAACTTGTGAGACAAAAATAGATAAAACATAATAAATTGAAGTAGTTATCAAGATCTATATTTTTATATCTCATGACTATAAGTGTAGAGACAACGGTAGTCTTGTTAAGGCAAAGAAGTGGTCATATTATATTATCATTTGAATTATTTAGAATTGTGGAATTTGATTTGAATAGATTTTGTTTTATGTAAACACAATCTTGTAATAAGTGTCCACCAAGGGTGATGATTGTGAAACCATAGTTGGATTTTAGGCTAAAGGTGGATAATAGAAATTGTAGATTAAGTGTTTATTAGTAGATGATTATAGGCAACTGTTAATGCTTAGTAATAAATTCAATATGTTAAGGACCTATTTTAATATAATCTAGATATGAGACTTAGAAGTGTCTCAATTAATTTTGAGTATAATTATTATTAATGACATGAGATATTAAATATTTTGGACTCTTATTACTTTAATCTCTTCTTTTTTGAGGATATAATACTATTTTCATAGATGTAATAATATAGGATAAAATAATGATATTAGTGTCCAATACTAAGTATAACAGGTTAAGAGGTTCATAAGGAAAAATACATACATATTAAGTATTAAGTGGTTGAGATATTTATTTTGGAAAATTATGTTACTTTTAATTACTATTAATATTTCCTTAATATCAAATACTAGAATACTAGGGTAAGTATTGATTATTTCCTACTTGAGAAACCAACCCTACTAGATGAGTGAATAGTGTAATTATAATATATTCATTGCATATACTAGCTTATATTTTGTGATGGTCCCCTCATACATTGATGTCCATATTTGTTTAATTCCTCGTACTTTAGAGTCTTACTTATAATATTTTGATAATTTAAATATATGTTTGACATATGAAAACTTGGGGATATATTGTGAATTTCTTATCATGCATGTCAAATAAAGCTGGGAAATCAAAAGATGGTAAAACAACATTGATGAGTGAGAAGTAACAATCCTTACTCAATCATCAATGGAAAAAAGTGCGTAAAAGGAAAAATGACATTGATGAGTGACAAGTAACAAGACAACCTCACTCAACAATGGAAAAATTACATGAAAGTAGAAATGAACTTAGGTGTCTACAAAAAGTGTGGTACAACAATGAAAAATGGTAAAATAAAGTAAAACATGTCTAGAAATATAGAGCCATGGTGTAAAGAAAATAAATCCTAGTCACTCAAACATAAACATCATGAATTTATTAACTTAAGAATATTTTACTGTTTAAAATTCAACCTAAATTATTAAGGCTTAACCATGGTTGTGAATCTATTTATATCATTAGGCTACTTTATGATCTTTTTTCAATCACATTTTAGGTGAGATAATTCATAGGTATAATGAACCTATGATGTTGGAGCATTTGGTTTTATGCTTCCACTTACTTCAAGATATCAAAATTAATATAAATTTATTTTGTTAGTATTACAGTGTGCTCTTATTTTAATTCTTATTTAAAGTTTAGAATTATAAATGTGTTTATTCTCATATGTTTGGATACCTCTTTTAAATTCTTAGTAATATATAACTACGTTTGCACTAAGTAGTGGCTATAGCATTACCCACAAGGGGTAACCATGTTAGTTTAGTCATATTATTATTTGGTAAAGGTTGAATTCTTGTGTGTTTGATCTAGCACTCATTGATAATTGGTAAACTATAATCAGCCCTGATTCTACGTATGAATGTGACCATCACAGATATGTAGGCAACTCAAGGACTAGGTATAGGCATAGCTAACTAACCATTAAGATGATCCCCTAGTGTAGGTGTTAATAACTTACCTTAGGGTGTTCTTGGAGAATGTGATTTAAAATTCTTATCCAAAGTGTGGATTCTTAAGGTTTCATTCCTTGTGCATTGGATTATTTGATTTTTTAAACTGCATAGTAGGTGTTTTTGGTTGCGGTCATGACTATATTTAGTTATTAGGTAGTGACCCTCATTATACCTATAATGAGTGTGATTTGTGTTCTTAGATCTTAAAAAACACTCTAAATAAGTGGAGCTGATATAATTAGTGTAAAACATAATTATTAAGCCTTTTATCTTGTTGGATCAAAACAGCATGTGTTCCTTTATTGGTACTTTTAATCCTCGTCAGTATTATTTCATGCTAGTGATTTGGGTAAGCACATGCACCTTGCATTTTTAAGGTTTTTACGATAAGTGATCTTTAAGTGTGTTGGTCATCTTGAGTTAACGTCTTTAGATTTAGAAGATCATTTGAGATACATTAGTTTTTTTCTTTTTGCCTTAGAGTGTTAACCCCTTTTAGTGATGGCATCTCATGGAGGATACCCTTAACAAGTTCAAAGAGAAATAAACTAGAACCTGATTCAAAGGAGTGGATATTTAGGTTCCATAAGTTATGGGGGTATCAGGTCTAGGTCATAGTCTACGTTAGGATTATCTTCTCATCATCTTGTGCATTGTCTTTCATTATCATTGGATTGTATTTATATATAATAATAACTAAATAAAATTTTAATATTAGTCATTATTGATTATTGTTCATCCCTTTGTACTAAGTTTGATTTGCTTTGATGATTAACTACATCAAAATAAATGTTATATTGTAAATATACCTTGATTTATGTGCCCTTTTGGGCAACATTGTGTAATAATAAAGTGGAGAATTCTCTTTGACAAACCTTAGGGTGGTAACCATACTATAGGTATTTGTTATCTAAGATGGATATTATCATTAGTGTGTTTGATTATACTAGGAAAAACATGGATTGACTTTTATTCTAATGAAACAAGGAAGATATAATTATAGAGACCCTTTTTTTAATAAATCATATTAACATAATTTACTCCCATTTTTCCTTAATAATAATATTAAGTTAAATGGACTAGCATGTGATGTAATATATTTTTAGACCATGAACGAACCTAACTCTCACATAAGCACGTTATATATATTTATCTTATGGAAAATTATTGTAGAAAGTAAAGTAGAAATTATAAAAAACACTAAATGATTTTGTGTGTCATAGTCATGTGTAACATTAAGAGAATGACAACAAGAATTAAACAAATAGACATAAAATAAGGTAATAAACCATATTTAATTAGGTAAACTTTAGTCATATAAGAAAATTAAAAAAATACCACACTTTACTTGGATTTTGGGACAAAAATTATTGGCATGGCATTTTGGTATCAGAGCATGGGTTCAACACTAGGAACTCTGGGTAAAATAGTATGATCAGTTCATTTACCTTTCATAAACAAAAAAATATAATGTGTACTTTTAATTTGGATAGAATAAATTAATGATACTTTTCCTATACATAGATACTATTTGTAAATGATGTTAGCTTATTTTTATTTAGTTTCATATAAAGTTGTGACTCATGATTCGTCAGACATAAAAAACATGCATATTTTCATGGGTACTCTTGAAGAACTAGATGACCACTTGTTAATCTTCATTCAACAATACATATGGATGTTTTATCAGTGATGCTATAGAAGATGACATGAGTACTTTAGTTTTGAAATTTGATGATGTGAACCATGTGAATTACTAGTGGAATTATTCTATCATATTGTGATGTGTATGTACTCCCATAAACCCATTGTTGTGAACCAATGTAAACAAATGTATCATGACTTAATTATATGTTTCCTTAACCTTGATAGCAATTTTTGTTTATATGTGACTGAAACCTATTGCTTAAACCCCCCCATCATTTTTTATATATACTAAACCTCTTAAAACAACTCTTTCTCTCCCTCTCTAAATATTAGTATTTTTGTATGATTGTGATGTGTATATTGTGGTGAAAAATGAAAATAATTTTATGTTGTTATATCGTACTTTTGTCAATATAAACATAAATTTGACCTATCTTGTGCCTATTATGCCCATGTGAAATCACCAAGAGTGTGAATTTAATCCTTGTGATAAACACTCTATGTTTTAGCTTTGTGAAACTTGATTGAGAGGAATATGGAGGATGATATTACAAATTTATTTCTCTTAATTTAGGGAAGTAATCAAGGCTTATATTTTTTCCTCCTCCCTTTAAGTGGCTTCCTTAGCCACATAGTGTCATAATATGGACTTTTTTCAATATTTTTATGTTGGAAATTATTTTAAATTTCTTGTTAATTTAAGTTGATTTCAACATAAGAACCTCTTTATTTTTATTGAATTTAAATTTTTAATAAGTTATTTTATTGTTTATTGAATTGATCTCATTTGAATTTTGATATTATTGGTGACACTCATTTGTGGCTACTTGGATCTCAATTTATTTAATAATTGTCATAATTATTTTGATATTTTATTATTTATAATTAAAATGCTCTTCAATGGCCACTTGGATCTAAATATAATTTAAATTATTAATTTAATTTCTTTTGAGATTTTACTACTTTGATTAAAATGTTTATTCATAATCTTAATAATTATAAGCCTTATGCGTGTATGTGGAGAAGAACTAGCTTGGGAAATAGATATATAATTAGGTGGAAAATTTTGTTGGATAAGCCTAGATCCCATCCTCCCACCCACCAGACATGGTGATTTCATACATGATTTTACTTTCCTATCTTTTTGTAAGGTCTAAAGAAGATTTTTCTTAGGAGGTCTACGGAGGTTTTTTGCTTTCATACAAGTTTTTGCTTTCCTATATTTTTGGGAGGTCTACGGAGTATTTTTATTTTAAGGTCTAAGGATGTTTTTCACTTCAAAGATATAGTGATTACTCTTCTATTTCAGCACATGATATTGTTCTACTTAGACAACACTTGATTTTACACGGTGAACTCTCACCATAAAATGGCACTTAGCTTCATGAGTGTGATCTTACCATCAAATGGTAATTAGGTTACATGTGCTACTTATCACAAATTAATTGGCATTAAGAATTTTTTGGGATTACAATTGAATGGTAGATTATGGATATCATTTTGCACTATGGGAACCACCTAGGAAAAGTGGCATCAACTAATTGGCTTAAAACCTATGGGATAAACATAAAATTAGATTTTATTTTTATTAATTTTAAATTTAATAAAAATGAATAACAATGAAAATGATATCTAAATTCAAGAAATTTAAACTTTTTAATAAGATAAAACCTTATCTAAGTTAATTGAAAATTTTGTTTGGCATGTGAAACCTTGTTTGAAAGCTTTGAGAATAAGTTAACTTTTAAAAAATAATAAACTTATAAAAGTGTTAATTAACATTATGTTTCATTCACATGGTTCAAAAAATAAGGTAAATAATTATTGTTTATATATAAGAATTACATTAATTAATATCCTTTTGTATCATTTTGGAAGTGTGTTTGATTTTCATCACTTAATGTTTAATTGATGCATAGAGGATGAAGCTTAAATAAAAGGGAAAGAATGTGATATCTCTCATGGTGAGATAATGTTCCCTTTTCAATCTTAGTGTATTCATCACATATGATGCATTTTTTGACACCCTTATGTTTATGTCTTGCTTACTATAATCATATAAAATGTCCAAATTAATAGTTTGAGTGTGGTTTGTGACACCAAATCCATAGGTCCTTTTTTTAGGCTCTTGTGACCCTCCTAGACACATTTTTGATCATTTTCAGTCAGCCCAAGCCTTCTGAACAATCATTTCACCTCAACCAGGATTTATTTCCTAGGCCAATCCTATCCCCCTAGGTCTTGACCCTGTAGGATAGGAGCACCATACTTGGACTATAGTGTTGGACCCTAGGGTGTCCCATTTTTTGTGCTCATATCCATTTACATTTTGAGCCCAAACTATTATTTTCATTCGATTCTTATTCTTCATCATGTTGGCCTAGCGTGAATACATTTAAGCCATAATCAATAGTTCCATATAAAATCCCATCCAAAGGTCATTTATAAAGAGAGGGGACAAATCTTACAAAAAAAGTAAGAATATAAGCAAACTACTAAGGCAAACTTCCCTATTCTCTGCATATAGTCACCCAACATAGTTGTAAACATATTCAAACTCTCATACTAGTCCCTAGCCATCTCAAACACTCTTAATTTGGCATTATTTCATCTACATCACACTATTTCACAAATCACATTAGGTGGGAGAACTACATATAGTTTGATCCCTCTTTAGAGTATTAGTATGTAGGTAGTGTGCCCATACAAGGGGCATAGATAACATGTTTAGTGCATCTTACACATACTAAGCCCCCTTTTTTAAGTGATTCAAATATCATTTTATAAATCATGATGGAGGATTAGAATTTAAAGACAATCATCTCTACAATGAGCTCCATTGACATTCAACACTCAAATTTTCATAGATAGGCTCATACTAGCATAGCACAAAAACCTAAAAAGTTTCAAGTCTCTATGACTATTTTGGATAACAACAGTAGAAGTGGACAATAGCATCAAACCTTGAAGTGTCTTATTTTTGGCACTCTTATCCTTTCATTGAATGAAATCTAGATCTATGATTACGACACTATCCTAGTCCTACACAACCAGTTTCAAGCTCTATCTCAGCTATCTCAGTCTAGTTTCAAGCTAAATCATATTTCTTTTTATTTATTGTTATTTTTAGAAAGGTTTATAAGACAAATAAATCATAAAAATCAAAACTGTAATTATTTCAATATTTTGGATTGATTTATTAATCTAGACCCTTAACTAAATTAGGAATAAAAACTCCACTATTCCCAAAAAAGTTAAATCATTTGGTGAACCTGACTTACTTCATTTGTGCATTAAAAACACTAAAAACCCTAAGGAAAATTCCTTGCATATTTTTCTAGTTTTTTTTATTTTTTCTACATATTTAAATTAAAATTTCACGTTTAATTTTTAAAATTAATCATAGTAATTTTTAAAATCATTTATTTCAAACCCTAGTTGAACTTACTAGGTCCCTTTGCTTCTTGAGGTATCACCTTACATATTTATGAGCTTTATATCATTTTTATGCACATTTTAGTTTGATATTTAAGAATTTTACATTTCTTTTATTTATTACTTTCCTTTCATTGCATTTGTCTTATTACAACTTACTGTAAAAAATTAAATCCACTTTCACTTTATTTTCCTGCTTTAACAATGGCCCAATGTACTAGCTTTGACAAAAATGATAAGAGGGAACTTCAAGACCTTCTAACTAAACATAATATACAAGATGATACTCTTAAAATAATACAAGAAGATTAATCAAAATCAAACAATGCTCAATCCTCTCAAACCATAGAATAACTAGTTACAAATGACACTGTGGGGGAAACTATGTCTCAACAAACCCCTAAAGCAGCCCAACCTTCCTATGAGGCACCACCAGTTATGGCAAGTAAATATTTGTCTCCTAATGTGGTTTCCCTTATACAAGAGATAAAATATATTCAATCCAAGGTGATACATCTTGAGGAAGGTGCCTCTCGACCAACACAATTTTTAGACTCTTTTACTCTCCTTCATATACTATTGTCATGTCATATTATTTCTACACCCTTACCACCAAGTTTTTTTCAACCCAAGCTCACTCTATATGATGGCAAGGGTGATCTAGAGTCACACTTGAGAGATTTTCATGTAGCATGCTTGGACTATGTGCTAAATGACTGGTTACTAACCAAGCTATTTCCCTAGAGTTTAAAGGATTATACTCTACAATGGTTTTATAGTCTACCAAATAAATTGGTCATTAAACAAATGCAACACATTTAATAGCAAGTTCATGACATCTTAGAGAAGATGAATCAGAAGTATAATCAACACCATGACAAATATAGGATTACACACCATTTTGCTATGGGTGACAAGGTTTGGTTGTGGCTTCAAAAGGAATGACTTGTAGGCCCACACAAAAAAATTTAGCCTCTGTGATATGTTCCCTACACCATCACTAGAAAAGTTGGATAAAATGATTTTGAGTTAAACCTACTATCCTACTTTGGTCTGCATCCAATATTCAATGTGGAGCTCCTCAAACCATATCATCCACCTCTGTTAGACACTTTATTCATAGCATAATAACTAGACATTGATGAGCTTGATCAATAGAGTTTTGCTCCAGTGGCAGAGGATTAGATTGTGGACACTTGGATGAAGACAACAAGAGGGCACTCTATTTTGCTTTATCAGGAGGTCAAAAGGGGCCAAATTAACCACCAAGGTGAGTGGCTCATAGAGAATCAAATTAAGACACAACTGCCACACCTGATGAGGAATATTGATGCAATGGGGACCATTACTTCTCAAGGAGGGGGGTATGATCTAGGCAATAATTCAAGTGATAATTTAGGTGATGGTTCTACCCCAATTGATGACAGAACTTCCAAGAGCCATAACTTTTGCACTATAACTCTAATTGACTCCCCATTTGAACCGTTGGAAATATAAGAATGAGGAGAACATAGTGAGATGGCACTAAGCTTAGATTAGTATTTTTTGAACCCTAAAAACCCACTGGAATTTCCCTAAATTTCAATTTTAGTAGTGTAGTCTAAAAATAGTAAGTTTTTAAAAATAGTAATTCCTTGAATTCTGTATTATTATAAATCATAGAAGTTAAACCACTTAATCTCCCTCGATATTGGTGACCTTCCACATCCTCCTCCTATTTTCAAAATGTGTATAAATGAATATGTAACCTAAAATGGAAATAAGACATCTCTTCCTAGAGATAATCATATATTTGTATTGCAATCTTGAGTAATAAAACATCTCTTCTTAGAGAACTCATTGTTACTATGTTATTTTTGTGTTCTTGAAATATCTATCAATCAAAACTTCTAAGTTTTGGATCATTGAATCTTTTATATGGCATTTTCCTAGCTCATTTTAGCATTAACATATGTGACAAGGTTTATTATGCCCAAGTTTCACAATAGAAATAAAGTTCAAATGAACATCTCATAGATTATGTTCTTCAATATAAGACTATCTTGGCTATAATGACTAGCCCGATGGCTAATCCAGAATTATAGGATCTCTTCAAACAGAGTCTTCTACTAGTTTTGCATGAGTCAATAACTTTCAAAAGGTCCTCTTCCTTCACTAAGTTATATCATACACTAAATAAAATAGAATTCAAATTAATTTCAATGGGCAAACTCAAGTACACAAGTATATTAGAAACAATAATTAAGAGTAACAACAAAGTCCCATACAAAGTCAAGATTAATGACAAAAAAATTCAAAATCAAGCTATAGTTAATGTGGTTTTAGATCCCCCTTAGTAAGTGGTTTTATCCATACCTCCTCGGTGAACCTTTACCAATTTACCAGTATCTCCAACTAGAGTCTTATAGAAACTATTGGAATGCAATATCATATCTCTCCCTTTTATTCGAGAAGTTGATATAACAAAGCCTCCTCCATGTGGATACGATCAAAATGCATTTTGTGATTTTCATAGGGCACCATACCACACAATAAATAGATGCATTACTTTACAACACAACATATAATATTTGATAGATGGAAACTTTATTGATCTTTGCACTCTAGTTGAGCCTCAGTAGGCAAATCAAACATAAGACAAGGCTCTAAATTTTTTCTCAAATCCTTTCCCATAGCATTCTAAACAATAGATAGGGGACACATTAGGTGTTCACCATGCATATCATGCACACCCTCCACTACTACATACCAAAGACCTTTAGTTGAGTCACATCCTTTGAACAACATGATTGGTGTGTATAATTCCAAAGTTCCATCTAGACCTTCGATCTCTTTTTTAAAGAAAGAGAAAGTTGAGGATGATTTAGATTACCATGCACTCTTTATTATATCCCACATTAATCATCATCCCATTCATAGTGTTCTCATTGACAATAGATATAGTGTGAACATGTGCACTATGACATAATTTTAGCATTTGGGGTATTTAGAGTAGGATATCACTCTAACAAACACAATTATCAATGGATTCAGTGGGCAAATACATAGCTCATTGGGTGAGATTGTACTTCCTCTACAAGTTGTCCCAACACATTTAGCCATACCATTTAATATTTTTCCTAGTAAAAGAGTCTTAAATATGTTGCTTGGTTGACCATGGATACAAAAAAATTGAGAAGTACCTTTTATAGTTCATAGATGCATGAAATTCATTCAAACTAATTAGATTTTTATAGTTGGTGGAGTTTCGTATGAGTTACCACTCCCCACTTTAGATCCATCTACTACTTTACAATTACCATTTTTAGCTCCTCCACCAGTTATAGTTCTTCCTCCGGTTGAGATTTATACACAGTCGAGGCCTCCCTCACCAACATAGAGAGTTCATACACTTCCATGGAGGCCTCTTTTAGAGAAACCACTACATCAGTGATATTTTTAGGACTTTAAATAGTTTTCAACTACAATATTCACACCCAAGGTAGTATCATTGAGGTCTCATGTCTTTACACATAGATCCCATTTTTAGAGAGATGGTTATACTACCAAATGGGTCCCTAAGAGCCCCATAATTGTATCTACTTCTCAAAGTTATAGGGGCACCCAATAGTTAGTTACCACTATAGATATTTTAGAGAATTTATAGCATACACATCTTTTAAAGTCACAGTCTCAGCCCTTTCATCATGTTTCATGATCATGCATGATCCCTCTCCTTGATACAAGACACCATGATAGGGAGTATCTCATGAGACTCGTCAGTTAGTATTGGTTCTTCTCATTATTTTTTGTACATAGCTTCTTTTTAATTTCATGTACATAGTTTCCTTATGATTTCTTGTACATATCTTATGTCAAAATATAAAATCATTCAAATAACTCAAAAACACCTAAAAATTTTCAATTGTATGCATTATCTATGCTTTACATTTATACTGTCATGCTAGACTTACATTTTATTATTTTATGCTATTATTTGTTGATTTATATAAATTACCATGCTTCACTTGATCTTATTTGAGTGTGTGCAATAACACCTAGATCCTTGATTATTTAACTCTACCCATTGAGGGGGCATCCTACTTCTACATTTGAGACACACATCGACATGTCCATCCACTAGGGGCATCTTCTACATGACTACACCATCTAGGTTATGTCATTCCTACACCACACACTGAAATTATCATGTTGATGTATATTAATTACTATCTTACACAGATTACTCTATCAATACTCATTAGTATATAGCACTTGTGTATTTCTTAGCATCTACCTAGTATTGTACTACATGTTTTGTATACTTTTACTTCTTGCATTGATTAGATAGATGTGATTATATTTATAGCATTTACATGCCTTCCTTTCTTTCTTGGAATAACTAGATGTGATTGCATTTTTTAGTTCCTATTTTATCTTTTACGTGTTCCCTAGGACATTTTCTAGTTTCATTTCCTTATACTATTTTTATGTGCCTGCAGCCCTCATGCCAATCTTGTTTTAAAATTATATGTATATGTGGCATTTGAACATGCCTTGTATGCTTAATTTCCTATTTTGAGTGGCATGTGCCCATGTCCCTTGTTTTCATGGCCCCTTGGCTAATTTTGTATGCTTTTTACTTCTTGCCTTATGTGCTTGTTGGATTGTTTACTTCTCAATTACTTATAATGCCATGATCCACATCATGAATTATCTTGTTTTATTGGATGCCATGATGAAAATCATGATCCATCCCTCCTTGAAAACTAACAACTAACTAGATTTCTAGTTCTAATTTACTATACTGCACATGTTATTACATTATTACATCTATCTAGCCATACCCATGTTGATCTAACCATCTCTAATACAAACTATGTTATATCTTGAGACATCTTTTTTATTCTCATTTTTATATCATATATTTCATAGCATAACACACTTGTAGGAGTTTTTATTTTGAGGGTAGTCATTATAGGGTCTTCATTCCTACCCTCAAAAGAGGGGGAAACAAATAGGGTTTTAGTCATAGAGATTAAAGCTCTTTACTAATCAAAAATTAGTTTTTAGAACACTCAAAACAGTAATCAAAACCCAAACTAGGTAGAAAAGACCAAAAAAATAGTGACAAACACATAATAGTGATCAAAAATAACAAAGGACAAGATAATCATATTTAGACTACAGTGTCAAATAGCAAAGTTTCCTATTTTTGGCACTCCTATCCAAATAGCAAAAATACCATATTTTATAGAAATAAATATAAAAGTAAGTTTAGTTACAATTTAGTCAGCTATAGTTTAGTTCAGATTAGGAAAGTCTTAGTACAAATTTTCATAGAGAATCTAGATATAGGGGGTATCATGCACAACATGATAGCTCTCACTTTTAGTTTTAGACTGGTTAGTTGGTATAATTTCTAGATCAAAATTCATGCTACAAACATATGTGATTGGGGTCAATGTGTGTAGCACATTTACCTTTTTTTCTTTTTAGTTTATTGCATTACCCAGGTATTCTCAGTAGTTGCATGCCTTATTCCATCTACAGGTGGTTAGCATCATTTCAGAGTGCCTTTCATACAAGCCTAGTTCCTAGTTTTAGAGTGGCTTTCATATAAGCCTAATCTCCACCTTTCAAAGTGGCCAAGATTGGCCTAGTTCTTAGTACACATTCAACCATCCATGCCATATTGATAGATTATAAAGCATTCATGGGTTTTATGATCCATTTCATATGACACACATTTATATCAATATCAATTCATAGTTCTACACTTAGTGGGCAAACATGGAGCCAAAGGACTAGCTAGCTTTTGTATTCTTAAGCCACCTACTCAAAGGGATTAGACACACAGTCCAAACATTGATTAACACACGCATAATCACATAGCTTCATTTAGTGGGTGATGATGGAGCCAAAGGGATAACCTTTACATTTTTGAGCCACTCTTAAGGAATTGAGCACTTAGCTTCGTTCATGATATTAATCTTCTTTTAGCATATACCTAGCATTACTCAACATCATAACAAATTTTGTATTGGTCCACGTACTTGGTGATGTGTATTCATTCCTTTATATTCCTCTCTCTTTTTCCAACTTTTATACGTTCTTATTTTATACATAGTATGTCTAATAAGAACTAATCTACTCCTAGTTTTTTTCTAGATTTACATTGTATGATGTGCTCTCTCTATGCACACTTAGCATCACACATCTTCATGGGATTCACCCTTGCAGGTAAGTTCAGGTACATTGTCTACTTTTCCTTTATCATAGTATTTTGCTTTGTTGCATCACTAAAATAAATGGAGGGGAAATATAGTCATATAAAATGTCTAAATTGGTAGTTTGATTGTGGTTTATGACACCAAATCCATAGATCTTTTTTGCATGCTCTTATGACCCTTATAGACACCTTTAAAATCATTTCCAGTCAACTCAAAACTTTTAAACAATCATTCCACCTCAACCAAGCTATATTTCCTAGTCCAATCCTATCCCCCCAAGTCTTAAACCTATAAGACAAGAGCGCTATACTTGGATTATAGTGTTGGACCCTAGGGTGTCCCATTTTTATCACTCTTGTCCATTTGTATTTTGATCCCAAATGATCATTTTCATCTGATTTCTATCCTTTATCATGTTAGTCTATCATGAATACATCTAACCCATGACCAATAGTTCGCTATAAAATCCCATCCAAAGGTCATTTATAAATATAGGGGACAAATCTTACAAGGCAAGCAAGAATACAAGCAAATTATCAAGGCAAAATTCCCTATTCTCTGCATACAATCACCCAACACAACTATAAATATATTCAAACTCTCATACCAATCCCTAGCCACCTTAAACACTCTCAATTTGGCATTATTGCATCTACATCACACTATTTCACAAAGCACATTAGGTGGGAGAACTACATATGGCTTGATCCCTCTTCATAGTATTGGTATGTAGGCAATGTGCCCACACAAGGGGTGTGGATCGCATAGTTAGTACATCTTACACACACTAACCCCCCCTTTTCCAAGTGATTAAAATCCCATTTTATCAAGCATGATAGAGGGTTAGGGTTTAAATAATAAATCATCTCTACAATGAGCTCCATTGACATTTAGCACTCAATATTTCATAGGCAAGCTCATACCAGCACAACATAAAAACCCAAAAGGTTTTATGTTTTTGTGACTAGCTTGGATAATAGTGGCAAAAGTGGACAATAACAACAAACCCTAAAGTGTCATATTTTTGTGCTTTTATTCTTTCACTGAACAAAAGCTAGATCTAAGTTTATGACACTATCCCAATCCTGCATAGCTAGTTTCAAGCTTTGTTTCAGCCATCTCAGTCCAATTTTAAGCTAAGTCATATTTCTCCTTATTTATTTCTATTTTTAAAAAGGTTGAAAAGATAAATAAATTATATAAATTAGGGTTGTAATTATTACAATATTTTGGATTGATTTATTAATCTAGACCCTTAACTAAAATAGGAATAAAACTCCATTATTCCAAAAAATTTAAATCACTTACGTTACACCATGTTTTTTTCACTCATTACACCATGTTTGTTTTCACTCAACAATTTATTTAGATCAAAATTATTTCATTAATGATTTAAATCACTTTGCACTTGGAATATAATGTATTTCAAACCCAAAATGGTGGTGCAACTATATTTATTCCATTTGTCGCTTGTCTAAGCAATTTTATGGGAAATTCTACAATTGAATTGTTAATGAATGTATTATTGTGTGTGTGTGTGTGTATTTTAAATTATAATAATAAATAATATACATGTGTGGTGGTTTGAAATACAAATATAAAACCATATGCAAATAATGAATACTACTAAAATGTTAATTTAAAAAATTAAATTAAACTAAAATTTAAAAAAATATGAATAAATAGCACTAATATTTGAAATTAATCTTGACAAAATAACTTCGTAAAAGAATTTTATAATAATAATAGTAATAATAATTCTAGGGTTTGTGTGTTTTAAAATGAATGGGGATAGGGTTGGCATGTAAATCACAATGCAAGAAATTGATGGGAAAGTGACTGGCCTAGCAGAAGAGGCACACCCATCCTCTCTAATCTTTTACATCATGAGATTAGAGTTCCTTGAGGAATTTTGTCAGAGAGGCCACATGCCTTGTGAAAATTTTCACCTAATTTTCAAACTCATCCTTCAGGGCATTGAAACTATGAGTTTTGACCCAAAAATAAATAAATAAATAAAGTTATACATAGAATTATGTAAGATGAATCTAGGAAGGGAATGGTTGAAAAAAAATGATGTGGGAGTTAATTATCCATACCATCCCACCAAAATATGCTTTACCCAATTCAACCTTGCCTTAATGGCAGACATGGTATGCTTGGTGGATTGGGTTTGATTTAATGCTGTAAATTTCTTATAAAAAATAGGATAAGCTCATCCAAGAGGGAGGAGGAGAATGTCGTTGAATTTTTTCATTATGAATAAAAAGGATCAGAAAGTAATAAGAGAAGGTGTAGGGATGGAGATGTCATGGGTACAACTACAAAAGGTGAGATTTAAATTTAAATGCTTCATCAAAGAGTGATGTCATTATTGGCATAGATATGATGAAAAATATCTTACTAATAGAAGGAGGCACTGAAGTGAGGTGTAATTCTACCTAGTAGGTTAGGAAATATTATACTTGTTAATATCTTTATTACCTATTTTCAAAATATCTTCTTCAAATTAAGTATAGATTTAATAATACTAGGTTTAGTATATAAAAGATTAAAATTGTCTTTTACTTTCATTGGCTTTTATTCTTTTTTTTTTGGCTATCAAATAGCCATACCTTGATCTTATGTCTTGTGTTGGCCTCTTTAGGTTGTGTTATACTCAAAAATTTATGTTTTTTGCACATTGTTCTATTTAACTATGATTTTGTTGGATTTTCTTGACTTTTGTGACTCCGTTTAATGTTTAGTTACATCATGCTCTATAAACTTACACTATAAATCTATGTGATTGGTATTGAAAACAATACATATCCATTGTCATCTAGTTACATCCATTTATATCCATAGTATTATTATTTCCTTGTACTCATTGAAATTTTCCATTATATATTAAGTTGTCATATTGTGAAACAATTCATCCATATTAGGCACTGGCAATGCAAGCTTATCCAAAAAAATGTTCTAGTCAGTGCAACTAGTCATATTTTTATCAAACCAATCTTGACTTTAGCTCATCAAAAATGTTTTCCCTATATTTATAAATAATGAGTTGTTCCTTTAAATAAATCTCACATTAAATCCAATTGATTTTTATTGTTAGTTAAAATTATATGCCTTGGACACGTATAATTTGATTATCAGCATAGACATGTACAACATGAGTTAAAATATATTTAAGGAATCATTTAATCAAATAAATGATCTTTGGTGTCCAACCCCTTTAATGTTTTATTGATTTGCATCTGCTTCATTGTAGGGACTCCCATTACAATATAAATCATCTTATTTATTCATATGTATCAAACTTATCTTAAAATAGAAATTATCTCTTAATGGCCATTTAGGTTTTTGTGCCCCTCGAAACCAAATTTCCATAGCATTTTAAACCATTCAATTTCATTGAGAAATGATGAAAATATGAGGATTTTACTGGCAATAATCAATTACCTAGTTCAAGATATGATAGTTTAGTCCAACTAAAACCATGTGAAACTTAATATTGTATATAAATGTGAATTCATTTATGCTTGGTAATAAATAGAATAGATGTTTGTATGTTTATATTTAGTTTTGTCCTTATTATGATACCTAAAGTCTCTGATAATTATAAAATATGTAAGGTGCAATTTGGTTTTTCATTCAAAATTATTAATGATATAATTCTTCACATACGAGTTGACCATAATAGTTTAGACCTTAAACGATGTATAAATAAGCATAGACATCTTTATCAAAATCCATTGAAATTTTTCAATCTCTATTAATTACCAACTATTATTTTTCTTATCAGATATTTGAAGAGCAAATAGTAGAATTACATTAGAACAAAATAATAATAGATTTGATATATTATATTTCACCTTTCACTCATAACTATATAGATACAAATATATAGGTAAATCAATTACTATTGATAGGGAGTCAACAACCCATGATTCTCTCCTAGAATCGAGTGGTTGTTAGACCTATAACAAATAATAATATATTGTAAACTATATTTGTGATATATTAAGCTAAAATTTAATAATATATTATATTATAATAAATTACAATAATGAAAATAATAATTTAAGTATTATTTCCTAACATCCCCCCCTTAGTACTTACATGGTAATTTGTGTTTTACAAGATGATAAAGGTAGAGAAAGAACTCATCAACCTCTCATTCACTATCAGGAACTTATCACCAATCAAATTTAGTGTGGGAATTATGAATAGGAATCATATGCCATCAACCATTCACTAAGGGAACATATCAACCTAATCAGTGTGGGAACTACAAGTAGGAACCATCTATTTTACCTTCACTCATGTATCTCCAAAACACATTTTTTAATGAAGTACATTATGTGGGAAAATAGGAAATTCACCACTTATTTTCACACATACAAATAAGTTTAGAAAAATTAAAACAAAATGCACCACTATAATATAAGTTCCCCATCATTAGTGGTTAATGAGATGTGTTGAATGACCTCCATCCTCCAATGCTTCCATCCTAATTTTTATTCATTTAATAGACATAATTTTCATCACTTGTATAATGATCATTATCCTGATATTTTTCATTTTTTTCATCAGTAACCATTGCATTCTCTTGTATTTTTCCATCAAATAAGTCCTGAGCTCTATGTTCACAACTTACAATCATATGACCAGATTGATTACAATAGTAACAAATAAATTGTTTGTTTGAATATTTGGAATATGATCCATGTTTGAAAGAGGGCTTAGATCTTTTCTTAAAAAATGTTTTATCATGCTCATTTTTACCATGCATTTTAGTTTCCTATGGTTCAATAACCTTAGTTATTTTTTCTTCATCAAATAGAGAATAAATAAGATTTATAATCTAGGATTTATTTTACTCTATGTAAAAATAATGTTAGAATAACTATATAGCATACTATTCAGTAAAATAGATTTTACATCATCATCATGCACATCAATTTGTATTTCAACTAATTGATTTGAGATGGATTGAAAATTACTAATATGTTGCATAATGTTCTCACCTTGTTCCATCTTGAGACTAAAAAATCTATGCTTCAA
The DNA here is from genome assembly GCA_037957365.1 of Torreya grandis. Classification (NCBI taxonomy): domain Eukaryota; kingdom Viridiplantae; phylum Streptophyta; class Pinopsida; order Cupressales; family Taxaceae; genus Torreya; species Torreya grandis. The sequence continues at coordinate 8,382,024 of JARHVA010000029.1, forward strand.
AGCTACCATTGCACTTCCAAATTTGGAACCAAAAAATTTGTTTAATTTCTCCCAAATTATATTAGAGGACTTAGATAAGTCTATATGATGAAAATAAACATCAGATAGCCCCAATACAATGATTATTGTACATTTTTTATCTTTACTCTCCCATTTTGATGTTTCATCTACATCTTTTTGTTTCTTTATTTTTCCTTCAAAAATATCCCATAAATCTTTGTTGATTAAAAATAATTGGTTTCTTACTTGTCATGTTTGGAAGTTTTTTCCCACAAAATTTTCAACATGATTGAATTTTTGTATTATTCCATCCATAAGTTTGATGACTAAAGATGTCAGTTTCAATAGAGAATGTTTATGTTATAAATGGAGATGTTTTGATAATTCTAACATTTGAGACATTTAAAAAATAACTATTAATGACTCTTTGTACTGACTCAAATCTGAATTTAAAATAATAACTCTGGATATAATAAAAAAAATTAATTTCATATGATCATGGTGATGAAATTAAACAAATTACACTTAGAAAAAATAAATACTAAAATCCTCTATACCAAATAACTAGGTAAATACTTAGACCAGTCATATAAAAACTAAATAAAAAATAAAAAAACAAATGTATAGCATGAAAGGAATGAAATTACTTGTTTTTATTTTTATTGTTTGACACACAAGTTGATATCAAAGATTGACATACTTGCATGAGTGAATGGTCCAAATGGAGACATTGAACACAGCTGATATAAGTTCATTTGAATTATCATAGAATGCACTCTGTTAAATTCTAAATGTAGAATATTAGATTTATATAAGGATAGGATGCAGAACATAAAGTATAATCTAATGAATATTGCATAAGATAAATTATATAGGTTGTATATGCATATCTCATCATGCATATGGATCTTTCATAATTTTTGAACCAAATAGGTGAACATTAGAAGATATCAGCCATTTAGACATGAGAATAACATAACAATGATCAACTTGTGTGTAATAATGATAATTGCATGACTAACACATAAATCATGGACACAATTAGTAATAAACTACTTTTTCAGGATGGCACTAAGACATTGTGTAGTTTGTAGGATGCAAGAGGACTCTACAATGGCATAGGTTGTACAGATGTCTTCAGACTCATCTTAAATTATGTTGCTTTGGTAACAATTATTATTTTTATCAGAGATCCAGAGATTAAATAGTAAAATTAAATTAGAACAAAATAATAATAGCTTTGATATATTATATTTTACCTTTTACTTATAGCTTTATAGATATAAATATATAGGTGAATCAAAGCCTATATAGATAGGGAGTCAACAACCCATGATTCTCTCATAGAATCGCGTGGTTGTTAGACCTATAACATATAACAATATTTTACAAACAATATTTGTAATATATTTGGCTAAAATATAATAACATATTATATTCTAACAAATAACACTACTAAAAACAATAATGTAAGTACTATTTCCTAACATCAACATGTTATAAAAATGTTTAAGAATGTGAATATTTATTTTATTTGATAATATGACATTTAAATTTCTAAGAACATGAATAAATGTATTATTTACGTGTCACCCTTTTTTTTGTAAGTGAATATAAATATATGTAGTAGTGTTTAAATTTTTTGAAATTAAATCAGATATATATCTGTTGTTATTTCTTCATAAAAATGTATAGATATATATTATTCCCCTACAGTATTCATAACAAGTTAATACGAATCCAAGTATAGTACTTTTCAAATAATAACTAGTCAGATAAAAATAGATAAAACATAATAAACTAGATAAGTTATCAAGCTTTATCTTTTGCCAACTCGTGACTATAAGCATAGAGATGTCAGATAGTCTTGCTAAGGCATAGATGTGGTTATATTATACTGTCATTTAAATTATTTAGAATTGTGGATTTTGATTTGAATAGATTTTATTTTATGTAAAACCAATCTTGTGATAAGTGTCCACAAAGGATGATGATTGTGAAATTGTAGATAGATTTTATGCTAGAGGTGGATAATAGAAACTCTAGATTGAGTGTTTAGTTGTAGATGTTTATAGGGAACTATGAATGCTTAGTAGTAAATTCAAGATGTTAAAGACCCATTTTAATATTATCTATCTCTGAGACTTTGAAGTGTCTCAATTAATTTTGAGTATAATTATTATAAATGTCTTGAAACATTAAATGTTTTGGACTCTTATTACTTTAAACTCTTGATTTGTGAGGATGTAGTACTAATGTCATAGATGCATTAATATAAGATAAAATAATTATATTAATGTCCAATATTAACCATAACAAGTTAAGAGGTTCATAAAGAAAATACATTTATATTAAGTTGTTGAGATCTTTATTTTGGTAAATTATGTTGATTTTAATCACTATTAATATTTCCTTAATGTCTAATACTAGAATATTAGATTAAATATTGATTATTTCCTACTTGAGAAACCAACCCTACTAGATGAGTAAATAGTGTAATTATAATATATTCATTACATAGATTATCTTATATTTTATGCATGTCTCTTCATACATTGATGTCATTATTTTTTAAATTATTTATACCTTAGAGTATTTCTTACAATATTTAGACACTTTAAATATATGCTTGACATATGAAAACTTGGGGATATACTGTGAAAGTTTTATTTTACATGTCAAAGACAATGAATCGCTTCTAGAAACATCATGAACTTATATTGACTTATAAATATTTTATTGTTTTAAATTCACCATAAATAAAGTATTAACTATGGTTATGAATCCATTTACATCATTAGGCTACTTTATGATCTTTTTTCGATCACATTTTAGATGAGATAATGAATAAATACAATGAACCTATGATGTTGGTGCATTCTATATTATACTTCTACTTATTTTGTGATATCAGAAATAATATAAATATATTATGTTAAAAGTGAAGTGTGTTCTTGGTTTAATTCTTTCTCATACTTTATAAGTTCAAACATGTTTATTCTTGTATGTTTGGATACCTCTTTTAAACTCTTGGTAGTGCCCAATTACGCCTGGGTCAACTAGTAGCCATTGTGTTACCTATAAGGGGTAATTATGTTATCTTAATCATATGATTATTTGGTTAAGGCCAATTTCCTTTATGTTTGATCTAAAACTCATTAGTAATGGGTGAACTATAGTCATCTTTAATTTTGTGTATGAAGGTGATCATTGCAGATAAATAGGTAGCTCAGAGAGTGGGCACAATAATAGAGATGTAACCCTTAGGAAACTCCCCTAGTGTGGGTGTTAATAAATAATATTATGGTTTTCTTAGAACACATGCTTTAAAATTCTTATTGAGGTCATGGATTCTTAAGATGTCCTTCCTTATGCATTGGATTATTCTAATTGCTAAACTTTTTAGTATGTCTTGTTAGTTGTGGTTGTGACTATAGCTAGTTGTTGGGTAGTGACCCTCATTATACCTCTAATGAGTGTGTTTTATTTATTCCATCTTATAAAACACTTGAGAGAAGTGAATCTTCTCCACATAGTGTAAGGCATAGTTACTAAGCCTTATATCTTATTGGACCAAATGAATGTGGATTTTTTGTCAATACTTTTAATCATCACCAATGTTATTGTGTGAAAGTACTTTAGGTAAACTCACACACCTCAATTTTTCAAGGTGATTATGATAAGTGACCTTTAAGTGTGTTATTCATCTTTAATATGTGTTTTAGCTTTAAAATCTCACTTGAGATACATTAATTCTTTCTTTTTTGGCTTAAAGTGTCAACATATTTTGGTGATAATGTCTCATAGAGGATACCCATCACAATTTTAAGGAGAACTATATATTTAGGTTACCCAAGTTGTGGGGGCATCGGGTCTAGGTCATAGGTTAGGTTAGAAGTGTCTTTTTGTCATGTCTTGCATTATTTTACATTGTCATTAAATTATCTTTATATATAATAATAACTAATAAAATTGAATAATAATCATTATTGATTATTTCCATCCCTTTGTACTGACTTTGATTTAATTTGATGATTATCTACCTTAATTAATGTTATATTTCAAACTTCCCTTGATTTGTGTGCCCTTGTGGGAAACATTTTGTAATATTATAGTGGATACTTATTCTTTGAAAAACTTAGGATGGTAACCCTATTAGAGATATTTATTTTCTAAGATGATTATTATCATCGATGTTGATTATACTCTAGAAAATCATGGATTATCTTTTGTTATATTGAAACCAAGAAGATATAATTATGGAGACCCTTTCTTTGAGACATCATATTAACATAATATGTTTCCCTTTTTCCTTAATAAGGGTATAAATTTAAATGGACTCTCATGTGATTTAATAAATTTGTAAATGACTAACAAACCTAAATTTCATTTAAACATGTTGTATACCTTTATCTTAAGGATCATTATTGTAAAAAGTAAAATAGGAATTAAATAAAACACTAAATAAATTTTGTATTACACTCCATTGTAACGTAGATATAATGACAACACTTTAAAAGTAGACATCATTGAAGTTAAGAAACCATAGTAAAGAAAGTAAACTTCACTCACCTAAGTAAACCAAAAAAAATGCACACACACACTTTACCTAGGTTTTGGGAAAAATTTTAAGCATGACATTTTCAAGGTGGGTAGTTGGGGCATTTACAGTTCTCATAGTTTATTAGTTACATCTCTTTAGGGCATGTTCACCCCATGATTTTCTCCAATAAAGTTCAATAAGTGACAACTTGGTTCACATACCATTAGATGTATTTATTCCTTAGTTTTTCAATTTCAAGTTTTTCAACGATTCAAATAATTTTAATTTTTTATTGTGAGGATAATTTTTTGATGGTTTAAAATAATTTGAGCATTTTTATATCACACATTGTATATTTTCTCCAACAAGTGAGACATTGATCTATACATGTTTCTTGTAAGTTTCACATGGATTAAATGACACATTTTGGTTGTACCTATAAACACCAAGTGTGATTATCATAGTTTATTCTTTTAACTTGGAATTTGTAATACTATATTAAAAGGGGCATTTGTAGACACCTAAATTTAATTTTTTACACTTTAGAAACATCTACTTTAACAAACTTGGATGATGCACTTGTATTTTACTCTTGGACACATTTTCCTCTATCCATCTACCCATATATTGTCTTAACCACCTTTTGTTAAATGTATTTTATTCAAGATCAATTTAATTTATATAAGAATCCCTCAGAATATTAAAAAAGCATTTTTATGATTTCATATCCTTTTTTTCTCCCCTAGGGTAATATTAGTAAACCTAAAGAATGTCAGTTATCATAAGTGTATCCCTCTACTAATAGTGTATAGGGGCCCTCAATGACTAGTTTTCAAATTTGGAAGTATCCATTAGGTTGACCTATGCATGTTGCATGGGTCATTCATAACAATAAATTAATTAAAAGTCATATATAAATACAAATCACCCCTAAGATTTTGATTCACTTGGAAAGTCTTAGCAACATTGAGAAATCACCTAGCACTCTCTTGGAAAATTACCAAAAGGGCATATAATATTTTTAATCTTCAAGGAACTGTCCATAGAGTGAAATATGTGTAGATACTAAAATATGGTATTAAGAACTTGATAATGACAATATTGACATACATTTACAATGCATGACTTTTGCACACAAGTATGGTCTTAACCCACCATTATTTCACACCTACATAATACCTTATGAGTTTAACCCTATTTTTTTATTATTACACACCTATATTAACATTGTTATATATTTTAAACATACATACTATCTAACACATACATACCTATATGCTCAATTTAATGCTAATGTGCATAAATCGTTACCATCAAACTAGGTGTATATCGTCAGTTGATAATAAACCTCTCTTAACAATGATTATTTTTTAAAATAAATCATTTCTTAGGGTCAACCCATCTACCTAGTGTGTCAGTGGCATGATAATTACCCAATTAGACTCATATATATACAAATCAAGGTATCACTTGATAGGGGTCTTGGAACTTAACTAGTACACATCTATACACTATTACATATTGATAAAAACTACCCTAGATTCCTCCCAATTTAAAAATCAATCACTAAGAGCAATGCACAATCAGGTTTGAAGCATACCAAATCCAAGTCAAAGCATGCATTATCAATTATTAAAGTTAATTAATTGGTTTCATTCATATAATAAATGAGAAAAAAATTGCACAATCACACTAGGTGGGATAACTACATGGCTTGATTGATCTCCTTGAAGTATTAGATGTGTAGGTAACACTCAATCATAAATGAGGTGATTGGGACAACTCAACCCATTATACTTTTTTTATTTTTGCAAGTTTCTATCCATCACAAGTGAACCTAGGGTTTCAATGTGAAGTAGGTTGATTTTTAGAGTTTCAATTTAAAATATAGGTGAATTTAAATATATGGTCATAGGCCCTCTTTTCTATGCATGTCACTATCTACCACTACATGTTAGTATCGATAGTCGATACTAACCCAAATTTGATGAAACTAACCCTTTACAAATAGAAACATAATTTTAGATCTGGATGAATCACAAGCCTATTTCAATCAAATTTTACCTTTCTAAAGTTAGATACATGAAATAATCAATTAGAAAATTAAAAATTTATCCTTTTTGTTGCATTTTCAATATTTAGCATATGCCACTTATCAAATCATTGTAATCTATTTTAATAGTTTGCATTCAGATGTGTACTTGAAATCTATCAAACCCTAGGTATCCCTTAGGGTTTCATTTTTTTGTCTTAGGGTTTCAATTTTGATTTCTAATTTATCCACACAAAAGACATTAAATATTTTCACCTTTGGCTCTACCCTTATGCGTACTTATATGATTTCATGTTATCTCATTCAAGAAGGCTATTTCATTTTTCCCTCTAAGGCATAATGATATACCAAGTGTGGCCCATATATATCATAACCATATTTATTTAACTTCATCTAAAATTGATACAATGAATGTTTCTTCTTTTTATTTTGCAATTGTTCATGAATATGTGAAAACAAATGATTATGTTGGCATGCCTCCAATAGAACATGATAATCAAGATAATCATAATGAACATAATAATCAATATAATCATGAGAGCCTAGATATAATTGATCCCAATTAATTTAATTAGGTAGATCCTAAGCAAATTAAAACCTTATCCAATTTTCATCAAAGACTTTGTCAATATCCTAAAGTCATAGGTAGATTAGTCAAATTGATCCTATAATTTAAGGTCATACACCAAGCTAACCTTATTATATATCAGGTATAATAATAAGAACCTTTTTATTATTATCAACCCATCATTTTGAATTAGTACTTCCACTCAGGTGTTTAGACCTCTACTATTGGTATTATTCCTATTTCAACATCTCTAGTGAAATATGTAACATCCACCAAAGATGTGGGGAAAACACAAGTATTCCAATAAATATCCATGCATATTCCTATATAGGTAACCTTTATTCCTCTTATAATGACTGTGTATGTTACATCACTAACATTTCCTACTACACATTCCCTTAAGAAAATTGTTATAGTTTTGCATGTTGAGGTGTTGTAGTTAGATAAAAGTGCATCTAGATATAGTCATTCAATGGTTTTTTATGTCATGCTTCATAACTCATTATCCCCTTAGATAGTGTCTTATCCTTTACCTGTAGGTTTCATAGTTCCTAAGCTTATATGTTAGGGTGTGGAGCTAAAAGCTTCAACTATTTGCAGACACAAGAAGAGGATGCTGAAGAACCAGAGGAATCATCGTCGACAGTATAACCGACGTCAGTCATAGACAGTGGAGAAGGAAACCGGCGATGGCAGGAGGTTAGTCGATGTCGGCAGCACCAGGCAAGCAGGGACCGACGTCGATCGCCTGTGTATTTCTAGAACTGCTATTGACAAATAGTCAGTTAAGTGAAGCGAGCATTTGCATGTCAAATGACTAATTATAGTCACAAGCTGCGTGTCTAATTATTGTAGTTAGATTTCTATTTTTGTAACCATGGGATTCTATTTAAAGACCCATGAGGCATGTATTGTAATAATCAAGAAGGCAAGTAAAAGCATTGAAGCAAGCAAGGTCAAGGAGATCTACAGGTGTAAGGTCAAGGAGATCAGCTGAAGCATTCAAGGAGGAATAATAACTTAGGCTATAGAGCTGTTGTGTTGAGCAAGAGAGAGAGGGAAGAAGGTCTTGAGGTGTGGCAAGCCTTTGAGGTGGAGGAGGAAGTGGCATCTTCCTTATTGTATTTTCTTTTAGTAATATTTAATACAAGAGTGTGTATTGTCTCTCAAATTCTTTGTTGCCTCAAGTTTCTAGTTACTTTATCATTCTGGTATAATTCTGTGTTTAATTGCTTATAAGAAAGTAATCAATTGTGCTTCTATTGGATAAGAGGTCTCCTAACAGTTGGTATCAGAGCATATTGATTGTTGTAGGTATCCTAACAGTTGGTATCAGAGCTACGATTTGCAGGAAGCAGGTTATTGTTTTTTTATTACAGGTCATTCACAGGGTTTCTAATTGAGTGGGAGTTCAGCAATGGCAGAAGAAAGTAAGCTACGAATGGAGAAGTTTAACAGCAAGAATTATCAACATTGGAGGATGTAGATTGAGGACTATCTGTATCAAAAGTATTTGTACTTATCGTTGGGTGGGGTTGCATCCAAGCCCACAAATATGAAGGATGAAGAATGGAGTGTTATTGATCGGAAGGCTCTCGGTTCCATAAGGTTGAGCCTTGCATCGTCTGTGATTTCTAGCTTATCACAGTGCAAGACAATGGAAGAGTTGATAAATTCCTTGGCAAATTTATATGAAAAGCCCTCGGCTTCTAATAAGGTATATCTTATGAAGCAGCTTTTTACTTTGCAAATGTAGGAAGGTGGATTGGTACATACTCATCTCAGTGATTTCCATGGTTTGGTAAACCAACTAGCTTCAGTCAATATTGTTTTTGATGATGAGGTAAAGGCTCTCTTGGTTTTATGTTCTTTGCCTGAAAGTTGGGATGGTTTGGTTATGGCAGTAAGTAATCCTGCATCTGCTTCTAAAATCTTAAAATTTGATGATGTTTTGAGTGTGATCTTGAATGAAGAAATACGCAGGAGAAGCACAGGTGAATCATCAGGGAATGCTCTAAGTGCAGAAAGTAAGGGAAGGCAAAGGGAGAAGGTTGAACAAGGGAAATCAAAGTCAGGAAGGAGATCCGAGTCCAAAGGTATTACCTGTTGGTTTTGTGGAAAGAAAGGACATACAAAGAAGGAGTGTTGGTTGAGAGATAAAGAGAATCAACATGCAGATACTGAAGAAGCAAAGGATGCAAATATTGTGGTACAAGATGCTCTCATACTTTCTTTGGACAGTCAGGTAGGATCATAGATTTTAGATTTTGGTTCATCTTTTCATGCATCCCCAAACAGAGATTTGTTTCATGAGTATGAACAGGGAGACTTTGGAGTGCTCTATTTAGGGGATGGTATGCCTTGTCAGATAGTTGGCAAAGGGAAAGTGTAGCTGAGGTTGCAGATTGACAACACATGGGTGTTGAAGGAGGTCATGCATGTTCCAATTTTGAAGCAGATTTTAATTTTTGTAGGAAGGTTGGGAGATGAGGGATGCACAATAACCCTCACAGCGGACTCTTGGAAGGTTACTAAGGGAGCACTTGTTCTAGCAAGAGGTAAGAAAGTAGGTACTCTTTATCTACCTACTTGTATTACTGATTCTACTTCTGGTGTAGATTCAAAGATGTGGTCTAATAGGCTTGGTCACGTGAATAAGAAGGGAATGGACGTTCTTGATTCAAAAGGTATGTGTTCAAATTCAGAAAGCATAGATAGAGTTCATTGCAGAAAAAGGAAATTTGATGATTTTGATAGGAACAAAGAAGCCTTGGTATTTATGGAAGAGATGAAGGATAGAGATCAGTCACAGGAGTTGAATAAATCTGAGTAGGGTAGCATGGATAGAGGTTTGATCCAAGAAGAGCTCACGGATGAAAATTTCATCACTTACAGGAACACACAGACGCTGATGTCGGTCACATGGGACCGACATCGGTCAGCCAGATACCGACATCGATCATGTGCAGACCAGCAGGGTCGATAGGTCAGGCAGGAGAAGTTTGATGTTGGTCATAAGGACCGACGTCGGCAGGAGGGATGCCGATGTCAGCCAGGGAAATGACGTCAATAGTCAGGGTCAGTGCAAGGAACTGACATCAGTCGGGAGCAGACTGGGAGATGGCTGATATTGGTCACTGGAACGGATGATGGGTGGATAGCTAGCTGTCAAGGAGTCTCAAACACCTATATGGAGGTCAGAAATGGTAAGTGAACCTCATATTCATTGTTCACCTTCTTTATATTTCTTACTGACAGTCAAGAACTAGGAAGATGGAAGAAGCAATGCAGGTAGAATCCAGAAACAGTGGGAGCTTGGCATGGATGAGGAGTGTGAGTCCTTGGAGAAGAACCAAACAGGTATTTATTGGTAGAGTTGTCAGCTAGAAGAAAGCACTAGATAGAGGGATGGATTCCCATTTTAGAGAAGAGAGTGGATGGACACATGAGACAGAAGGCTATGGTATATGGTCTTGAGTAAGCTGCAGAACAATGGAGGTTTGACCATTGTATTTTATCTTTACCAGGTTGGACAATATTAGCTACATTATCCTGTTACTGTATTGTGTTACTTGTTGCAGGGTTTCATATACAGGGAGTTTTCTGAGCTAAGGGTAGAGTTGGTTTAGAAGTATGTCATGAAGAATTTGGGAGCAGCAAAATTCTTGTGGCATAAGTGATAGGTATAGCATCACAGGTTTGCGTGGTGGTTGGTCTTCAAGAGTGACTTTGAAGAGGGATACAGAGCCTAAGGAACAAAATAGATGGTATACAGGTACAAGTATAGTAGTAGCTATTTATCTCCAAGTGGGAGATTGTTAGGGTGTGGAGCTAAAAGCTTCAACTATTTGTAGACACAAGAAGAAGATGCTGAAGAACCAGAGGAACCGGCGTCGATAGTATAACCGACGTCGGTCACAGACAGTGGAGAAGGAAACCGGCGATGGCAGGAGGTCGGCCAACGTCGGCAGCACTAGGAAAGCAGGGACTGACGTTGGTCGCCTGTGTATTTCTAGAACTATTGTTGACGAACAGTCAGTTAAGTGAAGCGAGTGTTTGCATGTCAAATGACTAATTATAGTCACGAGCTGTGTGTCTAATTATTGTAGTTAGATTTCTATTTTTGTAACCATGGGATTCTATTTAAAGACCCATGAGGCATGTATTGTAATAATCAAGAAGGCAAGTAAAAGCATTGAAGCAAGCAAGGTCAAGGAGATCTACAGGTGTAAGGTCAAGGAGATCAGCTGAAGCATTCAAGGAGGAATAATAACTCAGGCTATAGAGCTGTTGTGTTGAGCAAGAGAGAGAGGGAAGAAGGTCTTGAGGTGTGGCAAGCCTTTGAGGTGGAGGAAGAAGTGGCATCTTCTTTATTGTATTTTCTTTTAGTAATATTTAATACAAGAGTGTGTATTGTCTCTCAAATTCTTTGATGTCTTAAGTTTCTAGTTACTTTATCATTCTGGTATAATTCCATGTTTAATTGCTTATAAGAAAGTAATCAATTGTGCTTCCGTTGGATAAGGGGTCTCCTAACAGTTGGTATCAGAGCATATTGATTGTTGTAGGTATCCTAACATTATATTATATGAAGGTAAAGTGATCTATAACAATGCCTTTGATCATTCCATGCAACATGATTGGATTACATTTATAATGATAAATTATTAAACAAGATATTCCTAAGAAGTCTTAAGGAGTATGATTTTTGATGGTTCTTTGACCCTCCCTTAATAAATTATAGTATTCAACCATTTCAAAAATCATTTTATTACACATTTCGCTATCAATATTGATAAGAAACTATCTAATGCACAAATTTCTAAACTCAAGCAAGAGTCTAATATGACTAGCTAATATGACTAATATTATGGCTAACAATAAGTTGCAGGACATATTCAAGAAAAATTTACTTTCACCACTTCAAGAGTCAATCATTGTCAAGAGATTCAAATTCTTTGATGATATATGCCACATAATAAGACACAAAAAAGTTAAGTTCATAACTTTCAACTATCTCAAGAACAAACATACTCCTATAGCTACTTCAACAATGAAGTTCCAAATCAAACCAAGCTACAAGGCCAAACCAACTAAAAACAAGAATGATACAAATATTTTAGTTAAAGAAGTATCACAACTTAGAAATCAACTTCATTTATTAGCTCCACTAAAAAGGCAATTTTCTAGATTACCATTGCCCCCTTATATATTATTACACAAGCTACTTCAGTGTAACCCTGTCACTTTTTCTCTATAAGATTTTGATCCAAATAGGCCTACACCAAATAAATATTATAGTAATGCATATTGTGACAATCATAAAATTATGGGACATTCTACAAATAAATGCTTTAAATTAAGATAAGATACAATATCTTACTGATGAAAACACTATCAAGTTGAACACACCTTCATAAGAATCTAGACCATAGAAAAATGGATAAATTGAAAATATTCAATGATCCATTTCCTAATAATGAGACAATGAAGACTAAGGATACTTAATAAGTACACTATGCATACAATATGTATCCTCCACCTACAACATATAATCACCCAATAGATGTTATCATTGGCACATTTATTGACACCTCACCATAGCATCCTATGATCACATTTAATGATAGTGAGATTGTCAATGATGATTCATATTTTCATTCCTATTCATACAAGATTATATCAATGAGCAACCCATACATAGTGTCATAATCAATAATGGTTTAATTAAGAATGTGTGTATAATGAAACTTATTTATTCCCTTGGATACACAGAATAAGATATATAAGATACATCAAGAATAGTTAAGGGATTATATGGATAGAAAAAAAAATAACCTCAAACACATAGTATTACCTATTTAGGTGGGCTTCACCATACTAACCACTCCATTCTTAGTTATACAGAGTAACTAGGTATTTGACATGTTGGTAGGACATCCTTGGATGAAAATATTCATGAAATATGATCTATAGTGCATTGATATCACAAGTACATATAGTATAATAATGTGGTCATAATTACATGTGCACAATATGAGTACCCTATATATCTAGTGGTATCTCCTCCTCCACCACCACTAACACTGCAGTGAGTTGATACACCCATACATGATCAATATATAGATTTATTGGTTACACATATGAAATATCTTTCTAAACACCCAGTTTAGATGAGAGTAGTTGAGTCTAATAGACATCCAACTATTAATCACCCATCATATCAAATATTTATTCATGGTTCATAGAGGCCAACATCTCTTATAGCACGTACTCAGTTAGTATCATGAATAGTTTAGTATATTCTATAGAAAACACATGTAGTGATATATTGTCTTACTAAAAAATGAATCTTATAAATTATTAGGCCTTCTAGAGTTACCCATCATATACAGGACTTTATGAGTAGTGATCATCACAGTTGTCATACATGTGATTTATTATTAGATTATGATACACCTACATCTAGTACCTTTCACTCACAACATGTGACCCTCACAATATGCCATATAAACACTCCCCATGGTCATCTTATTGATGGAATAATTGGTTAGAACTTTTTCAATTTCACATATATCAAAAATATAAAAAAATAGTTAAAAAATATAAAAATATTCAAAAAATAAAAATCAAGATTTAAACATGGTATGATTATTATATTACACTATTTGTATATGTTATTTATCACATGTTTGGTATGTTGCATATTATTTTTATGTGCACATGAATTTCATGGTATATGAGTGTGATGTAGGACATACAAGTTATACATGGACATATAAATGTTGGAGTTTCCTCAACTCAGTGACAATCTCTATACTGAGAGATTTTTATTACATAGGTTTCACTATTACAAGTTATATCTTTCTACAACATTCTACCATGTTGAGTTATCTAGATTACTTATACATGTCTTTCTAGTTACTCATATATTACATAGTAATACATGAACATGTTACTAGGATATGACATTAATACATATTGATGATATAGACTAGTCTTTACTTGTTTTATGATTCATTGATGTTGTTAGTATTTTGCATGATAGGATATTTTTTGTTTATCTATGGTGTGCCCCTTGGCCTTGTTTGTGACATATTTATGTCATTTGTTTGTGACATTTTCATGTCCCTTGCATTTGGATCTTGGCCTTATTTTTTATGACATCTTCATGTCCCTTTTATGTTACATTTGGTCTTATGTGGGACAATAATTACTGCACTTGTTGAGTTTATTTTGATTTTTTATCTTGTTGATATTGAATGGTGCCATTATCCATATCATGTACCTTTATTGTGTATTCTTATTCAATTAACTTTTCAATGATGGTTACTATTGTTTGATTCATCGATGCATCTATCTAGTGTTGAGTATGGTCATTGATGTTTGGTTGTCATTGATGTCAAAGAGAGCATGTAGTACTAGTGCTTTAATGACAAAAAAGTTATGTTTGATAGTTTGGAGAAGATATGGCACATTTTTAGGTTTGTAAGGACAAAGAATAAGTTGTGAGGCATCTATAGATGTCTCAGTGAAGCTCTGGTATATCACTTGATCATTTAGAATAAGAAATAAGCATCTTCTAGCTTGAGAGAAGCTAGATCATCACTGCACATCATGTAAATATGTATGAACCAAAAATTTTGTGAATTTATTTCAAGCACTCAAAAATTCAACTTTGGTCAAATATTTTCATGGTGATATTGTCTATAGTGCCAAGAAGGTACCTTAAATATTTAGAGTCCTAAAGTATTTTCTAGCTCAAGATATAAATCATCAAAGTTACTCGAGTAGACTGTGATAAGATAGAGACAGTCAAATTTAACTATGTTGAAGTATGAGGTCAACTACTCAATATATCTAATGGTATGCATTAAATCATAGATCTTGATCCAACAGTGCACGTAAAATTCAATATATCAAAGATGAATAAGATAGTAACATGTGTCATATTTACGTATCTTGGATAGAAGATCAACAGTTCATAAAAGTTAGAAGATCAATGGTATGGGTGGAGTCAACAAGTTAATGTGATTCGAAGGCATGTAGGGATGCCAAATGTCATGATCGTGGAAAAGAAGATCTTAGATCAATGATGAGAGTTTCTAGATAAAGACCAGGCTAATCTACAAAGATTGATAGATCATGTTTATTAAAAGTTAATACGCTACATGAGATGAGGTCCACATGCTTGATGTTTAACATATGCTCAGTGACCGTTGGAATTTAAATATTTGAATTTATGAGGGAAAAATAGTCTAAATTTTTTAAGCTATAACTTTTGATATATGCAAAATTTAATCATGGTGTAAAAGGAAAGGTTGTAGTGGACTACAAGGCTCATCTATAGAACCTAGTTAGAAGGTTTAAATGTTTTTATAATCAAATATATGGAGATTCAAAGTTTAATTTTTGTTCATTCAAGGTGCTACAGTGTACATAATTTTGTTTAAGTAAATTTGGTAGGAGCTATCACTTAAAGATGTCTTAGAGATTATATGGAGTGGACCCATATAGTTGAATTTAATCATATGTTCTTAATTTGTCTGATGGAGTGATAAATGGGTGAATAGGTCTACTTAAGTGTGACCCATAGATGTTATGGCTAACCTATGATAATGTATTTGAGTTATGTCTTAGCTTGATAGATGACTTAAGGGTCAAGTCAAGTATTATGGCTGACCAAAAAGTTAATATAGATGTAGACTCTATAAATAGTAGAAACCAAGGAAATGGTTTCTAGACTTGAATGTGCATGAATTGAGAGAGCGGAAGATAGAGACTGATTGATATCAAAGATAGTGTGCTCAGTGAATGGATTGTAGTATAGAATAGATTGAGGATGAGAGAAGAAGACTAGATAGATCCAAAAAAGGTGTTTTAGATGCATTACTTAAATGATCAAGTTTGAGTGTGTGTGAAGAGGGTGATAAAGAGCTGTTATATATTGTTTCTCCAATTAGATTGATCTATAATCAAAATTTTAAAGCTATTGATTTCATAGGTGTTATGTGGGTGCTTGTTCATACTTAGGGATGGGTGTTCCTTGTGAAGTGGGTACTCTAGTAAATTAGCCTCATGTTTGTAATCATCTTATAGGGAAAGTATTACATGTGTTTATAGGTTTGAGAATGGGTTTTATTCCCCAAGAGGGTTTCTCACATAGATCTAATGTTATGTGCGTGATCTTGCATGATCTTTCTTATTCATTGGTATGAACATCTTATATGTTTTATGAATGCTTATGGTAATTGATTAAGAATTTAAAAATATTGAAATTAAAGTTTGAAATATCTTGCATCACTGATTCACCCCCCCCTCTCAGTGATCATACCTCTAAAAATTGGTATCAGAGCCGAACCTTCATGTTTCTCTACATTTTTTGCTAATTATACTCAGAAGAAAGAAGAAACTAAAGTTAAAGGTTTGGGGTTTGACATTACCCAAATTAAGTTGTGCTCTGTATCCAAGCATTGTGGGAGCTCTTATTTGGCTATGGAGGAAACACCTGTAGGAAGAAAGAAATTTAAACAAAGAGAATGTTAGAATAAGATATGGTGGACTACCAAGCTACACGCTCGGTCCTGGAAGCGTAAAGCTCTGTAAGGGATGATAGTCCACTATTTAAAACAAAGAGATTTGTATAAAATGAAATGATAAAAGACTTAAATAAATGGAAAGGCAAAATGTTGTTTACCTATTCCTTGTAATCTGTGAGTCTCAACAGGCTGGTCAGAGGTTGTGTCTGGTCTTTGGGCTGTTTAGATTGGTTTTCTAGTTTGCACAGTCACCGATGTTAGTTATTCTACTGATGTCAGTAGATAAATATTGCCAATGTCAGTTAGTCTTTTGATGTTGGTAGGGGTAGTAGGCCTTTGGACAGGTCTCAGGGTATTTTGTGGTAAATAGAGGAGTTTTTGAGAGTTTGGGGGTTTGTGCAGAGTTACGGGAAGGTGAATAGGGTCTGAGGAAGGGCACAAGGTGGAGGGTAGGTGTGAGAAGAGGGAGAGAATAAGAGGAATGCTTTTTAGCCCTTCCATAGAGGAAGTCGAATCTCTTTTACAGTATTCATAAATAGTAAATAGAAACTAATTACCAACGTGTTCTAAAATACTAAAATGAGAAGAAGAATACTTAGCTCTATTAGTTGAAGAACTAGAGGTGTTAGAATGCTTGTTCCCATTGTGGCTGATGTTGAGGTCCTCGTATAGTGCTTCAATCTAATGTCTGAAGTGACTTGTGTAGATTTTATGTAGCTAGAGGAGTAATAATCGAATTATGAAGCTTAGTATCAGAGTGTGCACGTCGATATGCAAAGAGGCGGGGTGGGAACTCAAGGTTAGAGTCTAGTTTACGTAGCTGATGTCAGCGATCTTGTCAGCGTCAGCCGATAGTTGACCGACGTCGGTGGATAGAGAATGGGTAAAAGGGCTATTTTTAGCCCTTTGCCCATTTCTCCATTTGCCAAGTGCATTTGCCATTGGAGAATGGTCAAAAGATGGGTTTATTAGGCATGAGAGTTAGTTAGGAGGTTAGGATGGAGTGAGAATAGATCATGCTTTAGATGACCTAGTCTCAGGGTGACTCATAGAGTAAGAAATGGTCTTAGGGTGAGGTGTTTAGGTGAGGTGTCTAGGCGAAGTGTCCAGGTGAGGTGTCCAAGGTGAGGTGTCTAGGTGAGGTCATTAATTTAAGATAAGTAATTTATTTTAAATTAATAAAGTGTGTAAGTGGTTAGAAGGGGACCAAGGGGGGGTCAACACAATATTGGTGTCTACATTTGCCCCTTTTTGTCTTGTGGTTTGTTTTGACGGACTGCAAGACAAAAATAGATGTTTTTTGCCCTAGGTATGGGATGAGGTATTCCCCCTCAAAGTGAGAGTCGAGGGAAGGATAATCCAAAGTTGGGTGCTGATTTGATAGGTAGTGGATGGGTAGGGTGAAGTTGGAGTGTGAATGCTACAACAGTTGAGATTACACATATACCACTTCACTTGATAGGTAGGTCAAATTTTCATAGGTAAGGTCGAGGAGCACTAAAATCAATGTAACCGGTCCCCAACTTTTTAGTCATAGCTGATTGGGTTAATCGAGCAAAGCTGTAACTCCAATGGTCATCGTGTTCTAAGTATTCGAGCTAGGAAGTGCTCCTAAAAAACACAAAAATGTCACAAATATTAGGGATCAACTTGGTCGTGATCTAACAATACGTGTGAGGGTCATAATGTGGGGTGCGTATAATTTGCTAATTATTCGTGAGGTAGCATATATGTAATCAAAACAACCAAAGCAAAGTTGTCTCAAAAGTGTTCATGGTCTAAGGAAATAGTCACGATCTCCAAGATCATTAGTTGAGTCAGCTTGAGATATAAGTGATCTCAAGTGTTGTTTGTTGTGGTTAGGGAGATGTATGTGATCTCCAATGTGCCCCATGAGAAGTCTAAGGTGACTTCTATAGTGTCAGGGTTGGTTGTTTGGTCATGATTTTGGGTTGGTTGGGATAGTTGGTCTATTAGGTAGACAGATGAATGAATGGCTGAGCTAACCTCAGAAGACTCCATGTCAACTGAGTGTTGCCTACATAGCCCCTATTTTAAGGGCCTCAGGCCAATTAGTTCTCCCTAAAAGGGAAGAAGAGGGTAGGTTATGGATTGGTTTTGACTAGGTTAGGTCATGGTTAAAGGTTATATGGTTGGTCTATCAGGTAGATGAATGAACGAATGGCCGAGATAACCTCAGAAGACCCCATGTCAACTGAGTGCTACCTACATAACCCCTTATGTTAAGGGCCTCAGGCCAATGTAGTTCTCCCCAAAAGGGAAGAAGAGGGTAGGTTATGGATCAGTTTTGACTAGGTTAGGTCATGGTTAAAGGTTATATGGTTGGTCCATCAGGTAGATGAATGAACGAATGGCTGAGCTAACCTCATAAGACCTCATGTCAACTGAGTCTTGCCTACATAGCCCTATTTCAAGGGCCTCAGGCTAATGTAGTTCTCCCAAAAGGGAAGAAGAGTCAGAGACACTGATTATTGATTTAGTCAGGGTAGTGTTTTTAGCATTTCCCATATGTTTGATAGTACATGCTTGAAATAATGAGTGTATGATGATGTTATAGCCTTCTCCATATTGTGTGATGGTGTATGCTATAACATTGGTTATGTGATTTTTCATCCTTAGAAATTTTCCATATCGATGATGGTGTATGCTAAAAATGAAATGAGATTATTTATGCTTTAGCAAGTTTCCATATTGGTGATGGTATATGCTTGACATAAATTGTGTTTGGTTGATAGCTTCCATGTGTATTATTTTCCATAGAAACTAGTGTGAATGGGCTATGATAATTTAGATAACACAAATTGCATGATGTTGTGTTATTGGTTAGAAAATGTTTTGGTTTGGTTTGGTTTGGTTTAGTTTGGGTTGGTTTGGTTTGGTTTGGTTTGAAAAATGATTTGGTTGTATGTGACAAAGGTGTGTAAGAAGTGAAAGGCATTTTGCTCTTTCATTGACAAGGACCATAATGATAACATAGATATGGTTTTTGGAAAAAGCCCCATTCATGCAATACGTCATTGACCATTAGTTTTTGTTAGAGAAGTATGCTAATCACTTGTCATTAAGTGAGCTCAAAATCCCTTGGGTATGTTGGGGTAATAGGTTTGATTATGTGATATGTGAGGATAGCGTAACCCTTTTTTAGTAGGGATAACTTTGCCCCTTTTATAGGTGACCCTGAAAATGACTATAGGCAAGTCCATGACTTAATAGTTTGTCAGTCAGTTTTTTTTTTTTTTTTGGTAGACTGATCAATGTGAGAAGTGTACTTGGGGATGTTGTTTTATTTTGTGGTCATTTGAAGCTGATCGATGCGAGAAGCTTCTGAGAGGGTGTTGTTTGTAGCAAAATTTGGGCATAGCCATACTTCGAGGGAGTGGTCTATATTTTGCTTTATATGTTTTGATAGCTTTGAATAGCTATCTTTTAAGGGAGTAGTCTATTAATTATAGCAATAATGCAGCTGTCCTTCAAGGGAGCAGTCTACATTTATAGTTTATGACCTTTGTATAGCCATCCCAATTTATGTTTGGTTTGTGACTGAACTTGTAGTCATGGACTAGACTATAGAGGTTTAGGGGTTTCCCTTTTATTAGGACAAAGTATTTTAATGCTTATAAAAGGGTTAACTGATATTTTTGAGGAAAAAGGGTTGAAAGGAATAGGAATGAGGATGACAAAAGGTTGCTCAAGGGATGAGCTCAAGTTAAACATCAAGTGAATGATTACTTAATTAACAATAGAATGGTCATAGATGTAAGGCATTAAGGGGCTCAGGTTCTAGCCAGCCTTCAAGAGAAGATAGATGATAAGTCCTTGATCCATACTTTTGCATTATGATATAAGGTTCGAGCCAATTAGGAGCAAACTTGCCTCATTTTCTTCTTTCCATATTAGTCACGTGTTGGTTTTCTTTAAGGATGAGATCTTTGATTTTAAAATCTTTCTCTTTTAGATTTTTGTTATAGGCATGGTATAGTCGATGCTTGACAAAGGAAAGTCATCCTTTGGGTAGGCTAGGTTGAGTTCGTGATAGGCAGTACAAATTCAAATTCCCCCAGTTGCTTTTGTGATAGGGACAATGTTTGACACCCATTGTGGATAATCAATGGGTTGGATAAATGATATGGAGAGAAGACATTGAAGCTCTTCTTTGACAAAGAGTGCAACACGAGGATGCATCCTGTGAAGCTTTTCCCTGACAGGGTTAGTTTGAGAGGGTGGGATCCTAATCTTCCAAGTTGTAGGCAAGAATCTCAGAATCACTGAAGGTGATGGTTGCAACGGTTGGTAATGATTTGACTAAAGCAGCCAATGGTTGGGGGTCTTCAAGTTGGACCTCCACTGCCTATAAAGCTTTGATTAAGACTTGGCGATGTTGTAAAGTACTTTGAATTAGGTCATACAAAGATATCTTGACAAGGGTTTGGTGAAGTTATTTCACCATGGAGTCACGAATTGCCCCAGAAGATGTTGGTTGAGATGTGCTCAAGATAGGAATCTTGGGTTTTGGTGGTTGAAAAGACTTGGCGAATGGATATGTCCAAAGAATAGAAACTCACTCTTTTCCTTTATCCTTTAGAGTTTGGGACCTAGTGGCCACATTAATGGTGTTGATTTTGAATATAGGGGGAGAAGGTGGTAGGGGGACCATAGTTTGATGATGGGATCCAGATGAAGGTGAGGAGGTTTGGGAGGCATGGGATGGTGTCAGTAGTTTGTCAAAGGGGTCCTTAATAAGAAGGGTACCCTTTTTTAGGTGTTTGTAGATGACAACTTTAAGAGTGTAACAACGCTCAATATCATGCCCAGGTGTGCGATGATATGCATAGATTTTAGTGTCATTGAACCAAGATGGTTTTGATTTGAGAGGTTGGTATGGCTTAATGGGTGGGAGAATGATGTTAGAAGACTGCAAAAATCAGCAAAATAGTGAAGCATAGGACCCCACCAATGGGTATGTGCTTGTTGCTGCAGTAGGGGTTGACAACTTTTGTTTAGGAGTTATAGAAGGAGTTTTTTGTACCACATTTTTGGTTGGTGGTGTGGCCACACACGTAAATGGCACTTTCTTGGTGAGAGGTGCCAAATTTTTTGGAGGAAGTATGTTTTTGATGGGTAGATGGAGTAATGGAGGCAGTTTGTTTCTATGAGGTGTTGGAATAGGGAGCACTCCTTTTAAGGTGGAAGGATGTGGACCCAAAATAGAGGGCAATGGTAAAGGTGGGGGAGGAATTCTCTGACATGGTTTAGCAGCCTTCATTAGTTTAGTGTGAGGACTACTATTATGGGGGGTGAGGTTTAAATCTACCTTCACTTGTGGGTGAGTGAGGTTTGATACAGGGCGAAGACCGAGAGATTTAACCTATTTTGACATGGTGGACTCCTGCGAGAGTTTGAGTTTTGACATGGAATGTTGAGTTTCTGATGATTTAGAGGTGGAAACTTGATCCTCATCAGAGACTTTGGCGTGAATTGTCACAAAAGGATTGGTAGTATAAGGTGAAGTAGGATATGTAAGATAAGGAGCCTTAAGTCACTCCCATAGCACCTCATGTTTTAGGTTCCTAGAATGGAGAAATCCTAAGTTTTTTGCCAATTGAGAAAAGGGTTTAGGTGATCTCGTGTGAGGCTTTACAGTCGGTCCTTTGGTGGATTTGGGTGATAGTGAGAGCAGAAATGTGTTGGACGCAGTGATCTCAGGGCAAAGGTGAGAGAAAACCATCACTGAATCTTCCTCAACTGAATTAGGTGATGTGGTGAGTTCTTCTCTCAGCGGAGAAGGGATTCGAGAATGTGGCTCTTCGAGAGGATAGAGTGTAGGGATGATCATGCCTTCCACGTGTCGTCTGGGAATGTGGAAAATATGATCCTCCATTGGTAATAAAAAGGATGAGGGCTAGGCAGCCGGTGTTGGTATCGTCAAAGCGTCCTCTAATATGGGAGAGGTCAAAGTAGACTCTCCTACATGTGAAAGGGGGGTAGATGGAGGACTATCTTCCATCGGTGGAGGACAAATAAGAGAGGAGGGCTCCTCTAAAGGGTGAAGTAGAGGGATAATGGCCCCTTCTACATGAGGATGTGGAGTATGAATGGTAACTTCTTCTAATGATTAAAGAAGAGGGAAGGTGGGAGCAAGAGGAATAGGTAATATGGGTTCCTCACGAGGTAGAGGAATGGGAAAAAGAGGTGTCTGATGTCATGGGGTGATGTGGGTAAAATAGGCTCTTCTACCTGTGGTGGAGGAATGGGTTAACTAACCTCTTCAGACTATGGGAGAGGTTGGTTAGGAATGAAAGGAGAAACCATGTCGATCGTGTGTATATTGCACTCTTGAAGGTCATCAGCCATGGTCTGAACATTATTCTGACTTGGGGGATGGTTAGGAAATGGTTGCCTAAAGACATCCATGTTTTGGTTGGCTAGCACATTAAGGTTATCCAAAACAAGGTCCCCTTTATCTAACATGTCCTGAACAACATTTTTGAAGATTTTGCAATTGTCCGTGTCATGACCTTTGACATGGTGATAGTTACAAAAGTCATTTTCTCTATACCATGCAGGGATGGCTCATGAGGGATCAAATTGGGGTGGTGGTCAAATTTGAGGGAGGTTGAGGACTCCATGCTTCACTAGTTTATCCAATACAGAAGTGTATGATTCTCCTATTGGAGTGTATTGATGCTGTACATATCATTATTGGAATTGTCTTGTGATGTTTTGTGATGTGGAGGGCTCAGATTGGTTAGTTGTGGTAGAAGATGATGATCTAAGCACCATAGCATTTGCCAATCCCTTGGACTTGGAATGGGAAGAAGAAGGTTGGGAAGAAGAAGGGTCATTAGATTTTGTGTTGGTATTTTTACTACGTAATTTGACTCTATCCTCTTCTACTGTGCAGAGTTCAAGATTTTGGGCCATAGTGAAAGCTTCATCGAATGTGCAGAAAGTTTGAACCCACAAAGTGGATGAGATGTGCTTGGCACATGCTCTTGAAAATAGCTCAATGAGCTCAGGTTGAGGTAATAAAAAGGATAGTTGGTTGATCAAACCTCTCCAATGGGCAATGAAGTCAGCTATCAACTCATAATCGAATTGTCTGATAGAATAAAGGTCTGTGATGGAGACCTTCTTGGTGATGTTAATTGAAAAATGGTCAAGGAATAGCTGAGTGAGTTGAGTGAAGGTAAAGAGAGAATGATTGGTAATGGAGCTATACCAATCAAGGGTGGTGCCAGAAAGTGACATGGGGAATGTGTGAAGTAATAATGCATCATCATGCGCTATAAGGTAGCAAGCGTGTCTAAATTCTCATAGATGTTGTTATGGGTCCTCTTTACTCTGAAAGCAAGTAAATTTTGGGAGTTCCCACTAGCTAGGGTATGATCTAATAGGAACTAAAGGGTGGATAGGTTCATTACAGATTTGTTCATATGAAAGAACACTCCTCAAACCTGAAATGGATGTCTCAAGGTTGGACATATTATCCATCATCATCTTAATTAGATCGGTAGATGGATTGGTAGGAGGGCACCCCCTAAGTTATAGGGTACCTAGAAAATGTTGGGAGGGGCGTATGACGTACTTAGTTATATTTGTGTAGATGCAACATATTGATAGTTTGTCATAGGGGCCAATGTCGAGGCTGAGGGGGCTTGTGACGTAAAGTTAGAGGGCATAACTTGACTAGATGCTATCAAGGGTGGTTGAATGGTGGCAAGACTAGCTAAAGGATGAGTAGCCACTCTCATGTTTATAGGTGTAAGAGTGGGTGGGATAGAGACAATCAAGTTTTGGAAAGGTGTCGAACTTGGTTGAATTATTTGTGGTTGAGGGGGTACAGAAACCCTGATGGAGGTAGGGCCAGAAAGGATAGAAGGGGAGGCCAAATCTTGAACATTCACCATGGTTGGGTTACTAGTCGAGGCAATACTTGAGTAACCATAGGTTGGGTAGTGGATGCTGTTGATATCATTGCCACTTCAACCAAGGAAGTTGGCATCCCATAAATAGGATTACATGAAGGGTCTCACATTTGGCTTCTAGCGAGATAATGTTGGAGAGCCTTGACATTGTGGTCAAGGAATCTCTCAAATTCTTGATCCCCTTTGGGAACAATAGGAGTTCAATCGGGGGTTGGTTGGATAGGAGTACGCTCAGTGTCTGAAGTATACTCCATTTGGTGACTTGGTATGAAAGGCAAAGGTGGGAGTGGCTATTGACTCATGTGGTTAATGAGAGATTTGGCTTGACTGCGTGTCAAAACCATTCAAGGTGAAATGGATTCAGGTTCCAAAAACTATATGTTTCAGTTTTAGAAAATTAGAATTTGTGTTTAACAGCAAGAAAGTCAGGTTTTAAGCTTGTTATTTTAGAAAGAAAATTTGTTGATAGTGACTGATGTAGGTTATTTAACCGATATCGATTAGAAAATTTTGTTGAGGTCGGTGGGATAATCAATGTCGGTGAATCTGAGTTGCCGATGTCAGTGTAAAAACTGATGTTAGTTTTTGTGTAATTCCATAAACACAAAAAATTGATAATTTTTGGAAGAAGGAGAAATTGTGAGTTGTTTTTGGACCTCAAAATGATGCGACCTTACTAGCTCAAAAAATCAGATAAAAAAAACAAAATAGATGATTTGGCAAGTAACCTCTAAAATGTTAAATTCCTAGGAATAAATTTTAGAGTCGTGGTGGCTTATGCCTTAGAAGAATATGTTTGGGAATTGGGCTTGTAAAACAGGTCTTAGAGAGGAAGTCTATGGCTGGTTTTAGGTTATGTTTTGGTGCTCAAAGATCTGTGTTAGGTTTAGTACATGGCCTGGTGCTGGGGCTTGCTCCCTTCACTTCACGAACCCAGAGCCGAGCTGGGCCGCTTAGCCAATAAATACTTTGCCTATAATTTATACTCTACTAGAGAACAGAGTGGGTCATCCTCTTGGTAGTGAAGTCCAAGTAGGATCGCCAGGTGGGGTAGGGTATCTGCTAGGTGATGAAATCCTAGACGGGCCTTGTCTCAGGTAAGTTTAAATTTTTAATTTGATGTGATTGTGGTTTGGTTGTGTAACATTTGTGCACTATGATTTATTCATAATGCTTTTAATTAGTAAGTGAGCTAAATATGCATTCAAGAAGGAATGAAATGCAATAGTTTTTAACCCAAATCAAAATATGTTTGTTCAAATGCAAACAATTGAGAAGAGGTTAAGAGTATGAATTTTCACTACTCTAAGATGCAGGAAAGAAGTGACAAGAAGAAAAAGAGAGATGTTCTTTTTAACTTGTGCTAATGGTTTCTTTTTAAAACAAAAAGATAGAAGAGAGGATGCAAGAAAAGGATATTTTCCTAATACAACTATATGAAAATTTGCTTTTTAGAAGAATGAACCCAAGGAAAACTCTAGGGTCCCACCGGGCGTGCCAGAATGTTTCTCTACATTTTTTTTGCTAATTATATATAGAAGAAAGAAGAAACTAAACTTAAAGGTTTGGGGTTTGACGTTACCCGGATTAAGTTGCACACTGTATCCAAGCATTGTGGGAGCTCCTCTTTGGCTGTGGAGGAAACACCTGTAGGAAGAAAGAAAATTGAACAAAGAGAATGTTAGAATAAGATATGGTAGACTGCTAAGCTATGCGCTCGGTCCCAGAAGCGTAAAGCTCTATAAGGGATGACAGTCCACTATTTAAAACAAAGAGATTTGTATAAAATGAAATGATAAAAGACTTAAAGAAATGGAAAGGCAGAATGTTGTGTACCTATTCCCTATAATCCATGAGTCTCAGTAGGATGGTCAGAGGTTGTGTCTGGTCTTTGGGTTGTTTAGATTGGTTTTCTAATTTGCACAGTCGCCGATGTCAGTTATTCTGCCAATGTCGGTAGGTAAATATTGCCAATTTCGGTTAGTCTGTCGATGTTGGTAGGGGCAGTAGGCCTTTGGATGGGTCTCAAGGTATTTTTGTGGTAAATAGAGGAGTTTTTGAGAGTTTGGGGGTTTGTGTAGAGTTAAAAGAAGGTAAATAGGGTCTAAGGAAGGGCAAAAGGTGGAGGGTAGGTGTGAGAAGAGGGAGAGAATAAGAGGAAGGCTTTTCAGCCCTTCCACGGAGGAAGTCAGATCTCTTTTACAGTATTCAGAAATAGTAAATAGAAACTAATTACTAACATGTTCTAAAATACTAAAATGAGAAGAAGAATACTTAGCTCTATTAGTTGAAGAACCAGAGGTGTCAGAATGCTTGTTCTTATTGTGGCTGATGTTGAGGTCCTCGTACAGTGCTTCAATCTAATGTCTAAAGTGACTTGTGTAGAGTTTATGTAGCTAGAGGAGTGATAATCAAATTTTGAAGCTTAGTCTTAGAGTGTGTGCATCGATATGCGAAGAGGCAAGGTGGGAACTCAAGGTTAGAGTCTAGCTTATGTAACTGATGTCAGAGATCCCGCCGGCATCAGTTGATAGTTGATCGATGTTAGTGGATAGAGAATGGGTAAAAGGGCTATTTTTAGCCCTTTGCCCATTTCTCCATCTGCGAAGTGCATTTGCCATTCGAGAATAGTCAAAAGATGGGTTTATTAGGCACGAGAGTTAGTTAGGAGGTTAGGATGGAGTGAGAATAGGTCATGCTTTAGATGACCTAGTCTCAGGGTGACTCATAGGGTAAGAAACGGTCTTAGGGCGAGGTGTCTAGGTGAGGTGTCAAGGTGAGGTATCCAAGGTGAGGTGTCTAGGTGAGGTCATTAATTTAAAATAAGTAATTTGTTTTAAATTAATAAAGTGTGTAAGTGGTTAGAAGGGGACCAAGGGGGGGTCGACACAATATTGGTGTCTACACTTCATTACAAGTTTAACCACTTGAAGGTGATCCAAGGTATAATATGGAAAGTCAACAAATGCAAGGTTTCTCTACTAAGAAGGCACCATTATTTAATAGGTCAATTATGATTTTTAGAGTATAAGGATGAGGACATGCATCATATATTTTTGGAGTACAAGGATGAGGACATACATCATGTATCTAGGGTTTGATATTTGGCAATCTATCATAGATGTTTATGCTACACCAACTACTCCTACAAGCAGTGTTGTTGATAAGAAGTTGAGTGAAAATAATTCAAAATATATGAATGCCATCATTTATGGTCTATCTGAGGTTAAGTTCACCAAAGTGATCCATTGCAAGTCTATTAAGGAAATTTGGGTCAAATTATCGACTATCTATGAAAGAGACTCTAAGGTAAAACTAGCCAAGTTACAGACCCGTCAAATACAATTTGAAGGTCTTAAAATGAAGTAAGAATATATGATGGGATCCTATCTTCTAAGGTTTGATGAGGTAGTAAATATTATCAGAGGTCTTCAAGAGATAATCGATGAAGCTACTATAGTACAAAAGGTATTGAGAACTCTTACACTTAAGTTTGATTCAAAGGTTTTTGTTGTAGAAGAAAGTCATGATCTCACTCAGTTAAAGATGGATGAACTTCATGGCATCCTTATTGCCTATAAAATGAGAGTTGTTGAAGATAGACCTCCTAAGAAGGAATCAACCTTCAAGGTGTTTAAGGAGACAAAATTTAAGATGAATAAGTTAAGTCTTAAAGATTTTGATCTTAATAAAGATCAACTTGAAGCCATGATTTCAAGAAAATTGAATGTTGGATTAGGTAAGTATGAAGTAAAACTTCCTTTCAAACGTTTTTCATGTGGTAAATTTAGTCATTTTGTAGCTAGATGTCTAGGTATAGACAAGTCTAAAAATAAAGAAGATCATAAAGAATCTCATGAGGATGAACACAAGAAATATAAGGGTCTTATCAAGTATAGAAAGTTATTCAATAAGAAAAATGGAAAGATGGAATCATATAAAGGCAATAAGAGCTTTTACCATGAAGAAGATAGTAACTCATCTATAGAATAAGAAGTAAACACATCTGATAGTGATGATTTTTTTCATAATGAGGACATAGAGACATTGTTTATGGCTCTTAATGATGATGAAGGTGAATGTTCTTTAAGCAAATATTTCTTTTATGGAGATATCTTAGAGAAAGAAGATGATAAGGTCACTATTGAAGATAAATATCTAGATACTATGGAAGAAATGAAGATACTACAAAGAAAGAATAGAAAACAAGATTCCTTGATCAAATCCTATGAGGAGCAAATTAGACTTTTTGAAGGAAGGTTGAGTAATGAAGTCAAGCAACATGATGAGATCACATAATAGCTTGAAACTTAGGTTTGTATTCTTGATAAATAATTAAAGAATAAGGATGAATAATGTATCATGTATCAATCAGAGATAGAGTCTTTGCAGAATAAACTAAAGCAAACTATGAGCAAAGTTATAGTTGATGATTCAGGCAATAAAGATGGATTGATGAATGCTCTTAAAAATTTTAAGAATGAGAAGAAAAGGAAAAAAGAGATGTTGTCACAAATCAAGTACTATGAAGAATACTTTAGTGTATTTGAATTAATATCTAATGATGACACTAGGGAACATGAAGATATTATCAAGCATCTCAACAGTCAACTAAAAACTATGTCTACAAGCCTAAAAACCAAAGAAGATGAGAGTTTAAGGTATGTAATTGAAATTGAGTGATTAAAAGCTAAGTTAGACAAGACACCTTGTAAGGAGAAGTCATTTATGAAGTTTTGAAATATCTCAAATGATCTTGATAATATTTTGAGTGGTCAAAACCATACAAGTGATAGAAGCGATCTTGGATAAAAAGAACAAAAACACGTAACCCAAGACAAGATAAAGGTTGATGTGAACAAGGACAATCAAAATTTTAGGATCAATCGTCAATCAAGGAATGAAGGTATTGGAATAATGAAGAAAAATCATATTATACAACCAAATTCTATAAGGTATGCAAATTTTAATGATCATTGTTACTCCTACAATCAGTTTGGTCATAGGTTAAAAGATTGTAAAAGATCGTCAAGGAATAAATTTGCATGGAATTATGAGTAAGACAATGGTAAGCATGAAGAACATCATCACTCAAGATAGTCAACAAGTTCACAAGGAAAGAATGGCATCTTTTGCTACAAGTGTCAAGGATTTTGTCATATTGAAAAGTTTTTTAATATCTTCATTACGAGACTAAATGATCAGGTACATGAATGAATTCATCATCATATGTCTCAATCATAAGGTATGTATAATCTTAGAAATCTAATTTGTTTCAAATGTCATGAGAGAGGTCACATAGCAAGGTTTTATAAGAATGATTAGTATTCTACTTCAAATATTATCAATCCTAATATGAAGAGAAGAAGTCATAATGAATGGAGGCCTAAGTAGATAAATGAGAAACATGCTCAAAATAAATTAATTTCCATGAGAGAATAGGGAACAAGTTTAAGTATCAAAGAACAAGCCTTATCTACCCAAATGGACAAGAAAATCAAGCAGGATCTTGAGATAAAAGAAAAGACTAAGGTTGAGAACTCATTCAAAGAGAATCTAAAGATGAGGAAGGACTACAAGTCAAGTGAGAACATGGAGATATGGGAATCTCCTGAGTTTTGTGAATTTTAGTCTCACCGTGTCAAAGGGGTGTCTCTCTCTAAGCTTCAAGGAGACACTTGATAGAAAGAGGAAGCATGGTAAATGCTTGTTGAGCTTTGATTGTTGTTCCAAGACAAGATAGGTCATTAGAATGAATATGTTATTTTTGAAGGACTACAAGTAGAGAATAGAATTTTCCAAATGTTTGATCAAGGATGGGGTGTTATCTAGATATTCTATTGCATAGAAAGGAGACATATTTTTATGGAAGCAAGTATGTATGCTCTAAGTAATGATCAAAGTACCAATTAGTACAGAGCTTGAAGGCAAAGGGTAAGTAGGATATTGTGAAAGATATGCTTATAAATGAAGGACTTTGTGAAAGTTAAATTAGTTTGGATGTTGTTTTAAGAGGTTGATCAATCAAGACAAGGATAAGTAATTAAAAAACAAGAATAACATTTGAAGATGTAATTGGCTAAAGGGGATCTAACTCAGTTAGCTTGTATGGCTTAAAGAAGATGTGCATAATGTAAGGGGGAGTATATGTGAAATGTTTTAGTCATGATGAAGTGTGAGGATGTATGCTCAAGAAGATTGACATGATGACTTGATCAAACCAAGTCTTGTATTTTGATAAGGTACTGAATCTCCATACATAAGCAAAGAGAGTTTGTGAGTTCTATATATAGATAGGTCCAAGGATCAGAAAATCCCAAGTTCAAGTTAGTGTATATCAAAGATAGATGATAGGATATGGATCTTGATGTTAGGGGGAGATTTATAAGCTCTTTGAGCAGTTTTCAAGTCTAAGGATTGGAGATTTACAAGTTCAAATTGCTATATGCCAAAGGGGGATAAATTGATTCATAGGCTTTAAAGTTTATAAGTATCTTGAGAATCTTAAATAATAATTGAATGCATACATATTGTTGAAGAATGTTTGTTGGTATGATGAGGAATAGACCATTTGTTATTAATGTCAAAGGGGGAGAAAGATTAGAATGAAGGAGCTCAATTCAAATAAGTAGGAAGTCATTATGAGGGTGTTTTGCCATCACTGACAAAGGGGCAGACTATTGAGCATGGTCATTGTTGTTTGGTTGTCAATGATGTCAAAGAGAGCATGTGGTACTAATTCTTTGATGACAAAAAAGTTGTGTTTGATAGCTTAGAGAATATATGGCACATTTAGACATCTATAAAGACAAAGAATAAGTTGTGAGGCATCCATAGATGTATTGGTAAAGCTCTAGTATATCACTTGATCATTTGAAACAAGAAACAAGTATATTCTAGCTTGAGAGAATCCAAAATGTCATTGCATGTCATATAGATATGTATGAACCAACAAGTTTGTGCATTTATTTTAGGCACTCAAAAAGTAAACTTTAGTCAAATATTTTCATGGTGATATTGTCTATAGTGCCAAGAAGGTACCCTGAAGATTTGGAGTCCTGAAGTATTTTATAACTCAAGATATAAATCTTTAAATTTATTTTAGTAGACTGTGATGGGATAGAGATCATCAATTTTAACTATGTTGAAGTTTGAAGTCAACTAGTCAGTGGATCTAATGTGTTAGGTTGTGGAGCTAAAAGCTTCACTGATGCAAACAGGGAAGGAGGGTGCTGAGTGTCACAGTCACCGGCATCGGTCAATGGTAGACAAGAAGGAAACTAACATCGGTAGTAATCAGCCAACGTGGGTCATCTCCAGGCAGACAGGGACCGACGTCGGTCTTCTGTGCGGTTCGAAACTATGAGTGTTATGGACATTTTGTTAACGAACTGAGTGTTTGCATGTTAAGAGCCAATTTTAGACTTGAAGCTGCAGATCTAATTATTGTAATTAGGTGTCTAATTATTGTTTGCATGAGATCTATATAATAGACTCATGGGTTGTATTGTAATTTGTGCTAGAGAGTAAGAGAGCAAATATTATCTCCTTCTGTGTGTGAAGAAAGCATGGTGTGTTCCTCCTAGTGCCACAGTGCCAAGTGTGGGTGCTGGTTTGGAGAATCAGAAGGGTTCTTCATGTATGTATGATCTTTGTCAGTAGGTGTGCATGGCTACGTTAGGAGATCTGCATGATAAGTAAGATCATTAATCTACAGGTGTATGTGTGTGCAAGGTTTAAGGTTTATAGGTGTGCAAAACCAGGTTGATCTATAGGTGGCATCAGAATCAAGGTGACAGCAACACAACAGGGAGTAGGATCAGGCAGGATCTACTTGGAGTACAGTGTGTACATGGTTAGAGAGCAAAGAGGAAGGCAAGGTAGTTCCTTCCATAAGTAAGATCATTTGAGTTGCAGGTTGTTGCAAGTTTAGGGGAGATCTAATTGGAGTATGTTGTGTACTTAGAGTGCGTGGAGAACTTGTGGAGTGTGTGTAGCACTGGTGTACTGGCAGTAGTGGATATTGACTAGTTGGAGGTGAACACCAACTCTGTGTTTGAGTTGTGTGTTGGGACCGTAAGAGAGAGCTTTGAGGAAATAAGTACTGTACACTTGAGGTGTGGGAAGCCTCTGAGAGGTGTGAAGAAGAAGTGGCATCTTCTTTATTGTATTTTTTTCTGGATGAGTATTAATACAAGTTGTGTATTGTCTCTCATATTCTATGTTGTTTCTAGTTTCTAGTTACTTGTTACTTCTGGTTAATTCTGCATATTTAAGTTGCTTGTGCATGGTAATCGATTGTGCTTCTATGGGGTTCCTAACAAGTGGTATTAGAGCTAAGGTTGCAGGGATCAGGTTTTTGTGTTTGGTTACAGGTCACTCTCAGGAGTTTCTAATTGAGTGGGAGTATAGCAACGGCAGAAGAAAGAAAGCTACGAATGGAGAAACTGAATGGCATGAATGATCAATTACGGTGTTATGGAAAGAAAGAGTAGGTAAAGAAATATTGTTGGCTGGTAGAAGATCAGCATGAAGAAACTGAAGAAGTAGATGTTGCAGGTGTTGCACAGGATGCTCTGGGATGTTTCTTGGATAAAGTTGAATCTTGGTTAATAGATTCTGTTGCCTCTTTCCATGCAGCCCCAAGTAGAGGGGTTGGTGAGCCTTGTCATAGTATTGGCAAAGGGGAAGTGTTGTTGAAATTGTAGGCGGCCAACACATCGGTGTTGAAGAAGGTCATGCAGGTCCTAGTCTTGAAGATGCAGCTAATTGCTTCAAGACAGTTGGGTGATGAGAGATGCACAGGAACTCTCATAGCGGATGCACTTGAATTAGCAGGTGGTAAGAAAGCAGGTACTCTTTATCTACTTGCTTGTATTACTGATTCTTCTTCTGTTGCAAGGACATGGCTTTGTAGGCTTGGTCACATGAGAAAGAAGGAGATTCATGTTCTTAAGAGGAAGTCAGATGTGTTTGACAGACTTAAGAACTAGAAAGCCTTGGTGTTTATGGAGGAGATGGCAGATAGAGATTAGTGGAGAAGGTTGAGTAACTCTGAGTAGAGTAGTTTAGACAGGGATTTGATTCAAAGAAAGCTCACAGGTAAAAAGTCATCACTCACAGGTGAACACAGGTACCGACGTCGATTAGGAGGAATCGGCATCGAACAGATAGGTGCCAATGTCGGTCATGTGCAGACTAGAGCCGGTGGTGTTAGGTAGGGTAAGACTGACGTCGGTCAGGAGGACCAACATCAACGATAGTAAGACTAACATTGATTAGGAGGACTAACATTTGCAGCAGGTAGACTCTGACGTCGGTGGGGTCGGTAGTCAGGATAGGCACATGGAACTGACGTCGATTAGATGCAGACTGTGTGGTGACTGAGGTCGGTCACTATAATGGATTTTGGGTAGACAGCAAGCTGTCAAGGAGTCTCAAACACCCATATAGAGGACTGAAAGTGTAAGTAGGCCTCAAATTCATTGTTCCTCTTCTTTATACTATTTGTTGACTATAGAGCAGGAAGGATCCAGGAAACAATGGGAGCATGGCATGAACAGGATGCAGGACCAAACGAGAGATTTGGTAGGGTTGCCAGCTAGTATGAAAATCACTAAGATGAATGGATACCTTAGTTAAAGAATAGAGAGAATGGATACGTGAGATAGAAGGCCAGGTCATATGGTCTTGAGGAAGCTGCAAGACAGTGGTACAGGTTTTGATAGGTGGATGACAAAGCAGGGCTTTAATTAATGTCATTGTAACCAATGTGTTTGTCTTACCAGGTGGATGATGGTCATGACATTATCTTGTTACTGTATGTGGATGGTTTGCTAGCAGGTTTGTACATA
The DNA here is from genome assembly GCA_037957365.1 of Torreya grandis. NCBI lineage: Eukaryota > Viridiplantae > Streptophyta > Pinopsida > Cupressales > Taxaceae > Torreya > Torreya grandis. The sequence goes on from JARHVA010000029.1 coordinate 8,416,527, forward strand.
TAGGGTTTTGCTGAGCTAAGGGTAAGGTTAGTTCAGTGGCTTGTCATGAGGAATTTAGAGTAGCAAAATTCTTTGGCATGAGAGACATGGAGATCACAGGTTGATTTTTGTCTCCAGTGGGAGCTGATGTGAATCAGGGTTTGGCAAGGTTCATTATGCAGGATGCAAAACTGGAGCACACTAAGGGTTGGATAGTTCAATGTCCAAAATCACATGAGATCTAGTATAGACCTGAGTTTTCCCAAGCAGTGGGTGCTATCAGAGAGTTAGGAGCCAATTCAGGGAAGTGGGTTCTTAGGTATTTGAGAGGGACCAGCAGCAGGTATACATGCTATGCAGGGTCAGGACTTCACTACATGGGTTTATAGGTTCGGATGTGTCAGGTTACTCGGATGACAGGAGGTGCACCATAGGTTGTGTGGTGGTTGGTCTTCAAGATTGATCTTGAAGAGGGATACAAGCCAGGAAATAGATTAGGTAGGGTACAGGTACAGTGCAGCTGTTGATCTCCAAGTGGGAGATTGTTAGGTTGTGGAGCTAAAAGCTTCACTGATGCAAATAGGGAAGGAGGGTGCTGAGTGTCATAGTCATCAGCGTCGGTTAGGCCAACCGACGTCAGTCAGTGGTAGACAGGAAGGCAACTGACATCAGTAGTATTTAGCTGACGTCGATCATCTCCAGGCAAACAGGGACCGACGTCGGTCACCTATGCAGTTTGGAACTGTGAGTGTTATAGACAGTTTGTTAATGAACTGAGTGTTTGCATGTTAAGAGCCAATTTTAGACTTGAAGTTGCAGATCTAATTATTGTAATTAGGTGTCTAATTATTGTTTGCATGAGATCTATATAATAGACTCATGGGTTGTATTGTAATTTGTGATAGAGAGTAAGAGAGCAAATATTAGCTCTTTTTGTGTGTGAAGAGAGCATGGTGTGTTCCTCGTAGTGCCATAGTGCCAAGTGTGGGTGCTGGTTTGGAGAATCAAAAGGGTTCTTCATGTATGTATGATCTTTGTCAGTAGGTGTGCATGGCTAAATTAGGAGATCTACATGATAAGTAAGAGCATTGATCTGCAGGTGTATGTGTGTGCAAGGTCTAAGGTTTGCAGGTGTGTAGAACTAGGTTGATTTGTAGGTGGTAGTAGAATCAAGGTGACAGCAACACAACAGGGAGTAGGATCAGGCAAGATCTACTTGGAGTACAGTGTGTACTTGGTTGGAGAGCAAAGAGGAAGGCAAGGTAGTTCCTTCCATAAGTAAGATCATTTGAGTTGCAGGTTGTTTCAAGTTTAGGGGAGATCTACTTGGAGTACATTGTATACTTGGAGTGCGTGGAGCACTTGTGGAGTGCGTGGAGCACTGGTGTACTGGTAGTAGTGGATACTGACTGGTTGGAGGTGAACACCAACTCTGTGCTTGAGTTGTGTGTTGGGACCGTAAGAGAGAGAGATTTGAGGAAAGAAGTACTGTACACTTGAGGTGTGGGAAGCCTCTGAGAGGTGTGAAGAAGAAGTGGCATCTTCTTTATTGTATTCTTTTCTGGATGAGTATTAATATAAGTTGTGTATTGTCTCTCATATTCTATGTTGTTTTGGGTTTCTAGTTACTTGTTACTTCTGGTTAATTCTGCATAATTAAGTTGCTTGTGCATGGTAATCAATTGTGCTTCCGTGGGGTCCCAACATAATGGAGTGCATTAAATCATAAATCTTGATCCAATGATGCGTGTAAAATAAAATATGTCAAAGATGAGTGTGGTAGTGATATGTGTCATATTCATAGAACTTGGACAAAATATCAATGATTTGTAAATGATCATGTAGTTGGAAGATCGATGGTGTGGGTGGAGTCAACAGGTCAATGTGTGTAGAAGGCATGTGGGGCTGCCAAGTGACTCAATCACAGAAGAGAGGATCTTAGATCAATGGTGAGCATTTTTAGATAAAGATCAAGCTAATATATAGAGATAGATGGAATATGTTTGTTTAAAGTTTCCAGGGTGCACGAGATGAGGTCAACATGCTTGATGTTTAACATATGCTCAATGACTGTTGGAACTTAAATATTTGAATTAAGGGAAAACCAGTCTATAGTATTTGAGCTATAACTTTTGATATATGAAAAATTTGATCATGGTGTAAAAGGAAAAGTTGTAGAGGACTTCAAGTCACATCTAGATAACCTAGTTAGAAGGTATAAATGTTTGTAAATTCAAATATATGGAGTTTAAAGTTTATTATGTGTTTGTTCATCGTGTTATAATGTACAAAATTTTGTTTCATCAAATCGTGCTTTAGCATAAGATTGTTTTGGAAAGATTTATCACTTGAATATGCCTTAGAGATTATATGGAGTGGACCCATATAATTGTATTTGATCATATGTTCTTAATTTTCTCTAATGGAGTGTTAAATGGGTGAATAGGTCTCTATGAGACCTATAATGGCTACTAAGGTCTAATTGAAAGGTGTAGTTGATTAAGTGTGACCCATAGATGTTATGTCCAACCTATGATAATGTATTTGAGATATATCTTAGCTTGATAGATGACTTAAGGGTTAAGGCAAGTATTATGGCAGCCTAAGAAGTTGATATAGATGTAGACTCTATAAATAGTAAAGACTAAGGAAATGGTTTCTAGACTCTAATGTGCATGAATTTAGAGAGCATAATATAGAGACAAAGGAGTGAGATCAAATATAGTGTGATCAATGGATAGACTAAAGTATAGTATAGATTGAGGATGAGTGAAGAAGACTAGATAGATCCAAAAAGGGTGTTTTGGATGCATTGCTTATATGTGCAAGTTTGAGTGTGTAAAGAGGATGATAGAGAGTTATTATACATTGTTTCTCTAATCAGATTGATCTATAATCAAAATTTTGGAGTTGTTGATTTCATAGGTTTTGTGTGGGTGCTCAACATCTAGAACAAGTGGGTGCTTGTTCAAACTTAGTGGTGGGTGTTCCTTGTGAAGTGGGTGCTTAATTAAATTAGTATCATGTTTGTAATAATATTATAGGATAAGTATTCCATGTGTTTTTTAGGCTTGAGAGTGGGTTTTATTCCCTAAGAGGCTTTCAGACATAGATCTGATGTTATGTGTATGATCTTGCATCATATTTCTTATTCACTGGTATGAACATCTTGTATGCTTTATGGGTCATTGATTAATAGTTTGAAAGGATTACAATTGAAGTTTGCAATATCTTTCATCATTGATTCATCCCTCCCCCTTATTGACTGTACCTCCAACATCTAGGCATGACACTTATATGCCATGCATTATGTATGTTATAAACATGCATTGATTGATATATACATTGCTATGATGACATGCTCTCAACATGTTCACATGATTATACATGACATGTTATAGTTTAATTTTATATTTGAGATGATTAACTTATAAGACACATACCTCATTTTAAAAAGGGGTGTTATAATGGGCTTGTCATAGAGATACAAGCTTCCATGAATAGAAAATCAAATTTTAGAATCATATTATAGATTTTAAATATTTATAATGGTTCAAATATTAGATGAGTTCATTTATATGACAGATATTGGCTTATCAATAAATATTATGGGGGCATATGCACTTAATTTATAGATAATTGAGTAAATATTCATATACATTTAAGTGCATATTCATGGGCATATGTACACAATTTTCAAGAACATGAAATACAAGTTTTCACATACACATATATATTTGAGATACAGGTTCTCATATTCAACATATAGATGCATAATATCATGTATCAATTGGTACAGATTCAGTGGGTATGATAATGATTCATGCATATATATAATATTTCAGATTTATGAGGCATTTTATTGGTTGATACACATACATACTATGATTTTTTATAGTTGGTATAGATTCAAAGGGGCATGATATTAATTCATGCACATTTACATATTTTATAGTGAACATTGTTATAGTTATTTATTTTTAAAACACTTTTCAATCTACACTGAATAGTGATCAACATTTAGTTTATAAATCCATTTTCAGTGGTTGATTCATGTTTTTATGAGTAATGTATGTTGAGGTTTAATGACGCTCAATAACCATGACATTACTTCTAGAAAAACCATCATGTGGTTCCCATTAGTTTTTAGATCTGAATAGTTATTTGCATTAATGCATCACATAATTATCCTTACATTTATGAGGGTTAGGGCATGTTTTCTTCCCAACCCAAGGTATTTCATAGTTACACGAAATTGAGGTTCGATAACCCTCAATTTATCCAAGGTTCAACAAGAAAAACCAATCACAAGTGCTTCAATAGAAAGAACTTTTCTCCAATGCTTCAACAAGGAAGCATCATCTCCAACAAGTTACAAGGAATACATGGTTTTCACCAACATACAGGGGTACTCCTTCCTTGTTTTTTAATCTTCAACTTTCAAAATCATATTTTCAAATTTTAATTTATGGACATTGATTAACATATGTTTGTTGCAGGTTTTAATTTTGAGTGACCTGCATAATTAGAGATCCCTACCGAAGATAAAGTGTTTTGTATACACTTAGGTATACCTTTTATTTTTTTAAGTTTTAAAAGTTAAACTACCATAATAAAGAGGTAATTTATAGATACTAAAATCTAGTAGTAATTACATGACAATGACAAGTTTGATTTACATTTACCATGCATGACTTGTGCACATAAGTATGGTCCTAACCTACTATTCAATCACACCTACATGTTACCTTATGAGTTTGACCCCCTCTTTACTATTTAGACACCTAAATCTAGCCACTAATAACCTCCAACTAGGCTTTTAACCAATGTCCACCAAAGTGTACAATTTGGCCTAAAAACATTAAAATGCATTAAATGAGTTGAAATTGATATATTCAAGTGTTGATTTTGAAAAGATTATCATTAAATGGAGCAATTCAATTTATGGGTCAACTAACTTTGATCAGATCATTTTGAGTTAAAATGCCAATTTTGCACTTGGGTGCTTTGGATTTCTCTTTTCTATCAAATCACTTGCATGAGACATGTGCCTTTGTTATTTTGTGTTGACAACATCCTAAATGGGATAACAGTTCCAATGCATCTAACATTGACTTCAAATTCTAATCCAATCAAATTTTGGACCAATAACAAGTCATTATGATTAATTTGAGTAATTTGTACAAAAAGTGCTTAATCATGCTTAAGAGCTAATTAAACCAAATTAGACCCTAACTAAGAATTCAATGGAAACTTGTTGAATACTTATTTTTAGAAATGAATATTGAATATCTACATCATCAAGTGACATCATTTCTTGGAAAGACATCCCTAGGCCATAAATGCATAAAATATCAAGGTTAACCCCTCCCATGCCTCATCAATGCCTCCCATACCTCTTAAATTCCCCTCTATCCCAAATATTGATGAGCCTATTTATGGATTTTTAATTACATAATTGGATTAATCTTTAGCCACACATCTCAATCTTGAAATGGATGGTTCAGGTTGATTCTAGCCATTTTCAAAAATATATAAATAAGAGGCCTTCCCTATTGAATTTTAAGCTTAATTTTTTCAAAGTTACCATGTCAAATTGATTCCAAGAGATCTCACATGCCAAAGTTATGATGCCAAAATATTGAGCCAAGCCAAGCCAAAGCCACAAGGTGTCAAGGAGAAGAGGAGATAGCCAAGACTCTTTTGATAAAAACTTCATGAGCACAAGTCGAGCAAGCCACTATAACAAGTATTTGGAGCATCCAAAGAAGGTGAAAGATTCTTATTTTTCTTTACTTTTTAGTTGTGCTTTTCATTTTTTTTTTGTTATTAAGCTCACCCTAGTAACCAGGCCCAGAGATGTATTCTAATTAGTGTGTGTTTATCAATTTGTTTACATTTTTGGACTAACACAATACCAATCACCTCTTTTGAGTCAAATTCTTGGTTCACATAATGGCACATCTAGTGGGACCACACTCCAAAAAATTTATCAAATATAACCTAAAAGAAACATACTAACCATTATCATGTAGGATCTTGGAGTGTGGAAGCAAAAAAAGTGAATATTTGAGCAAAAAGCTTAATTTTTAGAGCTCATAGTTTTATTCTTAGGACTATGTAATTTAGATTCCAACTCAGTCTAACTTAACCCAACTCACCCTAACTTAGATCCCAACTTAGCCTGACTTGACCCAACTCACCCTAACTTAGATCCTAACTCAGCCTAACTTGACCCAACTTGCCCTGACTTAGATCCCAACTTGGCCTAACTTGACCCAACTCACCCTAACTCAGATCCTAACTCAGCTTAACTTAACCTAACTCACCTCAACTTAGATCCCAACTTGGCTTGACTTGACCCAACTCACCCTGACTTGGATCCCAACTTGGCTTAACTTGACCCAACTCACCCTGACTCAGATCCCAACTCAATCTGACTCAACCTAACTCACCCTGACTCAGATCCCAACTCAACTTGACTTGACCCAACTCACCCTAACTCAAATCTCAACTCATCTTGACTCGACCCAACTCACCCCAACTCAGATCTCAACTTGGCCTAACTTGACCCAACTCACCCTGACTTAGATCCCAGCTTGCCCCAACTTGACCCAACTCACCCTGACTTGAATCCCAACTTAGCTTGATTCAACCCAGCTCATCCTGACTCAAATCCTAACTCGACTGTGTGAAACCCAAGAGCTAAAAGGTTATTTTAAAATTCTTGGTTTGGGGTCATATGGACTCTATTTTGGATGATAAATCATGTTTAGACCACCTTTTAAATGATTTTAAAATGAATTAAGAACCTTATTTTGGTGATTAATTAAATATTTAGAGGCTTAAGTGAAGGCTTTAAAAGTTTTAACTTAAGACCAAGGGGTCAAAATAACACCAACACATCTTTTGTTTGGGCTTAAAATTGAACACACTTGTCAATTTTTATTTTTAATAGTTATTTAATTAGAACTTGTTTGGTAAAAATAAGGTTTGTGTGTGTATGCTCTTCCATTTGTCCCCTTTAAGGAACTCTTGGAATCAAAAGAATTTTTCATATTTTCAAATCACCTAGTCCAAGGCATAGAAATAACATCATCTAAAGCACTCCCCAAAAACTCATAAAAGTATTGGGTGACCTTGACAATGACCCTAAAGTCTTTCTATTCTATGTTTTCTTTATTTCATGTAAACTTGGCTTGTGAGGAGGATGTCATTACCTCCCATGATTTATTTAGGGAAGCTTTGACCTAGGGTTTCATCTCCTATCATTGACTTCACTTACTCCTTTTAAGTTATACACGGGACATATCTACATTTGGACATCGCACTACACTGAGTGAACAGCAGAATGTAGTGGTTGTAAAAAGGATTAGACCTTTTTACAACTAGCCAATGCCATGATCACCCAATTTTTATGCTTTTCTTTTGCATACTTTGACTTGAAATTTATTACATAATTTATTCCCTAAGAAACATTTGAAAGCTTGCTAGTTTAGTCAACCCCACATTACCATACCCTTGCTAATATTTGGACGATTATACTCAGTGTATTTTGGTCATTTTTGCTTGGTATGTTTTGAGACTAAAACTTATTTGTTTTCTCATAATCCATGTTAAAACAATGTATTTGAGTTGAGGAGGGTAGTTTTATGCTACCCAAATCATGTCAAAACATTTTGAGTCTTTTGATTCTTTGAAACATAACATAGATCACATCATTTGAGCATGCTTACACCATTAGGTTGCTCAATTTATTTCAATACTAGTTTACCTTGTATCAAAAATCATTGTTTCAAACCATTTTATGTATACCATTTAGACCTTTATCTTGTGTTGTCATGTTGTCCAATCTTTTCTAGCTTGTTTGGTCAAATCCTAGTTTTCACCATTGAAATTTTAATTAGCCTTGTCAAGTTTAGATTCAAACATTGATTGATTTTTGTTTAGGCCTTAATTCATGGGGCTGATACATAGATATTTCTCTTTTGGGTTGCATAACTTTGGTTAATTGATTACCCAATTTTGAAAACTATTGATGGTTTGTTTGTTCAGTACCTATCCTTATCATTGTTTGTGCCTTTGTTTGGGAAAACATACTCTTTATTCAAAGAGCCTTTTGTCTTATGTCTTATGCCAACTGATCATGTTTATGTTTGACTCCATGTACTACGTTTAAGTCAAATTTATTTCCAAACTTGTTAGATTAAATCAAATCACATGATACCTTTGTTTCAAGTCTAGATTTTGAAGCCATTTAGCCAAAAGTCCTAGTATATGCCTTTTTGTTTGATCCTAGCTTTTGACTCTACATTTGGATAAAAGACGTAGTAACTCAACTTTTTCCTTTCCTAGTTTAGACCTTGTTTGAAAAACTTTTACCTAGACCTTTGACATGTTATTTTTTATTTAGACACTTGACCTTTTGTGTGTATGACATTTGACATTAGAATTTGATGTTAGACTATTTTATGCCAAGTCTTGTCACAAACCATTTTGGAGATACAAATCCATTTTCAAACCACGTTGAAGATATAGCTCCACTTTTGACCAAGTTAGACCAAGTTTGAACCATTTGTCCTTTTTACATAGTTTTTTTGGAGTTTGTAGAACTCTAAGCCTTTTTATTTTTAGAGATTTCATCATTTATGTAGATATATCTAGCTACACATATGGTGGAGTCATGTATAATCCAGCTTATGATAGAATGGCCACACAAAATGACTTTGATGGACTTATTCAAGATCCCAATGATGATAATATGGTTTGTGAAATATATTTCTATCCACCTCATAATAATCATTTGTGGGAACAAAGTCATGATCCAACTTGAGACATGGATTGGTATGAAAAGGCTTATGAGGAGGACCCTAAAGACCCAACTATAGATAGTGTTGTTTGGGATATATATCCATACCCTCTTTATAATAATCAATATCTGGAACACAGTCAAGAACCAACTTATGAGCCAACTCATAACTGAGATGATATGGTTTATGAAGAAGACTTAGATGCTTTGGCTTATGAAAGTAATCAAGATCTACCAAATCATACCATTTCTATTCTAGGACCACAATGTCACACCATTCCCATGCGTATACCTCATCATTTGGTTTGTGTAATAAACTAGGTTCCATAATGCCAAACCATTTCTATACCAAGACCTCATCCTTTGGCTTGTGCAAGCAATCAAGCTCTACAATGCCCCTTCATCATTTCAAGACCTAGTGCTTTAGCTAATGTAGGCAATCAAGCCCCAAAACACCTTATTTATATCATTTTAGGACTCCATTCTTTGGCTCATGTGAGTAATCATGATCCCTAATGTCCTACCATTATCCAACCACAAGCCATTTCTCATCCAGAACCAATACCATCCAAACCTTAACCGATTTAATCCTTCAAAGACCAAGTTGTGTTCAAAACTAGTATTTTCCAACTCATTAGAAACCAAATCCTACAAAACTAATCAATCCAAGATATTTTTGTTGAACCAACCACTTATGATAAGTCAACCTATGATGAATCACCTATTGATCCTATATTAGTTATCGAGGAGTCTCACACTGATGAGTCAATCTTTATCGAGTCACTTCTTAATGATTATAACTACCTTTGGACAAACTATTACCTTGACCATGTGCCTATTTTTCAAGAGCCTCCTATTGACAAGCCAATCTCTGAGGAGTTGTTTCTTGACCTTTTCCCATCCTAGAGGAGTCCCATTCTGATAAAATAGTTTTTATGGAGCCTATTATGCCATCACACACCATTACTTGTCCAAAACCAAATATTCAAAAAGACATCATTGTAATAGAGTACCCATCAAATAAAGAATTAGAGTTAGAGTTAGGTTCTATTCTTGAACTGACATCAAATTTACCATCAAAATCTAAATCAGCATCAATCTCAACATCATATTCAGAATCCCTTGAATTAGAATCAGATTCAAAAGAAGAATATGTTCATTACTATTACAACATTGATTACGCATGTCTCAAAGATCAATTTGAATACATTTATGATCCCTCTACAATTTTTGAGGATGAGTACTTCAACTTCGACACAAGTTATCCTAGTATCTTCTCAAGGATTATGTAACCTCTCCCTATTCCATTAACATTCCATAGGCCATTACCATCAACCAACATAGCGATATTATTAACATTTCACCTCCCAAAAGTGTCGATTGGGATCGATAGAATCACACTTTGTTTAACTACATCAATGGTGACATAGCAATTAAAGAAGAGTAAGAAGGCCAAGACCACATTCATATAGAAAAAAACACTCTCCTAGTGAAACCTTTTTGGAGGCACTAGGGGACAAGCAAGGTTTAACTCAGCATCTTCTAATGAAACTCTTTTAGAATCACTAGAAGAAAATCAAATTCAAAATTCAATGTTTATTAGTGAAACCTTCTCGAAGGTGCTACGGGACAATCAAGACAACTTCATTGGTGAAAACCTCATTAAGGCATCAATAGCTAAGCACAAAAGTTCTTCAATGCTTGATAAAGACAAAATCAAAGATCAAATCAAAATAAATTTCTATCTACAGCCTAATCAAATGGTAGCTACTCTCAAGATCAAATAACAAAAAAAAATTGGTGATCCTAATGAGAGAATATTCAAAAGTCTTCAGCCTCACCACAACTAAAATTATGTCAAATCTGGCATCAACAACATTACGTGTGACTGAACATCCTGATCTATATTTATTTCTCTACCATTATACATTCCATTTCACAATCAAACCTACCATCCATGGTCACACTTTCCTTTGTAGAGGCTACAAAGATACCTTGTATCGACATTTGAAGGAATCAAAATTAATGACCAATGAAGATCACAAAAGCATTCTTAGCATCTAAATATACATGTAGTTATTGAAAAAGTAGTTATTCAGACAAGGTGTGGGCTAGCAATTAACATGATCAAGTATTCTATTTGTATCATTTGTTGATTAGGATGTACATCTCCCCATCAATAAGAACAATAGAATCAAAAACCACACCCAAGACAAAAACATGTACCATACAATTTCATTACCCTACCATTGCCATCGTTACATATCCTTTTTCCATTATCTCATATCCCAACTAATCACCTTCTCACTTGGGGGTAACCCTCTTACCATTTTATCCAATTTATCAAACTATCATTATCCTTAGCAAGACTATGCCATCTAACCATTTTATTCTTATCTAAACTAAAGCCTATTTTTAGTCATCCTACCCAATCCTATTTTGATCTTGGCTACTTTGGTTCTTCGTACACTTTTTATAAGGGGGTTTTGATCAAGTTTCAACTCTTATCAAATTCATGTTTATAATGATAGTCTATGAAAATAGTGTGACACTTGATCTGGCAAGATATCTTTCATCCTATCAAGTTTGTTTATGTGAGCCTGATTATAACTGCCTATGGGCAAATTAGTGTCTCACCAGTCTTGCTACTAATTATAACCACCTATGAGCAAATTAGTATCATTAACCTATGCCATTTTATCCTAGTTATAACCATCTATGGTAAAAATATGGGCATCACTTATTTACCATGCATTGCCGCATCACCTTGCCATTATTATTTTCGTTTGACTGGCCATTTGCTGAATTTGAGAACTTATTGGGACCTCGTTGGTTTTTCCCTACCTTTTGTGTGGATGGAATGACTATGAATTGAGGTCATTTTAGGACTATGTGGGTCATACTCAATTCATGTTGAGGTCACCTCAGTCCCCCTTTTTATACGCTCTCATCATTTTATGAGCAACCTAAGCCAAATACTCTCACTATTTTGTAAGTATCTTGTCTTTCTCTAACAAGTTAATATACCTCAAAAATGCCAAAAACAAATATAAATTTTCAAAAATACCAAAAATATTTATCTTATCTAAGCCTATTTAGTTATCCTTGATCTACCTTACTGGGGCATTGTCATTGTTAGGATGTTGTCTTTTGCTTTTGTTTTTAGGCTTTCTATTTATTTGTTTATTTAAAGTTGTTTGTATGTTTATTTTTTTGTTTATTCATTTGCATGTTTGTTTTCTTTCAGCACTATTGCCTCGACTTAGTCTATAAGCATTCATTAAGTGATTCCTCGAGCACATTATTCTTGAGTCCATCCATATTCATACATCAACATTGTCATCATGGTTTTTATCATTGGTGAATTTTTTTTGAGTGTTTATTTGATTTGGATTTAGTCCTTACACATATTTTGGCCAAGTCTTCATGGTGTTATATCATTAAGTCTGCCATCACATGCTACAAGAAAAATTAGCTTCAATAAGGTCTACAATCAATGGAGCCATAGAAGTTTCTCCTTGGCACCTTGTCAAATCCTCCCATCCCACCCTTGATCAAATCAACCCATTAACCATTCTAGTTATATAATCGCTATTAAGGACAAGCATCTCCTCATTAACAAGTACAACTAAATCATTTCTAATGATCAATCTTATTCCTCTATCTATCTCTTTCATCACTTTACACCCTCTCATCTTTAATTTGTATTCCAAGTTATATCCTTGAGTTATGCTTGCTAATCATCTCTAATTGGGGAACCATCAATTTTATCCAATCCAGGTCCACTTAATGATTATAACCACCTATGGCCAAATCATTATTTTAACTTTTATTCCTAATTATAACTGTCTTTAGGCAAATCAACATCCTTTTTACCTCAATGCATGCAAGCATTTTCTCATTTGGATTAAACTCAACCATGGGTTAATTACACCTTTCTTCTTGTTTCTTTTTGAGGGACCGTTTATCCACATATGTGATAGCCACTCCTTTGAAGGGGCATCATCATAGGCTTCCCAAAAACCATTTGGAGCTTTGCTCTTCGATCATCATATTTTTTTTGCATATAGGCCATTTCTCATTATTTGAGAAGACATTGATTTTTCTATGGTTTACAATATCTTCCCAAATAGGGGCAAACTGTAGACACCCAAATCTAGCCACTGATAACCTCCAACTAAGCTTTTGACCAATTTCCACTAAAGTGCATAATTTGGTTTAAAACCACTAAAATGCATTAAATGAGTTAAAATTGATATATTCAAGTATCGATTTTGGATAGATTATCATTAAATAGGGCAATTCAATTTATGGGGTAGATAGCTTTGATCAAATCATTTCGAGTCAAAATGCAAATTTTGTACCTAGGTGCTCTGGATTACTCTTTTCTGTCAAATCTCTTGGATGAGACATGTGCCTTTATTATTTTGTTTTGACAACATCCTAAATAGGATAATGGTTCCAATTCATCTTACATTGACTTCCAATTCTAATCTAATCAAATTTTAGACCAATAATAAGGCATTCTGATCAATTTGAGTAATTTGTGCACAAAGTGCTTAATCATGCTTAAGAGCTAATTAAACCAAATTAGAGCCTAATTAAAACTTTCATGGAAACTTGTTGAATACTTTTTTTTTATAAATTAATATTTAATATCTACATCATCAAGTGACATCATTTCTTTGGAAGACATCCCTAGGCCATAAATGCATAAAATATCAAGGTTAACCCCTCCCATGCCTCATCAATGCCTCCCATGACTCTTAAATGCCCCTCTATCCCAAATATTGATGAGCATATTTATGGATTTTTAACTACATAATTGGATTAATCTTTAGCCACACATCTCAATCTTGAGATGGACAGTTTAGGTTGATTTTAGCCATTTTCCAAAATCTATTAATAAGAGGCCTTGCCTATTAAATTTTAAGCTTGATTTGTGCAAACTTACCATGTAAAATTGATTCCAAGAGACCTCACATTCCAAATTTATGATTTCAAAATATTTATCCAAGCCAAGCCAAAGCCACAAAGTGCCAAGGAGAAGAGGAGATAGCCAAGCCTCCTTTGATGAAGACTTCATGAGCACAAGCTGAGCAAGCCACTACAACAAGCATTTGGAGCATCCAAGGAAGGTGAAGGATTCTTATTTTCCTTTACCTTTTAGTTGTGTTTTTCATTTATTTTTGTTATTATGCTCACCCTAGTAACTAGGCCTAGATATGTATGCTAATTAATGTGTTTTCATCAATTTGTTTACATTTTTAGACTAACACAATACAAATCACCTATCTTGAGTCAAATTCCTAGTTCACATACTTAATGTTTCACACATAAGGAAACCTTGTTTTATATTTAAAAACTACATACTATCATGCATATACATGCCCAAATTCTCAATTTAATCCTTATGTGCATGAGTGGCTATCATCAAATTAATGATATTGACATGTGTTTATCAATAGTGACCCTCTCCTAATAACTACTATTTTTTAAAATCAAATGTTTCTTTAGGGTTAATCCATCTACCTAGTGTTTTAATGGAATTATAAACTACCTAATTGGAATAATATATATGCAAATCAAGGCTCGCTTGATATGAAACTTGGCACTTATCTATGACACATCTATATAGTATTGGACATTGAGAAAAACTACCTTATTCCTTACAATTTGCAAATTAATCAGTAAGATTAGCCCACAAATAATTCTAAATCATACCAAAATAAAGTCAATAAAATATTTTAAATTATCAAATCTAAATAATTAATTTCATTCATCTAGCAAAGGATCAAAATTACATAATCATAATATGTGGGATAACTACATGTGGCTTGATTTCCCTCCTTGGTGTATCAGATACATATGCATCAATCAATAATAAAAAAGTAATGTTGTAGGTCATGAAACATGGAATAATTTTAGAGGATGATGTCACCATTATATAAAATATAGGTGGAGGTATGACAAGGAATATGTGACAAAGGTATGACATGTTAGATGTGACAAATGGGACAAAAGATCTAACATTTTTAAGGTGACATAACATTGTGAGGATTTAAATATGACCTATGGGTCACCATAACTCACTTTATTAAATTAAAAATATCCAAAAATAATAGAGTTGAGAAAATAATTCAAGGGTTTTAAAGATAGGGCATAAAATTCACACATTGTATCAAATAATTTGACATCCTTTAATGAGCATAAGACCATAATTATTCATATGAACCACAAGCCACACAAAATTTGGGTCAAAGGAATGAGAATCAATCATTAAAGGGAAGAAACTACACTACAATATTTTATGGATATAATTGTTTCAAATTCAAAGTTCAGACGTCAAAGCGTGAAAAGTTAAAAATTATATTGCACAGTCACAACAATGATGCCTAAGATAAAAGTAGGGATAAGAAAGCAATTGAAAAATATACCATGATAATTGAGGAATAAGTCCTAGAGAACAACGAGGTTAGTAATATGAAGAACTAAATAGATCCACCTCCTTTTATTTTAACCATGATATAATTTCCTAAATTAGTGGAATGCAATGAGGTTTTAACTTTATGCATGAGATATTACACCATAGATGACTTTAACCATTGGAATTCAAAGTATGACCAGACTCTACAATATTATTACTAAATTTTTATGAGAAACATTATAATGGATAATATTCCCCTTAAATACACAACCATCTATACTTATTTAGAAATCAATGATGTCTTACAACTCTGGGAACTACCTTTCTATTAGAAACTAGAGAAATTAGTTAAAGTTCTTACTCTCATATGTGCATCAATGAAAGTTCTATTTCATGGACACGAGATTTTCCATAATGCTTGATCATATATCTAAGGCAACCAAATTGAATACTAGAGGATAAAATGTGAGGTTGACTATGACCAATAAATAATTGGAAGAAATGGATAATGAACTTAAGTATTATAAAGGAGTATATATCATGTTAATTGAAAGGCTAAAAAAAATCACAATGCACACAATGGCCCATATAAGTAACTATAATTTGTATATATTGGTGTGTTATAATTAAACCAATAATAAATTCATATATATCATACACCAAATTGATGTGAATAATGTGCAATACAATATTGTGCATTATATCTATGAGGCAATAAACTTAGGTGCAAAGGAATCTCACCATAAAGTTGGATTATTTAGGTGAGGAAAAATTATTAGATTATTATTATGTGATGAGATTGGAGTTCCAGATGGGCCTCAAAGGACATCATTCTTCTATCCAATTTTTAATGACTCCCTCGCACAAAGACACAAAGTGCACATATACCTTGCATAGATAACTAAGGCATACAAGCTAAAGATGGACCTATGGTATGATACACTCATCATTGCAATTAGTGATTAATGGATAATAACTAAGGTAATGCCAAATGTTTATAAAGTGTACATGGAATTTTTTATTATGATTCATCATACTTGATGAAAGTGAGGTTTAAAGATGAGGAAGGAATGATATATGGATTACATTGTCATATGGGATTATGACTAAGTACATATAAATAAGATTTAACATGATACAAGGGATCCTACATGTAAAGGTAAACCCCAAAGCAATTGATGAAGATAACCTCATATTGAGGTATACTTTCAAGTATCCCTAAAATCAAATAACATCTAAGGATTAGTATTTGGAGGAAGATTATGTTTTCATATACCCCACACTTTTGTAAATAGTTAGAGTGAGGTACATCCTAACTTATGCACTTAAAAATGTTGACATAAAGTGTAAAGAGAAATAAAAAAAGATAATTTGAGTTCATGAAAATGTAAATGAGAAAAAGAATCAAAATAATAAAATGAAGGTTGTCTTCTATGAGAATAGATAGATAGGTACTTGCATGGATGAAGATGACAAGCTAGAATACTCAAGAAATCCCTTACTAACAAAGAGGTGAAATAGAAGCGTGCATGACTTTAAACAATATTTGAGTGAATAAGAACAAATTTAAGATGAGCTTGAATTGTAAAGTGGGGTTGGTTATTTTGTGGATGTTTAGGGAGATTAGGATGAATTCAATGAACAAGTTGAGACCGAGGGTGAGGTGTAAGCCAATCTCAAGTTTGAGGAACTAACAACTACGATGTCCCCTATAAAAACCACTAATTCTATAAAAATATGATGGGGAAGCAGAAGTTGAGAATGAGGCAAGGAATGACTATCTTACATCATTCTCACCACCCCATGCATCTTCTATGCAGCCATTATTAATTTTTTATCCTACTATAGACACCTAAATTTGGTACTAGACACTTGGCAACATTAATTTTGACAAATATTGACATACTTGGACTTGTGCATACATGCTTAACTCTTGTGCACATTTTACACTATTTATTTACCTATCTGTTATCTTGACCAACCCAATTTACTATCACAAATATATAACCTAGGATCACCATTGTCAATGAAATCATGCTCTGTAATCCTAAGCATATTGTCACCATATTACAAATCATTAATTTTCCCTTTATAGACATAATCGATAATAGTCAGATGTCTGTTATTTGCCATAGGTATTTACCTCTGTCATATGTGTTTAGTGACGCTTAACAATTAATTTTCAAATTTGAAACATCTACCTTAGGTCAGCCTAGACACATTTTATATGTCAGTTATAAAGGGGAATGTCAAAGAGTCAACTATAAATATAAATCAAGCCTAAGTCATACTCACTTGGAAATTACTTGGTCATTTTCTCTCTAATTGAAAAAAGGCTTGAGAAATCCATTAACCCTCTATTGAGACATTGTCTAAAACCATAAACATTATAAAACCCCTCAAATGAGTAGCTCTAGGGCCAAGTGTGAGTACAAACACAAGGTCAAATTTTCATGTGTTCAAGTATTGAAAGCTAAGCATTGTATCTCATTCTATCATGATCACAGTGGTCCACACACACCTACATGGGAGAACTATGTGTGGTTTGTAATACCTCTCACATTGACCATTTGATCCTTGGTTATTTTAGGTTAGTCACCACATATGTCATGTGTGACTAACCCTCATTGCATGTTAATATTCAGATTTTTTTCCATCCATCCAATATTTCTAAATCAGTGAATTTAATATTATACCAAAAGGAATTATGTGGAATTTTATAGTTCTAATAGTGAAACAACTTATGCATAACCACTTTAGGAAGGCTAGAGAGGCTAAAAGGTACGTCCTATCCTAGGTTAGGTGGTTTGGTAACTAATGGAATGTGGAATAAGACTTGTAAGAGAATTTAATTAGAGTGTAAGTAAATTATGGGCTTATAAGAAGACATTTTTTACCCTGTAAGAGAAGTAAAAGGGTGGGTTTACTTCTGCAAGTAAACCCACATGGCCTTGTTGTTAGGGAATAATTAGCCTTCACATTAATTTATATATCATAATGTCAATAGTTACGAGAGTAATAATTCACTATTACATATATTAGTTTATAAATTATATTTGGGTAGTCGTAATATTGTTACAATAATATTACAAATATAGTTTATTTGTTATATTGTGTATTCATAGGGATACGATAAGATATTGATGGAGAAATAATCTCCATGATTATAGGAATGATATTCCTATAAAGATGTAATATCCTAATTGAATTAATTAATTATAATAATATACATTATTATTTATATTCGACTCCATTGTTTTTCGTGTTAGATTTGTGCAGACTCTAATAAATCCCATTACTTGTAAGATTTTGTAAAAAAGGTTATGGGTGTTGTATGACAAGCAAATATCTATGAAAGAGGAGGTACCCTCACCATTAATGAGTTGGGTGGAAATTTTGGATAAAATAAAATAAAACCCTTTGTAATGTTAATTTTTGGCCATTTTGGGTGGAGAGTTTGTTGAAGAAGATTATCTTGGAGAGAAGCTTGGAAAGGAGGTTGAAGTTAGCTTACAAGAAGAAAAGGTATGATCCTTCTCCATAATTATTTTTTGTTGTTTGAAAATGTTGAACAAATTGATTTTTTTATAAATAAAAAAATAAATTTGTCCTTTCCTCTAACCCTTCTCTAAAAGAAATTGAAAGAATATATTTTCAATGAGATTCTCTCTTCTTGTATGCTCTCTATTTAAAATCATAAAAAATAATTTGTGCCTCCATATGTTGTGTTTATTGAAATAATTATTGGAGCAAATAAAGATTTATAATTTTATTTAAATTTGAAATATACCTTATTATCTTATTTTGCTTGATTTTTTCAAAATAAATAAATAAAATAAGTTTGGATTATAGTTTATACATTGTATTCTTTTTGGAATATATATTCAGTGTAAATATACATAAAAGTATTTACACACACATATATGAAATTATGTATGTGTGCGTGTATAAACAAATTATATTAAAATAAATAAATAATAAAATATATGATTGTATATAGTATATATACATATATTTATAAATAAATTATATTAAAAATAAATAAATAATAAATTTGAGACTAATGAATATATATAGAGAGAGAGAAAGAGAGAGGAGGGGAGGGGGGAAGGCAGTGTGGTAAAAAGAGAAGGGTGGTCAGGTCATGAACCCCAGCTACCATTGTGTATGATAAGTTGGAGACAATGATGTCATCCCTAATATTTTATTTTTTAAATGGGGAACCTTTTTATAATGGGAGGGGTGAGGGGTTAGCACAACCCATTGTCTTCCCCCTCCCATCCTCTCTCTCACTCTATATATTATAAGCACAACCCATTGTCTTCCCCCTCCCATCCTTTCTCTCACTCTATATATTATAATATATAGAGTGAGAGAGAGGATGGGAGGGGGAAGATAATGGGTTGTGCTAACCCCTCACCCCTCCCATTATAAAAAGTATATAGAGTGAGAGAGGGGAGGGGATGGGTCAAGATAATGGGTTGTGATAACCCCTAACCCCATCCCATTATAGAAAGGATCCCCATTCACTAAAAAAAATGTCAAAGATGATATATTATATAGAGAGAGTGATAGAGAGGAGGGGATGGAGGGAGGGTGGAACATAGCGAGTTGTGCTAACCCCTCACCCCCTCTCATTATAGGAAGGCTCCCCCTTCACCAAAAAAATGTTAGGGAAAACATTTCCATCTCCATCTTATCATGCACAATATCGGTTGGGGTCATGATCTAGCTACCCTTCTCTTCTTTCCACGTAGGACATATAGCACTCTCCATATTATCTTTTAAAAATAAAATAAATATAACATATTTATATATAATCCCTATTTTATACACACACACACACATACATACATACATACATATATGGATGTATACACATAAAAATGTAATTATATTTGGGAGGCAAATATTATTTTTAGAATTATTAATAAATAAAGCCATGAGGAATTAATGTGTGTGTGTGTGTTCAAACAAACAAAGAAAATAAAACTACATGTTTTAGAATTATTTGAATATACATAACATATATTTTCACTTAGACAAGTGAAACTCTACAACTTGATGCATCTTCTCTCCTTGTGTTTCCTCTCTTATCCTACAGATTTAAGACCAAATGAAAAAATACAAGAGGAAAAACACTTTGTACCACTCAAGAATGATTAGGGTTTTTTCTCTTAATTTTACTTTTATCTAACGACCTAGATAATTTTGATCTTAGGGTGGATAATTAATCTTTATCTTAAAGTAAATAGTACTATAGGCACCTAAATCTCACCACCAATGACCATCAATCAAGGTTTTGACCAATTTCCACCAAAATGCATAATTTGACCAAAAAACACTAAAATGCATTAAAAGCTTTGAAATTGACATATTCAAGTGCTAATTTTTGCTATGGTATCATTAAATGGGATAATGCAATTTTTGAGCTAGCTAACTTTGATCAAATCATTTCAATTCAAAATTCCATTTTTGCACCTGGGTGCTCTGGATTGCTCTTTTCTATCAAATTACTTATACAAGACATGTGCCTTTGTTATTTTACATTGGCAACATCATAAATGGGATAATGGTTCTAATGCATATAACATCAACTTTCAATTCCAATCCAATAAAATTTTGAGCCAATAATACAACATTTTGACCAATTTGATTAATTTGTACACAAATTGCCCAGGTTTTGCATCAAAGTTAACTAATCATGTTTAAGGCTAATTAAACCAAATCAAGAGCTTAATTTAATTCTCCATGGAAATTTTTGAATGTTTATTTTTAGAAATTGATTGTCATTAACTACATCATCAAATGACATCATCCTATGAGGTGGCATCCACAAGCCATAAATGTTATAAATATCTGAATTAATGCCTCCCATGCCTCATTAAGACCCTTCATGCCTAGTTAATGCCCCTCTATCCCAAATACTAATGAGCATATTTATGAATTTTAATTACATAATTGAATTAATACTTATCCACACATATTCATCTTGGGATGAAGGATTTAGGTTGATTCTAAACCATTCAAAAAAAAATTAAATAGGAGGCCTTACCTATTGAATCTTAATCTCTTTTATGCCAAACTTATAATACCTAAATGCATTCAAAAACCACTGAATTAGTGTTATAATGTCTAAATATTGAGCCAAGACAAGCCAATCCAAATCCAAACATGGTGCCAAGGAGAGATGGAGGTAGTCACACTTCATTGATGCAGACTTCATGACCACAAACCAAGCAAGCCAAATCGAAGCATAATTTTGGAGCATCAAGGGAGGTAAAGAATGTTTGTTTTCTTGCATTTTTTTTAGCTTTATCATTTGTTTTCTTCACTAAGCTCCCCCATTGGGATAGGCTTAATGTGTTAGCTATTAGTGTGTTATTTTTTATTTTTTTATTCACTAACACAATACTAATCTCCCCTTATTACAATCATATGTTCACAAATGGCATGCCTAGTGGGACCTAGCCTCACAAATTTGGTCAAAATGCACCTAAAAGCAACCTACTGACCATTTTCATGTAGGATCTTGGAGTGTGGAAGCAAATAAGGTAAAAATTTGAGCAAAAATCCATTTTTTTTAGGCCACAATTTTGTTCTCGAGACTGTCAACCCAACTCATCTATGCAGCCCAACTCACCTGTCCAACCCAACTCACCTGTCCAACCCAACTCACCTCTCAACCCAACTTACCTATCCAACCCAACTCGCCTCTTAACCCAACTTGATTGTAAACCTGAGATCTAAATTCTTAATGTCATTTTCTCAAACTCTTAAGTGCTTCAAAGCAGGTCATTGTAATCTTGTTTTTTTAGGTTGAGGGGGTAGTTTGGAAGTATATTTAAATGATTTTGACTAACCACATACTTTTAAAATTGGGTTTAAAAAGAACTTGATCAAAAATCATGCACACTTCAAATTTGACTTAAAATAAACATGTCATGTTTCTCACACATTTGAATTGGTGCCTAAAATGAACCTAAGATTTAACTAAGTCTTAGGTACTTTTAATTTAGTGCTTAAAACACATCATAAATCTTGCAACATTTTCAATTTGGTGTTTTAATCATGAATCTAAGCTAAGTCTTAAATTTTTAATTTGAGTTTAAAGCAAACTTAGATTTTTATTGCTTTATGTGGTTATTTTGTACAATATTTTCCATTTTTATACTAAATCCAAAGCGCTAGTAACAAATCTAAGCAAACATTTTCAAATTTGGTGCAATAAATCAACATCACTTCAATTGTTTGCAAAACTTGCTTGTTGATTGTTTTAGAAAAAAGAGATGTGTGTGTATGCTCTCCCATTCATCCCTTTTAAGAAACTTTTAGGATCAAAAGTGCCATCTCATCATAATTTGAGCCTAGTCCAAGGCATAGAAAGAATGTCATCTAAATCACTCTCCAAAAACACACAATAGTTTGGGTGATCTTGAAACGACCCTAAAGTCTTTCTATCAGTTATTTATTTTATTACATTTTGGCTTGTAAGGGGGACTTCATTACCTCCCACAATTTCTATAGGGAATTTTAACCTAGGGTTTCATCTCTTGGCACTAACTTCAACCACTCCCACTAGGATCAAAGGTTTGAGTGGTTAAACCAACTTCTAGTGTTGGAGTTGTACATAAGATGTATTTGTACTTTAGACATCACAGTACATTGAACAAGTGATGGATGTAGTGGTTACCAAAAAGAGAAGACCTTTTGCACCAAGTCAAGAATCACGAACACCCAATTAAAGTGTTGTTTCTCTTGTTTTCTAACATGAAATTTGTTAGACATGGGATCCATCTAGAAATGATTAAAAACCAATTAGTTTTAGTCAACCCCACTTTTCCACACCTTTAATAGCAATTTGGATGATTTACTTGTATTTTGTCATTTTTTTACTTGGTGTTTGGAGAATGAAACTAATATGTTTGTTTGTAAATCATGTCAAAACCAATTTGTTTATGTCACTCTTTTATTTAATGATCTGTAAACTAAACTGATAAACTCAAAGTGACGTTTTAAAACTACAGATTCTAAATTTCTCAAATTGAAACAAATTCTTGAAATACTGAAAAGAACTTGAAAATTATTTGGCAAAAGTGTTCTCGGTTGTTGAGTTGGATTGGAATTGTCAAATGACTTGTTTCTTCCATTTACTAATTAAACTGATTTTTGTTTTAAATCAAATGTCATAAATTGTCAATTTTTAAAACTTGCATATGTTCATGATTAATTAAAAATCAGAAAAATGAATTTAAAACATGCAATAAATGATAAATTACCACATGAAATTGATAACAGAGTTTGGCATCTCTTGCCTATGTCTTCGGGTCTACCCAATAGTGAGGACCATTTCTATTAAATTTGCTCAAAAAATGGCTTACAAATTATTTGAAACATTGCACAACTTCCCTCAGGTCTGATCTCTATCCAAGAACTTCACCTTGTTGATATACTCAAGCTCAATCACATGAAAATTATTCCTCAGTCTTCAACCCCTTCTGAATGTGATTTGGTCCCTTCACTCAAACTATTGGTCTATCTAAATAATAATAATAATAATAATAATAATAATAATAATAATAATAATAATAATAATAATAATAATAATCTCTTTTTAATTACAAAACATAACTAAAAAGGCTTACTTACTGTGTACAAGGTTAGATATTGGAGAAAATTCCATTTGGTAGCTATCTCTAAGCTTCCATCTAGCTCTCGGCCTCTAAAAATAATAATACACAGTCCTACGAAGCATAAATTCAAATACAAGTTCACTCATTTTAAAATACTTCCAAGTCCATAGCTTGGTCGGTCAAGACCTAGCCCTTTTACATGGGAGGTCCACGGTTTAAGTTTTCAGCCTTCTATTTAAGCGCTTGACTTATCCTTTTTAATCCCACATTGACAGGATTATGAAAGCCGATGGGTTCTTAATAGACTTGAATGTCTATTTTTAAATGTCAATGATATATTTTATCCCACATACGGTGGGTGGGGAAGGTCACCATGCTTTAACAAGTCTTTCATTCTAATCGTTGCCTATGCTTTTGAGCTTAGCCACATCCTTTATCCACATTCATCAAAGAAGATGATAGAATATGCTTAATATAGCCTAAGATGAGGATAGATGGTTGTGGCTTCGGTCACACCACATGCCTTTTTGTTTGGGCCATTTCCAAACTGGGGCCTCGAGCCAATCTTGGAGACAAATCATGATACTTGGAAATGGCATGGTGGACTTGGCATCCGGTCCCTTCAGTCTCAAACCAATGGTGGCAATGTAGTGACTCAAAAATATGAGTTGGTAGGGCCTTCGTGGTAAGTGTTGGTTCTCCATGTCCATGTGGCTTAATGGGGATTGCTTAGTAATAATAAATTATAACAAATTACCAAAGCAATATTACAAGGCTATTTAAAACATTCAATTCAATTGTCCCACATGCATCTAGTGGGTACAAAATGATAGTTTAAAAATAAATGAAAATATAATGCAATGTGAGATGGAGGCTAAGGCACCCCTCCTTAATCAAGTGTGTTGACCCTCGCTGAGGGCCCCCAGCGAGCCAATAGCAGGGCCCATAATTCTCCATACGGCCACCTGTCAAATATCGGAGGCTAAAACCAAACCAAACATCAAACAAATTTTTTGCATGACCATACAAAATTGATTTCCATGTGTCAACCTATGATTGGTCCACTTTTCACATGCAAACAATGCCACATCACTTTTCGACACTCATTATTTCCCTGTTGCAAGAAAACTTTAGCAAACAATATCTTGAGCATTCGGTGTCTGTTTTACAAACCATGAAAAGCAATGAAAAGCTCTCAACAAGCTCTAAGCTATGTAATTGGTTTCATCACAACTTGGAAACTTTTTCCAAACTAAACTTTGGATCATCTAAAGAGGTGTTATGGTATCCATTTTACACCACATTTGTGCCTTGAAATTTTTGTTAAACATGTTTGTGTGTGTGTTGCTTGTTTGAGGGAGGTAGCATTATGCTACCCAAAACATGTCAAACCATTTTTAACTTTTAGTCTTTGAAACATAACATTGATCACATCTTAAAGCATGCTTATGCCATTAAGTTGCTCAATTTGTTTCATGACTTGTTTACCATTGCACCAAAAACTATTTGTTTTAAATCATGTCACATCAGCCATTTGGACCTTGTTTAAGCTCTGTCATGTTTTTTGATCTTATCTAGCTTGTTTGGTCAAATCTTAATTTAATTAAACTTGTCAAATTTTGGATTTAAACATTGATTGATTTTTGTTTAGACCTCAATTCATAGGGCTGATACACAGATCTTTCTCTTTTAGGTTGCATAACTTTGGTTAATTGATTATCCAAATTTGAAGAATATTGATTGTTTGTTTGTTTAATGCGCATCCTCATCAATTTTTGAGCCTTTGTTTGGGATAACATATCCTTTCTCGAAGAGCCTTTTGCCTTATGGATTATACCAACTGATCATGTTTATGTTTGATTCCATGTGTCAGGTCTATGTCAAAGTTGTTTCCAAACTTGTTAGATTAAATTAAATTCACATCAATCCTTTATTTCAAGTCTATCTTTTGACATCATTTGGAAAAAAGTCCTAGCATAGCCTATTTGAGCCTAGATTTTGACTTTACATTTGGACAAAAGACCTAGCAACTCTTTTCCCTTTCCTAGTTTACACCTTGTTTGGAACACTTTAACCTAGACCTTTGACATGCCATTTTTATTTAGACACCTGACCTTTTGTGTGTATAACATTTGACATTAGACTATTTTATGCCAAGTCTTAACACAAACTATTTTGGAGATACAGCTCTATGACCACATCATTGTTTAGATATACAGCTCCACTTTTGACCAAGTTAGACCTAGTTTGAACCATTTTTCCTTTGGACATAGTTTTTTAGAGTTTGCAAAATTTGAAGCCTTTTATTTCAGAGCTTTCATCATTTATGCAGATATGTCTAACTACACTTTTGGTGGAGTCATATACAATCCAAATTATGATGTAATGGCCACATTAATTTTGACTAGAAACCCCCACAAAGATAGATTTTCTAAGGAGTTTTATTCTTCTCCCTACAATACTCCATATGGGAAACAAAGTCAAGAAACTAGCTCAAAATCCAAATCAAATTACCAATTGGGATGATATGGTTTATGAGGAAGAGTTTTAAGACCCAACTATAGATAATGTTGTTTGGGATATGGATCCATACCCTCTTTACAATAATTAGTACACAAAATATATTCAAGTACCAACTTATGATCCAACTCAATACTAGGATGATATGGTTTATGAGGTGGACTTAGATGCTTTGGCTTATGTGAGCAATCAAGCTCCATAATGACCCTTCATCATTCTAAGACCTCATCCTTTGTCTTATATGATCAACCAAGCTCTGCACCACCCTATCATTACCATTTCAGGACTTCATCCTTTGGCTCATGCGAGAAATCATGTTCTCCAATGCCTTACAATTAACTAATCATAGGCCATTCCTCATATGATACCAATCCAATAAAAACATCAACCCATCCAATCATTCGAATACCAAGCTATGTTTAAAACTACTATTTTCCAACTTATTAGAAACCAACACCAAGAAAACCAATCAATTTGAGATGTTTTTGTTGAACAAATCACTTGTGATAAATCAACCTATGATGAATCGCCTATTGATCCTATACCAGTTATCAAAGAGTCTCACTCTAATAAGTCAGTCTTTGTTGAGTCACTTCATAATGATTATAACTATCTTTGGGTAAATCATTACCTCGACCATATGCCTATTTTTCAAGAACCTCTTATTGCCAAGCTAGTCTTTGAGGAGTTATCTCTTGACCTTTTTCCCATTATGGAAGAGTCTCACTTTAACAAACTAGTCTCTATGAAGCCCATTATGTCATCATAGGCTATAACTTATCCAATACAAAATATTCAACAAGATATCATTGTAACATAGTACCCATCAAATAAATAATAAGAATTAGAGTTAGGTTCTATTCTTGAACTAATGTCAGATTTAACATCAGAATCAAAATCAACATTAGTCTTAGCATCAAATTCAAAGTCCATTGAATTGGAATTAGATTCAAAAATATAATACATTCACGACTATTATAATATTAGTTATGCATGTCTCATCGATCAATTTGAATAAATTTGTGATCCTTCTACAATTTTTGAGGATGATTACTCCTGCTTTGACATGAGTTATCCTAGTATCTTTTATGAGGATTATGCAGTATCTCCCCATTTCGTTACCATTCCACAGGCCATTACCATCAACCAAAATAGCCATATTATTTACATTCCATCTCCCACAAGTGTCAATTGGGAATGATAGAATCACACTTTTTTAAACTACATCCATGGTGATATAGTAGTTGAAGAAGACAAATAAGGCCAAGACTACATTCATATAGTAGAACACTCTCTTAGTGAAACCTTTTCAAAGGCACTAGGGGATAAGCAAAGTTTCAAATTCATCATATTCTAGTGAAACTTTTTTGAAAGCACTAGAAGACAATCCAAGTCAAAATTCAATGTTCCTTAGTGAAACCTTCTCAAAGGCATTATGGAACAATCAAGAAAACTTCATTAGTGAAAACCTCATTGAGGCACTAATAACTAAGCACAAAATTACTTCACTACTTGATGAATATAATATCAAAGATCAAATCAAAATAGCTTCTAATCTATAGCCTAATTAGATAGTAGCTACTCTCAAGATCAAACAAAAAAATATGGTGATTCTATCGAGAGAATACTCAAAGGTCTTTGGCCCTGCCACATCCAAAGTTATGTCAAATCTAGCATCAGCAACATTACATGTGACTGAACATCATAATCTTAATTTGTTTCCCAACCATTACCCATTCCATTATCATTTACCATTCCATTTCACAATCAAACCTACCATCCATTAGTTTTCCCTATTTACCATCCACGGTCATACTTTCCTTTATAGAGGCTACAAATATACCTTGTCTCAACATTTGAAGGAATCAGAATCAATGACCAATGAAGATCACAACAACATTCTTTGCATCCATATATGTAGCCTATTCTTGATAGAGAAACTATTCAGATGAGGTGTGGTATATTAATTAACATGATCAAGTATTTTGTTTGTATCATTTATTGATCAGGATGTGCATCTCCACTTCAGTAAGAGCAATAGAATCATATGCCATTTACCATACCTATGCAAAATACATCCAAACCAATAATCACCCAAACCAAAAACATGTACAATACCATTTCATTTGCCATATCCATTTGTCATTGTCACATATTCCTACCATTTACCCCATCACTTGGGGGCAACCTTCCTACCATTTTATCCAATCTATCAAAACCCATCATTATCCAAGAGTAAGACCATGTCATCCTATCATTCCATTCCTATCTAGACCAATGCCTATTTTTAGTCATCCTACCCAATCCTATTTTGATCTTGGTTTCTTTGGTTATTTCTACACTTTTCATGAGAATATTCTAATTAGGTTTCAATAATCAATCAAATCCATGTTTTAATGACAGTCTATCAAAGTAGTGTGACAGTTGATTTGCCAAGATATCTTTTATTTTTCATCTTATATCAAATTTGGTTTATGTGAGCCTAATTATAACTGCCTATGAGAAAATCAATGTTTCACTAGTCTTTCTACTAATTATAACCACTTGTGGGAGAATTAGTATCATTGACTTATTCTATTGTACCTAGTTATAACTGCCTACGAGCAAACTAGGGGCAACATTTGTTTATCATGCATTACCGCATCACCTTGCCATTATTGTTTTCATTTGACTGGCCATTTGCTAGATTCAAAACTTATTGGGACCTAGTTGGTTTTTCCTCACCTTTTGTGTGGATGGAATTATTGTGATTTGAGGTCATTTTAGGACTATGTAGGTCATTCTTAATTTATGTTGAGGTCATCTCAGTCCCCATAAGCCATGATCTTGTCATTTAACCTAAGCCAAACACTCTCATAATAATATGAGTAGGTATCTTTTCATTCTCGATCAAGTTAAGATACCTCAAAACTCAAAAAACATTCAAATATTTTAAAATACCAAAAACATTTATCCTGTCTAAGCCTAGTCAGTTATCCTTGATTCGCCCTACTAGGACATGGTCATTATTAGGATACTTTATTTTGATTTTGTTTTTGAGATTTTTGTGTGTTTGTTATTTTAATAAAAAATTGTCTATTTATGTGTTTTCTATGTGCTTCTTTGTTTATTTGTTTTCTTTCCTATTTATTTGCTTTCAGCATTGTTGCCTCGACTAAGTCTATATGTATGCATTGGGCGATTCCTTGTGCACATTATTCTTGAGTCCATCCATATTCATACATCAATATTATCATCATGATTTTTATCATTAGTGCATTATTTTCAATTGTTTATTGGATTAGGAGTTAGTCCTTATGCATATTTAGGGATAGTCTTCATGGTGTTTTATCTGATGCATACCATCAAGTGCTACAATAAAATTCAGCTTCAAGAAGGTCTACAAGTAACAGAGCCACATAAGCTTCTCTTTCACACCTTGGAAAATCCTCCCACCCTTGATCAAATCAACCCATTAACCATTATAGTTTTATTATTAATAATAAGGATGAGCATCTCCTCGCTAGTAGGTACAACTAAATCATTTCTATTGATCAATCTTATTCTTCTCTTTCATCACTTTGCACCCACTCATATTTAATCTATATCCCATGTTATATCCTTGAGTTATGATTATTAATGAACCCTAACTAGGGCACAATCATCTTTATAAAACAATCTAGGTCCCCTTAATGATTATAACCACCAATGGGCAAATCATTATTTTGACTTTTATTCCTGATTATAACCATCTTTGGGTAAATCAATATCTTTTTTAAATCAATGCATGCAAGCATTTTCTCATTTAGATTAATCTCAAATATGGTTTAATTCTACCTTTCTTCTTGCTTCTTTTTTCAAGGACCATCCATGAACAAATGTGACAGCCACTCCCTCGAGGAGGCATCATCATAGGCTTCCCAAACACTCTTTGGAGCTTTTTCTTCAACCATCATCTTCTTTTTGGCATACAGGCCATCTCTCATTATTTGAGAAGACATTGTTTTACCTACAGTTTGTAACATCTTCCCAAATAGGGACAAACTGTAGACACCTAAATCTAGCCACCAATGACCATCAATCAGGGTTTTGACCAATTTCCACCAAAATGCACAATTTGGCCTAAAAACACTAAAACACATTAAAGGCTTTGAAACTGACATATTCAAGTGCTTATTTTTGCCAAGGTAGCATTAAATGGGACAATTCAATTTATGAGCTAGCTAACTTTGATCAAATCATTTTGAGTCAAAATGCCATTTTTGCACTTGGGTGCTCTAGATTGCTCTTTTCTATCAATTTTCTTGTACAAGACATGTGCCTTTGTTATTTTGTGTTGGAAACGTCCTAAATGGGATAACATTTTCAATGCATCTAACATAAACTTCTAATTCTAATCCAGTCAATAATATTACATTTTAATTAATTTGATTAATTTATGCATAAATTACCAAGGTTTTGCATCAAAGTTGACTAATCATGTTTAAGTCTAATTAAACCAAATTAAGAGCTTAAGTTAATTTTCCATGGAACTTTTTGAATATTTAGTTTTATACATATATTTTCATTAACTACATCATCAAATGACATCATCATATGGGGTGGCATCCACAAGCCATAAATGCCACAAATATCTAAATTAATGCCTCCCATGCCACATTAAGACCGTTCATTCCTAGTTAATGCCCCTCCATCCCAAATATTGATGAGCCTATTTATGAATTTTAATTACATAATTGAATTAATCCTTAGCCACACATCTTCATCTTGGGATGGATGATTCATGTTGATTCTAAACCATTCCAAAAATTTATAAGTAGGAGGCCTTGCCTATTGAATTTTAAGCTCTTTTATGCCAAACTTATAATGCCTAAATGCATTCAAAAACCATTGAATTAGTGTTATAATATCTAAATATTGAGCCAAGATAATCCAAGCCAAAGCCAAACATGGTGCCAAGGAGAGATGGAGGTAGACACACTTGATTGATGTAGACTTCATGAGCACAAACTGAGCAAGCCAAATCGAAGAATACTCTTGGGGCATCAAGGGAGGTAAGGAATTTTTATTTTCTTGAATTTTTGTTGAGTTTTATCGTTTTTTTTCTTCACTAAGCTCCCCCATTGACATAAGCTTAAGATGTTAGCTATTAGTGTGTTATTTTGAATTTTTTTAATTCACTAACGCAATACTAATCTCCCCTTATTGCAATCCTATGTTCACTAGTACTACTCAAAATAATTGACTTTTGACTTATTTATTAAATCTTAACTATCACTATATCTATGTACACTCTTTAATTATAAATGAACCTTTATCTTTTAAATTATTTAAGGTCCTAATTAAACTTGTGTGTCCCTTAAACCTCAACTTAAGCTTTAAATTAAGCCTTGAATTAAAACTAGGCCATCACTAATTGACCTTAAGTGACTTTCATGCTAATAATGAAACTAAATTATAAAGTATAATATTCATTAATTGTTTATAATCATTGATTTTTCTTAAGCGATTTAATTCCCTAAACAACTATGGTCTTATGCGACTTTGATCGCAGGACATTGTAAATAAATATTTAAGTATTATAACCTACTCCTCTCAACTTGTGAGTTAGATTTTCTTACTCAACTAAATTTCAAATAAATTAAGTTTAATTTGGTTAAAACCCATCTAGACTCAAAGAAAAATAATTATAAAAAAATTGAAAACTTTCAAATATGAGACTTGGACCTAATTTGATTTTGATGTGGAATGTTAATGCAATAATTAGATAATTTTTGTTATTATTTTAGGTCATTTCTTGAAGGCATTTGTTGAAGCAAAATCTTTGTTTTTTCCTTCTCTAAAGGTAGTTTTAAATCCAACTAAACTAAATGCCCCTGAGTAAAATTTGTCAAACCTAATAACTAAAACACATTTAAAATGACTAACATTTATTGGTTAAACAAATGAGTGATTTTATTCTTGGAGATTTTAATTAAATTTAGATGGATTTTAAACCAACTCCGCAATCATAATTTTTGTTAGGAAACTTTATGCTTGTTATAGCCACTTCAGAATAATAGATAAGTATATTATTAAATCATGCCTTTAAAAAATATATAAGGTTGTAATTACACTTTATCTAGCTTAGCTAACATGTGCAAGATATTATAAAATTTATTATATCTTTGTCAAGTTTATTATAAGGCTTTTCCAAACCCCTCCCCCCTTTCGTAAAATAGAAACTAGAGTTAAGATTTATGTTCTAAACCTTCATTTTTCTTCTGATAATTTTAAGTTTTCTTTTCCCAGGAACGATGTATGGGGGACTTCCTATTGTTAATTTTATATTAAATATAAGGAAAAATCATTTAATTAATCTAGTGGCCTTATTAGGTTACCGTTTAAGACATCATTTATTTAGTCTTTTTTCCTATTTAGAGATAGTGACCTTAAGGCTAGTGTCCTATTGTGGTGGTGTTTGGCAATGTTCATCCCCTTGTAACGTATTTGTTGGATATCAGACACTCTTGTTAGTATAATATTGACTTTTAGAAACCCTCATCTAAAGTGAAAGACCCTCAATGTGACCCGTTTTAGATATTAGGTTGTTTGCCTCTATGAGGCTATGGGTGAGTAGTAGGGTGAGTAAAAATTTTATTATCATATGTCATATGTCAAAATTAAGTAACCTAGATAACCTATTCTTGCATTCAATGGTATCTCATATTAAATCTTAGCAATACTTAACTGCATTCAAGCCAGTTAAGGTCTATAGTGTTACCTACAAGGGTAATTGTGTTAACCTTAGTCATAAGGTTGAGGAACAATGGTCGATTGCCTTCACAACAAAACTAACACTTGTTTTAGAAACATGTGAACTATAACCAACTATGATTTTACATATGAAGGTGATCATTAAAAATATGTAGACAGCTCAGGTATTATTAACTAAATCTTAGGGCACTTTCCTAATGTGGGCATTAATAACTAACTTATAGGGTGCTCTTTTAACACATGTGCTAACTACTGACAATAATATTATGTCCCACTAGGCAAACAAAAAAAATTTAAAAAATAATTCAAAAATAAATCCTATAAAATACTTAATGATTTTTTTAAAATTTATAATAATGTATATGCACTACAACTTTATATATATATATATATATATATATATATATATATATATATATATATAAGCT
Organism: Torreya grandis; assembly: GCA_037957365.1. Classification (NCBI taxonomy): domain Eukaryota; kingdom Viridiplantae; phylum Streptophyta; class Pinopsida; order Cupressales; family Taxaceae; genus Torreya; species Torreya grandis. The sequence goes on from JARHVA010000029.1 coordinate 8,450,058, forward strand.
AAAACACATGTTTGATTAATATAAATGACATAAACTCAAGATATTTGGAGGGGAGATTAGAAGTGTTTATAACCTCCTTATCCCAAAAAGTAGGACACACTTTAATGATTTGACCTAACCCGTAGGGTACTTATTCTTAACACAAATTTTAGGGTGTTCTTGCTTGTGTGTTTATATCATTTTTAGTTGTTGACTTCATAATACTCATGGATGATTAGTAGGTGTGACTCTAATTAGTGGTTAGGTAGTGACATGTGAAGTAACCCTTTTGATTGATCTTAGATGCATCTGACTCGACCTCATTATTTGTAAAGAAACTTTTGAGAGAGAGATTCTCCAAGTAGTGTGAGTCTTGTATGTTTCAAACTTATAATTTAGTTATGGCATAAGAATGTATGTTATATTATTATATCCCTCAACACTCATATGTGACCTTGTATGATAGTACCTTCTGGTAATATTATGCACCTTAAGATGTTAAGGTCTTTTACGATAAATGATTTCTATGAGTGTGTGGTTGGGTCTTGAGTATTGACTTCTAGAGATTATAGAAGATCATTTGGGTTATATTATTTATTCCCTTTTTGGCTTAGATCACCAACCTCTTTTGGTGATGATGTCTTGTAGAGGAGATTCTTCACAAGTTTAAGAAGAAGTACATCTAACCTTGATTCTGAGGAGCAGATATGTAGGTTACCTAAGATGTGAGGGCATTAAGTCTTAGGCTAGGTTAGAGTGGTCATGGAATCTTTTCTAGAGTTCAGGTGGAAACTTCCTTAAGGGACTTGTTTTATAGATTATTTTCAGTGTATCTTTGTGAGAACTTGTGCCCAAATATTGGTAAGACTTTCTACTTACCATCAAAGGATTAATTGATGAATAAACTTCTCATTGTTAACTAAACCTAGTTCAATCCTTTTGATCCATAAAGTCATTATGAAATTAGGAAATTAATTAACTTACCCCCATTTATGTTTCTCCTATAAGCTTTGAGACCTATTTTTAATTAACTAAATAAATCAATGTCCCCCTTCTAAGTTATTAAGCATGATTATGTGTATTATTTTTGGAAAGAGAACAAAGAAAATTAACTTAATCACTGAGTAATGTTGTGTGTCACACTAATTTTTGTGATGTTGGATTTTGGAAAATAATAGTTAAGTGAACCAAACATTATTAAATTAAGTAATAAAAAAATCTTGATTTTATTGACTTATAGTTGCGTTTCTTGGATGATATTTTTGGGTGTGACATGGTTTGAGCCCTCTTTAAAGTATTGGAATGTAGGCAACACTCAATCACTCAAAAAGGAATGTTTGGGGCTATCCAACCCATATTTCTAGTCCTTTTTTCCAAGTTAAACTTGTGTCAAATATGAAGCTTTGATTTCAATGCAAAGAAATATAAAATCAAGATTTGCACATATGACCCATGAGCAAATAATTACACATAAATCATCTACATGTGCAAGCATGGTGGTCTAAAAAGACACATACTAGAAAATACAACCTTGACATTATCGATATACATAAGATAATACCAGTCATTGCAAGGGTCTGAACTTCAATGTAAGTGTTTGTATAGGTTTTGAGTTCCTATTTCTTGATTTGAGTAGTTACTATTAACCAAAATTGACCCCAAGTCAGATTTTTCACCCCTATAAATTCAAACATGTCATATGGTCATGCCATACCCTATATGGTCCCTAGAGTCTCCATTTAACCTTGTTAGCATGATTTAAGGTTAGTTTGGAGAAGTTAAGGTGATTTCATGTTATGGTTATATAGTGGTCTAGGGGTGTCATGAGGAAATAAATCATGGTAAAGTTGTTTCATATATTATTAGTGGTTCATTAATGACATTTCATGTCTAAAACACCTTTTCACCACATTTCATGAAGTTTTGGAATGTAAGAAGTTTATTTACTAGCTTGAAGGTGTTAAAATGCATATAAATGTGATTTTTGGCTAACATTTATGTTTTTCAAAGTTTACTAACTTCAAAATCCATATAAGACACCTTTCAAAGAGCTTGGATCAATTATATAACTATTACACCTGTCATATGAATCATAAAAAGTCAAATTCTTGATTTTCAACACTTGTTTAAGGATTTAGAGGGAGTTATACAAACTATTGAAGTCACTTGTAGGTGAAAATAACTTCATAATGTCATTTCATCTTCTATAGGTCATAAATCATCTTGGTAAGAAGTTTGAAGTCCAAAATTTGTATAAATATTTCTCTCTCTCTCATTGTCCCCTTCATAAGCTAGAGAATGCCAACCTCAAGAAGATGGTACAAGTTGTACAGGTAGACTTGAGAGGTAATATTTTGACAAAATTTTGGGAACCATATGTGATTCTAATTTATGGAATTGGTCATTGGATTTATTCTCTTATCTTTATGAATAATCTCTAAGAAGGTAGAGTGTTTTTTAAAGGCTTGAAACCCAACAAGCTAAGTTTGGAGTAACTTCAATGCAAATTTTGAAATCATCGCTACTTCAAACTAATTGTAAAATATTATAAAATTTCTATAGATTCATTACAAACATTCATTCCTCATGGTTGCACATCTGGAGGTCCTTTTGGCAAGCAATTTCTTTTTTGTGTATTATCTGCAAATGATTGGTCATGTTTCTATGTTTTTGAATTTTTTAGGTGGTCAAGTGCACTTGAATGGTTATTCATAGTCTTATGCTCTCCTTAAAATTAATTTATGGCCTCTTATTAATTTAAAATAGCGTAAAAGTCTCAAGGTTGTCACATTTTCATATACCTTATGGATTATGTTTGTGTGTTGCATAAGCATGGTGTTTTTAAGTGTTTGAACATGTGTTTCCAAGAAGATTGAGGCTATGTTTTTCATGTTATCATTTTTTTTCAATGGAGGTAAGGATCTTTGATTCATAATAGTCATTTTTACCCCTTTTCAAGCTCCAACATGTAAGTTGCAGTTTCCATCACCTACCACCTATAGGTCTGCAACTTCAATGGAGGTCTATGGTGTCCATACCTCATGAAGGTTCTAAAATAATAAAACATGGTGATGTTTCAAGTTGGAAAGATTCATTAACCTATAAATAACTCTAAGTCACCTAAAACATAGCCAAAATTTGTAAATAGTTAAGACTACTCCTAATATGCACCTACAGACTGTGTGTTTTGAAAGAGGATACAGAGGCTTTGAAGATATCCTAAAGAGACTTATGTAATTGTATTGAGAATGGGATAATTAATACAATATAAATTACTATTTAAAATCATCATACAATTATGAAATGTGAATACTTAAACTACACACATGGTTGGACCTCCTAGATAGTCACCTGTAGACTATATATGTAAACAAATGAAGTCAGAAGAGACATATGCTTTGAAATTTATAATACAAGTGAAAGTGGCTCCTAATGAGGTTTAATGGTTTTATAAGTACCATATAGAGTTTAAAAGGTCATTTCAAGACCAAGAACATAGTCAAAATTCTTAAAGGGACCACATACAGTCAATTATTGAAAATATGCCTTGAAGCGGTGAATGGTGGTAGAAACACTGAGTTGCAAGACATTAAAATAAGTGTCTAAGCTCTCAACATGATGTCAAAACCTTTTAAAATTTTTATGGATTGTCTTGAAAACCTAAGACCCCAACATATAGTTAGTTGCCCTAATTATCACCTCCAATTAGCTATTGGATAGTTTTTCTTGATGCAATAGTTGATTGATAAAGAAGCATAAAGTTTCAAGGGTTTCAAGGAAAGTCTTAGTTAATAAAAAATATGATAGAGTGTTTAAAATATTTTTAAGATACCTAAGAGACTTGGGAGGTCATATACATGCCTAGTCCTCTCTAAAACATTATTGACAGCCATTCACTAAGAGGTTTGTTTTGAATAGTAAAGATTTGGAATGTAGTGGGATGGTTAGAGAGTTTGAATGAGGTTTATAGGCCTCCAAGAATAGATAAAAAATCATGAATATGTTTAATGAATGATAATGTAGTTTTAAATCATAAACATGCTTAGTTCTCTCTAAGAGAAACCTACATGCTACTAGATGGTATAGGCTATATTCAAGCCTTAAAGAAGATGATAGGTGTCTTGAAGGGATTTGAAAGTGGTTTCATGATATGATTTGGGTTATCAAGAGTTTGAATACAGCAAATAACAACAACCAAGGTAGACCCTATTTCAACCCTACACAGTCACATACAATCGCCTATAGGTTTGTATATAAACTAAAGGTCTCTCAAGATCTTGAATAGTGGTTTGTGTGAATGATTAAGGGTTATAAAAGATTTGGATTTCTCAATTCATTGAGAGTCATTGAGTTCTAAACTTGAAAAGAATAAACAAGGATCATATAGTCATAAGTTAATTATATAAGTCATCTCAAAGCCTGCCTAAGGAACTAAGGATCATTTCTAAAACCTAAGAATAGTGGTTTTGTGTGTGATTTGTAAATATAGGGTATAAGTAATTAAGACCAAAATATTTTCAAATAGAGTTCTCAAATTTTGAAGAACATACATAGTCAGTTCCATGTCCAAACCTTACACAGGCTTAAGCAAAACTTCTATGGATAATCAATCCTAAGAAGTGGAGAGATGAAGATCAGTTGGAAGTGAGATATGGATGAACTTCAAAACTTTGAGAAGATGATAAGGAACTAGAACAATCATCCCATGCAAGTTAAAAACCCTAACATTAAGGTAAAGAAGGCATATATAAGAACTAAGGTATGATTATCAGCTTGATCCAAGAACCCTAAGCCTAAGCAAGTAGGTTGTTTAAAGACCTAATGGGAGAAAATTGGTAGGAAAACCATTGAAATAGGTCAATAGCAATGTCACAAACCTCATGAAGGTCACCAAAGACCAAAACAAACTAAAATAACCACCTATAGACTATAAAACTTGCTCACCTCTCTTAGAATGCTTGTTTCCAATCGATATGCCATCTTGTACTTCTTGGTACAAATCACACATGTTGCATGGGAACCTGATATTCTAGGGGAAATTTACTACCCTAGTTTACTTGAATTTCATAGAATTGGTAGGAGGTTGTATGCCTTGAGGTTTATGAACTATCATTAAAAGTTCAAACCACTTTCATGTTACCTAAGAGAGCTATAAAGACTAGGTGAGAGATAAATGAAATTATATTCCTCTTGAAGGATCAGATAAACTTCCAAATGACCTAGAACATATTTAAGACTCCCATTATCATCTTCCCATATAATTAGTTTATACAGAATTATATGGAATAGGGTTAAAATGAGTATTTTTACTATTTTACATGTTTGTACAATGAATCAAAACTTTAAATTTGGCATGGAAGTCAATGGGGATGTTCTCTAACTTAATCCCACACTTTTTTGGAGTTTCGCACGTGTAGGGAGATTGTAGATGCATTTTTTACTCTCTTGGCAAGGAGGCCTAATTAGGCCTAATTAGCAAAAGAGATAGGCAAAAAAAGTAGACTTCCACTTGGATTCAGCTCATGAAATTGAACCTGGAGTTGTAAGAGGATAGAGGGTACTAGAATATGCCCTTATATTATTAGTATCCTTTGTAATTTCTTCCATATAAATATATCTTCACAAATAAAGGCTATAATAAAAGTGGCCTAATTGAGGCTTTTGGTAAACAACGACCTATTGGGGCTAGTTTGAGACCTCAAAATGAATTATTGTAGGTCTAATATGAGTCCATTATTCCATCCATGAAGTTTTTATGATCTAGAGTAAATAAAACCAAGTTTTGACACTTGTGTGTAAAATAGAACTAAGGAGATGAAGAGCCTTCTAAACATCTTGTAATAGAAAGAGGTGATGTTTCAAAGAGAACATGTTGGGGTTAGTTGAGAGGTGTTAAGAGTAGATTAAAAATGCATGATAAACTAATTTGACCACCAATAAGGCCACTTGTCCTTCAACATGTCAAAAAAGAGAGTTTTAAGAAGCTAGTCAAGGTGTCAAGCATGTATTTCAACCTCCCACACCACTTGGAGAGCTGGAACATATTCAGAGGAGAAACACATGGATTTATAGACCTATTAAAGTTATTCCCTAACTCATCTTCTTGTTTTAACTTACATGACACTTATTTACCTTCTCTTTCCTATACACTTATTCTCTTCTCTCACACTTATGATATATATTGAGCCACTTTGGCTTTGAAATAAATCCTCCACCTAGGTATGGCAAAGCCTTGCTCATTTTTTCTACCTCTGATCAATAAAAAAACTTGTGATTTTACCTCATTATATGACTAAATTTAGTGATAAATCTATAAATGGTTGATCTTACCAAGTGTAGATGTATATCACCTTGTTTATGTCCTATTTATCTTGCCTCATGTGCTTATTTCTCTATTTCAGATCATAGTTGGTGTCATCAGGGTCTCTTATGGGTTTTGAAGTGGAACTATTTTTCCCTCTTAGTCTTACAATTCCTTACCCTTATATAAAACATTAATGAAATAGGCTCATTTTAGGATGTGTGTATGTTCATGTTGTCTTATACGTTTTAGTGTATTGTGTAATGTGTGGTAGTGGTCAATAAAGTTTGGTGCATCACCCCTATAGTTAGGTTTATTTTAGTTATTTCTTTCCCCTTTTGAAATAAATCAAGTGATATAATAGTTAAAGTGAGCCTAAGTGATTCATCAAAGGGAGCTAGCCCTTCAATATAGAGGTTTACCCCTGCTATAGACATCCCACAGGTCTAGGGGTAATCCTATGTTTAACCAAATTTTGAGAGGTCTGAAAAACCTTCTTTTAGAGTAAAAAATTTGGTTATAACAGTTTTGGCATGCCCTGTGGGACCTAAGGTCCAAAAGAGTGGAAGGATTTTTGGTGTGTTCTTCTACCTATCAGCTTTTGAGAATCATTTAAGAAAACACCAATGATGACTCTGAATGCAATCAGTTGGTTATAAGCAGTCCAGGTACTTATTATTAAATCATTTACTAAAAATATTATGTTTTATTTGACTAATGAAGTTGGTATGGATGGATATAATGATATTTACTACTATAAATCTCCTTACCAACCTTTTCATGACTCATATTATGTTCCTCAACAACCCTATCAAGATTGTTATCAACCCTATGAGCCATAACAGCCCTATGGTCAATGTTTTCTTTCTCCATATGATGATGATGTTGTTGAGCAGCATTATGAAGAAGCCTATGAATAAGGCTATAAATAAGAAGATGTGATCAAGACCCTTGAAGAAGAAGTCCAAGCTCTGAAGAGGTAGCTTCTTAGAGGTGGTCTTCCTCAAGCTATACCTATCCCTCCTCAAGAAAGTAAGATCTCATCAACTTGGATCCCTTTTTGGACTATGATTCCTAATTATACCATGCCAACTCTTGTGGAATAATTTGAACCTATGCAAATATTTCCCTCCCTTCATCAAGGACCCTCTTGTATTCCATATCAGTTTTCTTGTGACCCTTATCCTCATAAAATCATTCAATGTCCTCAAGAGAAGCCTCCAAAAGAGCCAATCTAATCTTCAAAAGAGCCTAATAGCTTCAAAGTTCCAACTTGGAACCAAGTAGTGAAGTGTTGGGGAAAGAAAGATGAAGAGAATGAGGACCAAGAATTTGATGTCAAGAAAGAAAACCTTTTGTATATTCAAGCCTCATTGTCCTCTCCCCAAGAACCTATATTTTGTCTATCTTTGAGGTCTATCTAAGAAGATGTTCAACATAAAAAAGAGACCTTAGTTGAGAAGGTGGAAGATAAAATTGTATTTGTTGAAGAGACTCGATAAGGCTATGAGAAAGATGAGGTGTTTGTTGAAGAAAATGAAATATCTATAGCAAAGTTGATTCTTCTCTCTCTAATAATTCTTTCAAGAGTCTCCCATTTCCAAGAGCCCAAATTACAAGAGTTCATGAGCCATCCCCATACCCATTCATGAGCCATCCACCACACGTCATACTCCCTCTCCACCCCATAAACTTGTTCACCACCCTCCACCTCATCCCTTCTTAAAGGAGAACCCATCCTATGGGAGACAAGCAAAGAAGATCAATCTAAATTTGTAGCTAATCAAGAAGATGAATCAAGTGTCTATGATGAAGAGTTCACTATAGAGACTCCCCTCAGTGAATACAAGCACAAATCAACATTATTGAGTGAAGAAATAATATATATATATGATTGCCCATGGAAAAATCTTGGTATAGAATAGACTAAATTAAATGAGCCTTTTTGGGTTCAATATAAGCCTCCCAAATGTGATCAAACCTCCTTGCACAAACCTAATGAAGGGATTGGAGAGACCATTAATGATTAAGATCCTCTATGTCAATATGTTGAGGGGATGATAAATTATATCATAACTAAGAAGAATATTTAGTCTTTTTTATCTATAGAGACACAAAACCTAAAAGTAAAAAAATTGAACATATGGTAAATGAAAAATTAAGGAAAAAATACAATTAAATTGATCATATGGTAAATGAAATATTAAGGAAAAAATAATAATCACACAAAACCACATATTGATACAATGAATTCAATTCTATAAATTATCTAATAATTTATAAATATGACATAAGCATGAGATCTAGTTGTAACTTGAATATCCAAAAGAGATAAGCATTCTCTCTAGAAAAAGTGTATTCTTGCACAAAAAGTGGATCAAGTATAAATGTATATCTACATATTAGGAACATCCTTAGAAATTTTTAGGCCCATGAAGCTTTTTGGTTGAAGTTAAAAGCTTTCAAAGTTGGACATGTGTAGTAAGATGTTCATGCTAACATAAATTTTAAGCTTGAATAAAATATATAACTACACATATATTTATTCATGTTATATATTTTATTCAAGCTTAAAATTTATGTTAGCATGAACATCTTACTACACATGTCCAACTTTGAAATCTTTTAACTTCAACCAAAAAGCTTCATGGGCCTAAAAATTTCTAAGGATGTTCCTAATATGTAGATATACATTTATACTTGATCCACTTTTTGTGCAAGGATACACTTTTTCTAGAGAGAATGCTTATCTCTTTTGGATATTCAAGTTACAACTAGATCTCATGCTTATGTCATATTTATAAATTATTAGACAATTTATAGAATTGAATTCATTGTATCAATATGTGGTTTTGAGTGATTATTATTTTTTCCTTAATATTTCATTTACCATATGATCAATTTAAGTGTATTTTTTCCTTAATTTTTCATTTACCATATGTTCAATTTTTTTACGTTTAGGTTTTGTGTCTCTATAGATAAAAAAGACTAAATATTCTTCTTAGTTATGATATAATTTATCATCCCCTCAACATATTGACATAGAGGATCTTAATCATTGATGGTCTCTCCAATCTTTCATTAGGTTTGGGCAAGGAGGTTTGATCACATTTGGGAGGCTTATATTGAACCCAAAAAGGCTCATTTAATTTAGTGTATTCTCTACCAAGATTTTTCCATGGGCAATCATATATATATATATATATATATATATATATATATATATATATATATATATATATATATATATATATATATATATATATATATATAATGTTATAGTTGTTTACAAAGAGTTTGATCAAGACATGAGAGAAGAGGTGCTTGAGAAGGATATCACATCAGTTGTATTGGTTGATATTCATGAGAATAATCAAGACATTAAATATGAAAATATAATGAAAGATGGAGTTATTGGTACTTATATGAAACAATAAGACTTATGGAAAATATTCAATGATATATGTGGAGAATTTGAGGCCTTTTAAAATCATACATTTCCTGTAGTTTGAGTTAAAGGCAATGATGAAGATGGGGCTGAGTATGCAAAGCTCCTTGAGGAGTTTGATGAGATTTCAACTGATAAAAATCTTGATCTCATTTAATATGCCTTGAAGGATAATGAATCATGCCTAGATGAAGCATCATTGGGTCAAGTTATAGCTAAAGAGTACCATGAGAAAATGGTTGAGTCACAAGAGGAATTCACCTTCATAGGTGATATGTTTGTAACTATTATCATTACATTGAAGATCATGCCAAAGAGAGTGGCAAGCATGAAGGAGTTGAAGACACTAATAACAAGGTTCAAAAGGTAATTTAATTCATGCCCTCTTTCATCTCATGGAGCAAAAGATGGTACAAGTTTCCCTTTTGATCTAGAAGGAGAAAATCCATTTCAAGTTAGTTTGTATATAGTTTAGTTTGCTTAAGTTCTTATTGTGTTCCCTAAGTGCTTGTTATCATATGTGTGTGTCCTTCTTTGCTTTTATGTGTGACTTCATTTTGTGTGTTGTTAAAGTAATCAAGTTGTCTTATTTTTCAAGTATCAAGTTTTGGTTTTGTTGTCTCAGAATGCAATTGACTCCATATCCCAATGGAAGGACAAGGTTACTAGTTTAGTTAGCATAACAGGCATGTTACCCTTGTGAATCACCAAAAATGTTGACCAAATTTAACCCCAAGTCAAATTTTTCACCCCTCTACAAATTCAAACTTGTCATATGATCATGTCATATGCTATATGGTCCCTAGAGTCTTCATTTAACCTTGTTATAATGATTTAAGGCTAGTTTGGAGAAGTTAAGGTAATTTTGTGTCATGATCATATAGTGGTCTAGGAGTGTCATGTGGAAATAAGTCATGGTAAAGTTGTGTCATAGGTTATTAGGGGTTCATTAGAGTCATTTCATGTCTAAAACACCTTTTCACTATGTTTCATGAAGTTTTGGAATGTATGAAGTTCATTTGCTACTTTGAAGGTGTTAAAATGCAAATAAATGTGATTTTTGTCTAACATTGATGTTATATAACTTTTAAACCTATCAAAGGAATCAGAAAAAGTTATATTCTTGATTTTTAACACTTATTAGAGGAGTTAGAAGGAGTTGTGTGGACTCTTGAAGTCACAAGTGAAAACAACTTTATAATGTCCTTTCATCTTATATAGGTTATAAACCATCTTGGGAACAAGTTTTAAGTCCAAAATTTTCATAAATCTTTCTCTCTCTCTCATTATCTCATTCACAAGCTAGTGAAGGCCAACTTCAAGCAGATGGTATAGGTCATACAGGTAGAGTTGAGGGATAATATTTTGGCCAAAATTTTAGACCCCTATAATATTCCAATATATTTAATTATTTTTTGTATTTATTCTCTTAAATTTATGAACAATCGCTAATAAGGGAGACTACTTTTTGAAGGCCTAAAACCCCAAAGGCTAAGTTTGGAGTAACTTCAGTGAAAATTGTGAAATCATGGATGATTTAAACTAGTTTAAAAATATTCTCATATGTATTTATATTCCTTAAAAACATTCATTCCTCATAGTAGCACATGTGGACATCCTTTTGGCAAGCAATTTCTTTTTTGTGCATTGTCTACAAGTGACTAGTCATCTTTTTGTGTTTATAGGGTTTTCAAGTGTTAAAGTGCACTTGAATGGTTTTTAATAGTAGTTTATTCTCCTCAAAATTCATTTATGGCCTCTAATCACTTAAAAATACCGTACAATTCTCAAGGTGGTCACATTTCCATATACCTTGTGCATTGTGTCTGTGTGTTGCATAAGCAAGGTGTTTTTGAGTGTTTGAACATGTGTTTCCAATGATATTGACGATATGTTTTTCATTTTATCATGTTTTTGAAATGGAGGTGAGGATATTTGAGTTATAATAGTCATATTTTCCCTTGTTTAAGCTCCAACACACAAGTTATAGTTTCCATCACCTACCACCTATAAGTATGCAACTTTAATGTAGGTTCATGGTGTCCATACCTCATAAAGGTTCTCAAATAATTAAACATGGTGATGTTTCAATTTTTAAAAATTAATGAACCTATAAATAAGTCAAATTCACCTAAAACATAGTTAAAAGTTACAAACAATCAAGATTGCTCCCAATATACACCTACAGACTGTGTGCTTTGAAAGAGGATACAGAGGCTTTAAATATGTCCTAAAGAGACTAATGAAATTTTAATGATAATGGGATAATGAATAAATTATAGTTGACTATTGAAAATCATCATATAATTATGAAAGGTCAATACTCAAATTACACACATGGTTAGACCTCCTATATAGTCACTTATAGACTGTATATGTAAACAAATGAAGTCAAAAGAGTTATGTGATTTTAATATTCTTTGAAATTGATAATATAGATGAAAGTGGATCATAATGAATTTTAATGGTTTCAAAAATAACATACAAGGTTGAAAAGGTCATTTCAATACCAAGAACATAGTCATAATTCTCAAAGGGACCACATATAGTCAACTATTGAAAATCTACCTTGAAACAGTGAATGGTGGTAAAAACATTGAGTTTCAAGACATTAAGAGAAGTATATAAATTATCTACATGATGGCATAACCTTTAAAAATGTTTAGGGATAGTCTTGAAAACCCAAGACCCCAACATACAATCAGCTACCCTAATCATCACCTATAGTTAGTTATTGGAGGGTTTGTCTTGATGCAATAGTTGATTGATAAAGAAGCATAGAGTTTCAAGGGTTTTAGGGAAAGTCTTAGTCAATAATAATATATATTCTTTGACAATATTTATAAGAGACCTGAGAGGCCATATACATGCATATTCCTCTCTAAAACACTATTTATAGCCATCCACTAAGAGGGTTGTTTTGAATAGTAAAGATTTGAAATGTAGTGGGATGGTTAGAGAGTTTGAATGAGGTTTTTAGGTCTCCAATAATAGATCACAAATCATGAATATTTTTAGTGAATGACAATGTGGTTTTAAATCCTAAACACACTCAGTTCTTTCTAAGATAAACCTACAGGCTACTAGATGATATAGACTATATTCAAGCCTTAAATAAGGTGACAAGGTTATTGAAGGGAGTTGAAAGTGGTATCATGAGATGATTTTAGTTTTCAATATTTTAAAGACAACAAATAATAATAACCAAGGCAGACCCTATTTCAACACTGCATAGTCCTAATGTGCACAATCACCTATAGGTATGTATAGAAACTAAAGGTCTCTCAAGATCTTGAATAGTGGTTTGTGTGAATGATTGAGGGTTAGAAAAGAGTTGGATTTCTCAATTAATTTAGAGTAATTGAGTTCTAATCTTGAAAATAATAAAGAGGGATCATACAGTCATAAGTTAATTATACACAGACATCTCTAAGCTTGCCTAAGGAACTAAAGATCATTTTTAAAACATAAGAATAGTGGTTATGTGTGTGATTTGGAAATCCAGGGTCTAAGTCATTGAGACCAAGTGATTTCCAAATATATATCTCAAATTTTGAAGAACCTACACAGTCACTGCCATGTCTAGACCCCACACAGACTTAAGCAAAACTTATATGGATAGTCAATCCTAATAAGTGGAGAGATGAAGATCAGTTGGAATTGAGATATGAATGAACTTGAAAAACTTGAAAAGATAATTATGGACTTAAAAAAACATCCCATGGAAGTTTAGAACCATAACAGTATGAGAAATATGGCATATACAAGCACTAGGGTATGACTATCAGCTTGGTCCAAGAACCCTAGGCCTAAGAAGGCATGTTGTTTGGAGACCTCATGGGTGAAAATTAGTTGTAAAACCATTGACAAAGGTCAATATGAATATCATAAACCTCATTAAGGTCACTGGAGACTACAACAAACTCAAACAACCACCTACAAACTGTAAAACTTGCTCATCTCTCTCAAAATGCTTATTTTGTAATATCTCTTTCAAACAGGGATATAGAAACACAAACAGCTCTGAACAATGATACAATTTTTGCAAGATAATTTCAAATAAATAAATAAATCACAGTATAATCTCTTATTTATTTGCTCATATGCTTATAATAGAGGACCTCTATTAGGTATACAATGAATATTGAAAATACGGCCTTAATAAGCTGAGTATTCCACAAACTGGGAAATAAATTTGGATCTGGTACGTCTCAGCCTGCTATGTAAAAAACACAGTCGCCATCGTCAGTCGATATACTACCGACATCGGTCACTGTGGGTCCTTCTCTGCCGACGTCAGTCTTTAGTTGGCCGATGTCGGTCACTGGAGATCTCTGCCTACCGATGTCGGTGTCTGAGCGAATCTACTAATGCTTACAGATTTTTCATGGATCTGTGCGGACTTTGTACGGCCACCAATATAGCTCAACCTGTATGCTTGATCCTGATCTGAAGAACTATGGGCTAATACAAAGATCTATATCTGGATAATTATTGAATCAAAACCAAAATAAAGAAATACATGTAACCCTTGTGATAGCTTTTGTATGAAGTTATCTCTCAAACTTGTAAACCCCTGTGATAACTTCTGTATGAAGTTATCTCTCAATTTGGCAATAGATCGGCTAATCTCTCACAACCTCTGAATTGCACACACTGAAGAGTGGACGTTCTCCAATGTAGATGGAATCCTGGAACCCTTGGCTCAGTCTTCACAGAAGAATTTCTTAACAAGAATCAATATCAATAATCAATCATAATTCCAACTCTCTCCCATGAGAAACCCTTATACCCTCCAAAGGTGTGCTTGCTAAAATTAGATTTCCTCAAATTAGACTTAGGGTTTCTTAAATTAGAATTAGGGTCTTAAAATTAGACCAATTCTTAAATTACAATTAGGGTCTTAAAATTAGACCAAATAATTAATAATTAATAATTAATTAAAATTAGACCAAATAATTAATATTTGATTAAATCAATCAAATATTAATATCTCCCTTAATTCATGTCCGAAAGAGCCCGAACGAAAACCAACTGGAAAAATTCTGCTAAATGAAGCCAAGCCAATCTCCATCAAGACCCTCTAACCATCCTATTAGCCTACGAGGGTCGCATAATATGCTAACCATGAACTCAGAACATTTCAAATAAAAAGGGGACATGACAATCTGCCCCTCCTGAAATTGCTTGCCCTCAAGCAATCGCTGAATGATAAACCAATCAATCCACCTGGATCCCAAATGTAGTCATGATCTACCCTGTTATCAATCAATGAAAACTCCATGCCATGTCCATCCCAACTCTCATATAATGGCATCACATCATCCCTAGTACTAAGATAAGCACCCCAACATCCAATCCATAAATGAAAATCAGCAGGCAACTCAAGTAACTCCTTACCTGAATAATATCTAGATCTGGATCGTGAAGGCTAGACATAGTCATATCATCATCTACCTGTGACCTGACTATAATAGAAAGTTGAGTCCCTACCACATGTGATAAATCCAGAACTAAACTCACCTCAATACAAAGCTCATCCTCATATATCTCCTATATTGACGCTAATGTGCATTCGACAGAGCACTCTATCATGTCATGTCGTATAGGCATCTCCATCCGATGAAAAAACATATGTTTAAAGCTGCTACCCCATATTGCCTTAAGAATATGTGTCTTCCCATCAACATCAAAGTGAACCTCCATGTCCTTGAGACAAAGAGTAACTTCCTCAAATGAATGAAGCCACTTCATACCCAAGACTAAGTCTATATCCCCCATGTTCACCACATAATAATCAGCGTTGAACTCATAGTTGTTCAAGCGCAATGGGAGGTCTCTAATCATACGCTCACACCTAAGAGTGTGACCATCGGCTACCTTAACTCTAATGCCCTCAAAATCTTCAGTAGTGAGTCCACATTTTTCCATAAATCTAGCATCTATAAAATTATGTGTGGCTCCTGTATCAAGAAGGGTGATGACCTGTCCTGCCAAAACTCTCTGAAGTCTAAATGACTCATCTGACTGAATGCTGGATAGGCGTGCCTCTTGTATATGAAGCTCTAAATCTGCCTCTGCCTTAGGCTCTGAAGCCTCTGCCTCCTCTAAACTATCCTACTATTCAGAATCTTCTGATTCTGCATCCTCATAATACGCCCACATCACACGATTTGCTTTGCCCTTAGGCCTCAAATGGCAATCGTGATGGATATCATATGGACCTTTGCAGTAGAAGCAAAGCTTCTTCCTACGTAGATCATTAAGAGCCTCTCTCTCCAACGGTGGTGCTAATGGGTTGGCCTTTGAATCTTTTTTAACACCTGATTTATCTATGTTAAAATCTAATCCCTCTCTATCTCTGTTGGAGCACTTATGGTCCCTAGATGAAGAAGTACCTCTGGAGTTAAATTTACTAGATGGGGTTGCCATCTCCATGCTACGTGCCTTCTTCATAGCTACCTATAATGAAGGAGGATCAAAGCCTTTGATCCAACCTCTCAATGGTTCTGTCAATCCCTCCATGAAGAGTACTACAAGTCACCTCTCTGAAATGTCAGGAACCATAACTGATAACTTCTGGAAGTCACCAATGTAAGACTCTAGACTGCCACTTTGGCACAACTATGCCAACTCTCAAAAATAGGACTCTATATCCCTCCTATCAAAATGCTCTACCAGCCTATCCATAAACTCCTGATAAGATGTGATCTGATCATGATAGAGTGTCACCATCCCGTGGTGCCACCAATCGTGAGCTACTCCCTCAAGATGTAGTGTCGCATATCTGATAGCATCTTCCTCAGCCATCAGATGCAATGTGAGAAAGGTGTCTAACTTACTAATCTAGGCCTGCACTGTAACCTTGCCACTACCGTCGAACATCGCGAGTGTGAGCCTACTTGTAGCATGCTTAAGATCATTGTTTTGGTGTCCAGGTCTCCTGTCCTGTCTAACCAATCTATAGTGCTCTCTCCTCAAATTAACAAAATGATCAAAGGACATCCTCTCTTGAACATGAGGAGGTAGTAAGTCCCACTCATCATTTACAGCCAAGTAAACATCTACAAATGGGGAATCTCCTGCCTCCTCCTCTACTGGAACTTCTGGTTCCTCTTGAACAAACGTAGAACATGTAGGTCTACCCACTATCCTAAAATGGGTCAGTTATGGTCTCTGATTAACAATAACACTCCTATTATCTCCTTATTCCCCATTCTGTCTATCAAGTGCATTCATCCCCCTTATCATAGTAGTAAGTGCATGTAGTGTCTGATTCATCTGATGTTGGCCTGTCATCATAGCATGGTGGAATTCTCTGGTGTCCTGATCAACATCATACCTGTGGCCCCTGGGTGGGCTACCCTCACGTCTGTCACCCATGAAGATCGGTAGCTGATCTAACCCCTGGGTACCTTCAAGCAAGGCTCTACTGCGTGTGTTATACTTGTGTGGTCCCAACTCTTGTGGCTGCATAAGATCTATAAACCCTCAGGATGGCAGGATTTAGCTCTGATACCACTGTAATATCCCCTTCAAACAGGGATATAGAAACACAAATAGCTCTGAACAATGATACAATTTTTTCAAGATAATTTCAAATAAATAAATAAATCACAGTATAATCTCTTATTTATTTGCTCATATGCTTACAATAGAGGACCTCTGTCAGGTATACAATGAATATTGAAAATACAGCCTTAATAAGCTGAGTATTCCGCAAACTGGGAAATATATTTGGATCTGGTATGTCTCAACCTACTATGTAAAAAACACATTCATCATCGTTGGTTGATATACTGCCGATGTCGGTCACTGTGGGTCCTTCTCTGCCGACATTGGTCTTTAGTCGGTCGATGTCGGTCACTGGAGATCTCTGCCTGCCGATGTCGGTGTCTGAGTGAATCTGTTGATGCTTACGGATTTTTCATGGATCTATACGGACTTCGTACGACCGCCAATATAGCTCAACCTGTATGCTTGATCCTGATCTGAAGAACTATGGGCTAATACAAAGATCTATATCTGGATAATTCTTGAATCAAAACCAAAATAAAGAAATACCTGTAACCCTTGTGATAGCTTCTGTATGAAGTTATCTCTCAAACTTGTAAACCCCTGTGATAACTTTTGTATGAAGTTATCTCTCAATTTGGCAATAGATTGGCTGATCTCTCACAACCTCTGAATCACACACACCGAAGAGTGGATGTTCTCCAATGCAGATGGAATCTTGGAACCCTTGGCTCAGTCTTCACAGAAGAATTTCTTAACAAGAATCAATATCAATAATCAATCATAATTCCAACTCTCTCCCATGAGAAACCCTTATACCCTCCAAAGGTGTGCTTGCTAAAATTATATTTCCTTAAATTAGAATTAGGGTCTTAAAATTAGACCAAATAATTAATAATTAATTAAAATTAGACCAAATAATTAATATTTGATTAAATCAATCAAATATTAATATCTCCCTTAATTCATGTCTAAAAGAGCCTGAACGAAAACCAACTGGAAAAATTTTGCTAAATGAAGCCAAGCCAATCTCCATCAAGACCCTCTAACCATCCTATCAGCCTACGAGGGTCGCATAATAGGCTAACCATGAACTCAGAACATGTCAAATAAAAAGGGGACATGACATATTTCTAGCCAATATGCCATCTTACACTGCTTGGTATGGATCACATATGTTTCATGGGAACCTAAGATTATATGGTATATTTACTATCCTAGTGTACTCAAATTTTGTGAAATTGGTAGGAGGTTTCATGCCCTAAGGTTTATGAATTATCGTTAAGAGTTCAAACAATTTTTACGCTGCCTAAGAGAACTATAAAGACTAGGTGAGAGAGTAATGCAATTATATGCCTCCATATGGATGATATGAACTTATAAATTACCCATAACATCTTTAATACTCCCATGATCATCTTCCCATATAATTGGTTTATTTGTAAATATACAAAACTGTACAAAATAAAGCTAAAATGAGTGATTTTTTCTATTTTGCAAGTTTGTACAAGGATTCAGAATGTCACATTTGGCATGTAAGTCAAGGATGATGTTATCTAAATGAATACCACACTTTTTTGGAGTTTTAAATGTTTAGGGGGACTATAGATGCATTTTTTACTCTCTTGGTAGGGAGGCCTAATTAGGCTTAATTAGCATAAGAGATAGGCATAAAAAGTAGACTTCCACATAAATTCAGCTCATGAAATTGAACCTAGAGTTGTAAGAGAATATAAGGTATTGTAGCATGCCCTTATATTTTCATGATCCTCTATTCTTTCTTTTAGACAAGGATATTTTCACAAAAAAGGCTACAAGGAATGAGGCCTAATTGAGGCTTTTGGTAGACAATAACCTATTAGGGCTACTTTGAGGTTTTATATGAGTCGAATAGGCCATCCATGAAGTTTTGATGAGTTAGAGTAACTGAAAGCAATTTTTGACACTTGTGTGCAAAATAGGCCTAAGGAGATGAAGAGCCTTCTAGACACCTTGCAAGAGAAAGAGGTGATGTGTCAAAGAGAACCTATTGGGGTTAGTTGAGAGGTGTCAAGACCAGATAAAATATGCATGAGAAAGTAATCTGACCACCAATAAGGCCACTTGTCCTTCAACATGTCAAAAAGAAGGAGAGTTTCAAGAAGCTAGTCAAGGTGTCAAACATGTATTTTAACCTCCCATGCCACTTAGAGAGCTAAAAAATCTAAAGAGGAACAACACATGGCATCCTAGACCTATTGAAGATGTTCCCTAACTTTTCTTCTTATTTTAACCTACATGACACTTGTCTACCTTCTCTTTCCTACACACTTCTTCTCTTCTCTCACACTTGTGTTATATATTGAGCCACTTTGGATTTGAAATTTATCCTCCACCTAGGGTATGGCAAAGGCCTACTCATTTTTTCTACCTTTGATTAATAAAATAATTGATGATTGTACCTCATTCTATGACTATGTGTAGTGATAAAGTTCTAAATGGTTGATATTATCAAGTGTAGATGTATATCACCTTGTTTGTGTCCTATGTATCTTACCTCATGTGGTTGTTTCTCTATTGCAGGTTGTATTTGGTGTCATCAAGGGTCTCTTATGGGTTTTTAATTGGAATTATTCTTCCCTCTTATCCTTACAATGCCTTACCCTTCTACAGAACATTGATGCAATATTTTCATTTTAGGATGTGTGTATGTTCATGTTGTCTTATAGGTCTTAGTGTATTGTGAAATGTGTGGTAGTGGTCAATAAAGTTTGGTGCATCACCATTTTATTTAGGTTTGTTTTAGTTCTTTCTTTTGCCTTTTCAAATCAAGCAAGTGATAGAAAAGTTAAAGTGAGCCTAAGTGATTCATCAAGGGGAGTTATCCCTTCAATCTAGAGGTTTACCCCTACTATAGACAACACACAAGTCTAGGGGTAATCCTATGTTTAACCAAATTTGGAGAGATCTGAATAACCTTCTTCTAGGGTGCAAAATTTGGTTATAATAGTTACATAGCTAATAAAAAATTATTTTAATGACTGTGACGCATGCAATGAGTAGTATAAACCAAAAAAATAGCTAAGTGTTTCTATTCTCTTTTGTCTTATTAGTTATAAAAATAGAAAGTGCATATCAATCTCTCTTTTACATTTAGATATGGATGATTAGTTTTCTATTTTACATAATTTATCTTTCACTAGTTTTATCTTATTTAGATTACATTGATCACAAAAAATAAAACATTTTGATGAACCCAGTCTTTATTTTGAGTGTGGCAAACCCTAGGTCTTTCTTCCTTAGTGTTTCACCTTTTTTAGAGTTTTAGATTGTGTTCCTATTGTATACATCTAAATTTTTTCACCTTAATTATTCAATTAATCTCACCATTTATAATTACTAATTCTGTTAAAATAAATAACTATTGTACTAATTAAAAATATATAATCTCATTTTCCACTACATATTTTCTACATCATACTAACCTTCCTGCATACCCCATACCATATTAATTCACTCATTATCCCACTAATATTCCATTAAAAAACTAATCCCACTTAATTTAATAACCACTTTTCCACTTTCCAATTTAAAATTCAAAATATACTAATTACCCCCCCAGCCAACCAATCTATAGCTTCTCCTACAAACCTAGAATTCTTAAACCCGCCTAAAACCCTTAATCTAATCCCTATTAATCCTTAATCAAATATAGAGACCTCTAACTCTAAAATATTATTTAATTCTCTATAACTCTCTAAAACTAGAGGGTTCTTATGAATTTAAAAATCATTTTTAATCCTCCCCACCACCGTATAAATAACCAAGCAAGGGGCTTGGTTGGACTAATTGGAAATATACACAAGATCTCATATAGCCTTCATACTATGTCATTGTAATCCATATATCCTTGTATTCAAGAAGCCATTGATCTCTTTTATGCATATTTCAAGTCTTGGAGCCACCATTGTCTAGCAATCCAACATACAATCTAATTATCCTTGGAGAATCCATTTGAAGATCTTAGAGAGAAGATTAAGAGAAGCAAGGTGATGGTAATAATCTCTTAACTAAGTTTTGATTGCTTCTATATTCTCTCACATTGATGTTTTTATAGATTTTGAGTTAGTTTACTATATTTAGTATATTTAAATCCATTTATAAAATTTTACAATCATACACCTATTAAGATTTCAAATCTGATTTTTGATTTCCCATTATTCATATAAGTAAAACCCTAACATACTTTTGATAGTTTAAAGTTCCAGATCTGATTTTTGGTTTTAGAGATATAATTAATTTTCATAGTTTATATTTTTTGATTCAAATTAAGATTATCATTGTCACATATTTATTTCTTAAAATGTACAATATGTTAGTTCATGCAATAAAATGGGTCAAATTTATTGACACTCAAACTAAGGATTATATTAATAATGACAAATTCTTAGCTCTCCTTAGTGACACACATTATATGAATATAAAATATGAGATGCTTCCAATTAATACTTGATGAGAAGGGGCATGTGTGACTCCTTTCATCCCCCCCCCCAAAAAAAATCCCATCTTACCACAATACAAAGAGGTTGGATGCATCTATTTTATCAAATTTTGGACTAAGAGAGTTTTAGTCTTAATTTGACAAACTATTATGTAAGATCAGAATGTATAAAATAAGAATAATTTAAGCATTTCTAATTTATAATTTGATCGATATATAAATATGCAAAAGAGGGAAAGTATAAAAGATAAACTACTTAGCTATAAATAGAACATGTAAGACTGTGACTATGACAGTGAATTTGATTATGTGGCTCTGAGAGTTCACTTTGAATTGAGAATAGGGCTTCACATCTCCCTAGGACAAGGTCATACTATTTGGATAGGGTTACATCATGTTGTAATATATAGGGAGCACCTACATCAGGTAGGGTTTTAGCTCTCTATGTAAATTTAGATTGATGTGTCTTTGCCCATGGGTTCTATGTATATATTTTATGTTGTTTGATATGTCATGGAAATTATTGTGTACCCTCTTCTTCACTTAGAACCCTTGATCAATAGAATATGAGAAATAAACATAATAAATGGGAAAAAATAATTTTTGGTTGAATTTGTGATTGACCTAAACACCCCTTATGTTAAGTGCTACCTACATACCAATACCTCAAAGAGGGATCAAAATCTATGTAGTTCTCTCATGTTACAGTAATTTTTTTGAAATATTTTTGTAATGTTAGATGTTGATGTAATCCTGGTGTAATTATGCACTTCAACAATGACTTGTGACCTTTGAAGTGTATTTAGATTTATCTCATGGCTACTAGGGTTGTGTGGACTCAAAATTTGGAAGAATAAATATTTTCCTCTCAATATGCAGTTAGATGTTCTAGTGTTTTTTCATCATATGAACTTCTTGTGAGAAAATGGCTGTAAAATGTAGTTTTGTAATGATATTTTAGGAAATTCCTTATATGGGGCTTAAAAAATGTAAGATTACATGTTAGATGAATTTGAATTTGAGTAAATAACTATTATTTATCATGAAGATATAACTAACAAATTCGGACACTACCGATAAGCAGGATAATCCTGAAGGAATGGCCTTGTCTAAGAAATAAAAACATCCAAGTTAGAAGTGTGGATCAGTTTAGGGATGAGCTTAGGTTGTTTGGAATGAGAAATATTAATGTTTTTTATTTGATTTTCTCAAGGGTAAGGGTTATCTACATATAAGTAGATGAATAGTAGTTTAGAGCCATAGAATAATATATGAGCTAAGTGTGTAAAAAAATTGGTCACAAGTGCACTATTTTAGAAATATATGTTAATTTATATGTCTACATTTACCCCATTTTTTTATATTAATGTAAAATTGAAAGTACTAGAGTAAAATAAAAGAGTTACACCTGAACTTACCTATGAAGAGCAATCTTGAATGTAGGTCACATGTTGAACTGTGCTACATGAAAACATGCAATGAAACATGTAAAAATTAGTCCTTATTTATATGAAAATATAAAATTAAAGACAACAAAATTATATATCAAAATAATAAGGAATGAATACACTTTTTTGGATACGTGAATTGTTGTGTGTTTTCAGTGCAAAAATTGGTGACTATGGAGGGTAGACCCATTATAGATTTTTTATGTTGAAGCACTTGGATTGGACTGTGAATGCCCCAATCCTTATTAGAAGGAGAGTATTCTTAAGAACTCAAAGTGTGCTTTACTCCATCATTGCATTTCCAAGGTAGTAGAGTAGCTTGGAATCCATGTATGAATTCTAATAGATAATTTTAATGAAAAATTAGTACAAAAAGGTGAATTAACCACCGCATATGGAATAAGATTCATTTTTGGTATAAAACTGACTCAAAATTGATGCAAAATAGTATGATATGAGTCTGGTGTATACAATTGACTCAAAATCAATGTAAAATAGTATGATATGAATCTGGTGTATACAACATAGAGAATGCCATAATTTTTCATTCCTTTTGTAGAAAACTAATGCAAAACTAAGTAAGAGAAGTGACTGTGTGTTGTACACATGCATCAAATCTGATATTTGAGTATATAGATTTTAGAATTGACTAATATCAAGTGATTTTCTAAGAAAAAATTATCTTAAAACCTAGAACACATGATGCACATGACGCCCACAATTCTAAGAAAAAGTTGAGACAAATTGAACATAAATCTATAAAATTGCTTATGATCAATACTAAAATTGATCTATAGATTAATTGTAATTTTTAGAAACCTATAAAATTATGTTTTTGATAGGTGGGATGACATCATATTGTTATGGACATAACTGGCTTGTGTCCCTATCCAAATGAAGCATTATTGTCTGAAACTACTTTTTGGGTATAATCTAAGTATGAATCATGATAAATTAAGTAAAGTATATATTTTTAATTTGTGCACTGGGTTTTTGCATCTTAGTCTCTAAGACAAGCCACTCTGTATGCCCCCACTTTTGAGCTAAGCTATGAATCCTACATAATAAATTAGCTTAAAAAATATATATATGTGAATGATGTTATATAAAATATTAAATTTGAGTAGTAATTATAACATTGGATATCATGACATCATCATAGATGAACTGAGTAATATAGTAAATTAAGATTCATGTTGATCTGGGCAACAATTCAGATGATAATTCGGGTGATGGGTCCACCCTAACTGATGGCAGAACTTTCGGGAGCCATAACTTTTGCACTGTAGTTCCAATTGACTCACCGTTTAAACCATTGGAAAGATAATAATGAGGGGAACATAATGAGATGGCATGGAGATTTTCTTAATGAAGTTTAACCCCATAAAACCCAATGGAAGTGTCCCAAATTTTAATTTTAATAGTGTATTCTAAAAATAGTAAGTTTCTAAAAATAGTAATTCCTCGAATCCTGTATTGTTGTAAATCATGGAAGTCAAACCAATTCATCTCCCTAGAGATTGGTGACCTTCCACATCCTCCCCACACCTTCAAAACATGTTTAAATGAAGATTTAACCTGAAATAGAAATCAGACATCTCTTCTCAGAGATAAGCATATGTTTGGGTCTGCAAATTTGATCAATAAAACATCTCTTCTCAAAGATAGCATTATTTGAATTATTTTGTTCTTATTTCTTGAATTATCTTTCAACCAAAGCTTTCAAGTTTTGGATTAGTGGTATCATAGTGGTTTGTCTTTACAGTGTATGATCCCAAGGATGAGGTTAGATTATAGGAAGCTTGGATGGAAAATAGAACCAGCAGACTATCCACCTATTCGCTCCAAATTACTTCAAATGGCGAACAACACCGAGACATCTGATCCTTTAAAGGAAATGGTGAATGAAGCCCTCCAACATTAGCAAGTAGAGATGCTACAATAATTCACTCAAATTCTCCAACAAATCTCGATGGGAAATTCTAGCTCCTCATCTACACCCCCACATCCTTTCAGTGTCCCAACACCCTTCAAGGTTCAGGTGAATTTTGATATCCCTACAATTGAAGGCAAAATCAATGCTGATGTAGTAAAAAATTGGCTGGATCAATTATCTTCTTATTTTTTTAAATAAATTCACCGATAAAGAGAAGATCACTTTTGCTCTTTTGAAAGCATCATTGCCTGTCAAAAATTGGTGGGAAGTGTACAAAAAGAGATTCAGTGTAGATGATATTGTCCTTGAAATAGAACCTACTTGGGATGATTTCATAGAAGCTGTGAAGGAAGAATACTACCCCATTGGAGCATATGATGATCTGTATATAGAGTGGCAATAACTTCACCAAGGTAAAGAACAATCTATTTAAGATTACACTGATATTTATCATTCTCTATCTACAAGATTGGGCATCCAAGAAAGTGAGAAACATAACGTTCTCAAATATTGTGGTGGACTATAATGGTACATACAGGGAGAAATAGAAATCTTCAATTTGGAAACCCTTGGTGAGGCGTACAAGTTCATAGTGAAGATTGAGCAGAAGCATGGAAGAATGAATATGAAGAGTCAGCCTTCAAAATGGAGAAGTGACAAAGAAGGTAAAACACGAGGCCAAAATTGGAAGTAAAAGGAAGGAAAGGCTGGGAAATGGTGTGATTATCACAAATTTGGAACTCACTCCAAAGAAGAATGTCGAGCCATCAAGTCCTTGCTTTCTAAGTCACAATCTTTAACATCTACTACTCTACCTCATACAGACCCTGTAGTTGAAGAGGTTTAAGAAGAGATTATAGATGTTGAGCTTGAAGCCATTGTTGCTTCATCACAGACCCATGAGGAGAGGCTAGATGACAAGGAAAGGTTGTTTCACTCTAAGTTATGGGTGAAAGGTAAGCCTCTGCATTTCATTCTTGATAGTGGAAGTCAACAAAATTTAATCTCTACTAATGTTGTGAAAAGCCTAAATCTTTCCATGAATCCTCACCCAAAGCCATATAGTATTGGATGGTTGATTCCAAGGATAAACCTCTGTGTCACCCACCAATGTCTTCTCTCATATGCAATAAAACTCTTCTTAGATGAGGTCTTATGTGATGTGGTCAATCTAGATGTTTGTGATGTACTCTTTGGTCAGCCATTCATGTATGATTGACATGGCATATATGAATCAAGAACTCAAAGGATTAATCTCACTCTTGGAACATGGTGCTACAGGGTACTAGAGGTACCACCTTCTACATCTGTCTCTTTGATTAGTGCCAAGAAATTTATTCTCATGGTGGTCAAGACACAAGAATCCAAAAGGGTTGATGTTACAGCCTTGAATACACAAAAAACACAATAATAGAAGCAAATAGATACCAAGATAAAGAATTTCATGGCCTTCCATCCACAGACTGATGGTCAGATAGAAATGGTGAACAATCGGGCCCTGCATAGTTCTATAAATCACAGTCCTTTTCAAGTATGCATCAGGAATCAAATAAAATTATAACTACCACACTTGATGACAAATATTGATGCAATGGGGACCATTTATTCTCAAGGAGGGAGGAATGATCCGGGCAACAATTTAGATGACAATTCGGGTGATGGGTCCACCCCAATTGATGGCAGAAATTCTGGGAGCCATAACTTTTACACCGTAGCTCCAATTGACTCACCATTTGAATCGTTGGAAAGATAATAATGAGGGGAATGTTATGAGATGACATTTATATTTTATTAATGAATTTTGACCCCCTAAAACCAATAGAAGTGTCCCAAATTTCAATTTTAATAGTGCAGTCTAAAAATAGTAAGTTTCTAAAAATAGTAATTCTTTAAATTTTGTATTGTTGTATATCATGGAAGTCGAAAAAATTCATATCCCTCAAGATTGGTGACCTTAGACATCCTCCCCACACCTTCAAAACATGTATAAATGAAGATGTAACTTGAAATGGAAATCAGACATCTCTTCTCAGAGATAAGCATATGTTTAGGTCTAGAAATTTGATCAATAAAACATCTCTTCTCAGAGATAGCATTATTTGAATTGTTTTGTTCTTGTTTCTTGAATTATATTTCAACCAAATCTTTCAATTTTTGGATCACATGTAAAACTGAGAATACATAGTGTCATGTCAAGATAAATGTTATCAATGAGAAACATAGAAAATAAATGATCAAACTAAGTAATTGAAATTGATCTAGAGCAACTCGGGGAGGATGCATTATATTTATCATGGCATCAAAAAGTTTGGAATGCATGATATTGATCATGGTATCATAAATTTAGAAAACAAGAATCATTGCCATGATGCATGCACACAAAGAGTACACATAAAATCACACTAGACATGTAAGAAGGAGCCAAGGGGCCACATATAAGAGACATGTTCAAATGTCACTCACACACATAGAAACATACAATAGGGCTTAGATTTTTAAACAATGACATCTTCAAATGTCCATAATTTAGAGACAAAAATACACATGAAACATGAATCAAATAAGAAAAACATGATAAGCATGCATGAATATGTGATATTGATTTTCTTAAATAATTGGTAATATAAATATATTAATAAGTGTAGGTATCCAATAATATAAAAATGTAAAATTAAGTGAGCAATAAAATGATAGATTTTGTGTAATATATTGAACTAAAATATGAACAATAGGGATAGTCATAAAACAATAAAACATGTATAAAAGGATGCCCCTAGTGAACTTGTTGAAATGTAGACAAGCTTTAAAAGGCCTATGATTGGTTTGGATTTGAGAAGGTAGAGCTTGTGTTTATTAAGACAAGTCCAATGGAATCAAAAAAGAGCACATGGCAATATTGACTGGTTAGAGTGATTTTATCTATGTATAATTTCCAGGACTAAGATAATATCACCACCTACAACTGCATCTAGCAATGCCAACCTATATGTTTTTTCCACTCACTCAAGTACACTTTCAAAGTATACTTGATATAAATCGAATATAAATAAATACTACATATATTGAGCACAAATTAGTTGATGTAAATGAATTACACATATCATGCATAGGTCCTAATTTTGAATTTTCTAAGATTTTTTTTGGGTTTTTTTTAAATATATGAAACATATGAAAATGAACATACTAACTAATGAATCCTGAAATATCGTCATAATCAATAGGTCATGTTTCTTACATAGGAAGAATGACCTCTCATGAAATGAGAGTGGCATGCCACTTTGAATGAATGAGTCTCAACTCAAAATATAAAAATTGATCTAATTATGTACCTTAAGTGCCATTATCATGATGATGATTTGTAGTATGTTGTGTATGTTGTTTAGCACTGTTAACTCTAGGACTCTTCAAATATGTTTGTGCTCTTTGTGTAACATCCTTAAAGCCCTATAATATCAATGTAGGTTGTGTTGGTGTAGAGAGTGGCTCTCTAAAATTTGTATCAAAATGTTTATTGAGTGGATTTTCAAGGATGGTATCAGTAGAAAGTTATCCACTTGTGTATAAAATTTATAATTAGGTTGAACCTTTTTAAGGTTTAATTATAATTTATTGTGTATGAATAATTACATTATATCATAAAGGTTATTCATATGGAATCCCATGAAATGTGATGACCTTATTATCATAAATATACTTCAAACATTTAGGAACTGTATAAGGAACCATGTAAAGTTTTTAAATCCAAAGGCATCCCAATAACAAATCAAAGACTCCCACTTTAAGAATTACTATAAACTTGGTGGCCACATGTGTTAGACCAACCTATAGTGGTAATGTAATCTCAGTAATGGAACTTTGAATATGGCCATGAAGCCCTTAATGACTATTGTTATATGAATTAGATCCTTATCTTTGTATCCAAGATAATAGATAAGTGTGATAGTACACATATTCATATTTGAACCATTGTCAACCATAACACTCTATATAGGCTAGTGATAAATGTGAGCTTGAACGAACAAAGATTGCAAGTCAAAATCATCATCAACAATATCATACTATATAAATGTGATGAGCGGTATGGATGGCACTAAAGTATGATATGTACCAATTATGCCATTTAGAGGATATTTTGATTTTGTATAAGGATGATAGTAATCTATTGGAGGGTGTGTATTATATGTGTAATGCACTTTCAATGTATCTGTCATTTCTAGAGTTGTGTGCTTAGGAAATGGATCACTAAATATTTTCATTATTTAATTCTCCTGTGGTTGTACCTTTGAAATTTTAGTAGATGTGCCCACATTGATGGTGTTCTCATCTATTAGATCATGTATTTTATGTCGTAAACTCATGCATATATTTGTAGTGTGTCGTAGTGCTCTATGAAAATCATAGAAGGCTTTCTGATAAAATCCTTTGGAATATTCTTACTCGCATCAACCTTTTTAATATGAGGGAGTGATATGATATTGCATTCCACTAAATTTTGTAATACCTTGTATGAAGCTTCTATAAAATTGGTAAATTACCTCCTCAGAGGAGTTGATAGTACAATATGCGGAGTAGGTTCTGAAATGTCATTCAATATTGCCTTTTGATCACTCTTATTGTTAGTTGGTCTCACCTTGTATGGTGGATTATTTGTATTCTTAGCATGATTAATAGAATTGAATTGGTTACATACTTTAATATATTTATTGTCAGTAATTTGACCTCTCATTCTTTTATTGTGTGATAAATTAGTGAATGAAGGAGACTTCTTAAACATAATGGATTCATGTAGTGGTGAAAGGAAGCTCTACTTGATTGTGTCTTTAAATTTCTTGTCTATCATATTGTTTGTTATATTGGATAGCATGGTCTTATATCATAATGCATATTCTATGATAGGCTCGTTGGATTCTTATTTGAGTTGAGTAATCTAAGCATATGAAATATTTTCACTTATATTAATTTAGAAATGTGCAAGGAAAAAATCTACCAAAGGATTGAATGCATGAACTAATTAGTGTTTTAAATCATAAAATCATCTAAGTGCATATTCTTTTAAACTTATTGGAAACAACTTAGTCAACAACATATCATTGGATGCATTGTCCAAAAATGTTGTGTGGAATGCTCTCAAATGTTGTTCGAGTCACTTTTTACATCATATAATGTAAGCTTAGGTGCCACAAAACTAGTTGGTAAAGGATATGTTGACATATGTTGAGAAAATGGAGTATGTAATAAATTATGTGAATTAAGTGTCTAGTTAGGTTTTCAAGCACCTTGTTTCAGATGCAACACCTTAGTTTTCAGGTTTAAAACATTTTTTATGATGGATTTTACATTGAGATTAGAATGTATGATTATCAAAGGTGGTGTACTTATTAACTAAGTATATATGGGCATATCGAGCTATTAAAACCCATGCATTTACCCATAATAGATGTTGGTATATAAGTTGTATCAAATTATGCAGAAAAAGGTAGATAACCCATAAGAGTAGAAGTCTCAG
Organism: Torreya grandis; assembly: GCA_037957365.1. Lineage (NCBI taxonomy): Eukaryota > Viridiplantae > Streptophyta > Pinopsida > Cupressales > Taxaceae > Torreya > Torreya grandis. The sequence continues at coordinate 8,480,671 of JARHVA010000029.1, forward strand.
ATGTATTAGCCATGCTTTCACTTTTTATTTCTAAATGAGTTTACAAAATTATATGATAATCTTAAGTTTAATCATGGAATGCTTCTAAAAATGTATTAATAATTTGTATTTTATTAAGCTTTGTTTGTTCATCACCTATAGGTGGAAGTAAATTTTGATGATCATCTTAAGAGCCAATGTTATCTTGATTATATTTTTCATGATTTGATGTATTGTCATTCACTTATACATATTCAATTTGTGCTTTAATATATGAAGGTTCTAATGTACCCTTATTCTTATCCATCTTATGTGCCTTATCAAGAGAAATTTTAGTGTGATCAACTTAAGTACCACTTAATCTAGTTCTTCTTTAAATAGAGGTAGAAACAAATTTCTTAAATTTCTTAAGATATGAAATAGAAAATTGGAAGATTGATGTTAACAAATAATTTACCAAATATGAAAACCTTAATACATTAATTGGAAAAAATAAAAAATGAGATAAACCATTAGAACATATATGCTTAACGTTTTGCAATATTCAATCAATAGATAGTTCGCCAATATGTTTTATCAAATTTGGGATTAAGAGAGTTTTAATATTAATTTGATAAACTACTATGTAAAATTAGAATGTATAAAATAAGCATAGATTAAAAAATTCTAATTTGGAACTGTTAAATATAGAAATGCTAAAAAGGGGAATTATGAAAGACAAATTACTTAGCTAGAAATAGAACATGTAGGTTTATGATTGTGATTGTGAATTTTATTTTTGGCTCTAAGAGGTCACTATGAATCAAGAATAGGGATTTGCATCTACTTGGGACAAGTCTACACTACATTATAGTCTGTAGAATGCATCAACATCTAGGAGGGTTTTATCTCTTTGTATGAATTTTTATTAGTGGGCCTCCACCTATGGGTCTTGTGTATATATTTTGTATTACTCAATCTATCATGGAAGCCACTATGTAACTTCTTCTTCACTTAGAACCCTAGCTTAGTAGAACATAAATAATAAACTAAATATATGGAAAAAATGGGTTAGTGGTAAAATTTGTGTTTGACCTCAACACCCCATATGTTTAGCATTGCCTTAATACCAATACTACAAAGAGGGATCAAACTCCATATAGTTATCTCATGCTACGGTGGTGTATGTAAAATATTGGTGTAATGCTAGATGTTGGTGCAATCCTGGAATAAGTATGCACTTTAACAATAATTTATGACCTATAAGGTGTATCCAGATTTAGCTCAGGGCTACTAGGTCTATGTGGACTTAGAATGGGAAGAATAGATGCTTTCCTCTCAATGTGCAATTAGATGTTCAAGTGTTTTCTCATCATATGAGCCTCTAGTAAGAAAATGGCTAGAAAATGTAGATTTATAATGATCTTTTGGGATATTCCTCGAATGAGGCTTGAAAAATATGTGATACAAACCATTAGGTGAATTTGAATTTGAGTAAATATTTATTTGGCAAGAGGATGCAATCGATAGATTCATACACTACCGACAAGCAGGATAGTCCTAGAGGAGTAACCTTGTTTGAGAAGTAGTGATATTTAAGATGTAAGTGTGGATTAGTCCAAGGATGAGCTTATGATATTTGTAATGAGAAATATGAATGTTATGTATTATATGTTCTCAAAGGAAAGGGTCATCTAAATAAAAGTAGAGGGATAGTAGCTTAGAGCCATAGAATTGGGTATGAGCTAAGTGTGTAAAATAACTGGTCACAAGTGCATTATTTTAGTAATAAATATTTATTTATGTGTCTACAACATCATCCTATAGAAAAAAGTAAAGGATGTCAAAAATTTCTTCCTAATTGTTCCCCCACCTAGAGCACAAGCCAATAAAACTAAGAGTATGATGGCATTGATTGATTTAAGAATACTCCAAATAAAATATTTATCTTAGAGTTGATCAAGATGTTCACTATCTATAAGGATATTATTTATATAGCATTATGTAGTGTTGTTTTATAAAAAATAGTGAATTAAGTAACTATTAATCTAATTATGACAAACTGATGAGTAAAATCAGAATGTTTAAAATATGCAATAAATCACACTACACTGGTTTGGAACTTACTATTTATGAAAAGATGCTGAAAGGGGAAAATAGTCAAGATAAATAACTTATCCAATGCTTAGATCTGATGAACTACAATAATTATTGTGTGACCAACTATATGATTAAGTGAGATGATTGTGAATTAGGAATAAATCTCTATTTAAATATGGGATAAGGTCGACCTATGCTATCATTTATAGGGTGCATCAATGTTTAGTAGGCTTTTTTCCCTTTGTGTAAATTTAGACCAATGTTCCTTCACTTATAAGTCCTATATGTGCGATCGAATCTATTAAATTTGATATAAAAGTTGGCATGTACCTTCCTCTTCACTTAGAACCCTAGATCAATAGATAATGAAAGACACATGTGATGAATGGGGGAAAGGGGTTAGTGGATGAAGTTATGTTTGACCTTAACACCTTGTGTTGAGTATTACCTATGTACCAATACTTTGACTAAGAATCAAAATTCATATGTTATGGTGGATTGTGTGAAATACTGGTGTAATGTTATATGTTGTTGAAATATTAGTTTACTTATGTGTTTTGGCTTGTGACCTTGGAGATGTATTTAGATTATCCATAAGTTATACATAGATAAAATTGTACTATCTAGACAATAATGAACATAGACTCTAATTTCTTAGATCCAAACTAGTCATAAGCCCTCTACAAATTTTTTGCATCACAACAAGTTCACTATGGGTATCTTTTACTCATGTTTTATCACTCTATGACTATCCCTTTTATTCCTACTAGAACACTATACAGTGTGCTTACTTTCCAATATCTGCTCACTTACTTTCACATTGTTGTCTTATTGGATACCTAGTTGTTGAATATACTAATGTTTCCAATTACTTATGTAGATCAATTTCACTTATCCATTCATGTTTATCATGTTTTATTCTTTGCTTCATGCCTTGTGTGTATTCATTTCTCTAGATTGTGGACATTTGAACATGTCCTTATTTGTGCCTCTAAACCTTATTATATTATTTTATGCATGAGTGACATTTAAACATGTTCCTTATATGTGATCCCTTGGTCTTCTTATTTAACTTATGTGCTTTATGTATGTGTCATAACCATGAATCTTGTTTGATATTATTTTATGTCATGATCGATATCATGCATCTCACCATTTTGTTGATGCCATGATCGATATCATGCATCTTCCTTGACTAGTTCTATATCAGTTTTACATATCCAACATTGATCATTTAATCATTACATGCCCAATTGTTAACATTTTTCTAGACATGACACTAGGTATGTTTGATTCTGCATGTATCATACATTACAATTTTGCTCAGATTATCAATATTATGCCATGATTTCTAATGTTATCATCATTACTCCATATTTCCATCTTCATTATAACATCATTTGCATAACTCTTTATTTTTAATTAATTTATTATGGAGGATTCACAACTCACTCAAAAGAGGGAGCATACATAGTGGTTTGTATTAGAGACTATGCTACAACAATACTCCACAAAAACAAAAAATGAAGTGTTTACTTAGTTGATCATAGTACACACTCAATTCTTTCTCATAAATTTAATTCAGATAACACCATACCATTTGGATAATAGTGTAGGCCATAGTTATCCAATACAATGCACTTTCATCCTAGGAATTAAAAACATCACTTTTCATATTTTGCATACTTATGCTTAATCTACAAAATAGTTTTAAGTATTACTCATAAATAGTTTTTATATTTTTATACAAAATTATCATATATTTTGCTCAAATTGGAGGCATCATGTGCCACATGTGTTCTATAATTTATATAGGTTTTGCCCAAAAACTCAATCGGTTTTGCTCAATCATCAGAATCAAATGTGCTTAGATATCATATTGGGGTCATATGTATGGCACATGATCACTATCTTACTAATTTCTTCATTAGTTTTTGTAGAAGGAATGACAATTCATGTCATTATCTATGTTGTAAACACTAGACTCAGATCATGTTATTTTTCATTAGTTTTACACCAAAAATGAATCTTATTCTATTTGTAGTAGTTGATTCACATTTTGTGCTAGTTTTGCACTAAAATAATCTATTATAATTCATATAGGGATTCCAATCCACTATGTTACCTTGATTTGTTCAATGATAGAGTCAAGAACATCTTGATTTATTATGCACATTATCCTATAAATGAGGATTTGGGCATGCACAATCCAATCCAAGTGTTTCAATGAAAATAAATCTTTAAGGGTTCCACCCTTTATAGTCACCAATTTTACACCAGAAAACACAAAGGTGGTGTATTCATTCCTTATTATTTGACCTATAAGCTTCATTGTCTTTACTTTCAGATTTTCATCTTAAGTAAGGACTAATTTATACATGTTTTATTGTAGTTTACATGAAACACATTTCAATGTATAGTCTACATCCAAGCCTACTCAATATTGTAAGCTCATGTATAACTCTATTTCTTTTATTCTAGTAATTTTGCTTTGTTGCATTACTATAGTAAAGGGGGAGTGGGAAATGTAGTCACTAAAATTAATATTTAATGTTAAAACAATGCACTTGCGACTACTACTTGTGCACACTTAGCCTATGTTCAATTCCACAGTTTTAAACTATTACTCATATACTTCTATGTAGATGATCCTTAACCTTAAGCAATTATGATACTTGTTTTTTATATTCTTTATTTCAAGTAGCCTAAACTCACTATTGGAATTATCCACACTTTTAATTTGGCTATCTATGCTCCTCAAACAAGGCTGCTCTTTCAAAACAATCTCATTCACCAATAGTGATTGAAGCCACCAGTTTCATCCTCCCACCAAAAAATAGCTAATTAATCAAATTAAAATTCAACTAATGGGTCATCCTACATATTTTTCAAGTCCCATTTGAGGAATTTCCCAAAATACCATTATATAAACATATTTTCATTCATTTATTCATTAGATGGCAAAAGTCTTCCATATTACAAACACCATAATTATTCTGATTTCACATTGAGATAAAAATGCCTATTCTTCCCAATTTTGAGTCCATATAGCCTAAGTAGTATTGATCTTATTCTAAATACATCTCTAAGATCACAAGCCATTGTTGAAGCATTAAATTTAATTTTAGCGACTATAGATACAACCTTACCAAATAATGTGTAACTTACTTATTTTGTGTCTATTATAAATACATTATGGTGGAGTGAGGATAATATTTATTTTGAGAAAAAAGACTTGCCTCTTAAACATAATATCAATCAACATCTCTTATTGTATATTCAAATGCACATTTTAAATAAGGGAGTTATGTAGGTTTAGGTAGATAATGGATTAGAAATCAGTTTTCTAATATATCATTTCTTTATATACTTGGTATAGGATCCAAAGACCTTACTCTTATATGACTTTTCATGGCTTTGATAACATATCTCAAAAAGTGCTAGGATAAATTACACTGAATATCAAAAGTAAGTCCTAGAATAATAGAAACAATATGCTAGGTTATATAATGGGCTTATCCTAGAGATTTAGGCCATCACAGATAAATAGTTCATGTTTTATATCAGATTATATGATTTAGATGGGACAAATTGACTAAATTGAGACATGCAAGGCATTTTACATGATTATGAGAAATAATTGATAGATTCTATGACATTGTGAGATAAATTATATGGATAAGATCCAATAGATTCTATTAGATTTATCATATTGATAGATGGATTATGGCATTTTATATCACTCTAAGGTATACATGGATCAAATTGGGGGCATGAATTTTGTTCATACAAACACTTTTCTATTTTATATATTGAGGATTTGATAGGGAACTATGGTACTATGTATCTATCTACAATGGTTGATTCAAAGTTTCAATTTACGTATGAACTTATTTTGGGTTCCAACTTTACATATGACCTTGTTTTAGGGTTCTACCTTCATATACAAACATGTTTCAGAGTTCCAAAAAAGAGTTATGATGGAATCTAGAGGGTTTTGGTTTAGGATTTTGTGTCACTCAACTTTTATCAATTCTTCATCTTCAATGATGGTTGAGGCATTAACACTCAACACATAATTTTATCAATGACATCTCTTTGGTGCATAAACACCCCATGGTATTCTCCAAATAACATCAACAAGTGGAAGCTTGGTTCATGTACAATCAAGTGTATTTGTTCCTTGAATTTTTAAATATAAATAATTCAGTACTCTAAATTATTTCAAATTTTATATCATGAGTGGACATTGATCTCTACATTTTATTTATAGGATTTTGCATGGAGCAAGATGGACATTTGGGGCACACCTGTTAACATCAATTGAAATTAATCACATGTACCAAACTTATTTATTTTATCATTTTAACCTAGCATTTTAAATACTAGACTAAAAAGGAGGCATTTGTGGACACCTAAATTTAGCTTTAGACACTTAAAAACATCAATTTTGACATATTTGGACTTATGTGTACATAGTTTAATCTTATGCACATTTTCCTTTATCATTTTACCTATCTATTATTTTGGCCAGCACAGGTTTTTATCACACATATTGAGGATCACCCTAGTTTATGAAAAAATGTTTCATAATCCTAAGCACATTATCACCATATTTGAAATCACCATTTATCTTTTTTAGACAGTGTCAACAACAATCAAAGGCTTGTTATTTACCATAGGGGTCTGCCTCTATTGGTAGTGTCTAGGGATCTTAAGTGATTACTTTTTAGAATGAAACATCTAACTTAGTTCTACCTAGACATGTTTCATATGTTATTTATAGGGTGAAGTATCAAAGAGTCATTTATATACAAATCAAGCCTAAGGTCATACTCATTTGGAAATTACTTGGTCATTCACTCTCTCTTGAAAAAGGCTTGAGAAATCCATTATAACTCTATTGGGACATTATCACAAAATAATACTATAGATTAAAATACTCTACATTTTATTTTTAAGTTTCAGTTGTGTGCTCCAAGTTTTGTCCCTGTGTGTTTCAATTTTGAGGCAACGAAGTTTTGACATAGAGCACGGGCGCGAGTTTCATTTTTTGTCTAAGTATCAAAGTTACATGGAACATGCCAAGTGTTATCATCCAAGACATATTATACTTTATTTCTAAAAGGCATCAAAACGTGCCATGTGTCTCATAGTAATTCAGTAGAGTGTGACAAGTGTCAGCATCCGCATTTCATGTTTCTTATGCGTGTTTCATGTTTCTTATGCATTTCAAAAGCTTATTTCAAAAAGTTTCTCTCAAGGTCAAGTGAAAGGTGCCAAGTGGCAACTTTTGAAGGTTTCAACATGTTTTTCTAAAATCAATGGAAGTTGCCATGTGCCCTTAGCTAAAATCAGTGGAAGCTGCCAAGTGTCGACATCTGCAGTTTCTTCATTTTGTTTCATTGATTAAGTAAAGATTGTGGTGGGCCTTGGGTTTTGTTTCTGAGGTAAGCAAAAGCTGCCAAGTGTCACCATCTATGTAAATCTAAAATGAGGTTTGAATGTTTCTATAGTATAGCAAGAGCGATGCGGAAACAGACACGTGTCACCTTCCACAGGATTCTCAAAAGGTAGCTAAAAGCAACGGAGACCACCACGTGTCCCTTGTTAAAGATGCGCGGAAAGTGCCACATGTCCTTGTTCCATTTTTAAAGTTACTTAGGTGAGAATTGTTGTGGGTCCCATTCTCTATAAATTGTTAAAGTTTTGAAGAAGCGGATTGTGATAGATGTCAAAGATGGAACACTCCTGAGCAAAAACACAGTAAAGAGTATAAGTTACGCAAAAAGTGTCGTGTGTCTTCTGTAAGTTGCATGGAAGCTACCAAGTGTCATTTTTTGGTGCCTCTTGAGTAATAAGAAGGTTTTCAAGTAGAGTAAGTGAATCATGCCAAGTGTCCTCACCTATTTCACAGTGGGAAAGCATCCTGTGTATCTATTTTAGCCAATGAACTTGCAGGGAGACAAAACATTTTAGATCCAAGAAATATCTTTTGTTAGACACTTCCAGTTTAGTTAGAGTTTAGTTAGATCGTTGGATTCAGAAATTACGAGCAATCTAGAGCTAGTCTAATGCTATAAATATGAGTGTAAAGGATCAGAAGATGGAGAGAATTTTTTGTGAGAAATTTTTATTAAGAAGTTTTAGACTTTCTTGATGTGGCCAGGAATATCATTTGTCTTTTTTCTATTTTCTTGAGTTAAAAAGTTTGTATAATTATGCATGAGTTCTGTGCCTTTTATGTGACTAGAAAATTAATAAGAAGATTGAGTTTTGTGCCTTTGTTGATATTTTCTGTGTTATTGTAAAATCATCTAAGTTGTGAGCCTTTGATCCTATCTATTTTCATATTTTACATTGATCATGCCTTATTTTCTCTTTAATGTAATTAAATCCTAAAGATAGATTCACTATGCTTAGAATTAAGGGTCTAATCAAATTCAAGTGCATTGCCATAGTTAGATTTTCTTTCGTTTCATTTGTGTTTCTGTTTAATTCCTATCCTTTTTCCCCAAAATACTTTTGAGATAAAGAAGATCCAACTTCTTTAAAATATGGAGGTCATTTCAGGTTGCAAGTCCTACATTCCTAAAACTTCCCATTGTTGGTGTTAGAAACAACGCAATTCTAAGCATCAACGATTTTTTGGCACACCCTGTGGGACAACAATATCTTGAAATTTCTTTCAAGACCGTATGAACCAAAGAGCTAAAAGGAGTCAGAGTTGTGGACCAGTAACAAGACCTCAATCTGATATAAATCTAGGTATTATTTTACCACCATTAATAATTAGTCCAAGAAGAAAGGTCAATCAGTTTATAAGAGCAAACATGGGAGCACCTGTAGCCCCAAGAAATTATGCAAGTTGGAACACTGGTAATCCTTTGACTCTCCCAGTACCACCAAACACTTGGGACCCTATTCCAATAAATGCTCTAAAAGCTCTACCCAAATTCAGTGGGCAAGATTTCAAAACACCTGAAGAACATCTGCAGGATGTGTCTGATGTCTATGCCATACATGTGATCACACAGCAAAATGTGGCTATAAGGTTGTTAGCTGCTTCTTTTAAGGGAAAGGCTCTAGATTGGTACAAATCTTTGACCCCAAATACCAGATCTACATGGGATCAACTTGGAGATCTTTTCTTTGAAAGATTTGAAGAAAAGGGTGATAAATCTTCTTTGTTGCAACAATTGATTACTATCCAAAGAGCACCACAAAAAGTAATGACTGACTTCAATTCAAGATTTCAAAAGACTTGGGAAAGAATTCCTGCTACAGCAAGACCATTACCAGGTATGGCTATATTATTTTATCTTAAATCTTTAAATTCATATATATCTGTAATGATCCAATCACTTGGAGGTCAGACTCTGCCAGAAGCTTATGACTATGCAGTCAGAGCTAAAAATAATTTAATAGATGCTGGAAAGTTGCCCCCAAGGCCTCCCATGCCCATGTTTCTAGAGATTACCTTACCTATGCCTCAAGAATCTCCTAATCCCATAGCCCCACCTGTGTCTATGTATAAATATCCTCAACAACCTGCTAAACAACTTGTCCCTGCCCAGTCATCTGAGATGGATGATATCAAGAACATCTTAAGGACATTTTCTAATGAGCTAATTAACATAAAAAGATAGTAGAATCCTTATCCTAAACCCCAATATCAATGCTACCAAGGAAATATATGTTCACCATAGCCAAACCAATATCAGGGTTCTCAAAGGCAAACTAACCCTCAGCTAGCAAACCAATTAGTTGCATTCCCTACACCCTAACAAACTGTTCCTCCCAATCCAAATAGGGAGATTGTTCAAGGGAAAAATAATTATGTAGATGGCATTAATGCCTAGTTTTTCCCTTGTAATAATGCTCATATGCCCAGATATTGTCCCATGGGTAATCTACAACAAAAGGTAGCAGAGCAGAGGAGAATGGATGGACAATTTGCAAGTACTTCTGACACTCAAGCCTACCAATCCTCTAGTATGCAAAATTTAGTCCTGATGGCTCAGATGTAAGGTATGTCCTTACAACAAGAATAATAAATAGCCCCTAAGCATGCTTTGTTTTCATAGGTTGAAGATGAAGAGTCAGTATTCTTGAATGAGGCTTCTACTTCCAAGAAGCCAGTAATACAATCAGATTACTACACCAGATCAAAGAGAAGAATGATGGAACAGCCTGAAGTAACAAATAATGAGACTATGGGGCCTCCTCCATTTCAAGGCCATCAAAACACAGCTGCTAGACAAGAAGTGCCTCAGCCAGTGCAGAACCAAGTAGTTCTTGGACAAGCTCAAGAAAAAGCAAGGTACCCTTATTTTCTAAGAACCCAAACACTAAGACCAGTGAATGTGGTGGATCAGCTGAAGAAAACTCTAGCACAAGTGTCAATAGGGGACATATTAGCTATTCCTAAGCAAAATAAATTGTTACAAGAAGCTCTATAGGGCCAAGCAGTGCCTACACATATTGGCACCAAAGAAGGACCTGCTGATAAAGAAAAGCTCAAAGACACAGTTCCTCTATAGACAACAGCTCTTTTGAATAATGCAATAGAGGTAAGTAAATCCAAACCAGATCCCTTCTATTTGAAATTGATAGTTGGAAGGAAACTATTGCATAATGCAATAATAGACTCAGGAGATAGTATTATAGTAATGTCTAAGCAAATAGCAGATGCTTTAAAATTAAAGTATGAGCCACTTACTAGAGGAGCTATGCAACTAGAAGGGAAAACCAGTGCAAATAATAGGGAGAATTAGACAAATCCCATTACAATTATATACTTGTCCTAATATAATTGTAAATCAAGATGTGCTAGTCATAGATATACCCCCTGTATTTGGCTTATGTTTATCCAGAGAATTCACAGCCAAGATAGGATGATATATGTCACTTGATTGGTCTCACCTCATCCTAAGAACCAAATATGGTTCAAAGATGAAAATACTATCTGAGCCACTATCTAAGGATCACATCACTAATGAACCAACCTCAAAATTAGAGGCAGCTCATGCTATGCTAAATAAGGAAGAAAGGATTTTTGTTGAAGAGTTAGGTGCCTAGACTAAACATGACCAAGAAGAGGAAAATAACCATTTTTTAGCTATGATGCAAAGTGATCCATATGGAAATTATGAATCTACTGGTCTGGGCACTTATGTCATATTTTATGGAGATCATAAAATCCCAAATGTTTCAAGGGAAGAAATGCCAAAAGATACCTCTTTCACCAATCCTCAGGTCTCTCAACATGATGTCCAAATTCTGAGTTGGAAGAGGGAAAATCATGAACCATCTCGGGACCTTGAAGAAGATAAAATTGTTGTCTCTTCCCAAGGGAAAAGTTGTAATTCGAAGGTCATGAGTTGGAAGCAAATAGAAGAACCTCTTTTGGAGGAAGCAAGTGAGGAGGAGTGTGCTCAGTTCATGGCTGGTCAGAGAGATTTCATGAGTGCAAATGAGAAAAAGATCACCATAGATACACCCTTTGATGAACAAGAGGACAAGTCAATAGATTTTGCCTTAATCTCTGATGAGGAAGAGATAATTTCTGACTTTCTTCTCACTTTGCAAGATGATATGGAGGAGCATAGACACTTCCTTGATCATGTTTTGAATGACTTGTTTGAAGTCATTGGGGCAAGTTATACTATTCTTCAAGGAGGCTATGAGCTGGTTACAGATGGACAAGATAGCATTGAGACTCAAATAAATATGCAAAATTGCTGCAAGATTTCAAGCTTATCCTTTTAAGAGGTTGGTGATTTTGAAGATGATATTTTTAAAGTCATTAAGGAGGATGACCATGCAATGGAACCTGAGCATGAGGCAGAAGGAGATAAGCCAATCAATGATGTATATCAAAGGGCTTATGGTGATGAGCCAATAGCCTTCGATTTCTTGATGAGACATGCAAGTATGAAGAACCAGCATTTGACAAGCTTTCAAGAATAAGAAGAGTATGTATATGTTGGAAGCATGTTTGACTCTGATCCACTCAGATGCAGGCCAATCAAGGTGGTATACAAGAAGAGCAAGTCACCAGAGTTTCATCACATTCAGCCACTTGTTTAGCACCATAAGTCTTCTCACCATGAAGGAGACTTCAAAAAAATTTCCTTTGATCTAGGAGGGAGGCAAAGATACCTGGTATAGTTGTATCATAGTTAGATAATTTATGTTTCCTTGTTGCTCTGTTTTCCCATTTTTATTTCATGCTCTTTCTTTTAAATAAGTGTTCTTTGAACACGTGGCCACAGCTCAGAGCCTTTTTCAAAATTTTCAAAAATCTCGACACATTAAACCTCTCCCACATCCTTAAATTCCCTAAGGTACCTTGCGTAGCCACTTTCATGACGTGTCTAACTCACTGTCCCATGAAGATTTAGTAACATTTACTAATGGTTATCTGATTTTAATGCCATTTTGAGACTTGATGGGTCATTAAATACCCCATAATAAGAGTTAAATCTTTAAAGTGTCTCAAACATTCTTGCATCTGCTAGAAAATCCCTGTTACCTGCATTTTTAGTTCATAGCAAACCTGCTTAGTGAAAGTGCCTTCCCTACTGTAAAGCTCCATACCTGTTATCACAGTTCATTGTTTCCAAGTATAAGATATAGATATGGAGGGAGCACAGTCTTCGCAAAAAGGGTCTAGGATTTATGAATCCATTGATAATTTTCTCACAAGCAAATCATATGCTTCAGCCCCTACATAACCCTTAAAGACCTATCCACGGACTAGAGTCCGTAAAGTTGGTTATGCAAACGAACCAGCAAAAGTGAAAGATTTTGCAAAAAGAATCATGGACTCAATCCTTCAAAAGCCTAGAAAATCTCTAAGAGAAGGGGCACATCAAAGATGTATTCAGAGGGCCAAGGCTGGACAATACAAAACATTCACAATGAGAATATGGACTTCCAAATTGGCACAATTCATTGTCCTAGGTGTACATTTGTGCCCTGACTTGGTTGAAATATGCATCAAATTGTTTCATGCTCCCTCCAATACCATATAATAGGGTCCATTTGTGGTGCAGATTACACCAAAGGCTATCAGGGACATGTTGGCCCTGTATCATGACAAGACAGCCACATTTCCCACCATTGCCAAAATGCAAAAAATGTGGGAAAACATCAATAATCAATTGAGGTTTCTAAAATTTGAATTGTAATTAGGGGAAGATGATACCACTGTGCCAATATTGCCAACAACTAGAGCACAATTTGCACAAGCTAGTCAAGAGGCACTTTCCATGATGGCATTCATTTTTAGAATGAAAGAAGATATAATTGTCTATGAAAAACAAATGGCCATTCTCTTCAAGTTGAAAACTGTTGACAAATCTCAGGAGTATCAACTAGATTTCTCTGAGCAGATTGCATATTCAATGGTTGATTAGCTCACCCATTTCAAATCTCAAGGGGTTTTTAGGTATTCCTCTTATCTGTTTCACCTTATGTTGTATCAAAATTCTAGCATCTTTTCCCAATACATGCATCTAAATATGTATGACCCAAGCTTTGGTCTACATAGGACCATCCCTGTGTTTGCATGGACACATATCTTGTCCAAAACCAATGACCCATATGAATTTTGGAAATTTTTTGTTGCCCCTGCTTTTTGTCATCTAAGCCCAAAGCCGGTTGTAAATAGATTGACTCCAAGTGTCTTAGGCCTTATGACCAATTGCACTATTCCTTGTGATTACTTTTTTGGATCCCATCATACTATTATTAGAGTCCATGGTTTTAGTGGAGAACCAGTGTTGCTACCTAAGATTTTGACCCTTAGGTTAGCATTTTTAGAGGTCACCAGGCAAGTGTCTATGGTGGATAATGAATATGGCACCAAGAAGAAAAAGAAGAAAATGTATGATGTTCCATGGGTAACAAACAACATGGCCCTAGAGGTTACAGACGTTGAGCTCATGTTGCTAAGAAAGCTAGCCTTCCTAGATTTCTTTCTAATTGAAGATAAATGGGGATATGACCCAAATGGTTTCATAACTTCATGGGTCAAGAATAATAAGGTTGCTGCCAGAATTGTGCATGAGGGCCGTACATTTTGAGAAAATAGAAGAAATCCTAGGGAAGATATTCCTGATTTTTATGTAGAATTGACGGATTTGCCCCTTCAAGAGGACAGACCATGGGAAACTTTTTATGTTAAGCAAAAGGATTTTTACCCTAAAATCAAAATGACTTCTGGTTTAAGAAGAGCATTAAAGAACAAAGACTAGAACTCTGAGAAAATAGAAGCCTATTGGAAATATAGGCAAGAGATTTGTGAGACAACTCACTCTTTCAGAAATGTGGATTCAAATGAAAAATGGGAGGAACTCTAGGATTAATGTCATCTATCTCCTGTCTCTAATCCTGATACAAGCAAATTGCAGACACAGGGTGGAGAGTCAAAAGCCAAAGCAGAATCCAGTCATACATTGCAGACCCCAAGACAAACCTCAGCTACATTCATTGTAACGGTTTGGCCCCAATCTCTCAGTGCGATTAAAAAGCAAGAGTGTGGTATCCTCACCACCAAAAGCTTCTCCATCAGTTTCAGCCTTTGGGGTTCCCAATTCTGTACATTCACCACTAGCAGTAGTGATAAATGTTGAAGAGAAGGAAACATAGCTAGAAGAAGAAACGCAAAGGAAACATAAGAGGCTGAGGTTTTACCTTGATTCAGAGGAGGGGGTAAAACCCTCACAACACCAATCACTAGGTTTATCAGTTGCTCCTCAGGTACATGTTGTTTCTCCTTCTTCTCAGTCTCTCTCTTCTTCTATAGGGGTGACAATTCCATCTAGCCAAATAATATCCCCTGCCACCTCTGTTGTGCCCATTTCCCAATTTGCCCTTCCTTTTAATACTCAGGCCACATCATTACCTCTTCTTTCCCCCTCTGTCCCAAAGTCAATACCTCCTCAGATTTCCCCTAGCCAACATTGGGCTATTCCTTATAGCTTTCCATAGGGTTATCCTTTTGCGGGTGGGCATATTGCCTCTCCTTCTACCTTCCAAACTCAGGTAGATACTACTAAGAAGGCTAGAGAAGCCCAGATGGAGAAAAAAAGGATGAAAGATAATAAAGCCCTGGCTACACCATATATGAGGTCACAATTTGACCCAATCCAGTAGCAACCAATGGTGACCCATTTGTCACCTAATGTAGTCAAGCTGAATGAGCAGATGCAGCCTGAAGATTATACAATGAATGTAGTGGCTATAGATATATCACTTTTTAGACCACAAGATAGGGTTGAGCTATTAAATGAATCCACTTCTACAATAGCAAATGATTATTTGAAAGTATCAAAGAAGCTACAGAAGATAGAGGCTAATTTAGATCAAGAGAAAGCAAACTATAGCAATTTGACTACAAAAATCAAAACCAAGAATAAAAAAATAGAGAGTCTCAACAAACAGTTACAAGATATTATTTCTTTTCAAACTCATCAGGCTATTCAGGCCCAAAATGATTCTTTGAAAGAGGAGCTGACATAGGAGAAAGTTGCAGTGACAACCCTAAGGAGGGAAATGGAAACATTACAGGAAAAATGTGAGGAAAGCTTGCTACAAGTCACTCAACTTCAACAAAAGCTATTGAATGAGCAAAACAATACTGCTGCCATATAGGCCCAATTTCAAGCCAAGCGACAAATGACAGAACAATTGACACTTAAGTTGGCTAAGAGGCCAAAGAATGTAGGGGTTTTGAATCTAGTTAAGGAGCTTTATGTATCAATATGGAAAAGAATCTCTGAAGAGATTACTTAGCTCAGACCCTCTCTAACCTTTCTACTAAATGCATAGAAATTGTGTGAAAAGGTGGAGACTTCAGTTGAAGCCACTCTATCCACTATCTCTTTGAGAGTGTTTGACTCTCAAATGCTGTTGTAAAAGCTATATGATGCAACTAATGGAATGTTATCAGTAGTGGGGATTAGTGACAGAATGATTGCTGCCAAAAGAGTGAATGAAGTTCTCAGTTGCAACTCTACAGCAATCAATTGTAGAGAGCTTCTAGATGTGGTGAAAGAAGGAATCAAAGACCTGAAACAACACATTGAAGATCTGGTGCAGATGGGTCTTGCCTCCCCTTTTCCTGATAGTAACACTATGTTGATGGTTGATTAGATTAAACCTCTGTTGTTAGCCAGGCAAAATGATCAATTTTCTAGGGTTTAAGAGATGATTCATCAGTGCCTAAAGTAGACGTTGTCTTGATTCCCATGTCCCATCTTGAATTTAAATCGAAGGCTATAGTTCATATTTTGTAAAATTTTTCACACAAGGATATCATCAACCTTGATTTAGCCTTCCACGAATTTTAAAATAAGTAGGGATTATCTGATGATGAGTGGTCTATTTATCAGACAGCCTTAATGAAGCTATTATTTTTTGCCCCATTTGCTCATTCGAGAGTTTGTGGATTCTTTTTTGAGTAGGCTCAAAATTCCTCAGGGTCACCAAGAACTGTAGAGTAAAATACTCTACATTTTATTTTTAAGTTTAGGTTGTGTGCTCCAAGTTTTGTCCCTACGCGTTTCAGTTTCGAGGCAGTGAAGTTGTGACACAGAGCGCAAGGGCGAGTTTCATTTTTTGTCTAAGTATCAAATTTGCACAGAACATGCCAAGTGTTATCATCTGAGACACATTATAATTTATTTCTAAAAGGCATCAGAACGTGCCACGTGTCTCATAGTAATTTAGTGGAGCACAAGTGTCGGCATCTGCATTTCATATTTCTTATGCGTGTTTCATGTTTCTTATGCATTTCAAAAGCTTATTTCAATAAGTTTCTCTTAGGGTCAAGCGGAAGGTTACAAGTGGCAACTACTAAAGGTTTCAACATGTTTTTCTAAAAGTAATGGAAGCTACCACATGGCCCTAGCTAAAAGCAGTAGAAGCCACCAAGTGTTGACATCTGCAGTTTCTTCATTTTATTTCATTGATTAAGTAAAGATTGTGGTGGGCCTCGGGTTTTATTTCTGAGGCAAGTAGAAGCTGCCAAGTGTCACCATCTGTGTAAATCTAAAATGAGGTTTGAATGTTTCTATAGTATAGCCAGAGCGATGTAGAGACTGACATGTGTCACCTTTCACAAGATTCTCAAAAGGTAGCTAAAAGCAACAGAGACTGCCACGTGTCCCTTGTTAAAGATGCATAGAAAGCGCCACCTGTCCCTATTCCCTTTTTAAAGTTACTCAGGTGAGAAGTGTTGTGGGTCCCATTCTCTATAAATTGTTAAAGTTTTGAAGAAGTGGACTGTGACAGATGTCAAAGATAAAACACTCCTGAGCAAAGACATAGTAAAGAGTATAAGTTACGCGAAAAGTGTCTTGTGTCTTTTGTAAGTTGCGCAGAAGCTGCCAAGTGTCATTTTCCAGTGCCTCTTGAATAATAAGAAGGTTTTCAAGTAGAGTAAGTGAAGCACGCCAAGTGTCCTCACCTATTTCACACTAGGAAAGCATCATGTGTATCTATTTCAGCTAATGAATTTGTAAGGAGACGAAACATTTTAGATCCAAGAAATATCTTTTGTTAGACACTTCCAGTTCAGTTAGAGTTTAGTTAGACCATTAGATTGGGAACGTGCGGGCAATCTAGAGCTAGTTTGATGTTATAAATATGAGTGCAAAGGATCAGAAGATGGAGAGAATTTTTTGTGAGAAATTGTTATCAAAAAGTTTTAGACTTTCTTGTTGTGGCTAGGAATATCATTTGCCTTTGTTCTATTTTCTTGAGTTAAAAAGTTTGTATAACTGTGCATGAGTTTTGTGCCTTTTATGTGATTGGAAAATTAATAAGAAGACTGAGTTCTATGCCTTTGTTGATATTTTTTGTGTTATTGCAAAATCGTCTAAGTTGTGAGCCTTTGATCCTATCTATTTTCATCTTTTACATTGATCATGTCTTGCTTACTCTTTAATGTAATTGAATCCTAAAGATAGATTCACTGTGCTTAGAATTAAGGGTCGAATCAAATTTAGGCGCATCACCATAGTTAGATTTTCTTTCATTGCATTTGTGTTTCTATTTAATTCCTATCGTTTTTCCCTAAAATACTTTTGAGATAAAGAAGAGCCAGCTTCTTTAAAATCTGGAGGTCATTTCAGGTCGTAAGCCCCACATTCTTGAAACTTCCCATTGTTGGTGTTGGAAACAGCGCAATTCTAAGCATCAACAAATATACATTCCAAAACCCCTCAAAGGAGCAACCATAAAACCATGTTTGATTATAAACATAACATCAAAGATGCATGTTGTAAGTGTTAAAATCCAAGTATTACATCACATCTAGCATGATCACGATGGTGCACACACAAACACCTAGGTCCTAAAACTACATGTTGTTTGAGCCCTCTTTAGAGTTTTGAAATGTAGGCATCACTCAATCACTCAGTGAGGACTAGTTGGGGCTATCCAACCCATTTTTATAACCCTTTTTTCCAAGTCAATCTTGTGTCGAAAGTGAAGCTAAGATTTCAAGGAAATAAGAAGAAAAATTAGGGTTGCACATAGGACCAAGGGCAAGAAAATACACAAAAAGCATTTATAGGTGTTAGTGTAGTGATTTGAACTAGCACAAACTATCATAGCTAACCTAGATAGTATCCATAGATAGATGACAATACTGGGTGCCAAAGGGGTCTGAGCTTCATCGTTAGTGTCCACGTAGGTTTCAAGATTACATAAATAATACAAAATACTTTCAATGAGTGTGATGCATGTAGTGAGTAGTATAAATCAAATAATTAGCTAAGTGCTTTTATTGACTCTTTTTTTTCCAGTCACTAAAAATAGTAAGTGTATATCAATCTCTCTTTTACATTCATATTTGTATGGTTAATGTGTTATTTTACATAATCTAAATTTCAACATTTTTATCTTATGTAGATTACACTAATCACAAAATAAATAAAACACCTACATCATTTTCCAAGGAGTCTGCAATATAGAAATCAAATACAAGTCCAGTACTTGGGATTGAAATTCCAATAAATGGGAGTGTTACATGCAAGTCATGTGAGGAGTTGGCTCACTGCCAAAGGAAGCAAGTGCAGAGATGGCATGTGAAGAATAGAGGATAGAGGGTGAAAGATAAAATGCCTAATGGAAACATCTATGGGAGAAACATTTCATGACAAAGAGGCGTAATAGGAACATACACATGAAACTAGTTCTCATGAAGAAGAGCAAGAAGAGGATAATACAAAAAAGGAAGAGACATGGTGATAATCATTGTTGATCAGTGTAAAATCTGAGGAAATAAAAGAATCCAAAGAAAATAAGCCCTCAAAGAACAACAAAAAAGAAAGAAATAATTTAATAAATAAAAATAATATGAATAGGTGGGCGATGCATGGTTGAAACAATGCCATATTTATGGAAAGTGCTTAGGGAGGAGAATGCCATAGTAACCTCCTAAAGGCAAGTTTCTTAGATGTTTGAGTTGCATGAGGAAGATGCAACTTTTGATATTCCTTTTGAATGCCTTAATCCTTCAGAGCTTGGTGTGCAAGAGGGAGAGGCAATACTAATTATTGTAGTGGAATAATAAGGGTTAACATTGATCAAAATGGAAAAGGAAATGTCATGTCAGAATATTGTAAACAATGTGAATGAAAAAACACAAAGAAACAACTGAAATAAAAGGAGGAAGCAATTGTTTTGGTTGAAAGGCACATGACTATGGTCAAGGCTAAGATAGCCAATGAATGCCATATAGACAAGGAGAGGCCAACAAATTTCTTGGGTACACATTGACCAATAACATAAAACCAATCAATCACCTTGGTTTTTTGGGTGAGCAAATTATTGCTTAGAATGAGCACAAAGGAAAGGAACTTAAGGGAAGAGCTCAAGGAGAAAAATCTTAAACATAAGTAGGTTGATTTGAAATAAAATATCGAGGCCTTGGAAAAAATCATGAACCCTTTTCAAATTAAGGCAAAGGCATTTGAGCTTGTCTTCTATAAATTCATGCATTCCACACAAACCATTAGCATACACTTACAACAAGAGCTTGAAGTTAACATGTTTACCATCAAAGACAAAGCTAATAGGCAAACACTATTCAATGAAGCGAAAGAAATCAAAGAGAACATAGAGTAACAATGAAAATAGTTGGCCAAAACATTCAAGAGCCTTCAATTGAAAGCAAGTGATGAAGAGGATATTGCACACAAAGCACATACAAGATAATTACTAGAGTTATAACAAGGATAATAGAAGCATATTGAGTGTGGCACATACCCTATAGCAATTATGACATAATTGGGTGAGATGCCAATCAAAATTGCATAGGTTTGAGTCGTGATCATGCATTGGGATAATTTTGAGGAATAAATTTGACAGAGTGGAGTTTTTAGTGATTCAATAGGATGAGGTCAACTTGTCCAAAGATGGAAAAAAATAGTTCATGTGAGGAGAGGTTGAACTCCAATTTTGGCTAAGTAGAGATCTATGTGAGCATTACTATACAAGAAGACCATTAACAGAGTAAGCCACATTTTGATAAGTTGCACTGCATGTAAAGACATATGTTTGACAAAGTAGTGTGCACATAAAACTATATGATAAAGTTTTGCATGTATATACGTGTGCAAAAGGAGTATAAGAAGGACTTAAGAGTTTTTGGCCAAGTTAAGAAGTGTGTCCTAATAAAGAATTGTGTTCACATATAATAGAGTAAGAAATTATGGATATTCAGGGTGTACATAAAGTAGAGAGCTAGTTATCGAGATTCATAGAGGCACATTAAGTAATGGTTTAATGGCTACGAAGCACATGAGCACTGAAATAGAAAATATAATTATCACAAAGCTCATAAGTAGGGACAACTATTAGCACAAGATATAGAACACATGAATATAGAAGACAATAGATGCAAGACATGGAGTTGATCGTCATGAAAAGGGTTATTTTTGGAAAGTTGAGCCTTTTAGGGTTATGAGTTGTAAATGACAAGAAGTCAGGCTTTGTGTCTATAAAACCATGCATTGCAAATTGTAAAGGGTTCGAGGATTTTTTTATTAAGTTCACATATGTTGATATTATTTTAGCTTATGTTGTTAGTATAACATTTGATGTAAGAATTGTTATTGTTGGAGCTTGTAAACAAATTGTACGTTGATGTAATTTCCACCATTATGATAAGTGTTTATGTTGTTGGAAATTTGATTTAGTATCAAGAAATGGTATACATGTGTATCTTATTTCTTTTATTTTACTATAGATATGTGTTTGCATGTTAATGTTAAGTTTGTGCATGTTCATTAATCACTACCATTTGGTTGTTATCTTCATCACCCAATCCACTGTGTTTCGATAATCTTTTTTTTTTTTATGGGATGAGTGCTCAAGTAATACTTGAGTGATAGGCTAATGTGGCAAGATAGTCTTATTTGTTAGTTTGCTCATGTAGCGCAAGTTTGTTGTGAAGCACTAGAAAAAATACAACAACAGTGTCCCATTCACCATGATCCCATCGGTTTAAAGTGTTAGGATTTTCAAAAAAGTGATTAAGTTAACCTCTGACCTCTTTTGTAAATGTACAAGGAATTACCTCCCCTGGCTTACTCTCAAAGATCAATTCCATCTCAATAGTGGAGATCTTTAATCTATCAATGAAATTCATAAGGAAATCCCTAAAGAATACCTTTATAAGAATTTGTGTAGTCACCATTTATGTGGTGGAAGGATCGAAAGTGGCCTATTAAGACTCCCTTTGTTGGTATAAACCCCAACTTGATTAGTATCTTTCATCTTCGACACATTCAATTTGAAACCTTGAATGCTCGTTGGAGGTTGCACTCTTCTTGGAATTGAAGGTTTTCCAACCTTTGGAAAGCTCTTTTTGAGTCGAAGAAAGGTCATTTACTTTGGTGCATCCTTTATCAAGACTTTTATGTTGGAGACCGACTTCTGCACATAAGTGTTTCACACACTCTATGTCATGCATGCCATTAGTTTGAGACATTTAAACACCTATTTTGGTTTTTTTTATGCCTAGTCAGTTTGGGAGTAGATTCACACCCCTTTTCAATCCTTTTTTTAAGACTTTTCCTTCTAATGATAGTGGCTAGTATGATATATCGGATGATCCTCCATCTCTAATGTTTTTGATTATATAAGGCAGCAGACCAGGGGCCGAACCCTTACAAAAGCAAAGGAACCACGAAGGCCATCAACATAAAAGATGCCTTACGATAGGAATGACACCATCAGTGTACCAATAGACACAACAAACTAAAATAAAACAAGAACAAGAAAAATGAGAGATAGAGAAATCTCTCCTTACATAACCATAGATTTGATGAGATCATTCAATTTCTTAATATCCTCTACATTGACAGCAGAAGTAGTATTACCCAATTCCTGCAGCATATACATGTTTAGGAGAATAGAATTTTGGAGCCCAATGGTAAATTTCTACTCTAATTTCTAGATACAACCCTTTAGGGCAGCAATTTTAGCTTTCAAACCAATCTCGATTTTGATTTCCTCGTCAGCTTCCTCCACATACATTTTTTCCTCTTTGTCAGCATTTTTTGCAATGTTAGCACCATCCTCTATAGTAGCCTCAAATTCTCTTGCCTCATGCTTACCTTCAGTATCCTTAGAGATTTCTTGAACTTCTAATTCCTTGTACTCTTCCTCCTGGGTGGCTTCCTCTGAGGTGCTCTCCGAATAGTCAATAAGCCTAGCCTTAGGAGCAAGTTTGCCAACAATCCACCCCAACCGTCGAACTCCTGAGGAGAGGCCCTCCTTACTAACCTTAGTGGACATATGGGATTTACCACCTTGACCCCCAGTGGTCCTACCAAGATTTTTATGAGTCCCTACAGTGGTCCCCCCAATACTCTTTTCACCAGCAAAAAACTTCCTTTTCTTGTCCTTTGTACTCACAAAGGAGCTAGGGGTGTCAATGGGGGTCTCCTTAAGAGTAGAAAAGGAGACATCTTTAGTTTTGGTAGATATAGGGGAAAGACAGGGCTCATCGATAGCATCACCAGCCAAAGGGTTAGCAGAAATATCCCTGCTATCAATTCTAATAGTCTTGGACGACTCCAGGGCACGATGGAAATTATACAAATAGAAAATGAGGCCCTGATGGAAGGGGATAGGATTCATATCAAGGTTGTTTGCCAATTTTTCTCTCACCCTAAGGACAGAATGTTCTAGGGAGGAGAGCAAATAAAAGGGAAAATTAATGAGAGCATTACGCCTAAAATGATTTTAAAAGGGGAGATGATAATTATAGAATCTGGTGAATCTTCCTTCTAGTGTGAAATACTTCATGAGGATGAAGCACACTCCATCCCACAGCTCGGGTAATTTAGCTCTATTAAATCCTCCTTAGTAAGGAGCAAGTTCTTCACCTTCTCCTAGAAACAACTTGTGGCTGGAGGGGTCCATGATTTTTGTTTTCCTTTGTAGCTTCATCCCCTGCGTGGACATGCCTGTAGCCATAGCTATCACCTTTTCAAAAATTTCAAAGCTATTTCCTCTAATAGTGACTTCCCAGTTTAACCAAGACCTCACAAATTACTCAGACAAATTTTCATTAAACCCATTGAGCCTCTCTAGGTAGGGACTAATCCCTCCCTCTTTGCAGGAATGCCAGACCAATGGGTTATCTTTGAACTCACAGCAAGAGACTGGTTTCGTTCAAATTTTGTTGCCCCCCATTTTGGATTTACAGACCAGACCAAGAGAATTCCCAATTTTAACCTTCGTAGTTGAAATGGATTAAAGTCCTTGTTCCTGAATATGCATAATGATGATGTGGTATCACATAAATCGGAGTATCATGCAGAGATGATATTTACTTCTCCCATGCTTAAAAATCATTTATCGATGATCTCCATAATGAAGTCCGCTCACCTTAACACATTGGTACAATAAATAAAAAATGGTTATCAAAATATTACAATAGGCACCAAACTCTGAGATCCATGTTGGCACCCTCCAAATGGACTGACTAATAGAGCTATCCTTCTCATATGTCTGACTCATCCTTAACAAGTCGTTTCCTTTTAGATAATATCCCTAATGTTTAAAGGGATGTGATCTATTTGGCGCCAACATCGCCAATTTGAAAATTATTGGCCAAGATTGGCACAAACATCAGCAACACTATTTCCCTCTCTATAAATATGTGAAATATCAACTCTGGTAATCTTCGGCAAAAGAAATTGAATATCTCTAATGATATCTTTTAACTTAATGCCCACATTTGATGCTTTATTAACTACATCGATGACCATTTTAGAGTCCCCCTGGGTACTCAAACTCTTTATATCTAGGGATATAGCCAATTTTATCCCTCATAGGAGAGCCATTGCTTCAGCATAGTTATTACTCTAGTAGCCTATTCCACCAGCATAGGCAGCAATCATCCACCCTTTGTCATTTCTTATAATCCCTCCTCCACTGGCTTTACCATCAAACTTGGAGGCCCCATCAAATTTAAGTTTCATCCAGTTAGGCTTTGGGGGAATCCATTTAGTATTAAGTCTCTAAAGAATATTGGAATTATTATAAGCAAGAATATGTTTTAGAACCTTCCATTTAGCTACAATTTATTCTTCTTCTTGAGTTAGGGGTTTCTCCGCAGTATGAATATGAGCAATGGTGATACTTTCCAAAAGAGTCTTAATAAAATAATGAAACACCTGAGAGGCATTTCTAGTAGTATCCCTAAAAATTTTGTGGTTACGCTCTTTCCATAAAATCCAACTCAAGCAGGGTAGAGTTTGATTCCATAATTTCATGAGCCAAGGATAAGAAAAGTTAGGATTCCAGCTGATAATGACTTCTTTAAGGTCAGAGTTACAGACCCACTCAATACCAAAATTATTTAGTATTATGCCCCAAAGTTCTCAAGCAAAATCATAGTATATGAAAAGGTGAGAAATTGTTTCCTCTTTTGAATAACACAAATAACATCTGTTGACCAGGGTAAACCCTCTCTTTTGAAGATTGTCTTGAGTTAAGATTTTGTTATGAGCATCAGCCCACCAAAACATGTTAATTTTGGGTATAATTTTATAGTTTCAATCCTTTTTCCATATATCTTTATTCTAAGCCTCAGGAATCAATAATTGATAAGCAGACTTGATAGAGAACCATCCATTCTTATTTGGCCACCAATATTGTTCATCTTCACATGGGAAGAGAGGGATTCTAATCCCCTAAATCAACTGTTGAATCTCTAAAACTCTAGGAAAGAGCTCAGGCCAATGAGCATAGCAATTTGATAGATTTTTCCATTTCCTTATGCCATTGTTATTATCCATGTAATCACTGACTTTATCACCAAAAAACTGAGTAGCAATGTCAGCAATCTCTCCATAGTTTCCCTGTGTGATGAGATCCTTATCCTTTACCCAAATGTCATTCCAAAATTTGATATGCCAGCCATTTCCCAATTTTCATCTAATTCATTGCTTAAGAAGGCTTCTATTTTTTAGCATTTTATTCCATATCACAGATCCCTGAGGTAATCCTACCTGTTGAAGAAAGTTGGGACCATCAGTACTATACATATATTTGGCATACATTATTTTCCCCCCAATCATTATTTTTATGAATCAGGTTCCAGTTGATTTTGGAGAGAAGGGCTTTGTTCATGTTCTTGGTAGATCTAATATTGAGTCCACCATGTGATTTCAGAAGGCACACTTTTTCCCATCTAACCAAAGACATTCTCTATTTATCTTCCAGTCTCGTCTATAAGAACTTTCTTTGAATTTGTTCCAGTTTATCAGCAAAATATGCAGGTATTTTAAAGAGAGATAGGAAGTAGGTAGGAATCCCTTGAAGAGAGGCCCGAAGAAGATGCAGTTTGCCTGCACTGCTGAGAAATTTCCCTTTCCAACCAAGAAGTTTCTTCTGAGTTCTTTCCAAAATTCCATTCCAAAAACCAGGAGATACTTCTTTGATCGAGGGGAAGGCCCAAATAGGTAGCAAGTAGGACAGCTTCAGCGCATTCTAGAATGTCAATGATTTTTTGTTTAAGGTCATTAGGAGTATTGAAGAAGTACACATTGCTTTTTCAGATATTTATGCTTTGTCCAAACTCTATGGCGTAGTTATTCAAAATATTCTTCCATCTCCTAGCTTTAATCACCGAGGAGATGCCAAAAAGAATGGTATCATCCACAAATTGTTGCACCGCCATAAGAGGAAGGGAGGAAGTTGATTTGATGCCCACTAGATGTTTAGAGACTATATCGGCTTGTATGTATCTTGCCAGTGCCTCCACCATTATGATGAATAAGTAAGGAGAGAGAGGGTCCCCCTGGCAGATTCCTCTCGAAGAAGAGAAGAAACCTCTAGGGACCCCATTAACCAAAATTAAAAATTTGCAGAAGAGACAACGTTCCACATTAGAGGAGACATTTTATCATTAAACCCAAATTTCTTGATGACTTGGAACAGAAAAGTCCATGAGACCCTATCATATGCTTTAGAAATGTCTAGCTTAAGAGCCATACCAGGGATTCTACTCTTGTCCATGGAATGAATAGTCTCATGGGTGGAGATCATAGCATCAAGAATTTGCTGACCTGGGACAAAGCCTTTTTGGGCAGGGGAAATAATTTTGTCTGAAAGAGGTTGCATTCTCATAACCAGCACTTTAGTGTAGAGCTTATAAATAATGTTGCATAGACTAATAGGTCTGAAATCTGTAAGGTGTGTGGGCATGACTTTTTAGGAACAAGTACTATAAAAGTATTATTAGCTTGTTTCAAAAGTTTACTAGATCTGAAGAAGTCACGTTAGCAGCAGTAAGATCTATTCCCACTATATCCTAATATTCTTGGAAGAATATAGGAGGGAAGCCATCAAAACCCGGTGCTTTGAATGAACCCATAGAAAATAAAACAACACAAACTTCCTCCTTGGATATAGGCCTTAACATCTCCAAATTATCTTCCTCAGTTATCAAATAGGGGATTTTATCAATGAATTGGTTCATAGTACCATCATTCCCATCATCATTATTTTGTTCAGTGAGCAAATTCTGAAAGAATACCTTGGCTTGTTGCCCTATCTCATTATCTTCAGTTATAATGTTGCCATCATCCAAACATAGCTTTGTTATGGAGTTAGTCTTCCTGTGTTTCATGGCCGAGAGATGAAAAAAAGCTGTGTTCCTGTCCCCCTCTTTGAGCCATTGAACTCTAGATTTTTGTTTCCAAATAACCTCTTCTCTGTCTATAAGATTCTTCTAGTCAGAAATCAGGACATTCTCTTCTTTAGAAGTGTCTTCTGAATCATCACCTTGAGCCATCCGTTGTTGAATATATGTAAGTTTTCCAGCTATGTTTTTCTTTTGATGAAAGACCTGACCAAAGCTATATCTATTCCATCCATAAACTTCCTGTTTGATATGCTAAAGTTTTTTGACTAATCTAAACATAGGAGTGCCCTGAATAGGAATTTGCCACCATTGGGCCACCAATTGTCTGAAGTCTTTATGTTTAATCCACATAGCTTCAAAACGAAAGGGGAAAGACCACGTTGTCCCTGATCTTTCCAACTGAGGAAGACTGGGCAATGATCAGACATGGTTCTAGGAAAAGCTTGCATGTGCATATTATGATAATCATTCCAGTTGCTAGAGATAAGGAATCTGTCTAACTTGACTTGAATCATTTAGTCTCTTCTTCTGTTAGACCAGGTGAAATTTTGATTTTGCAATTCAATATCCAACAGTCCCCAATCATTAATAAATTTAGCAAAGTCGAACATGCTGTTAGAGTAATCAATAGTCCCACCGTATTTTTCAGAAGGGTATAACGGAGTGTTAAAGTCTCCAGCCAACATCCATCTAGTGTGTTGGGTATTAGTCCTGAAGCTACTCAAATCTGTCCATAAATTTTGCCTCAATGCTTTGTTATTCGGGCCCTAGACATTGATCAACGACCAGTTCAAGGAGGACAAAGAGAAGTTGATAATAAAAAAATGCTTATTATAAGCAACAAGAGATCCCTGAATTTTAGCACTGTTCCACATAGTTACAATCCCACCTGAAGCCCCTTCAGCTAGACTAATGCAAAAAGCAGCCTTAGGCCATATGTAGCCAGCTATTTTCTTAAAACCCTCCTCATTCATCTTGACCTCTTGGAGTAATAAAATATCTAATTTATTATCTAAAATGTAGTTTTTAACCTCAAATTGTTTGGAAGAACTGTTAAAGCCCCTCAGGTTCTAGGATAAAATTCTCATTTAGAGGATTTGAGGGAATGGGTCTCCAGTGTTTTTTGTTTACCACTGGCAATCTCTCTTTGTCTCGTTTCTCTTAGTGTTGGTCTCCCTTGTTTGGGATCGGTGCCAATATCTACAGATTTTTTACCTTTGCGATTCTTTTTCTTTGGGGTAACCCATTCTTCCTGTTCATTGCTACGACCATTTTGTCCTATTTCATCTATTACTGAATAATTGCCTGATTGGTCACCTATTTCCAGAGCATGGAAAATATATATGTTTGAATGTAAGGCTGCTTCTCTCTCAGTATCTACTATTTCTGGAGGTAGTTCCACCTGAATGTCTCTTAACACCTTGCCTTCTACATCATCTCCATCTATCGGTTGGGCACATATTTCTCCTTCCTCAGGCATATTGGTCTGTTGATCCAAAGAGTTAACTGTGTCTATTATAACCTTCTGACTATCACTATCCAAGACCTTTTTGTTATTTTCCTCTAGGACAGCTTTTTCCTCATTACCAGGGACCTCCTCTTGACCAGCATTTTCTCTAACCTTTTCAGTATTATCAAGGTTTTTCACATTACCTCCATTCCCTGACTGTCAAAGTTTCTGGATTTGTGAGACTGAGCCTCACCTTCTACTGGGGAATCATCTTTCCTTCCCGTTTGCTTCGTCTTACATTGGGTCATTATATGTCCCTTTTTTCTACATATTTGACAGAAACTGGTAGCATTTTCATATATGATCGGCTGAGTCCAAGTCCCATATTTAGAGTTTAACTCTATAGATGTGGGGAGGTCTGATTAATCTCTACATTGACACACAATCGAGCATACACACATCTGGATTGCGTTCTAGTGGTATGGTCTACAGTGACATATTGGCCAATAGAGTTGCCAATAGTCGTAAATATTTTTTCATCCCAGAATTCCAATGGGAACCCTAACAATCTTACCCAAGCAGGAGCCGATTTGCTGAGGTCCGAGTTGGGGTCGAATCCCAGTTTCCACGAGCACAAGGCAAGCGAATGTGGACCATACAACCATGGTCCTCCAGCAAGGATAGTTATCATATACTCCATATTCATAACTCTAAATAGGAATAAGCCTCTTGCCATAGCAGTGATCAAAACACTACCTTTAATTCTCCACCGAGACATTACCCATTTCCTAACCATCTCAATATTAGGACGGAAGGAGAAAAACTTACCTACCAACGCAAGGTCCATGGTCGCCACAATTTCCTCAACCAAGTCATTCGGGATAGTCAGGGCCGTACCCTCAGTGGAATCATTTTTGACAGGAAGACTCGACGTGTTTTTAGTGGAACACGTCTTTTCACCTGTTAACACTTTCTTCCATCCGTTGGAGGGAATGTCCTCTATCAGATTTAGGTTCAGGTCCCCAGAGGCACTGCCTTTGGCAGTGCTTCCATTGGATCCGTGAGCACTCAAGTCGCACTCAGAGGGCCCTACAAGACTGGAAAAAACCAGTTTCAAAATTTTCCGAGCAATTGCAACCGAAATAATCTAAAAAATTGGAAGAGGTATATATTGATGACACCTCCATCTCTAATGTTTATTTTGCTTACTCCTATTATTTAATGACCTTATATATTTTGAATACTTGAAAAATCTTTTATTACAAAATTTTTGATACTAATTTTTAATTGAAAAGTTAGTTTTAAAAAATATGATGTTAAGTGGTTTTAATTAATTTTATTAATTAGAATTATGGTCATTTGAGGTTCTATCAATCTCCTTTTTGAATCTTCCACATCAATGTAAAGTCTTCTCTTAAAATGTTGGTATTCAACCGACTTGTGTATATGATTAAGAAAAGGCACATTTTCAATCGGAAAATCGACGTTAAAATTATAAGATATAAGAATATAAATTAGAAGATTCTAGTTATGAAACGTCAATGTCATTCATAAGTCAAATTGTTGTTAAGCGAATCTTTAACTATAATTATTAATAACTAAAATTAGTGTTTCCAAGTCTTCTACCCTAACCTAAGCATGCCCTTCAGATAAGAACCGATTTATTCACTATATCACAATATCACGCGCATCTTTCGAACATGTTTGAAATTTTCAAAGTCGCATCATTAGATTCCATAAATATTGTCGTGTATATTCTGTTATTTTACAATTGAGTGACATTCATGTTTTTAATAAATATATGCGCTTTTTTTCCTTTGTTTTTTAAAATTAGTGGAGATATGAAAAATATATTTATTAAAAATGAGAGGAGAGATAAATTTTAAGATATTTATTTTGGATTTGTTATATAATTTTATTTAGAAGTAAAATAAACATGTTTTAAAATTTATTGTATGTTAAAAATATCATAGATTTTTATTGCTTTCTTCAAGAAAGAAGAAAAATTATCGTATGATAGTTAATAAGACGTCAAATTTAAGGTCAAAACTATCTTATAATGATCAAACAAACATCACATTTATACTTTCCTCCACTTTTCCTTCTTGTAATTGTAGATTACACCTATTGATATAATAAACAGAGAATTTGTATAACTCAAAAATAAAATACATAAAAGGCTACTTCCAAATGGTTTAGTATTTAAAATTAATGGTTTTGTTAGGAAATATTTCAACTTTACATGAAACTATGCAATGGTAATTGTGCACAATGCAAGCGTTATGCAAGGTGTTTTACATAGGATGTTACCCATATAGATTGCATGAGTTAGGATAGTTGTGTAATCTTGAGTGGACACTGCCTTTGCTAGTTGTGTAAGGTTTTCAACGTGTGGGAATGATGAAGTAGTTGCATTGGATATTCTAGTTAATTTCATTCCACTTTGTGAGATTGCAAAGTAGTGCACAATGGTTGAGTCGCAGTAATGTGTTATGTAACATGCAAAGCAATGAAAGGATATTGGAAAGCATTCTAAACAATGGTTTAATTATATCTATCAGATTGGAGAAGTGTTAACAATGTCTTGGTGGCACTCTAACATAGAGCTGTTAAAGAGAATTACACATTGTTCACTTAGCACAATAATTGGTGAATGCAAATTGTCTTGTTATGCAAACGTTACAAGTGAAGTTCTTGATAAAGGCATAATTCTTCTAGGGAAGGGGTAAATAAATAAATCATGTGGTTAAGCATCTACATAACAAAGGTTATTGAATCCTGAAGACATATGGTCAAGTGTGTGCATTGTAATATATAAAATAAAACACTGTATGAAGGTTGTAGAACCTTGAAGCTTGGTTTTAGCATTGTAAGACTGTCTGATTTATATTATAATTAAGAAGGTTATTGTGTTGGTTTTTTAACCTAAAAGAGTTTTCTTAGGTGAAATTCATGTTTATGTTGTCATCTTTGTTTGTATTGGATTCACATAAGGGAAGTCTCCCATGTGTTCGTTTATCTGCACAAGTCTATTCCCAACATGTTTCAATTATGACCTTATATATTTCATAATAAAATTTACAAAACAATTATATTCTACAAATAACATGACATATGATATACTATCAATGATTAAATTCTTTAAATTTGTCTAAATGGAAAGAAAGTCAACCCTTGTGAAACCCATGAGAGAGTTAGCACATCAACAAATGTCTACATGAAAAGAAAAATCCAACCAAACCTAACTACATCTGAAACGAATAGTAACTTACAACCCACCAAAGCCAACGCAACAACACAAAAGAAACCCAATTTTGAATCATGGTCACAATGACATGCATCAATGAGCTCTCTGCAACCTTTCATAGTCAACGTAAATTTCCACATCTAAATCATATTTAACATTTACAAATGATGTATAACCACAATCTAGGGATAACCTAAAATAATATGCAAATCATGTGCCTAATCACATATACACAATTTTCACCAACACTAAAACCTTTCACATCCATAGTTTTTTATTTGATATTGGAGGAGGAAAAATTACAATCAAACCCTTACAAGCACAAAAAATAAACCAAAACCCCAAACATGATGCATCTTTTTAACCTCTAAGTTATGGTCTTTATCTCCATAATAAATAAGGTTGTTATTATTAAAACCTTTAATTGACACCTATCATCCCAAGTATGACCAACTTGATTTATTCTTCCTCCTCAACCTACTTCCACATGTCTAATAAAAAAACACAACTAAATTGAAATCTATGGCACCCTAGCGGACCTCCTTATTTCGTAAAAATATTTAACGAAAAAGGCACACAATAATAATTTAAAAAAAAAATCTTGTTCAAATCTTAAAAGATAAGTGAAATATAGAGTTAAATTACACTGTTTTTAAAGGTCCTAAGTTAATGATTATACCATGTTAATGTTGACGTAGGGAAAAACACATGGTATATATTTTTTTACACAATATATATGGTTTTAGTTGCGCTACATTTATGTGGCAAGGTGAAAGAAAATAGTTCTTATTGGTGTATTCATGGCTCCATAACATCAACTTATCAAGTATTATCATTAATTTGTGTTACATTTATGTGTTAAAATAAAATAAAATAGTTTTTATAATCTATTTGTGGTTTCATAACATTAATTTATACAAAAACTTAATTTGGCCATCTTATAAATGGATTGAAACCAATATATTCGTCCAATCTTATTCATATATTTTGTTTTGTTCCTTGCCTTTTGCCCTTTCATGCTTAACAAAATTGATGAACTTTAATGTACCCTTGTTTAGGGTATTACAACATTAATGTGATATACCTGTATTTAAACATCTGTCTTCCATTCCATAAATTCTCTTAAGTTTGTGGAACATTAATTCAAATAGTAAAGTGAGTGGATAATATGTTAACTCTTATAATAGGTTTTACAGATGTCAAGCTCCTTAACTATTATAAGGGTAGTTTAGAATTTATAGAATATAATGTAAATAACTATTAAAAATAATCAACTAGTTTGCATAGCCCTATTATATGCTCTAATGTCACATGGATAATCTAATTTGCAATACATTATCCTCTAGCCTCCTTAATAAAAAACGTGATCATTAAAACCTTTCAAAAATGGCATACCCTGATTTAATATGGGTGAACATTCAATATTGTACCTCCTCCATGACATATAGTCATCCCATCCTTGTTACAAAAATAATTCCTCATCAATTACATCGACTTTAGAGAATGCTTCATCTATCCCTCACTAAATTGGTAATGAGGTCAAAACTTAGGACTACATAGATTCAACAATACATAAATCCAATGACATAAAATTTGAGTCTATGGAGATAAAGTTTAAGCAATACATAATATATTTGAAAGGTGTCTTATTTTAGGATGGAGTGAGCTTAAAAAAATAACTTTTACTTCTATGCATGGATTTTTAAATTCTCGTAATTAAAATTTAACAAGTTATATTACTTTTATTAAATGTAATTTACTTTCCAAATGAATATTATAGACTAGTGAACTCCTAAATAACTCTATCGGTCAGTGAGTTGCTTTAAACAGGGAATTGCTCCAACCTCATCTATGCCCACACTAATTGGTGGAAACACAAAATAATGACATGCTAAGTAAATCTATTGCACACATGAAAAGAATTCAAATTAGGCATATAATTCAAGTGAAAAGACCATAGTTGTGGATTAAGCCCCATGAAATGAATCACTCGTGTAAGGTGATTCTTATCCCTTTTATGTTGACATTTTTGTCTTCTACTTCCTCTTTTCTAGTGTATTTAAGGTGAAAGATAAATACAATTTTTGGTTCCAACCTACTAAACATGCTCCTTGAGTGTATAAGACCCCCTCATGTGAATAAGATAACTTTTTCACTTTAGGTTATATATATTATTTAAATGTTGTACACCTTATATTTGGACCTCATCACTGAGTTAAAAAGTAAACCAACCCCTCCCAATCCACCACTAACATACACACATTAGTCCATTAAGATGATTGTATATGATACATTGTGTACAAAACTTTATCTCGTCCATGTTTCCACTTGTGTTAACCCATCCATTAACCCATAGATACTTAAGCCCAAACAAACTCTCCCTAATATAAATTTGTATTCCTCTTTCCACATAACCCCTTTAAATAGTCAATCAAATTGACATCTACCCAACCCCTCTAAATAATCGATCAAATTGACCTCTACCCTTCTCATTACGTATACCCCTTGTGTCCATATACAAAAAAGTTAATCTCTTTAATGTAAAATATTTTTCTCTTGCAAGGCCCTTTAACATAATCTACTAAATTGACACTCTACCTTATTCCTTATACCATATGTAATCTTTGTTAGAAAACAAGGCCTCACCTAGTACATGTATGCTGAATTACTAGTTTATGCAATGTTTCACCCCTTCTATGCGGTTCAATGAATTCATACTAATGTTAGTTTAATTATAAGGGAGTCCCCAATATGTGCATTATGCACCAAACATCAAAATTTCTCTTAACTCTATCTAATAATTTACCTCTCCTTTCACTTGTATTGTTCTTTAATTGATGTATATCAGATTGTTATCATTGGCATACTTCCAATAAATGTGCTCTTTGTATTTACCATATTGACTCTATCATAACTCTATCTTATGCTTCACCTATATGCTTGTACACAACTCCCTCAAAATAGTATTATCACCTATTTAGCTATTGGTAGGATTTATTTAGACGTGCACAATGTGTTGGCCAAATCAACAACATCCTAACTTTATCATTCCATTGCTTTGCCTCCATAATCCTAACATTATGTTGATACATATTCATTATACAAGAATAGTAACTTGTATCCTAACTGCATCTGATGTTTCACCTCCTTCTATGGATACAACCCTCAAAACAATATTAACATCCATTTAACTACTTAAAAATTTTCCATATACAAACCCTAAAATAACATTCACACCAATTCAACTTTAGTAAAATTCCTTTAGACAAACACTAATATCTACACTCATTTAATTATTGTCAATTTTTTCTTAGACACACACTAATTTAATTTCTCGAGGTTATGTATGTTTTGTTTTGGATATATCGCCTTTATCCTTGACCAAGCCTATGATTTGATAAAATATTACTAGTGGCATCCATTCGACCATTGGCGAAAGTTTTCTTGATCACATTAATATTGTCTTTGACTAAGCCTAAGATTTAGCCAAAAACTAGTAATGCCATCCATTCAACCATTGGTGAAATTTTCCTAAATAAAATCAGTAATCACACACTTCAACTTATTAGAAAAATTTTCATGGACATACATTATACTAACAAAAGTCACTCTTGAATGAGCCCATGATTTACATTACCATATCCACATCCATTTAATTCTTGATAAATTTTACTTAGACGAACTCTAATTTTGATACCCATTCAATTATTAACAAACTAACTTTAAAGGAAAACAACTAACCGACCAAATTAACTATATCATTAATCAAACATATGATTATACAACTATAATATTAACACCCTTTCAACGATTTGTGAACTTTCATCACATGAAAATTAATGTTGACACTTATTTAACCATTAACAAACTTTCCCTACACAAAGTTGGTATTGGTACTTATTCTAACTATTTGTGAACTTTTCTTAAATGTAAGGTAGTAGTGGCATCTATTCAACTATAGGGGAAGGTCACCTTCCCTAGATATAACCCATACACCATACAAATCAATTCTCCTTGGTTAAGCCATGTCTTGGCCAAGTATGAGTATCATAGACAAAGTTAGTATTGGAATCTATCTAACTATTAGTGAACTTTCCCTGTAAACTCATTTAATTATTGGTGAACTTTTCCTTGAAATTTATATAACTATTGAGTAAATAATTCTTAAATATAATCCGCATTTAGGTGGATTAGTAAAGCTCAACTTACTTCCAAGCTTGGTCATAAAATTAAAATTTAAGAAGTCAAAAATTGAACAATATATAAGGCAAAACAAAGTAAAAAAGGCTCGTGTTTTTTCTTCAAAAAAGTCTCATACACCAAAATTGACGTGTTAATTAAGTTGTGACCTTAAAAAATCACCGTTACCTTTACATTAATAATACATCAATCAAATTGAATCTATCTGTGATCAAATTTATGATTTGGCCCAATAGTAATGTTGGTCCCCATAATGTATTGCTTAATTCACTAATCTTAAGTGATCTTGTGATTTGACTAAGTATTGATGTTAGTCCCCATTCAATTAATGGTGAATTTTTCCTAAACAAAAACTATTGTTGTCAACCATATAACTATCGATGTATAACATTCGAGAGGAATAAATAATGTTACATGATTGAATTTAATGCCACTAATAAGTATGATATTTTTTTTTACACAAGGATGAAAATCAAATAGAAAATGAAGACATTGATAACTTAAGTGAAGACGGGATCACACTAACTTAAATACGAGACAAGTAGGTGCAAAATCTTAAAAAGAAAAGTGAGAAGAGAATATATTCTTTTTATACCTCATAAATGGTAGAAACACAAATAAATTGTAGAAACATAACAACATCATATCAAAGAATGCTCTACATATTATAACATCTCTACCATTTTTGAAGAAGGGAAAGTTGAAAAAGTTGGAAACTTCTAATCATAATTAATTACAAGAAGACAAAACTTCAAAATTTAAATAATAATTTAAAATCCAACTTTCAAAATATATTTTTCCCTACAATTTCTTACTCATTCCATAATACTCTTATTCTTATAATTTTATAAACTATTTTAATCTAATAAACATTATTAAAATCTCCATCTATTTAACTATCAATCATTAAACCCTAAACTAAAAAAAAAAATCCCCAAACATCCCTCTCCCCGGGGGCCATTACTCCCCCATGGAACAAGTGAAAAGGACATACAAATGAAAGTTAAAGACATTGCCTAGGCGCGTTAGTGTGAATACTAGGACAAAAATTAAAAATTAAAAGCTGAAAAGCCTTTTAATAGGCTATTAAAAATATTGTATTAAAAAAGTCTTCAAATCTTTTACTTTCAAAGAGAAGAAACCTTAAAAAACACTTTTGAACTTTAAATTTTTTACCCTCCCCCGCCGTTCAAAACATAAACATGGGTGCATATTCTCTACTGGCTCTACATATACAACGTATATATACCAAATCTTAACCTCGTCTTCGTCTATTTCAGGTCCCCGGTTCGAATCTCCTCAGGCTAAAATCCCCGGCTAAAAACATGCAGCAGGCGACAACGAGCTCAGATTACAGTCAACGCTAAGGAAGCGAAATGTCGGGCTTCGGTTGCGTGGAGTGAAGGACAACTCAGTTTCACACTCTCTTCCGCGCCAAACCACAAAAAGCCATCCACAATTTCCACCAAAAGTCATCATATCATAACAATAATAATATTCATACTATTTATTTATTGTTCATACGGCATTTGGATCCAAATGTTGTGCTTTGCAGCCGGTGTATTGGCTGCAAATCTATCGTCAGAGAATGTGGAAATGCAGGGTTGATTTTTGGTTCCATGGGAGGGGATTTTAAATTGGCCTGCTCGGCAGTTGAAATGGAGCAGACGCGGAGCAAGAGAAGCAAGCACAAACACGATTCCTGAGCCTTCAACCTCCCCCTCGCCATCACCCCCAGCCCGCCCAAAAAAAGAGAGCAAGAAAACAGAGGAAAAAAAAGTAGATCTCGGGTATTTTTTATTGGCCGATATTGGACGAGGAACTGATAAATTTGCATATCTAGAGGTTTTCTCGTCCAAAGTCCGAGGAAAATTGATAAATTTGCGAAATTTTGATTTTTTTTGGGGTGAATTTGGAGGGGAAACCGATACATTTACAAAATTGAGGGTTTCTTGGCTGAAATTAAAAGGAAAACTGTCAAAAGTTTAAATATCTCAGGGCTTCTTGGCTAAAATTAGAAGGAAAACTGTTAAAGCTTCAATATCTCAGGGCTTCTTTGCTGAAATCGGTAGGAGACCGATAAATTTATAAAGCTTCAAAGTTTGTCGACCAAAAGCGGTAGCAAATTGGTAAATTTACAAAATCTCAGGTTTTTCCGGCCGAAATCGACAGTAACCTGGCAAGTCTACAAAACTTCAATGTTTCTTGGCCGAAATCCGTAGGAAAGTGGCTAATGTACAAACTCTCAGGGTTTCTCGGTCGATATTTTGAAGGAAAACTGTTTAACTTACAAAATCACAGGGTCGACTGAAATCGGCAGGAAACTGATGCATTTACGAAATTTCGTAGTTTCACAGCTGAAGTCGGTAGGTTTAAAAAAAATCTGAGGTTTATTGGGCCAAATGGGGAGGAAACTTGTAAATTAAAAAAATCTCAAGGTTTATTGGCGGACTTCGGTAGGGACTGTTAAATTTTCAAAACCTCAAAGCTTTTCTTCCAAAATCGGAAGGGAAATTGGCAAGTTTTTAAAATCCGAGGGTTGCTCCTTCCGAAGGGTTTCTCGGTCAAAATCGGAAAGAAAATTGCTCGAAAATTTCAAATCTCAGGCTTTTCTTGGACGTAGTCGGAAGGATAACTGCAAAATTGAGGCTCAGGGTTTGTAGGCCAAATTCAGAAGAAAACTTCTAATTTTTTTAAACCTAAGGGTTTTGAAAGGCGAAAACTGCTAAATTGTCAAAATCTCAGGATTTGCTTGGTCGAAATCGGAAAGAAGACTGCCAAGTTTTAAAAGGTTTCAGGGCTGTTGGGCCAAATTCAGAAGGAAAACTGCTAAATTTACAAAACCTGGGGCCTTGAAAGCCAAATTCAAAACAAACTCTGGCAAATTTATAAAATTTCAGGGTTTCCTGGCCGAAATTGGAAGGGGAACTGTTAAATTTTCAGAGAAGGTCTATTTTTTGGGTTTTTTTTAAGGGATTTATTCAGGGTCGGGCACAACGGGGGCCAAGTTGTCAAAGCGGGGGTCCGGGGATGGGGGGATCGGGAGCAGCAGTCGGCAGAAGCTTATCAATTTTGTGTCCGGGGCTCACTACATTCGAAACCTTGTTTCGAAGAAGCGGAGGAGGCTGGTTGTGGCGGGGTTTGATCTTGACATGTCATATATCACTGATCGAATCCTGGCCATGTCTTTCCCTGCTGAACACATGCGGGCTATGTACAGGAATCCTCTCTGGCAGGTCAAGCGAGTGCTTGACATGCGCCATGCCAGCCACTACAAGGTAAATTTAGTTCGAAACTAACAATGCAGTCTTATCTAATTTTTTTTTTGATGAAATGTCTTCCTGTGGAAACCTTACATTCAAAATTTGTTGAAATTCTGAATATGCCTTTCTGCAGAAACCTTAGATACAAAATTTATTCTTAGGTTTCATAGATCTTATTCAAAATTTCAAATTTCCAAAGGTGGACATATGTAGTTTTGAAAATTTTGGATGTCACTGTGCTATAATCTTGATCTGCATTAAAAAAATGAAAATCTCATAGAATAGGGTTTGATTATTTTCCTCGAGCCCAAAACATGCTTGTTGCAAAATCATTTTGCTTTTTTCTGCTTGTTCTTGCGTTTTTTTCATTTTTTAAGCATAAAGTGAAAATCCTCAATCCTTTAGACTGATTTGGTTTCCACTTCCCCTGCTGTGTCAAAAAATTTGCCCTTTTTGAAAATGTGTGTTCTGTTATTGTTAAATTTGGCATTGTTAAGCAATTGTAGGATGGACTTTCATGGTGCTATTTAATGTCCTGTTAAATCCTTTTGTTGCAGCACTTTCAGAAAATAAAATTGAAGTCCTGCGCAGGAACTAATGATTTTCAGTAAGAGATTTGGATTGTATGTTTGTTCCTTCACAATTTTCATCTTTTGAGCATAAAGTGAAAATCCTTGATCCTTCAGACCAAATTTGGTTTCCCATTTCCCCTGTCATGTGGAAAGCTTCACCATTTTTTATGATGCGGGTTCTTTTCTTGTTAAATTTTGCATTGCTAGATGTTTGTAGGATACAGTTTCATGGCTCTGTTTAAACATTATTATGATGTTAAATCCTTTGGCCACAACAATTTTTAGAAAAAAAATCTGGTGTTCTGCGCAGGAACTAATGATTTCCACTAAGAGTTTTGGAGCGTGTCTGTTTCTTCCCAATTTTGAATTTTTTGTTCGTAGCTCCATTTTAAAGTAGGAGAGTAATATTGTTATCATGTCCTATATCCAGAGCAATTCCAGGAAAATTTTGTGAATAGTGGTTAATTGCTCCATAATTGGAAAGACATTTCTTATCTTTTTTTCAGATTCTCTATTTTAGTAGCTTGTTGCCTAGCTATTTCAAAGTAACTTTGATGGTTTTTTGCAGAGAATTCCCTGCGTACAGAGATTTCTTGCACCAGAATTGGAGACACTTTTCATCTGTTTATCAGGAATTTTGGATTTAGTAGCATTAGATCTTTCTGTTTTAGGTATTTCAAATTAGCTTGGTCCTATTTTGAAGTTTGTTGTCTGTGAGTAGTGAATTTTTTGCACCAGAATTGGAGACACATCTATGATTTGTCGTGGATTTCGGATTTGCTAGCTTGAGTTCTGTGTACGTATTTGAAAATAGCTATTTTTTGGAATAAAATTCCTTTGTGGACATGAATATAATTTCTTTATTTCTTTTGTTAATAATGATTGTTTTGCACTAGAATTATAAAAATGTTTCTTATATGTGTCAGGAATTTTGGATTTAATAGCTTTTTAGTGCCGTCTAGTTATTTGAAATTAGCTTTGATGTTTTCTACAGAGAATTCCTTCTGATGTTTTTTCTCCGGAGTTTTGAGTTTAGTAGCTTGAATTCTTTCCTGCTATTTGAAATCAGCTTTGATTATATTTTGCAGCGAGTTCTGTTTGTGAATAGTTATTTTTTGGACTAGAATTGGAGAAACATTTCTTCTATTCTTTGGGATTTTTTGGATCCAGGAGGTTGAGTTTTGTCCAGATTTTTGAATTTTGGATTGAGGATTGGAGGGTAGAAATTGCTTTCGGTAGGTTCTATTCCAATCATATTTTGTAGGGAGAAGTTTTTCTTAATGCTTCTGACCTCAGAAACACGGTTTTGCTAGACTAAGGTGTTGGAATAGTTTGTCCTCTTGGCCTGCCATTTAATGAAGATGGTCATATGTTGAAATGATAATTTTTTTCAAATTGACTATGTGCTAATATGTCAGGGGAAGTAACCAACAGTCCATTGCTCTGTAGCCTTCTCTTGTTCTTGTATAAAGTCTATGACGGATCTGGATAGATTCTGGTCAAGCAACAGCCAATTTATATTTCGAGAAAGAAGAAAAAGGTATAAATTAAGAGAGAACTAGAAGATTTTCAATGTTTGTTTGCTTTGAGAGTCATGTATTAAGCATTGTGTAAAACCTTCTGCATACAGGCTGGAACCTTAAAGAGTTGGAAGCAGGTTTGAATTACAACGCAGCCAGAGTTGTAGCTGCCCTCAAAAGCAAAAACACCCAAACTGTAATAGGTGTTAACAAC
The DNA here is from genome assembly GCA_037957365.1 of Torreya grandis. NCBI lineage: Eukaryota > Viridiplantae > Streptophyta > Pinopsida > Cupressales > Taxaceae > Torreya > Torreya grandis. The sequence goes on from JARHVA010000029.1 coordinate 8,522,378, forward strand.
AGGCCAACCGATGTCCAAATACACCTTCATAATTTACTAGTTCGGCAGCATGCAAAGCACACAAGGAAACATACAAGACAAACAGCTGGGCTGTTAAAAAAGACAGCAGCATTATCAAAAACTGAAGAACCGAACAAAATAACAGTAAAATAGAACAGCCCTGCAAAGTACTGACCATTTTCATTGAAATCTCACACACTACATTACATTCAATTCAGCCATACGAAACAGTTACAGCAACCTGATTATTCTCAGCCATTAGAGCTCATTCAAAGCTCCAGCAACCTTCAACTCTTTCCCTCTCTATCAGGTTGCTACCTCTCTTCTAAACATACAACTCTCTATTAATAGAAAAATGCCCAACTATCTTGTACAGCTGTGTTCAAGTGTTCAACTACCACTCTCCTATTCACCACTAACATAAACATATAGTATATACTATCTAGTCAACTAAAGTTTTAATGTGCATGTTGAATGCTCCCAAAATTCCTGCACTTTATATTATTTTGGGTCCCACAAGTAGTGCTCTGCATCAAATTATTCTGCTTTCAAGAATTCAATATAGATTATGATTGTTATGCATGAACGTTCATTTAAGAGTTGAGAACTAAACTTTTCTTTTCAAAGCATTCCCTAGCCATTTTGGAACTTGCTGACTGGTCAATCCCACTTGCTGCATCCATTTGGCAATTTAGTAGGTTCTCGATCCCTTTCTCTTCTTACCTTGTATTTCTCCTTATGCCAACATTCGTTGTCATTTGCTTTTTACTGTGCTGGTGGTTGTATAAACCTGATTTACCAATCCCCTTTTACATGCAGCTTTGATATGTGAAACTCAGCTTTTCCAACATCTTAAATCTTTGTAAAGAAAGAAAAAAACGGAAGCAAGAAATTTCATTAATGTCCATAAATGACCAAAGTAGGCAAATGGAGCTCAAGAGTCTGTTCAGTCACCTTTGAAAATTAATAGGGTAAAAAGAACCTCATGTTCAGAAAAACCTCAAACCATTTGAACCAAGTGTAAAAGCAAATAGCCATGTCAGGGAAGGACCCCTATATGAAACAAGGAATTGGTATCAAGGCTTGGGCAACAAGAACCAATAGCAGCATCCTCCACTACCAGAAGAGGGCAAATGTAGGAGATGATGGTATGTCCAGGGATAAGGGTACCAGGCTGGAAAATCCTAGGAGGAAGCTGCACGTTCCCCACGAGATCATCTCCTAACACCCAAGGTAGATGAGCCTCTAGATGTAGAGAGAAGCTAGTAATGTGCACTTGCCTTTGGAACATGTGGTGTGGGTAAGGGGGTCTAGGAGGCCCTTGATGCTGAAATGAACAAAGTTATGTTGCCTTAAATGAGAGTGAGAGGCCTGGGGCACCCCAGGAGTAGTAGGCAAGGATTTATTCAAGAATGAATGGGTAATGTGTGTTGGTGTGTGTCATATTCACACTTGATGTGAAGTCCACCTCAGGTAGTTTTGTTATCTAGGCGTGATGTATTACATGTACAATATTGTTAATATGCACATTTAATGTGGTAGTTATCTTCATGTGTGAGAAGGGTTAGGTGTACCTAGGGAATTCTTCCACCACCTATTCCATCAATAATAATTTTCCACTCATCTCTTGCTCTTCCTATATAAGGAACCTTTGTGTCTCTTATAGGTAATGAGCTAGTATCTTACAACGTATTGCAACTAGTGAGTTGGTAGAGATGTAGTCATTTAATGTGATATTCTGTCACTTCTTGATCTTTTTTATTGTTGTGCAACACTCTGTTGTTTGCAAACTTCTTCATTGTACTTATTTGTGGATGTGGGCTTCCTTGGGTCTTCCTCTTCCTTGACAATGTGGGAAGTTATGGTTGGAAGAAAGATGAAAATATTATATCATTCTTCTTTTAACCTAAACTAGGACACTTATTCATTGGGTTTGATACTAGATATGACTATTTGGATTCTTTGAAGGGAAAAATATTTAACCGCAGTTCATATAATATCACTCATAGATCATTAGTCTATTAGAACAATTTTTCCTCCTGGGGTGTCATTTGTTTGAGACGTGTTGAAATGATGAATTGATTAAATCAAGTATCTGTAGGCAGCAATCGAGCCCATCAGCTGTGTCTTATTCTTGTTTAGAGTCTATCGTGGAACCACATAAATTCATGTTGAGCAACAGTTATAAGCATATCTCCACAAGGAAAAAGCACATGAATTAGAAAGCACTAATAGATTTTCAAAGTCTGTTTATTGTTCTATTAAGCATTTTGTCAAACTTTCTACTTTGAGTCTCCACTGTTTAAGAGCTCAGGTGCAGAGATTTGTCTTGTTTGTGGAAATGGACATTTTATCTATGTTACACAAAACTTCTTGTAGATGGCACACCTTGATTTCATGGCATTACCTAGCTTTTCTTCCAGGCTCTTGATTGGTTCCTCTTCTTATCTTGTCTTTTGCATTACAGTAACATTTTTGATATTTTATCTTGTTTTAGAAGCTAGATTTGCAGATATCCTTTTGCATGTTACTTTAGTTGGAAAATATTGTTCTTTCCGTTTGTGTGAATATTGTTGTTCTTTGTTTCCTGTGTAATCTGTTTTAATTTCATTTGATGGTGGTGTCCACCGGTTCGCCCCTAAAATCTGGATCAATCAATCACTCTTGTAAAGTATAGCTCAAATGCCTTCCAGATAGCTTATTTCTTCAAGGTTATCTTTTGATTGATTCTAGTAGTAGTATAAACACATTATTTACATATGTTTTTATTGTCATTGGTTATTTATCACTACTATCTTTTAATTATTCTGCCATTCGCCACATGGCCTATTCCTTAAAGTTAAGGGTTATCTATTTAATTTGAGTAATATAAGCATGCTATTTAGATATGTTTTTATTGTCATTTCTTATTCATCACTTTTAACATTCTTGATATGTTTTTCTGCATTTATTTATCATATTCATGTTTAGTCAAACAGAAGATTATTCATTAGGCATATCCTGATGGACACATTTTCTAATCATCAATCAGTTCAGGTTTTAATGAAACTTGAGGTAACACTTTCGGCTTATTTCAAGTCGCTGTTATGATAGAATAACTTCAGGTCATGCTTTCATTATTTCTGTTGTAGCTTAAACATTAGCTTCGTAATTTTCAAAGAATCTTGACTTGTTGCTGTGATCTTAGTGACAAACTGATAATTTGTCTTACTGATAATTATAACCATAATGCATTACTTTTAGTTGAAATATAATTTCATTCATGCTTTGGATTTTAAATTATTTTTTTCTCTGGTTACCTACTGTTTCAGGTGTATAATCTCTGCATAGAAGAATCATATGATCCAGTACACTTCCATGGTCGCGTGGAGGTTTTTCCGTTTGATGACAATCACGTTCCCCCTTTATCATTAATGAAGTTGTTTTGTGAGAGTGTATGTGCCTGGCTTTCAAGTGATCCTCAAAATGTGGCAGTTATACATTGCATGGTAAAAGTCAACACAATGGCTTCCTTATAGATTAATCTGGAGGCTTTGTGTCAATACTTTTTGTTAGTTTTCTTCTCCCATATTTGTTTAACTGACAGGATTAAAACAGAAAGCTATTTCCTATGCACCTTTCTTCATCAATATCATAATTTTTTTGGTAACTTGTGTGCATTGAAAAGATGACCTTTTAGTGGACTATGTTGAAAAGTTAATTTTGTTAATTATGATTATTGTTATGTTCGCTCCTGTTGGCAGGCAGGCAAAGGCAGAACAGGTTTGATGGTATGTGCATACCTTGTTTACACAGGAATGCCAGTGGACGAGGCTTTGCAGTTATATGCCGATCGTCGAACCACCAATAATGAAGGAGTAGGTGCAATTTCTTCACATTGGCAATGAATTTCTAGACTAATTGAAATTTTTGTTTCCACGTATCTAGAAAGTTATTCTTTCTTTGTCTGTTGCCTAGGTTTCAATTGCAAGTCAGCGACGTTATGTTGGATATTGGGGCAGGATACTTACATTCCCAAGCGGAGCACGTCTTGCGCCTCCCGAAGTGCACCTACCTCCTGTTAAAAGCAGAGAATTACGAAGAATTCGCTTATATGATACTGTCAATGTTAGTTCTGTCCTGTTTGTGATTTCAGAGTTAAGAGAGGTACAAGCTTTATATCTTAAGATTGGCTTTCCATACATTTACCTTAATATCACGGATGACTTGCTTGTTCACGTGTTTGTTGGTATCACTTTCAACGTGTATGTGCCTATAACTGCATATGCTTCCTTCAGTATACTCTGAAATGCATGTCAACATCACGCAGATTTTTGATTATAATTTCAGTTGTTTGCAACAAAGTCTGGATGAATACCTATCATCTAATTGTGAAAATTTAAACATCTGAATAGCATTATATTCAGCACAGTGTTGTTCTGTCCTCGCAGTAAAGTGCTGTTTCTGAGATTTAAGTATTAGTAATGTTTTTTGTAGTTAACAGTAGGATTTATAGAGAAAAAAATTCTAGAATGGAAGAAGAAAAAAGTTGGTCTCTATGAATGCCTGTATCTTTTTTGTTTTTCACGTAATTTGTAATAATGTTTCTCTTGTTACACAGGTGCCATTGCAATTGTATCAAGCACCAGTAGAAATTACTCGCAACTATTGCAGGCCTGTCAAAAGAGGCTACTACAGGACTAACAGTCCAAGATATTATCTTTCCTTCCTACGCAAAGAGGAGGATGAGAGGAAAGCTGACCAAGAGCAGCCCCGTTTTGTTGTGCAAATGGATACAGAGAGTTCTGTGATTTACAAGAAAACATGCCTCGACTACTATTTTGAAAAGCCACTACGAGTAAGAATTTTTCTTTTCTTATTAGTGTGTCTCTTGCGGTCTTGGTAACATTTGTCAGCTAATCTTCTTTTGTAACCGATTGAACAGGTTGCTGGAGATGTAAGGGTGATTTTCTTTGAGAAAAGTATAGGTGGTAGGCTCTTTTATGCTTGCTTCAACACTGCTTTTATTACAAACAGCTTGCTTCAGGTATTGCAAACTGTGAAGGTGCAATTTAGGCAATTTTTTTTGGTGATAATAAACATTGTAAAGTAGTAGGAACTTTTATAAGTTTTATGTATACCGTGTTTCAGCTTTCTCAATGGGACCTGGACAAAGTTGGACGTAAAGGAAGATCTATATGCGGGCCTGGTTTCTGTGTGGAATTGTTGTTTGGACCGTCTGAAGCTCAATATCCAGGATTGCCTTGGCATGAAAATGCTGAAGATTCTTTGTAACCCCATATTTAAAGACCGGAAACTCCATTTCTCAATGCAACTGATGTTACCTGACCCAACTACTAAAAAGCATCATTCTTGACTCTCCATGCCATGCAATTTTCTATAAATGGACGTATGGAAGGCCTGACCATTGCTAGAGTTTCACAAGAAATTGTTTTGTTTTGCCATAACTAATATGACCTTTATTTGTAATTAGTTATAATATAGAGTCAGAGTAGGATGTAAACTTGGGTCTTGCCAAGTTACGGTGAAGCTTCTATTATTTCATCATTTGTAATTGCGAATCTGTGTCAACTTGCTACAATCTGGCAGCCTTGGAATTGGTGTGCATGAAGGTCATGATGTCTTGCATCTAACCTGCAGTCTTACACGGAGATGCAGATGTCTTTGTACATTTCTGTTGAATGCAGGTACGATAAACTTTATGTGGTAATTGCTTTATAATGATGAGAGAAATGCACGTAGGAACTGTTTGAAAATAGACATAAAACTCATGGTCCTGCACTTCTTGTTACAGTTGGTATCGTTGCAAGCATCATGAAAGAAAATAGGGAATGAATAGAAAACTTGAAACCCTCTTTTGAGCAGTGTAACTATTATTAAATATTATAAGGTTCATGTTGTATGACAGTCCTTATAACAACTCGAAGGGCCATTAGTGTATCTTATTATCTAAATTTAAATTGTTGAAGCACTATAAACTGTCCTTCGACGACAATGACATATATTGGGCTTTCTATCACCATGGGTACGAGTGGCAGGTTCCTTGTCCCCAATTGCTCTATTTTGTTATCACCATCCTTCTATAGGTGGATTTCTATGTTTCATGGAAATGTCGAGAATATATATATATATTTTTCTCTAGTAAATCTTAGGTGAGGTTATATGCTGTGTTTAAGGTAGTGTGGGGTAAGCTTAGGCCACCATTAAGATTTGTAAACCTGGGCCATGCTTGAATTCATTCTATAATTGTTAAACCACAACCCCTCACATGTCTTTTCAAGTTATAGGGCTTTATATTGCTGTGAGGGGATCTGAACTTGAGTCAAGCTTTTGCTGATTGCCCTTAATAACAACTCTGCTCCTTGGATAATAATTGCTTCCATAACGATAATTAATTATAAGTAGTAGTTCTTGAGAGTTCCACAGGTGAAAGATCAGAGGCTGGTAAAAGAAAACAGATCAGATAAAACAAAATTAAGTCAACGATATGAATATATACACAAATCTACTATGGACATCAGGGAGCGCATCTCTCTTTCACAATTTAAGCCAGCATTCTATCATTCTCAACCATGTGAACGTGTCACTTTTCAATCCAAAATTTTCTACAAATTAGCTCTGCAGATAAAGAGTGCTTTGCAAACTATGTTTCCCTCTTAACTCAGCAAACATAAATATCCACATCAAACACTATTAGAGAGAAGATGTTTAGTTATAGGAATTTTAAATAGAGAAATCTTTGCATATAAAATTTTAACTCGAAATCTCTCATAATGTCAATGAAATCCGGAATATAAACAACATCATCATTGAATTTAAATGGATTTAATGTGTGAAACATTAATTGTAAATATCTTGACTTTTATCACTCGATAAATTAATTGTTTTTTTTTTCTTGAAATATATTTTCGTGCAACCAAAAAGACTAAACAGTCCTGGAAACTATGGATTTGACACCAGTATTTTTTATTTATTCAAAATTTTATTCTCGAAAGACTGCGCAATCTATTTAAAAAATAATGCCACTTAGGTACACTCTTTGTTGAAATTTTTGTGTGTCCCAATTCTTATGATCGACGAAGGTGATCAAGATTATAATTGAATTTGAATAATATTAAATTAATATTTGGTTCAAGAACATTGCTGAACTAAATAAAGTCCACTTGGGTATTCATTCTTGGAATACGAGTCAATGCTTAATTTAATAAGTGTCGACTATAATTTAGCATGTCTTTGCAAGTTATAAGTTAGTGTCATGTAAATTGACTTTGTTTCTCATGGTCTTTTTTATGCCTTATCTGCAAGTTTTGGAATTGGTTTTATGACTCAAATTTTCATATTTACATAAAAACTTAAACCCACATGAGTTGGAAGCCTTGTTTCATGATAATATATAAACTTATATATTTACAATGTGTAGACATCTAATTTTAGTTCAAAGTAGCATTTGTTATCAAATTACATTGTTTTAGGGTACTTCTACATCTTTTGATTACCAATTCTTACTAGGAATTTATTGGCACATTTTCCTGTGTTGTGGATTTTGTTTGCCACCCTTGTTTTTGAGTTTTTATGCAACCTCACTTTTTGTTTAACCTAGCCTTCTAGGCCCTTGATAATACCACAAATCGATTCCAAAAATCCAAAAACCTATAAAATGGTTATTTATTTGTTTTAGTATGACTTTAAGTGTTCATAGAATGTCAAAAATAGTTTTTGGGATTTTCTTGTTCTTTTGCCGACTACATGACACTCTTGGTCCCAACTTCATGTGGGTCCCTTTGGCTATTTTCTCTGTTTCTTTGGTCTTTGTATCTCATTTCATCAGCGTTTCCACCCTTTGTGTGTCGGCTTCCATGTGGAAAGGGTCTTGATTTGAATTTAACAAGTCTATATATATTCCATAGGTGCATTAGTGTATATAGGAAGAAAAGATTGATAAAGAGAAGTTAAGCAAGAGTGATAAGGAAAAATGAATTTTAAAGATTACAATAGTTTTCTATTTAAGGTCTTCATATTGCACTATTAGCTTTGCTCATGTACTGAAAAGTCATATAACGATTACAATTTAAATCACTATGATTGTTTATTGAATTATATAGAGTGATAGTTTTCATTTTTCTAAAAATAGAGGTTTGATTGAGACATGGCCCTCAATGACTACAAATTTTAAAGGTTTTGCAAGATTTTATTGAGTTGATTAGGGTTTCAAGGAAGGAGAAGATTTTTTGGTGATCTTCAATAATTTTTAATAATGTGAGTGAGGTTTTTGGAGTAGAGGAACATATTTGTCAAATCTATTTTAGAAAAATAGTGTCAAGGGAGTACACTCCAATCTTGGTAATGCAAGGATAATACACTTTAACCTTGGGCAAAATCTCAAGTTATTAGTTTTTTTCATTTGTTTTTTGGGTTGTGTTCGCTTTAGTTCCTAGCCCTGTTTGCACTTTATTTCAGCCTTTGAAAATTTACATATTTGTTACAATTCAATATTCTTATAAAAACCCTCTTTATTTATTTCAATTATTCTAGATTTTCCTTTATGCAATTGGGTTTGTTTTCACTTTTTATTTGAGTAAATGTTGTTTCGATTTGAATAGCATCCCCTATTTGGTTTGGTGTAGTGAATTGTTCATGTAAACCACTTTACCCTATTACATTTTGGTGAACTTGCATTGCCTAGCATGCTCCTTTCTCTTTTGGGGTTAGATCTTCTTCTTGTCATGTTAAATCTAATTTTTCTAGGGCTTATTCTATCTTGTTGTAATCATTAGCCTTAGCCTTTGCGTGTTGTTTGAAAACCCTACTTTGTTGTGTTTTTTTTGTCATTCAAATTTTAATGTTAGATTTTGCATGATCCTAATGTTTTTCTTTTCTTCGAGTTGTGTTGTTAAATGTTGGAGATTAATCTTATTTGGGTTCATTATTATTATTCCTAAGTCATTTAGGTGTGTGTAGTTTTTGTCACATAAATTCGGATTTTATGAAGTGTCACATTTTTTGTCATTTTGTAAAGAATCTTGGAGTTACTTGCACAAATAAATTCTTCCACACTTGTCATACATTTCCTCCTCACCTTATGGGGTGTTGGGCTCTTTTTCTTTAGTTTGGTATATATTTTTTCTCATTGCACGCCCAAGAAAATAAGAGTTCTAATGTGCTAGCACGTCAACATATCACACAAGAAAAGGTTCTTGCATGCTCACTCGAAGCATGCAACTTAAGATCGGTTCCCATTGATTTTATTCTGTGAAGGTGTATTCATTTACTTTCTTAAACTAGGATGCTTGAACAAACACTTAGTCTTAAACTCACCCTTAGTTCCATATCTGATTCTTAACTATTCATTCATCACCTAGCTAACAAAAGAAAAATAAGTTGGCGCAAATTGATAACAAATAGTATTAGCTCTATTACAACCATGGACAAATGTACTCAAGTATTTCATCAACACAAGATTTATTTCATTATATTCATAAGTTATGTCAAGATTACAATGATTCCAGAATTACAATGATTAACAACTCATCAACAACAATAAGTAAAACAAGGGGGCATTTTTACATGGTGTACCCCAACCATTTAGGAAATACAAACCAGATGACTTGGCAACAATCATTAACAAAATTGACTCATGGCAAGCCATTTACAATGAATTCCTAAGGCCCTGGGCCTAACTGCCCCTATATTCTCTCTCTATGCTATATCGTCGTCATTGAGTGCCTATCTTCCTGCGGGCTGGTGTTAGATTCACTCTTGACTTATTCTTTTTCAATGTTCAAGCGAACCATCCCATAACTGTCTTTACTTTCCGTGCCTTCACCAAGTCTTTTGTTAATATCTGAATCTTGCATTCTTAGGTTCTCCATGTATCATGCTTCTTTGTTCCACGTGACTTGCCTCTTTAGCGCCATGGTCACCTATGCCATGGTCTTTCGCCTCACGTCTCTCTTGCGTCACTTGTCTTTAAAACGTACTTAGCCAAAAAAATTTCAAAATTGAGGGCCCGATATCACTCCACACTAAGTCAATGGTTTGTCTTGGAGTATACATTTTGTTCAGTTCTTTTTACCAAAAACTCAGGGCTCGACTATTTAACCTACCTCTTTCCTCCCTCCCAATGATTTAATGCATTTTGGAGCTTAGAAGTGATTTCCTCGACTGACTCTTTAAGCTTCTTCATCTCCTCAGGTTACTCTAGATAGTTACTTGTTTGAATGATTAAACGCTCAAGTGATGTAGAAGCATCCTTATGAACGTCTTCCAGCGAAGAGACCTCTATTGAAACTTTTCTTGGAGCACCGTAAAACTAGTATTTAACTCCTGACGGTGAGTGCTTATTTTGTTCTCTAGGGCTACCACATTTTGAAATGCTTTGGCGCGCTCAGCGCAATCTTTTATTATCAATGCATTCTCGGCCAACTACTGGCGTTGAAGTTCCTCTGCTTGAAGTGGTGCTTCCAAAAATTTCCTGGGCTGCACTAGTTTAGCAAAAACCCCATCAAGGATGGGAATCGTATCGCCAACTCTATTCAAAAAACTCTTACATGCCTCGATGGCCTTAGTAAACTGCTTTGTCACTCAAGTTTGCTCGTGCTGGGAATCGAGCTAGTCTTTACATTTCTTCAACAATAGTTCTACAACGGTTCCCAACTTATCAATCATTTTTTCAATAAGAGGTACTCATTTGCAAGGGCCAAATCATGGTCCAAAATAGACTTTTAGAGTGTTAGGGTCTTTACTCTAGCCGTTGTTCTTGTTCCTAGTTGGTGCTTGAGCTCTCCTAACTCCTCTTCAAGTTTTATCCTTGCTGCACACTCATTGCAATAGAGAACAACTACCTCTTGATGTTTCTTCCAGAGCCGCTTTACATCAATTTCTTGCAAAGCATTTTGCCTTGCCACCTCATAGTAAATATCAATAGTGGCACACTTGCTTGAGACATTGTGCAATCTATGGATCCACCCAAAGTGTGTTGGGAAGTTCCACCTCTTTCGGTGGCCAAATAATGCTTTTTGAAGGTAGTTCACATTGGCGTTATTCATTATATGTATCATTATAAAATGACAATTCTCGTCGAGTTTACTCAGTCGAGTCCTTCTTAGAGAAATATTCCCACATAAGTCTTTTTTCGGCACACCCTACTGATACTGAGCATGAAGGGTCATAATTGTATTGGTAGTCACCGACCTTTGTTGTGTAGATTTATCAACTGGTTCCTTCCCTTTAAAGGGATCTCGCTCAAATATTTCCACATCCGGGTCCTCTTCTTAGTGACTTGGACTGATATCAAGACCACTCATGCCCAAAGCTATGTTTAAGTTGTCCCCCTCTTCACAATGGGACTCTCAACATCTACTTGTGCTTCATCAAGGGTGGCTTCTTTGTGTTGCGCTGGTGAGGGCTTATTCTTCGGTTCTGGGGTGACTTCTCATTCCTGCTATTCTTGGGGAAAGGTCCCCTTTCTAGCATCGTTTCTAGAGTTGTTGCCTTTTGTTCAAGGTCACCATCCTTAGGCACTAAAGTATCCTGTTCTAGAGGAACATATGTCTACATCGCGAGATCAGGGCCTTCTAGTTTCCATGTAGGCACGTTATCCTTCGATGGCGAAGGGGCAATTCTTTGCCTCTTAGATTGTTTAGGTTGAGCACTAGTGATGACATCGTGCCCCGACCTATTCTTCTTTCGGTGCTTCCCAATTTTTGACGAGGATGGAATAGTTTCTTTCTTATCCTCAACACTCCCCGATGTCTTATTCCGTGGCTTTAACATATAAAACAATGAATGGATAGAATTTTTGACCAAAATTTGTTGAACCTTGATGTCGATATTATCTAACTCTAGTTTTTCTCTATAGGCCTTCTTCCCCGATTAAAAATACATTTGATGAAGAGTATGAGTCTTGATGGCAATCTTCACAGGATGCATGTCATATATCTTATTGAAGATGTTCATAAAATACTTTGCATTGAAAGCATGTGGCAACTTGAGCCATCTAGACAAGTTGTCTGAAGGGCTCATCTGGATGTGTGCTAGAGAAAATGTTGCTTTACTACAAATTGGGCTTGGTCTCCTAGCTGAGCAGGCAAGTCTTTGGGAATGTGCCACTTATTTCTAAAGGCTTTCTTCATTCCATTGTACTAGCCCTTCATCTTATTTTTATGGGAAGGGATTATAGCACTAGGGCATGTGAACGCTTTAAAACTTTCCACAAGAGACTTATTCTCTAGAGGGTAAACCCATTTCAACTCACCACTTATGTACTTTGGTATGTTAATTTCATCAAACACCAACAATAAAAGGATAATACCCCAACCAAATTTTTGGTTAGGCAAGTGGTGGGCCTTCTTTGCATCTGCAATATTTTTTTAAACAAATTATTGTGACCAATTGTACTTGACCCCAAGGGTTACCTGATGGGTAATATACAAGTGTGACATGTCCACTTCCTTCCATTTATCCACACCTCCAACCTTGATCATAACAAAGTCCTCAACCACTCTAAGGGTGAGATCTTGAAGACTAGATGCTTTGGATGGCCTTGCTTCCTGTATTCAAGTGCCACCACAGTATTCTCAAATTCCCCCTGATCTTCCAAATCTCCATCGAGGATAGTGCCTAAGCATTGTAAACCTATAACTTTGCTAACTCTCTAGGACATATCCTCATCTTGCGTCCTGCAAAATAGAAGTAATCCTCATGTACACATGAGATTAGAAACTTTATGGCCTCTGCAGGTTTTTTGAAGTGTGGTAGATTAAACCACTAAAAAAGTTTGATATCATTGAGTCTATTGAAAATAATAAGGTCATAAACAAGTTCATTTTGGATATTCTGCCACTCGACTTGATAGTCGTGCTATAACTCCACCGCATTCCCTGGTTGGCGATGATTGTAGTCAAAAACCCGACAAGTCAACACATTAGAATCCCACTTCTTTGCATGTAATTTGCTTCAACATACTGCATATCTTCAATCAATATTGGGGGTGGGGGTATTGCTGCAACTTTCTTCTTTGCTTAGCGTGCCATCATAGATTGTGTCTTGTTCGTTCTCTTGGTCTACTATGGTAAGCTTTCGTTGTGCATGCCTGATTCACTAGGTACTTCTTTTAATTATTACTAATTGTACTCATGTGCTCTCAAACTCTTATTCCTCATGAATTACAGGAAAGGGATCACTATGCTTGGCCTTTTTATTTAGCCGCATCACCCTTATAGGAGTCTGAAGGTTGAGCTGTGGCAGTGTGACCCTCCCAAATGAATATGTGATTATTACTTTAACTTCCTTGGCTCCCCTGCTTTAACATCTTCCAATGATGGATGCCGATACTTGTAACCTACAATTCCTTCAATCTTCACTTCCCCAATCACTATTCCACCACTTTTTATGTTCACCATGATCGCCTTACTCCATAATATTCAAATTGGTCACTGAAAGTTGATAAACACTCCTCTAGTAGCTTGGAAACACTCTTCTGGCAGTTTGAAAAAATGCTCTTTTGGATCTATAAATTCATGAATTAACAATAGTAAAGTGTAAAAATGATGATTTGTTTAACTTTTTGTAGCTTTGAGGGATAGTCCACATTTACATCCCTATTACCTCATCCATCATTTCATGCATATAATGCCTCTAACGGTATTGCTATACTTTACATTTGGCACACTTGTCATTACAATTACTTTTATCACATTTAACACATCTGTCCCATCCTATGCTTTTCTCGAAGTGCATGACAGCTATAAATAATTTCAAAAATTTATATTTTCAAGGCAGGAACCTCATTCTTGTATCTTGACTCCTCGTAGCAATTACACGCTGCATCCTATGTATCCACTTGTGCTCATACACTTCCACTTGTGTGCCCCTTTTTTGTGCACATTCCCTTCCATCGTTCCTTTGGCGCTCTATAGTTTTACTTCTTTCACACTTCTTACCCCACACTAAAAGATGTATGTGGTCCTTCACAACATGCCAAATAAAATAAGAAAGAACTATGTCTTGATCTAAACCTAAGCAATGGATACACAACCAATGCCACACCTTATTAAAAACAAACCAAAATCCTAAACTAAACTAATGGCATATGACTTATTATAAAAAAGAAAAAAACATCACTCAAAATAGTAGGGGCAAAGCTGACTACCATTGAAATGCCCTGGAAGAAACTGGGCATCCAACTACTTCAATTTACATGCCCCTGTGGGACAAATACTATGAATAATCAATGGACCATTCCAATAGATGCAAAGTTTTCTTGAATGGAGCATGAACTTGGAGTCATAAACCAATACCTACATACTCGGAGAAAAAGTCTTATTCTTAAGATGTTGATCATGCCAGGGATTCTATTTCTGCTTCACTTCTTGAATTCAATGCACTAGAAAATGGGTTTCATCCAACTAAAGCAAAGCATTGAGGCGTGCTTTCAAAGATTTCTCATTATCCAATCGATCAACATGTGCAATACATAAAGAAGGTATAAGGAACTGAAGTGGGAGAATGACTTCAACACCAAATACAATATTTAAGGGGGCACTCTTGTTCAACCATTTATATGTGGTCCGATATGCCCATAATACCATAGAAACATGATTATTCTAGTCAGTGCAATCAATATTACAAATCTTTATCAATGTTTGACCCAAGATTTTTTTGAATGCTTTAGCTGTACCATTGGCCTTAGGGTGGTAAGTTGTAGTATCGTGGTGTGAAATCATGAACTATAAGAATGCAGATGGTCTTGTTAAGGAAATAAGTTCCTTGATCACGAGTTAAACTTAATAGGCATCCATACCTTGTAATATTATTCTCCCAAAGAAATCTAGCAATAGTGGCAACAATACAATTTCAGGTTGGCACTACTTTAGCCCAATGAGTGAGGTAACCAATGGTGATAATGACATAGTGCATTTCATTACGCCTCCCTATTGGAGTAATGGGGCCAACAAAATCAACAACCCATTTAGTAAAGGGTTCATGAGCTAGGATCAGATGAATGAATAAAACATCCCTTCGGTTTAGTTTATCCATGCACTGACAGATATCACATTGGTGCACATAAGCTTTAGCATATTTAAATAGAGTAAGCCAACACAACCCAACTAATATAACCTTATTTTCCATGGCATCATCGACATAATATCCTCTAATGACACTTTCATGAACCTCTTGAATAACCTCAACGTGCTCATGCTGTATCACACAATGGCATAATAATTCATCCATCCCAGCTTATAAAGGTCACCTCAATGAGTTGGAAGGGAGCAACACGAACAACCAACTAATTTTTCTTGAGTACTGACGTGGGCTGGTTCTGAACCTGTATTAAGAAAAGCTGCGATATCCTCCAATTCCTTGAGCACATGCGTGACTTGAAAAAATTGCATATCAAGTAAGTCATTCTCAATAGCGCATACTAGTTCACCAGATTCAATGCACTAAAAGTGATCAGGTCCAAAATTATCATTACCTGGTTTCACCATCAGAAAGAACTAAAATTCCTAAAAAAGCACATTTCACCAAAAAATGCATCTGTACAACACCGACTTATTCATGAGGTATTTCAGTGCTTCATGGTCCGTAAATAAAATGAACGGGGTGGCCAACAAATACTGATAGAAGTTTTGAAGCATGTGTACTATGGAAAAGGCTTCACATTTTGTAGTTGAATAATTTTGTTCATCTAGAGTGAGCTTTCAATTGGCAAAGTAGATAGGATGATCAAGATGTCCCTCACCAAGTTGAGCAAGGATAACACCTACTACCATGCTTGAAGCATCAACATGCACATTAAAGGGTTTTGTCTAGTCTAGAAACTGGAGAATGGGAGTAGTAATTAACTTGTTCTTGAGTGTGATGAATGACTACTGGTGAGCATCAATCTAGACAAATTGATCATTCTATTTAAGCATTTCCTCTAGTAGTGTTACAATCTTAACATAACCCCAAATGAACTTACGACAGTATCTCATGTGTCCTAGGAAGGCATGAACCTCACATTGGGTGGTCGGCACTGGAAGGTGAATAATAACTACAATCTTGGTTGGATCCACCAAGAGTCCATCATGATAAATAATATGACCTAACAAAATGCCAAACAGGGTAGCAAATAAACACTTCTTTTATATTTAAAGAATTCTGAAGGTGTTGGCAATGCTCAAACATAAGGTGAATATTAACACAAAGATCCCATAGTAAACCGTAGACAGTCCAATCATCCAAGTGTACTTGAAAGAATTTATGAATAAAATCCTTGAAAGCCTCAACCAAAATCTGTGAAAACATGATTGGAGCATTTTTCAACTTGAAGGGCATGATGTTGTAAGTGAATGAACCCCATTTAGTTGTAAAGGTGGTCTTCAATTTATCTTCTTTTATGATCTAGATCTGATGATATCTAAAAAATTATCAGTGAAGGTATAAATCTCGCACCCAACAACTACTTCCAATATCTCCTCAGTGAAAGGCATAAAAAAGGGTTGGTTACGTAAGCAATATTGAGTACTCGATAGTCTACACAAATAATAATGTGACTGTCCTTATTGATACTGATTACCATGGGGATCACCCATTCAGACTCATCAATGAGAGTGATAACTCCAACATACAACATACTATCAATCTTTCCTTGACCCAAGTGTGCAAGTTAGGATTCATACGATAAGATCTCTTCCTAACGAATCAAACACCCTCTACCAACATGATGTGCATCTCACCCAATGAAGAATGCCTCCTTTCATCTTGGTGTAATTCTATGGAAAATCATCTTGATACTCCTTTAATAGTTTAAAAATCTTGGAGATCTTAATATCAGACCAATAATTCCACACAATGGCCATCTTGGATGCGTTGTTTGTGCGAATATTATGTTGGATCATCTAAAATGATCTAAATATGTATATTGGTCATTTTGTATGGTGTCCCAGACATTACATGCTCCATACGTAGTATGTAAAGCCAAGTGATCAACAAACGGATATGGTAGGGCAGAATTGGTACCTTCATCAACTTGGTACACAACCTTTTGTTTGCCTTTTCAAATTTATTCCTTTAATGTATAGTCTGGTTGATATTCAAGTGGTGAAGAAGATGAAGTTTTTGTATCAGATTCTTGGAAAATGTTCAAGCTCTCCTCTCGCACACCATGTATATGTCTTATGCGGTCTTCAATCGGTGCTAGATCATCTATAATAGCTTGACACATGGCTTGTAGGGTCAGGCATAAATCCATATGAGGAGATGAGTAAGATAGCACCAAAATCATATTACTTTGAGGGACACTCTAATTATATGTCTCCAATCATCATTTTTCGTGTACATACCATGCTCTAGCCTAGATGCATAGAGTACCATAAAATGTATGAACCCACAAATACTTAGGCAAAAACATCTCATCCGTATTCCACATGTTTTCACAGGTCTTGATATGAGATTTTGGAGCACTAATAACATTATAACTTAAGGTGTCATGAACACAATTATCATGATGAAAATAATAGTGCATAGCAACACAAACTTGATCCCAAGTGAGCAAATTATAATGGTGAGTTGCCCACCATTGAGCAGCTATTCCATCAAAAATATGGATAATCACACGCATCCATTCATCATAAAACACATAGAAAGCCTCCAATTGATGCACATACTCTCAGACTTCCATCTGACTGTGAAATATAGGGCTTCATCTAATCACATGGGTGGAGTAACCATTATACGTCCATGAATAAGTCGAATAAACTTATGGCATTTAGGTTGCTTATGTAGAACATATTTTCAACTACCAATAGCGCCATAAATTCATCCAGTAAGATCATACTCACCATGAACCAACAATCACAAGCATTACTAGTAGTGTCAAATATAGACTGTGCATCTGCCCAATGCAATATGCCATCCAGACTATGATTAAGGCGTTCAATTATTTGAGTAGTGACATTATAAATATGATTAATGTCCTCAACAGTGTTAATTGGATCAAAAATAGGAGGTCCTTGAGTATGGTCTAAGGGGATTACGACACCTTGATTGTCATTTTTAACTAATGTAGCACTTTTTGAAGCTCAAGTCAACATTTTTCGCATAACACCAACGACGACCCAAAAGAGATGGAAAATAACCAGCTTCAACTAATTCAATTACTTCAAAGTTAGCCTTGATAGTGACACCTAAAATGTCCATGATGAGATCCTTAAGAACTCGTATAGGCAGTGCATGAGTCTTATTAGCCATGAACAACACATTAAGAGAGGGATGTAAAGTAGGACTTTCCATATTTATTCAAGCATTCTTAGTGAGTACATTTACCTCTGCATCAATATAGACTAGGATATACTAAATGATCCACCCATCAATAGTTATGTTTACCAATATTTATTTATCACCCTTCATACTAGGTTGGATATGAACCTCTTGTCATTGTGCATGGTTCAACCGACAATCCTCTGCAGGCTTTGATACTTGATGACTTCACCAATATTGTAAAAAAGGCACAATGTATTCATCAAGAATAAGTTTACATAACTCATGGAACTCATCACATGCCGAGTCTTGTAGATATGAAGCTTTTTGCATTTCAACATGTGCAACAACATCTCTATCCTTAAAGAACTGAATCTCAC
Source organism: Torreya grandis (assembly GCA_037957365.1). NCBI lineage: Eukaryota > Viridiplantae > Streptophyta > Pinopsida > Cupressales > Taxaceae > Torreya > Torreya grandis. Next base: position 8,541,001 of record JARHVA010000029.1, read on the forward strand.
CTTGCATTTTTTGAACCAAAGTCATTGTGTCATGTAACACTTCCTTTTTTTGTTGAGCATCTAGATAAAGATTCACACAAGGCTCCTCTTGTTTAACCTTATCAATGGGTGAATTTGACATGGACTGGGAAAGAGCACCACTTCATGTAGTAATGTTAACCTTGGGACTAGTTGGAGTAGTAAGGTGCAATTTCCATTGAGTAGTTGGAGTCTTTTCAATTTATATCATTCTAACATCCTTTTCATTTTGTTCTTTTGTGATGGTAGTATATAAGTCATGTATTTGCTCCAGATAATGTTCATTCTTACAAAAAACATACATGGGATAAACTAGGTAATGTTGGTAATGCTCTGGGGATTTGCACTTGTAGCAGGTTCCAAGTAGAAAATGACCACCTTTGCATCTACAACCATGACTTGTATAAGACCAGCCTCTACCATTGTCCTGGTTATTGGAAACATAAGAGTGATGAGTACCACACACATGCACCTCATGAATCTCACTAATAAGGTGGCAATTGTTAATATCATGAGTATATGTGTCACATATTTTACAATATGAGGATACCTTTGATTGTGTAACACACTATAGTAGGGGAAAATCCTTCACATCATGGTCTTCTTGGAAAATCTCACATGATTGCTTCACCATAGTGTGAATACTATTTTTGGGGCAATTATTCCTATTGTGACCTTTAGATTCACAATCAACACACCATAAACTATTGTGAGTATCATGAAAAATATTCATAGTGAGCTTCTCCAACTGAGATGTCATAGCAACAAGCTAAGCTTCCATAAAGGGACTAATCCTTGTATCTATACTCCCAATGCTTTGGCATGAAGGGCTGCTTACAAGGCCTTGCACATGTTAGTGAAGGTCTTTTGGGACAATGTGAATCAAAAAATAAGAAACAAGCCTCTTACGAACCACTGGGTATGCTGAGTTACTTTTATCTCAAAAGAAAGCTTAGAAAGAAGCATCTTAAAACATGTATCATACTTGCACACACTCTTAGTTAGTTCTTTCTTAATCTCCTTCAGGGAAGTAATGCTCTGTTGTTCAAATTCTAGGATGTCAAATTCTTAGAAAAAATTTGCCTTCATCTATTCGTAATCCACCATAGATTGTTATGAATCAAACTTATGGTACCACTTGTGCACACGGTCTAAAAGAGTAGTGGAAATTAATTTAACTTTTTTTTAATAGAAGTAATGCCACATAATTTCTAGATAAGTTCAAACTTGTGAACATTTCATTTGTATTTTATACACTACAATACTCACATAAATGGAAGGTCATATCATAATAAAAAGTGGGTGGATTAGGTTTTGGTAATGGAGTTTGCTATGATGTACTTCAAGTCCCTTATGGACCTTGTGGGTGAGGTTAGCCAATGCCTCCTATGCCACCTCCAGATCCTTTGACTGAACCACTGACGATATCACCTCTTGCACCACCTATAGAAATAAAAACACTTGATACATTAGGCATAAAATTAGGTTGATTAACTATGTATGGGCCGGTACTCTACCCACTATCTATGCTTGGTCCACTAGGCATTCCAAACTAAGGCATACAATTGTCTTGTAATGAAAAAGAAATTAATAATAAACTACTATCTTGGTCTAATTCTTATAAAGTATTCCAATTGGTTTAGTCTCTTATTCTACACTATATATATCCCAATTTCATACAAGAACATTGTCTAATTCAAAAGCATGAGCATGCACTATGGATGAGGAACTGAGCCTATCTAGATTGGGTTCTTCAATCACCAATGCTTGACTTGTTTCTCTTGTGTGTACCTATGTTGGCATTGGGTGAGGTCCTTTGGTTGGGAAATCCTCGTTATTCCTTTCTTCCTCCCTATGGATACTCACAACACTTCCTAAGTCCTCCTGGCCCCTCCCTTGATGGCTTCCAATCGTAACCCTCCACCTAGTCTCATCATACTTGCACTTCTATAATTCCTGCGAACTAGTTGCCATGCTGAAACAATAATCTTATATCAAAGTGTGTCCATTCATTTCCCCACTAACTAGCACTGCTCATGTGAGAGAGATTTTATCCATCCATGTGGAATCTTTCAAGTCCATAATCAACTATAAGCTTCTTAGTCTCGAACGAAAAGTGCCTAAGATATCTTCCATGCAGATCTCAGAGGAAGTGAAATCGAGCTTCCTCTAGACAAGAGTATGTTGAGACCACGTATTTGAAAATATAATTATTCAAAATTATTCATCATCAAACATCCATTGAATGCGTCCAAGGTGATCCCAATATTGATAAGGCCAATTGATGCTCTATTGACCAGGTGATCTTCCATCCGTAGTTCATGCACGTACACTGAAAGCCAAGCATGAAGGTGAACATATACTTCTAAAAAAAAGCTTCATAAAATGAGTTGTACAAATGCTATTCTACCCATGTGCATGCATAAACTCATGGTTTAAGATATTGTAATGTGAAATTGTCTTATACTTTAGTAACCCATTGTTTGACATACTTCAGATATAGCCGCTTGAGCATCTTTCCATCATCGTGAAAATAAGTGTTATGGGTCTTGAAAATAAAACCAAAATGTTGGGTTATTTTCCTTTAGTTTGGCATATCTTTTTTTTAGTTGTGCACCTAAGAAAATAAGAGTTATAATGTATTAGCGTACCGACATATCACATCAAAAAAGGTTCTCACATGCTCACCTAAAGTACACAACTTAAAATCAGTTCTCATTGGTTTTGTCATGTGAAGGTGTATTCATCTACTTTCTTAAGCTAGGGCACTCGAAAAAACACTTAGTCTTAAACTCATCCTTAGTTTTGTATCTAATGATTAACTATTCATTCATCACTTAGCTAATAAAATAAAAATAAGTTGGTGTAAACTACAACCATGGACAAATATACTCAAGTATTTCATCAACACAAGCTTCCTTTCATTACATTCATAAGTTATGTCAAGATTACAATGATTCCAGAATTACAATGATCAACAACTCATCAAAAACAACACTAAGTAAAATAAGGGGGTATTTATACATGATCTACCTCATCCATTCAATTACAAAAGTAAATACAAATAAGATGACTCACTAATGATCATTAACATAATTAACTCGCGGTAAGTTGTTTACAATGAATTCCTAAGGACTCGGGCCTAACTGTCCCTAAATTCTCTCTCTATGCTAGATCCTCATCTCTGAGTGCATATCTTCTCGTGGGTCAATGCTAGATTCATGGTTGACTTATTCTTTTTTGATGTTCATGTGAACTGCACCATAACCATCTCCTCTTTCAATGCCTTCCCTAAGTCTTCTATTAATATCCAAGTCCTACATTCTCGGGTTCTCCGTGTATCATTCTTATTTGTACCATGTGACTTGCCTCTTTTGCACCATGGTCTCCCAAGCCATAGTCTTCCGTGCCATGTCTCTCTCGCACTGCTTGTCTTCAAAAAGTGCTTAACCAAAATTTCTTCAAATTGAGGGCCCGACATGGGGAATAAGAATCTTTTGTACACACTAAGAAGGTGGTGTAAGGTCATAATGAGATTATTTGTAACTCCTTCCTTCCTCTAGCTCTATTTAAATAGCTCACTTCTATACTTGAAGTTCACTCTTTTTATTTATCCATTTTGTTTCTAAAATTGTATTTTGAGAATAGTTGTTGGAAAGCCTTCTTAATATACACGTGGATTGTTAATTTAGTTTTCCACTTCAAAACTTATTTCAAACTTGTGGTTTGCTTACTTTGAGGTAACTTCATTCATTTTTACATTCATTCTTTCATAGTTTCAATGTTAAGCTTTAAAAATCTAGGTATAATCCCTTTATGGTATCAAAACATGTTTTTTTAAATGTTGAATTTGAGTGTGTGTAGATATTTTGGTAGAGAAATCTATTTTTTTTGGCAAGGGTTTACACCATTGTAAATGTTTTTTATTATTATTTATCTATTCTTTTAACCCATGCACTTACCATTATCAAATTTTTACCTCTTTGCATTCTAACTTTGAGTTTCAGGTTGCTCAACCAAACTGTTTTTTGAGTTGATTCTATTTTTTCAACTATTTGCTTATTTCATTTATGCCATTTTAATTTTATTTTATTTGGACTCATTCAAATATTAATAAGTAATAATCACCTTGTATTGGTTTCATTATATATTTTTTGTTATTGGAAAGTAATGCACTCACACAGATTTCTAGGTTCAAATGCTTTCAATCAACAAATAATTTTGCTGTACTTTACACTTATTCATAGTATTCACTTCTAATTTTTAGACACTTTTGATATCATCTTTCTTATTCATAGTGCCTTTGTTACTTTGACATTATTATTTTTCAATATAAAGTGTAGATCTATGTATGACGTCACCCTTCTTTTATTTTTTTGGCATTCCATTTTTGATTGGTTTTACCTGAGATTTTTAATCTAGGGAGTCTTTTTTCTAGTTTTTTGATCCTTTTTATGTATGTTCCTTTTCTACATGGTAAAATTCTACACAATTCCTTGCTCTCTTACTTGATGACTTTTGTCTCTTCTTTATGATAAGACATTCCTTATGCATTTGTTAGTGTAGGTTTTTTTCCACTTTTTGGTTTTACCTACATGGTTGTTAGTCAGATTGCTTAGGATGGTTATGGTCATTAATGAAAATACACTTAATATGTTTTATAATTGTGAGTTGAGTTATTACCTTTATGACAACTTAATATCTCACTATATAATGTACCTTTTTTGTACTTTTTTGCTAATAGAATATTAACGAAGCTCACTTTTAGTTTGCATTGCTCTCACATAATATTAAGGTTTTCATGTAATCTATGATGTTCAGATATATTAGAGTGATTTGACATGGTATTAGAGCTCTAATCTAAAGGTCACTTTGTCAGTTCTAAAAATATTGGTGAGATCTTACTTGCTAGCATTCTTGTTTGTTTTCTTGATTTTTAGTGGTTTTATAGGTTTAATGGGTTTTCAAATAAAATATATGCAAAATATATAGCTAAAGTATCTAATTGTAAAATGAATAATGCCATTAGATTCAAAAAACATCAAAACCTCAAAATCGACTATAAATATGACATATAATTGTGATAGTGATTTTTGGAGGGTTTCAGGGCTTTTTCGGTGATTTCATGCATATATGTATATTGGGATTCTCAAATCAGGGAAAATTTTAAGGTTTTTTATAGGTTTTTTGAGTTCTCAAATGGGTATCTCTTAGTTTTTAGATAAGTCATACCAAATCTATGGATTTTTGGGTTTTCTAGTTTCAATAGAGTTTTCAACCCTTAGAGGTAGTTTTGATAATTTTCCAGACTTTTTCAGACTTTTAATGTCAAAAAAATAAGGCTTGTTAGACATTTCAACTTTGATAGACATTTATAACTACTCAAACATTACTCAAAGTCTGGCCTCCTTCCACACACACTACAAGATCTGAAGCGTGCTTGAACACCATTGGGTTCTAACCCATGCTCAAAAACCCATCGGGTTCTAGCCCATGCTCGAGCACTAATCAGGGTCTGGCCTATGCTCAAACACATGATGGACTCCAACTCTTTTTAGAACACATGGTAGACTCTGAACCTCATACACACTGACACTACATGATCCAAGCATTGCTAAAACACCCTGCACACTCTGACCCTTATTTGAGCACACTTCATTCTATGATAACCCCTTCTTTAGAACTTGTGATGGTTAAAAGGATGTCAAATTTAAGCTTGTATTGTTTGATGTGTGAGAGACCGTCAAATTTAAGATAGCGGAAAGTGACACTATTCATTTTTAAAATGGAGTTATTTTTTGGATGATACCACTCCTCCATCAATCACATTAATCAAAGTGAGAGGGGGAACCCAAAATAGGTCTTAGCCCTTGGTTACATGAGAAATAAACCCTTGGTCACTTTGTACCCAAAAGTGCTTAACTTTTGCCTAAAATAGGCTTGAGTTTTTCTTTGAAAAGTTGATGCATAAAATTTTCTTTTGGGGAAGTTGATTCAGAATATTTTCTACCACTATTGCCACCCAAATTTTTCATGCAAGAAAGATTTTGAAATGGCTATAACTTTTGATTGGTAACTTAGATTTTGAGTGTCACCTTATTCTAAAGTATTTATTTTTTCATGCTCTATACATTAATGATAATCTTGAGTCTACTAAAACTCTCTTAAAACTAACCATTATACACTCTTAGATGCATTATCAACTGAGCTCAATGTCCCTCCAGTTCTTTTATACTTACGCACATATTATTCAAGACACATTCTCAGTAGTGTCTGATGTCTATACAGGCGTGCTTGTATTTTCAACTTTAAGGGAGGCTCACTTTGATAATTTTAAAGGGGTACTGTGTGGTGTTGTGTACTTTTATTTTATACATTTCTTCTTTAATTTCTGCAATAACCTCTTTTCTTGCATCATGGATTACTAGTCATTTCTACCTCTTATGGCATTCAATTATCACAAATAGAAAATAAATGTTCTATTTGTTCTAAGAAAATAAGGCTTCTATTAGATAGTTATGAATGAGGAAACTAAACCTACAATAGATGTAGATAAGAAAAAATAGTTTAGCATATGTGATCAAGCACATGATTGTCTTAGTTTATCTATTTCTCTTGACTTACATTTTTACATTAAATTTGCTAAAGTACTAAATGAAGTATGGACCATAATGGAAAAAATATTTGGGAAGTATAATGTGATGAGAGGTCATGAACTAGAGAATGTGCATATTAGTTTGAGCCCAAATGACTTTAACACACTATAAGATTTCTTTACTAAGTTCAAGTCTCTAAGGTTGCAGTTAAAAGGATGTGGAATAGATAAGAAATATGATCAATTTGTTCTATCTATACTCTCTAAACTGGGTCTAGACTATTCTGTGTTTGTGTTCACTTTCTATGCCATAAAAAGTGTTCTTGGTGCTATTGAAATATGCCTTATTTAGATGCCTTTGTTGTTGACTTGACTCAAAAGCAAGATAAGCTAATATAGATGGACATAGTAAAGTCCTCAAAATATCATGCACTTTTTGATAATAAAGAGAAAGCTTCCAACAACAAAGAGAATAAACATAACAAAAAGGATCAAGAGAAGGATGCACATCCTCCCACCTATAAATCAAACAATGAGACCTCTTCTTTTAGTGTTAATCCTAAGAAATATTAGATCAAATGTGTGTTTTAATAAGGAAAACATGATGAAAGCAAATGTTTTAAGAAATAGATTGACCAACTGTCTAAGATGCTCAAGAAGTATAATATTGGTGTCCCTAATTTTACCAATTAGAATTCATCAACCCATGAATCCTCTAAGACAAATGATAATGGTAAAGAAAAGGCAAAAGAAAACAATAAGAGGAATGCAAATAATAAAGCCCTAGTTGTAGTTGTACAACTGACTCGTACATGGGTCATTGACTCTAGTGCTTCACATCACATGACCTCTTCATAGATAGAGTTAAGTTCCATAGAAACATGTGACATGCCCTATATACAATTAGGTGATGACACTTCTAAAAAGGTTCTCAAGAGAGGGTCTATTAAAGTGTGTGGTGTAACATTAAATAATGTTCTAAGTGTTCTCTCACTTTTAACTAATCTCCTATCAGTTTACTAGATCACTCACCTTGGTTTGGGCATGCAAGTTGAGTTCACTCTATATTTAGTGTATGTTATAGAGCTACACAATGATATTATATTCATTGTAGGAATGGTATCATCAAACTCAACTATATAACTTATCACACTTTACTCTTGACTCTCCCATATTTTTCTTCTTCAGACTCACCTGAACTTGATGATAATTAATAGCACTCATCTGATATTGATGACTCTACCTCTAGCATAGATGAATACAATAGTGAAGGGAACACACCTCTATCATCTCCTTGTCACCTTCCTAATGTTGAAGAGTTATTTATTGATCAACTTACCTCTGGTCTACTTTAAACATTATAGGGCACATATATATTGATCTAGGACACATTAATATCAAGTAGTCAATTCTATAGTTTCAGGGCATTCTGTAGTCTTTCTTAGCCTCTACTCCCACTGCACCTTCATTACTTATAGCAGTTGGATCTCCTACCTTACACAAAAATAATTGTTCTTTGTATAGGAATCACACCTTGGTTGAAGATCCATTAGGCACTTGGCAGACACATTCACTGTTCTAGGGTGATCTGCTCTTCACTACATCTAATTTTGATCCACAATCACTTTTGAGAATTCCATTGTAGGATACAAGATAGCTACATCTAGTTTTAGACTCTAGTGGATATTTTAAACCCTCTACTCTTATTTGATCTCTTTTTGGAGAGGAGTTTCGTCCTATGCGTTTTTTCATTTTCTCTATTTTATGGGAGTATTATTGTGCTTGGGTACCTCATCAGGCCTCATTGTTGGGACCCATTTCTTCTACCCATTTAAGTTACAATTCAAGGGGGGTGTTAACGTAGGCTTTTTACCGCTTTTAGTTTTACCTACACGATTGTTAGTTAGTTTACTTAGGGTTATTGAGCTTATTAAGAGAAATACACTTAATGTATTTTCTAATTATGAGTTGAGCTTTTAATTTTATGGTGACCTAATATCTCAATATATAATGTACCTCTTTTTTACTTTTTAGATAATGGACTATTAATGTTCACTTTTGCTTTGCATTGTTTTTACTTAATCTTAGGATTTTTGTACAATCTATGATGAACTCATAGGTCTTGGTGTGATCTAACATTATTTCCATCCCTCTCCTTTGTAATCCAATAATTTCTAAAACACCTTGCAGACTTTGACCCTTGTTTGAGCATGCTTCATTCTCTAACCACCCCTTCTTTGGAACCTATGATGGCTAAAAAGATGTCAAATTTAAGTTTGTATTGTTTAACATGTGAGAGACCATAAAATTTAAGATAGTGGAAAGTGACATTATTCATTTTTAAAATGGATTTATTTTTGGGATGATGTCACTCTTCCATCAATTACTTCAATCAAAGTGAGAGGGGGGACCCAAAATAGGTCTTAGCCCTTGGTTACATGAGAAATGAGCCCTTGTTCACTTTGTACTCAAAAGTGCTCAACTTTTGCTTAAAATAAGATTGATTTTTTATTTGAAAAGTTGATGCATAAATTTTTCTTTTGGGGAAGTTAATTCAAAATATTTTCTACCACTATTGCTGCCCAAATTTTTCATGCAAGCAAGATTTTCAAACGGCTATAATTTTTGATTGATAATTTAGATTTGAGTGTTATCTTATTCAAAAGTATTTATTTTTTCATGCTCTATGCATTAATGATAACATTGAGTCCACTAAAAATCTCTTAAAACTAACCATTTTACACTCTTAGATGTATTATCAACTGAGCTCGACATCTATCCAGTTCTTTTATACTTACGCACATATTATTCAAGACACATTCTCAGTAGTGTCTAATGTTTATAAAGGTATGCTTGTATTTTTAATTTTAAGAGGGGGTCACTCTGATAATTTTAAATGGGTACTGTGTGGTGTTTTGTACTTTTATTTTCTACATTTATTCTTTACTTTATGCAACAACCTCTTTTCTTACATCAGAGATTACTAGTCATTTCTACCTCTTATGGCATTCAATTATCACAAATAGAAAAGCAATCTGCTACTTGTTTTAAGAAAATAAGGCTTATATAAGATAACTATGAATGAGGAAACTAAACTTGCAATAGATGTATATAAGCATAAATAGTTTAGCAGATGTGATCAAACACATGATTGTCTTAGTTTATCTATTTCTCCTGAATTACATTTTCACATTAAATTTTCTAAAATTCTAAGGAAAGTGTGGACCATAATGGAAAAACTCTTTGGAAAGTATAATTTGATAAGAGGTCATGAACTAGAGAATGTTGTCATTAATTTGAGCCCATGTGACTTTGACACACTATAGGGTTTCTTTACTAAGTTCAAATCTCTAAGGTTGCAGTTAAAAGAATGTGGAATAGATAAGAAAGATAATCAACTTGTTCTCTCTATACTCTCTAAATTGGGTCTAGACTAGTTTGTGTTTGTGTTCGCTTTCCATGCCATAAAAAGTGTTCTTGGTGCTGTATGGAAGATTCCTTATTTAGGTACCTTTGTTGTTGACGTGACTCAAAAATAAGATAAGCTGATATAGATGGACACAGTAAAGTCCTCAAAATATCATGCACTTTTTAATAAGAAAGAGAAATCTTCAAATAATAAAGAGAATAAACATAACAAAAAGGATCAAGAGAAGGATGCAAATCCTCCCGCCTACAAATCAAACAATGAGAACTCTTCTTCTAGAGTTAATACTAAGAAATATTAGATCAAATGTGTGTTTTAATTAGGAAAACATGATGAAATCAAATGTTTTAAGAAATAGATTGACCAATTGACTAAGATGCTCAAGAAGTACAATATCGGTGTCCCTAATTTTACCAATCAAAATTCATTAGCCCATGAATCCTCTAAGATAAATGACAATGGTAAAGAAAAGGTAAAAGAGAATAGTAAGAGGAATGCAAATGATAAAGCCCTAGTTGTAGTTGTATAACTAACTCCTACATGGGGTCATTGACTTTGGTGATTCACATCACATGGCCTCTTCATAGATAGAGTTTAGTTTCCTAGAACTTGTTGGTAATATGGCCTATTAAGGACAAATACCAAGGCCCTATAATCTTATTTTTTAAAGGATTCTATCAATAGCCTCTGCAAGGTGGTTGAATAGGTGATTTTTAGTTAAAAAGGTCAAAATTTTGGTCATTCAATGAATAATATGGATTTAAAAGGTTACCAAACCATTCTTAAGACATTTGAATATTTTCATATTCATGATATTAGCATAAGCCCAAAGTTTCATGATATAAAAAGGTGTTTACATGCAATTTTAAACCTAAAAGGGGCCCTTTTTGATTCCCATGTGCCAATTTTGGCTTGTAAAAGCATGGAAAAGGTTAAATTTAGTGTTAATGCATGTAAAAGCCTTGTGTATCTCTCTTTCATGCATTTATTGGTAGTGGAGGTCTTAACCTAAGAATAAAAGGCAGAGAATTTATTTCATATTTCAAAGAATAGTGTGGATTCGTACGACCAACTATATCCCTGAAGCCTAAAATAGGAGAATGAAGATATTACAGAGGTTTAAGAAGAGTTTCATGGAAATTTGATGTAGTATAAGCCTAAAATCTGTCATCTCCATATAATTGGATAGTTTGCACATAAATATTGCCTTGCAAGTTTGACGATGGTGTTTCACATAAATTTTGCTTTGTTTCTTAAGAAGAAAGTTTTAAAACTTGAAAGAAGGATGAACTTAGTAGAACCTAGATTTGGTTTTATGCTCTGTGATCCAGACGGTTATAGATACTCCTCTTTGACTTGCGAGGAATGACCTGAAGATAATAAAACACTAAAAAAATGGTTGATTAGTTAGTAAGGTGGATTACCTAGTAAGCTAGATCCAAGAAGCACAAGCTTCCTTGAAGGCAGTCAATCCACACTTTTAAATAATCAAGTTATGAAAATGAAAGATAAATTACTTACATAAATAATATAAGATACTAAAACTAAGTACAAGAAGTGCTTAAAAAGATATGAATTTGACTAATTATAGCAATAAATGATTAGATATTAATGCTAAATGAATTAGACATAGTTCATAAAATAGGGAGATGTTTTATGATCTAACAAAAAGTCATAAAGTGGGATTTAGTTGGGGTTTGATAGGTGAAATTAACTTGCTGTTGGAATTATCACATAGTGATAGTTAGTGGTTGGGTGAACCATCGGTGGTTAGGTGGGCATCGATGGTTAGGTGACCATTAGTGATTGAGGGAAAACCATTGGTGGTTAAGTGACCATTGACGGTTACTATCAAATTTGGCTTAGGTAAAGGTAGGTTTGGTTTGGAAGGTTACCCAGTGATTTTGGAAGGTGGGTTTAGGTTAGATGTTGGTTATAAGATAGAAACAAAGGAACTAATTACTAAAAATAGGTACTTAGCTCTATTGCCTAGAGAATGTTGAGGTGAGTGGCTAGGAAACCATTGTGGATCCTAGAGTAATTATGACAATGTGATGGTACCTTGGTTATTGATTGATGAGAAATAACAATTTAGACCTCTAATCTCATTGCTGGTTCACTAGAAGAATACCTATAAAAGAATTTTTTGATACAAGAAACTTTGATAATTATCAATGATCTCTAATGATTATTGATCTCCCCTTATTCACCTCCTCTTCTTTTCTTTATATAGGAAGAAGGGAGTGGTGAAACAAGAGGTTCAACAAGCTATATAGTTTTAGTGTTAACATTCATTGATTATACACAGATCAAATGGATAAAAATAAAAAAGAAAGTTGTAGTTAAGTGGCAGTTAACCTTTAAGGTGATTAAAGGTTGACTATCAGTGGTCGAGTCTAACCATCAACGATTAGGGGTCAACCATCAATGATCGATAGGATAAAGGTAGGATGGTCAAAGTTAGTCAGGGTGACTTATGTTTGGTAGTTGAAAGGTTGTGAAGTGGTCCTGAGGGGGTCCAGGGGTAGTCTAGGGGTTAGTGCAACATCTAGAACCATAGTGTGTAGATTTTTCATTTCTACATCTTCCCCCTTTTTGTTATATAGTTTGTATCTACAAACTAAAAAATAAAAATAAGAAGGTTGGTTCGAAGGTTTAACTACGCTAAGCATGGGAGGAGTTGTTCCCCCTCAAACTAAAATTTGATGAGGTGAAATAAAATTAGGTACAAGTTTGACAAGTTGTTATGTGGGTGATTACCTTGGTTGGTTTAGGCATCAAGGCACAAACATACACATAAAATATGATATCACATATCACGTATAGACTAGACTACCATAGTTGAGTTAGTTGGGTAAAAATAAGGTCAACACTAAAATGCCAAGTGATAAGTAGACCAAGTGATCATATGTAGGTATGGTGATTAGGTTGTACTCATAAATGCAAGTCTCCTAGGCAAGGTCAGTGTATTTGTAGGTGTCCAAGCTAGGAAGTGCTCTTAGGAAGACAAAAATGGTTTGTGAGCAAAAGTAGCATGAGTTCAAGTTGTTCAAGATGGTAATGTAGACATAGTGGTCAAAGTGACCATGGAAAGGTTGTCGTAAAACATGTGAAATTTGGGTGAACATGACCAATATCGAGGTTACATAGTTGGTTGTTTGGTTGGTAGAGAATGGGTACTCCAATGATAGGTAGTTGGTAATTATTAGGGTAGCAGTGGGTAATAAATACTTTGATCATGTTTGAAATGATAAGTTAGGTTGAAAATTTTTAAGGGGATCGACTGTCAATGGTTAGGGTTGATCATCAATGGTCACCTACTGACCATCAGTGGTCATACATCAGCCCTAAAAGGGATGATGATAAAAAGGCCATCAAGGGTTTTAGTTGTTTATTTTTGCATTTGACCTTTGGTGATTACCTTATGGCTAGAGTGATAAAAATGGAGATGGTTTGTTAGTGTGATTTTAGTGAGGTTGATTGGGTGGTGACTGAGGATGTAGAGGGGTTGAGGTAGAGCATGGGGTGTGACAATAATTCTTAGGGTTTTTCCATGATGGTAGTTGAAGAATGAGGTAGGTTCTATACTTGTATTTGTAGAGTAAAGTTGAATTTGTGATTGTGTTTTTATTTAGTTAAAAATTTGGGTTAGTTTGTGGTTTTTTAGGGTTAGGGTTTGTTGTGTTTTATTGTTGGTGAGAAGTAGGTATGAAATGGGATAGTTGAGTAGGTACTTAGTGTTTATGAATGGTAGTAAAGGGTTAGCTTGCATGGGTATAATGAAAAAATTTAGTGTTTGGTGTGGTTTGAAGGTTGTTTGGTCAAGCCCTAGGGCTTGATGATCATTGAAGGTCACTACAATGTGACCATTAGTGGTCGCTATCAACTGATGATGATCGATAGTTAACCCCCAAATAGTCATTGTGTAGACTATCAGTGGTCAATCGCTTGATTATCGGTGGTCTAAAGTTGATTAGTGATGGTTCCAAAAGGAACCATCATCAGTCGACCCTCGACCATCAATGGTTGGGAAAAGGGGTAAAGGTGTGGGGTAGAAGGTGCAATTAAAGGTTTTAGGTTAGTGTTCAAGTGTTTAGGTTAGTGTTTAAGGGTGTAGGTTAAGAGGTTTAAGGGTTTAGGTTATGTAGATGTGATAAGTTAGAAAAGGTAAATTTGAAGGTATGTATCATGTATAAGTTGGATTAGGCATAGTAGTTGTAATTAAGATGAGTAGGTTAAAATAAGAAGTAGGGGCAATTGGTGAAATTTGTTATCAAAGTATGTTAGATTAGGTAAATTAATACACCTATATATTAAACTCTGTAGGTGAGGGAAAAGCTGTAGATGCATGACCACATGCCCCAGATCCTTGATGAGGTGCATTGAGGGATGACTAATGTGGATTGGGACCATATTACTAATGTAGGTCTAGGAGGCATGTGGTAATATCAGCATGTACCTCAAGATGCAATGATGTTAGTGACACTCAATGAGAGATGGGATCCAACCACTAACACATTCTTACTACTGACAGGTGAGATCACAATTTTACTAGGGGACATCCACTAAATAATGTGGATACCTATATGGGGTGAGCTGATATACCATATCAATAGTGATGAGAGAGATGAGTAGATGGATCACTTGTACAAAGAGGACCTTGTGCTTGTAAGGTGGAATTCAAGAGGATTCCATTATACTCTTCTATATCAATTGGATAGGGATAGTAAATGGCTATTTATGATGATGATAGCTGTCACATGTTATGTGCTATCAAATTCTAGCAGTGGGAGATTACCATACTTGTTGCTCAGGGTTTTAGTGGAGATGTGGTTGGCTCACATGGTGTTTGAGTGGGCACCTATATTATTATTGTAGATCTATTAGGAGCTATGGGGATACTGTGATCATAGGAGATATGTGATTAGTGTTGAGTTTATGTTACATTTTTAGGATTATGAGCACATCAAGGTATTGAGACCCAAGGGAATACCATGTCACAATTTTGTCCATATGGATTTTAGGGTTGGCTACATGTGATAGAGAGGTGATTACACACTCACCAGACTAGGGGGATGATCCTCGAACCTAGATAGTATAGAGACATGCTAGAGGCACTAGTTGATGGTGAGGTCATTTAACATCCCTATGTTATATTTCTAGCATGGGTGAGTTACGTTAGACATACTTTTAAATTATAGAGCTATAGGTGGGTGTTCAGGAGGTGAGATCATGAGGTTGAGATTATCCTATTTGATAGGGTGAGGAGGTAGTTTAGAGTTGTCTAGGATATTCTAGGGGAGTTCTCGAGATAAAAGAGGAAGGATGTAGGGTTCCCATTGCCTATACCAAAGCTTGAGGATGTGTTTATTGATTAAGAAAAGATTCTAGCAAGGGCTGAGATTGATGATGCAGGTGTTACTAATGGGTACCCTATGTGGTTTTAGGCACATTATGATGCAACCATTTTTAGGGGTGATGGTGGCCAATAGGACATGGATGTGGACATAGAGGTGGGGGTTGGTGATTAGAGGGATGAGGATGCCCCAGATAGATAGGCATTAATTATTGAGAGGGATTGGGCATGAGTGACACTAGCCATAACATAGGCATCATTAGCAATAGTTACCCAAGAGAGGGACATGGCATAGGGCGAGGTGGCCACACTGATTGGGGAGAGGGATTAGGCTAGGGCTCAACTAGCCATGGTTACTCAGGAGAGAGATTCTCTAAGGTAGGTAGGAGGAGTACCAAAAGCTATGGGAGTACCAAGGACTATTTTGATGCAGAGATATGTAGCTATAGTTGAGGAGCTCTGATACCATGAGGCCTTGGTTTTTAGATGTCTACTAGATGAGCCTAGATGGGGTGAGTATAGAGCCAAGATCACTGGAAGGGCCAATACTGTGATACCAGGTCAGTGGGCTGCATCTATATGGGTGGGTAGGCATAGGAGGTGGATAGGCTCTAAGAGGTAGTGGTGCTCTAGGGTATTGGATTGTGATGAGACATTTTACTTTTGATGTACCATATGATTTTGATATCAGCTTGCGAGTCAATGTAATGAGATGTATATATCCTTTAAGAGACATATAAACTATTATATATATGATCATTATTTTTATTATGAGCTCATGATATATGGATGTGATCATGGTTTATGGTTCATGTTTTATGGATGTGATGTTGTTTATTTATGATATGATGTTACGATGATTAGCATGTTATGGCTTATGTGTACTCACTTAGCTAGGCATGTGATGTTATGTCAATTTATTTTATGTTCATGATGATGTTGATATTGATGGATGCTATTTATGTGATTATCACTGATATAAATGTGATTAGATGATGTGATGTTGTTATTTATAGTTATGGATTTGGTGTTATGATCATGGTAATGGCTACGGTTAATGAGGATGATGTTCATGATGATTAGGTTTATGATTTTGATATGACACTGTTACACTTATGATGATGTGACTGATGTTTGTGATATGATTATAGTTTATGAACCATAGTTATATGGATGTGATAGATGGTAGGATGATTATGATGGTATGATTAGGTGATGGAATGTTCATGATGTTATGATATGATGATGTTTGTTATGATGAGATGTTTTGTTGCACATGTGGATGTTTTGAATTAATGAATATTT
The DNA here is from genome assembly GCA_037957365.1 of Torreya grandis. Classification (NCBI taxonomy): domain Eukaryota; kingdom Viridiplantae; phylum Streptophyta; class Pinopsida; order Cupressales; family Taxaceae; genus Torreya; species Torreya grandis. The sequence continues at coordinate 8,557,702 of JARHVA010000029.1, forward strand.
TCTTCCTTACCTAGCTAGGCATGTGATGGATAACATATGTGGATGATGTATGATTGAACAGTCATAGATGCTTCATGACTAGTTGGTATTGTTGGTTATTTGGATGAGATGATTATGATGTTATTTTGACCAGAGACATGTTGAGGTAGATTTTATGTGATGATTTATTGACTTATGATGTGATAAAAGGCAATGTTGTGATGATTGTATGTTGTTATGATCAGCTATGATGGTAAAAATATTCTTGTGATTAAAAACATTTAAACAAGGCACAACACATAATAAAACACATAATTGGTTTTTAAATGTTTTTAATGAGTTACATATGTTTAGATGAAGGTGGTTAAATCTGTAAGAAACATAAAGTAAGTTGGATTACAAAAATAAATGTGAGAGAGATAGGATAATCAAGAGACAAGCATCGTAATGAATGTATCAACAATTAGACATGAGAGAATAAGAAGATGGCATGATACTTCTTCATTGACAAGGACTAAAAAAAATTAAAGTATGATCAACTTACAAACATAAGTTCTTCAAAAGATTTGAATTAACATCCATTAGTTGGTTAAAAAGGTGTGTTGATCACATAAAGTTGAGTAAGCTCAAAATCCCTTGTTTATAGAGTGTATAAAGGGGAGATGCATGAAAATGGAACCTTATTGTGAGACTAGCATACCTCTTAGACAAATTACCAAAGAGCCAGTATAAACAAGTCCATGCCATATAAGGTGTAGACAAATCAATGTGAAAAGTCTACTCATGAGAGTTGATTTTGGCTTCCAAATTATTTTTGATTTTGATAATGGGCCTTTCAATATTTTGTTATTGCTTGGAGGGACGGTGAAGCTAATCAATGAGGGAAGCTTCCAAGAAATTATTATGCTTTGACAAATGATTTACTTAGCCATCCTTCAAGAGATTGGTCTAAGTTTATGAGCTTTGTTTAAATCTTTTGGATAACTATCCTTCAAGGGAGAAATCTACCTTATATTGAGCAATTTTGATATGTTTTGGTAGCTGTCCTTTAAGGGAGCAATCTATGAATGCTTAGAATGACCCATATGAGTTTCAACTTGTTTGTGATTTTTTGATTGATTATGTTTTTGCTATTGACATGGATTTGCTTATATAGGCTCAAAAGGTTCACCTTTATGAAGGAAAAACTAGAGCACAAGAAAGTTGGTGATGGGTAAAAGAGGTTTAAGTGACAATGACCATGGGAATCCATCCTATAAGGGGATGGAAAGTAGCATGAGGACCATGCCATGGGTAGAGTCATATTACCCATGTTCAAGATTAGGTGAAGGCTATAATGGATAATCACATGATTCAAATTTAATTGATTGTCTTTAAAATAAGGGGATGCATGTGGGTGAAAATAAGAGATGAGCTTGATTTAGCAAAAAGATGAGTTCAATCCTATTTAACAAAAGAAAGGACACATATGCAAAGCATTGAGGGGCTCAGGTTATAATTTCCCTTCAAGAGAGGAAAATTGGTAAGCTCCTGATCTATACTTGTGTGTTATGATATAAGGTCCAAGCCAATTGAAAGCAAACTTTCCCTGATTGCTTTTCTCCATATTGGTTACATGTTGATTTTCCTTTAGGATGAGGTCTCTGGTATTAAATTATCACAACTTGAGGTGTTTGTTATAAGTATGCTAGATTTGATATTAATAGACACAAAGATGGGTAAACATGGATAAATGATGTTCATCAAGTAGCTCAAGTTGGGCTAAACATTCTTGATGATAATATCTCTTAGAAATGAGATCTTGTAGGGATATGAAAAGAGAGGGAATTTGGACTTCAAGAAGCAAGACAACCTCAACTCCAAACACAAAAAAAAGGGGTATCACTTGTAGGGGTTTGGATGTTAGTATGATATGCCCATAGGGTAAAGGGGATGTGTAAATACCAATCCCAATCAGAAGTATTAACCATTTTAGTTAGCATGTTGTTGAGAGTTTTGTTAGAAGCTTTGGCCTGTCTATTTGCTTATGGATGATAAGGCGATGAGAAGCTTAAATTGATACCAAATGCATCACAAAGACCTTAGGCTTATTTTTTTTGAAGATTTGCCATTATCAGTGATAATTTTATGAGGAACATCAAAATGATAGATAATGTGATGGTTGATAAAATTAATAATATTTTCAACTTTGGTTGAGATGAGAGGAATAACATCTACCCATTTGGTGAAATATTCTATTGCGGTGATGATTGAATGATGTCGCTATGAAGAATGGGGGGTTAATTTCACCAATAAGATCCATACCCCATTATGAAAAGGGCCAAATATCCTTGGATACTTGTAGGCTATGGTTAGGTGCATGATGTAAATTTGCACACTGTTTTACATAATCAAAACAATCTTGGTTAAGGGTGGGCCAATAATAGCCAAGGTGAAGAATGTGTTTATCGAAAACTAGGCCACTAAAATGTCTACTACATATCTGATCATGCATTTATCTGATAACATGAGAGGCTTTGTGATTACATAGGTAACAAAAGAGGAGACCATCAAAGCCACATTTATAAATAATTCCCCCCAGTATGGTATAATGTGAGGTGTTCTAAATAAATTCTCTTCAAGCATTCCTAAAAAGGTTAGAAGGGATGATGGCAAGGTTGAGATAGTTGAAGGTTTGTTGATAGCAAAGGTCAGGTTGGGTCTCCTCCACATTGAATATGGTAGGAGAGTCTAATTTGATATAAGAAGGCTTAATAAGTCAATGGATAATGATAGATATATTATAGTTAGAGGGTGCATACAAGATTTGGGAAGTGAGAGAAGCCATCGTATTGACAAACTTATTTGTAGATCACAGAGTGGTTTGGATATGGTAGTGTTCAAATGATGCTAAGAGTACATCAGCTAGTTGTTTATACTATTGCAAAACATTATTATTACATTGATAAGAGCCATTGATTTAATTCATCACAAATTAAGAGTCACCAAAAATTTTGATCATTTTGACTTCCAAGGCTAATGTAATTTGGAGACTTATCACTAAGGCTTCGTACTTAGCCATAATATTGGTACATTCAAAATATAGCTTGAAGGATAAAGGAAGAGGTTCATCATGAAGGGGGATAAGGATGATGCCAGATCCCCCACTATGTTGACACTTTGATCCATTGAAGAACATGGTCACTTGTTAGGTAAAGTATGCTTGAGAAATAGTCATGATGGACTCATCTAAAAACTTGAGAGGATGAGGCTGGTTGTCTACTAATGGTGCTTCAACTAATTGGTCAGTAATGACTTGCCATTTAATTGACTTATGCTAAAGGAACTCAAGGTCAAACTCAACTAAAAGCATGAGCCACTTAACCATACACTGGTTTTGGTATGGCTTAGAGTGCATATACTTGAGAGGGTCGGTATGACAAGGTCTTATGGTTGAGAAGGTAATGGAGAAGTTTTGTGGCCACAAAGACCAGGGTGAGGTAAAGTTTCTTGATATGGGTGTATCAAGTCTCATACTCTATAAGTGTATGACCAATATAGTAGATGGCTTTCTCTTTATGATGGCCATCTTGATGAGCCAACATTGCCCTTAAGGAGTGGTTGGTGGTAGAAATATAAAGGTAAAAAGGTTGATCTTCCTTGGGAAGAATGAGGATAGGTGGAGATAGAAGGTATTATTTAAGTGAATCAAAGGCCTTTTGACAGTCATTATTCCACTTAAAAGATACATCCTTCTTTAGAAGGTGGTGGAAAGTTTGGCATTGATTAGAGAGTTGAGAGATAAAGGGATGAATGGATTGGAGCTTCTCCTGTAAGCTATGAAATTGCTTGAGGTGGGTGGGAGGAAGCATGTTGAGGATCACTTTTATTTTGTTAGGATTGAATTTAATTCCCTAAAGGGAGACGATAAATCCAAGGATCTTTCTTGATAAGACCCCAAAAATACACTTGTTGTAGTTAAGGTAGACATGGTAATGGATGAGTCATTCAAAGATAATCTTAAAAATAGCCAAATGATCTTTATGACATTTGGATTTTCCAAGAAGGTCATCAACATAGTCTTCTATGATTTTGTGAATAAGGTCATGGAAGATGTAAGTCATAATGCATTGGTAGGTTGCATCAGTGTTCTTCAGACTAAAAGGCATGACCCTATAGCAAAAGGTTCCCTAGGGGGTGATAAAGGCAATTTTGTGTTGATCTTTAGGGGTAATTAGGATCTAATTGTAACCTAAGATCCTATCCATAAGAGATAACATCTCATGGCTAGATGTAATATCAACAAGCTATTCAATGTTTTTCAAATGAAAGTCATCTTTTGGGCAAGCAAGGTTAAGGTCATGAAAGAATACACAAATGTGAAGTCCCCATGTGGCTTTGGTGACAAGTATGTTATTTAAGACCCATTAGGGATAATCAATGGGTTGGATGAAATTGATACATATAAGATGTTAAATCTTTTCTTTAATTAAAAAGGCTATGCAAGGGTGTATTTGTCAAAGATTTTACCTAACTAGCTTGGCATCATAGTTGGTTGCTATATTATTGGTAGCGATGGAGGGGTCGATTCTTGAAATGCCACTATAAGACCAAGCAAATGCTATGCTACAATCTTACAGGAAAGATGGGAAGTCTTGAAGCTCCTTAGAATTTAGTGATCAGTTGATTTTGATAATGTGCATGTTATCCAGAGTAACCAAGTTGATATCCATAGTGGATTCATCCAACATGGTTAAAGTTTTAAGAGGAAGATATTTGTGGATAGAGGAATATGCTACACCAAGATAAGTGAGAATGGAATCTTCATCCTGACACCAAAAAATATTAATGGAAGGAGAGTCATCTCTTACCATCTTAGGGTGGGTAAGAGGAATGGTTATGGTCACCCCATCCTTTTGATAAAGCAAGGGTTTGAGGTTGATTATGTTGATAAAAAAATGTTAGGGGGGATGATGTTAAAATCCTCAGTTGTTGATGGTGGAGTAGACAGTGAGGATGGGATTTACTCATCAATGATAGTAATAGGAGGTGGGTTGGTTTGATTTTTAGGTTGTGTGAGATTGAGGCCATGATTTTTATGAGGTTTTTAGGTTTTGATTGGAAACAAATCATGTGGATTGTGTTTATACCAGCCTAGACCAAATCCATTCCAAGCACAATTATAAAGATATGTCTTGGAAAACTATGGTTTATCCAAATATGATAAATTGAAGGTGAATTGTCGAGGTGAAGAAGAGGTGGTAGAAGTGTGAAGGGGTTTATCAAGTGCCCCATAGATGAAATTGGTTTGACAAGTTGATGGATCAAAAGGAACAAAAACTCCAATATTGGGGTCTTATCTAGGTTGTTGGTGAAGATTCCCATACTCTTGGGGAGTAGGAAAAGTATCTAGTGTCAAAATGTGATACTCCCCCAATGAAAGACATTGGAAGGTTGATTTCAAAGGGTCTATTATGGGATTTGGGTGGAAGGGATGGATGAATTGGTGGATGATTAATTTGTAGAAGAGGATGGGGCTTTGTATTTTGTTGATGAAGGCTTATTGGATGAGGAAGGACATTATTGGGTTGGTACATCATGTTGTAGGATGTAAAAGGACTCAAGTCAGCTTGTATGGTAACAACTTGACCTTCATGTTCAAATTTGATGCATTGGTATAGGATGGATAACACACAACCCATGAAATGAATCCTTAGGTATCTCAGCAAAATTTTATACTATAACTTACCTTATACTACATAGAAGAGCTCAAGAAGTGTGTGAGGTCCTAAATGAATGTGGAGGATAATAGTTCCCAAAGTTGTGGCCATGGTGTCTTTAAATGATTAGAGCACCTTTGAGGTTTCTAATATAATGTTCTCAAGTAATTTGAGTTGGTTATATGCATGGGAGGAGATAATGTTGATGTTATCTCCCCCATAAATCATAACCCTCTTTATGTGGGTTTGGTTTATATACATGGCAATGAAAAGGGGAGGATCTGGATCATCTAGATGGATAGATGGTATTTCTGAATCCTTTAAAATAATAAGGTTAGAAAGTTGAAGAGCTATGACAAATGATGATAGAGGTTGTGGATTTTTTGGTTAAACCTCTATGGATTATGAAGCTTCTATCATTGTTTGGAAGTGGTGGGGTGAGGTATTGATTAGTTCATACAAACTCATCTTCACCAGTGTTTGGTGAAGCTATTTCAAAACTACTCAATAGATTGACTCAGAAGGGTTGAATTAAGAGGGACCCAAGATGAATATCTTGGGTTTGGAAGAAGGTAAGGGTGCTTGGTGCTTGTTATGTGAGTGGGTGGTAGAAGAGGGATATTTTCATGGAATGGACACCTTCACCTTCCCCTTATCCTTTTGTTAAGCTTGTGATCATTTGACCACATGGATAGTATGGATTTAGGGAAGAGTTAGGGTAGTAGAATGTTTTGGTTCCTTGTCACTCAAAGTTGAGAGTGGGGGAGTAAGTAGGTGTTGGGTATTGGTTCATGTTTCTTGGATCGATAGTGGGATCATGGGAGGCTCATCTAATAATAAGTCATCATCATGATACATATGATAGACTAAGACTTGAAGAGCCTTATAATTCTCCATATCATACCCCAGGGCTCTATGGTATGAACATACCAAGCTTTCATTAAACCATGAAGGTTTTAGACTAAGTAGGTCAAATGGTTTTATAGGTTTCAAGGTTAAGCAAGATGATTGTAATAAAATCTATAAGATTGTTGAGTAAGACTTAGACAAAGGTTGTAAAGGCATGGAGGTCTTAGGTTTGTTAGTTGAGGTGGAAGCCCTTTTAGGAGTAGGTTTTATAGTTAGACATTTGGGTGGAGTGCTCTTTGTGGATGGTTTTGGTATAGATTACTTGGGGGTGAAAGGCGTTAGGATAGATGACTCATAAGTAGGTAGTTGGTTATAGAAGGTTTGGTGAAAATAGGTGAGGATGAAAGTAGGAGTGATGTTATAACCAAAAGTGGTGGTTGGATTTGGGTTTTGTCTGAGATGGTTGCTTTCCTTACTAAGATAGAAGGGTGAGGTCCCAAAATAGAAGACAAAGTGGAAAGGGGAGGCAAAGTTTTGGTTTGTGGGATCTTGGGTGGTTTTACCCTCTATGTTGGTTTAGCTTGGGATTTGTTTGGTGGTCTTAAATCCAAATTTACTAATGGGTGAGTAAGTCTCTGGGTAGGGATCATGCCTAAGTTTTTGATGGGTGTGGTTGTGATGAGGGAAACTACTTGGGATATTTTGAGTGAAGTTGGTTTAGTCAGGTCAACTATGGTTTGAAGGGTAGAGGTTTCTAAAGGTTTGGTTGGAGTGATGGTGGGTTCAATAGTGGAAGCAAAAGGTTGGGTTAATAATGGTTTGGTTGAGGGCTCTTGCTTGGTTGGATAAGAAAACCCAAGATGATGCCAAAATATGGCATGATCTGCATTGGGTTGAGATAAGTACTCCAAGTTTTGAACTAGTTTAGAGAAAGCCTTATAGATAGGATTTATCCCTTCTAAATTGTTCTCAAAGGACAAAACCATAGGTGGAGAGAGAGAAGTGGTTACCTCATCCTTTTCCTCAATCAAAGGCTCCAAGGTTTGGGAAGACGTGTCTCTTATATGAGAGATAGGTAGGGTGATATCTTCCTTAGGGATGCTTTCCAAAAGAAGAGTGGATTGTTGTATGATAGAGGAGAAGGATATGGTGGTAATGGATACCTCTTTTAGTATGTCTCCCAAAAGAGAGATGGGTAGCTCTAGTACCTTGAAGAGTGGAGAAAGGGGAATAATTATCTCCTTGGTCTCATTGTTTGAAGGAATTTAGAGTGACTCCACTACCTCAATAAGTGGAGGGGAAGGAAAGGTATTTTAATCAATGGTTTTCTCAATAATGAGTTCACTAAGAACCATGTTAAAGGTATGGACCTCATGGTTGTGAGAGGATTCTGATTTATTGTTTTCATTATTTGTAGAAGGGGCATGATTGGGGCATTAAATAAAGAGAAGACAAGAAAAAGTCAAGGAAATGAAACACACACTAAATCACGTTAAATCCTAAGGTTTGTTTTAGTCTCTCTTGTGGATTATGCCTTAAGATTTAAGAATTGTGTGACTCAACTTGGCTTGTAGAGTGGGTAATAGAAAATAAGTCTATGGTTGGTTTCAGGTTGTGTTTAGGTTCTCAAAGGGATTTATGTTGGAAATTAGTACATGGCTTGATATTGGGGCCTACCCCCTCACTTCACACACCACAACGATAAGGGTATCGGGTGCTTAGTCAAGATATACCGATTGACAGAGATTATAGTCAACTAATGAACTAAGTTGGTTATCCCCTTGGTGATGAAATCTAAGTAAGATAGCTGAGAAAGGTGACTGCTAGGTGATGAAATCCCAGTTGAGCCTTATGCCAATGTTTTCATGCTTGATTAGGTGTAAGTGGTTTGGTATTATGTGTGATAAGAGTGAAGCTATGATTAATTTAATTTCTTAATTAAGTGATGGGAGGTAAAATAAGAAAGCAAACAATGTATGAAATCAATTTTAAGCCTAAAATAGAATTTTGATTTCATTATATGAGCAAAAAATAATAAGCACCTAGATGTAACTATGAACCTAAGAAGAGATTCAAGGGTCCCACCAAGCATGCCAAAATGTTTCATGTAAATTTTGCTTTGTTTCTTAAGAATAAAGTTGTAAATCTTGAAATAAGGGTGAGGTTACTAGAACCTAGATTTGGTTTTGTGCTCCATAATTGAGATGATTTTAAATAATCATCTTTGGCTTGGAAGGAATGACCCACAGATAATAAATCATTAAATAAATGGTTCATTAGTTAGATAGTAAGGTGAATTTACCATCAAGATAGATCCAAGAAACACAAGCTTCCTTGGAGGGTATCAATCCACACTTTGAAACAATCAAGGTTTGAAAATGAAAGATAAATTGCTTGCATAAATAATAGAAGATACTAAAACTAAGTACAAGAAGTGATTGAAAAAAGATGAATTCGATTAATTATAAAAATAAATGATTAGATATTAATGATAAATGAATCAAACATGGTTTAAAAAATAGGGAGATGTTCTATGATTAGGTAGTAAGTGGTATTTAGTTGGGGTTTGATAGGTGGAATTGAATTACTATTAGAATTGTCACATAATGACCATCAGTGGTTAGGTGACTATTAATGATTAGGTAACCATTGGTAGTTGGGGGAAAACCATCAGTAGTTAAGTGGCTATCGATGGTTACTATCAAATTTGGCCTAGGTAAATGTAAGTTTGGTCTAAAAGGTTGTTTGGAAGGTGGGTTTAGGATGGATGTTGGTTGCAAGATAGAAATAAAGGAACTAATTATTAAAAATAGATATTGAGCTCTATTTCTTGAATAATGTTGAGGTGAGTGGCTGAGAACCCTTTATGGAGCCTAGAGTAATTCTAGCATAGTGATGGCACCTTGGCTATTGATTGATGAACAACAACACTTCAGATCTCTAACCTGGTTACTAGTTTGCTAGAAGAATGCTTGTAAATGAAGTTCTGATACAAGAAACTCTAGTAATTACTAATGATCTCTAATTATTATTGATCTTCCCTTCTTCACCTCCTCCTCTTCTCTTTATATAGGAATAAGGGAGTGGTGAAAAAATAGGTTCAATAAGTTACCTAATTTTAGTGTTAACATGCATTGATTATGCATATGGATCAAATGGCTAAAACTAAAAAATCAAGTTGTAGTTGAGTGGTAGTTAAACCTCAACACTGTTAAAGGCTAATCGTCAACAATTGAGTCTAAGTGTCATTGGTTATGGGTCAACTAGCAGTGGTTGATAGGACAAAGGTAGGATGGTCAGAGTTATTCAGGGTGACTTAGGTTTGGTGGTTGAAATGTTGTAAAGTGGTCCTCAGGGGGTCCAAGGGTGGTCTAGGGGCTAGTGTAACATCTAGAACCATAGTATGTGGATTTTTAGTGTCTACAAATGGTATAAATTAGAGAGAGAAGATACAGTATAAATTTTTGGTCAAAGAAAGTAGACACAAAGGGATTCCTGCAGGAGTAAGTGATTTTAGAATTGGTCTCTTCTCCCTCATGAATTATCCATTTGAAGTCAGGCTAATTTTTGTAGTTTTGCATGCATAAAGGCCACCAAGTTTCTTCAATTTATCTTCACCAGAGCATCATTTCAAGAAAATTCTAGTTTGTGGAGCTTTTCAAGAACTTAATCTACCTTCTTATGACATTATCTAGGTCCTTTTAACATGTGTGAGTGTCAAATAAATAAAATTTGACAAGAGAAGTGAAAATCTATAATTTATGTGCTTCAAAAGGAGAATTGTATGGTCAGGGGAAGAGAAGGAAACATCAAGATTTCAAGAAAGTTTGTATATAGGGTCTTCATCATGTTATCATATTCTCCAATTAAGTTTATCAAAGTTTCATATCCAAGAAGACCATTCATATGCTCTCAAAGAATCTCAAAAGGGCCAGTTTATCAATGTTTAAGGTTTCTTAGCATCTTTTAAGGTTTTAGCAAAGTACTAGGTTTCAATTTTATCATCTTGTGCTCCTCCAATGGTCTCCAAAGTGATGTATCTGGTTAAGGATATGTCTATGATTATATATGATCCTTTATGTTATCTTGACATACTCTCACAATGGTCCTTTCCACCTCCATCTCACTCACCTTCAACCTCACTATCATAAAAACCATTTATCATTATTTTCAAGCCTCTTTGCCACCTTCCATCCATGGTTTCATCCTCCATTCATGTCACCAGCCCCCCACTCACCTCAATCCCATCATCCATCTCATAAGGAGGTATGAACATTAAAGGTTATCATGTACATACAAGATGAAAGTTATATACACCAAGAAGGCATCTCTACAACTAGGAAAATGATGACTTATAACCAATACATCTATATTTAAGTATGTTTCATGAAGATGTTGCCTTGAGAACTTTGAGGTTAGGGTTATTCAAATGAAAGAGGTTTAATACCTCTCTCAAGATACAAGATATGATAAGGAAAATGGTCAAATCATGATTTTGAGCCTTATTTAAGGCTAAGCTCAGTCAATTCTATATAATACAATCATAACATAGTTATTCCATAATGGGGGAATAACATGATTCTTGTAGAACTCATTATGATATGAGAGTGAGGTCAATGGGGTGAAACTAACAAAAGAATCTTAACCTTTGTTGATATCATGATGAATAATGATTTTAAAGGATTTTTCAAAGTTTTAGTGCCATGATGACCTACATGCCTTAAGGTCAAATTCACCCACAATAGGCATATCCTTTTGGTATTCTGCAGGTATCCTATACTTGGTGCATAGTTGGGTTAATCAAGTGCATGACTAAAAACATGAAGTTGTTATGACAATGATCAATAATAGAGATAAAAAATATGTTTAAAGCCTTGAATAGGGATAATGAGGCACCATTACACACCTACATCCACCTTAGAAGCATTGCTATAGCCAAGTTGAGGATAAATAAGGCTAGGAGGGAGAGTTTCATAAGGCAAGCTTTCAAAGATGGGTTATTGTGACTAGAGAGATATTTTGGCAAGATATGGACCTATTTACACCTCTTGTTACCTTTCTCAATCTCTCTAAGGCCTAAAACTTAGTCCCTATCCATACATTTTAGCATAATACATTCATCTTAAGAGAAGAAAAGGACATGGTCATGACATAAAGGTGGGGTGAAAATGAGCAATAAAGAAGGTTTATTAATCTAAACAAAGTATATTTTCATGAAATAATCCTTTAAGAGCTACTAATATTACAATCAAGATTCAAATTCACATATATAGCCTTAATGAGACCCCACCTACAACAAAATTTGCTCAAGGGTAGTCTAAAAGCCTCTAGGTTCTTGGAGGCAGCTTATAACAAACAAGGACATTATCAACATGAGGATTGATAACCTCAAGAGAAGAGATAAAATACAAGACATATCAAGTTTAATATATGTCCTATGAAGACAAAATGACCTACAACCAAGTAGGTAAACAATGTTCAAAGGTGTTTAAAAGGTTTTCTCTTAAAGGAGGGTTTTGAGATCATATGTAAGAGAGGTCATATTCAATTTTAATATCTTTTGTATTGATAAAGCTTATAAAATCATCTCTAAACTCCACAAAATCCATACATACACCTACAAGCAAGTATAATAAAGCAAATGATTGTTGAAGTGGTTGTTTTCAAGTTAAGAGGCAATAATCTAAAGTGTTTTCATGATTCAAAGGGATATTCAAATGAGAAATAATGTTTTAGAATCATTAAGAATCATAAAAAAGGATCTTTAAGTACATTATATAATAGCAAAATTCAAACCTTAACACCATCTGCAATCACTTAAGGGCATACTAATTTCAAGTTGGTAATGAAGATGTGAAACATAGTTAGTGATCTAGGTCTCTAAGGAAGTCACATGCTCAAGATAATAATTCATGGGATTTCAAGATGAAGTATGAATCAGATATCATGTAGAAGGTTATCAAGAACATTCTATAGTTAGCCACCTCACAGACCACTTACAACTTCAATAACATATGCTTATTATTTAAGCTCTAAGCATGAGAGAATAGTTGTTATTTTGGTGAGATTTCATGGTCATTAATGGTTTAAAAGGAAAATTATGACAAATATCATCAATAATTCGTGAAGGAATTAAAACCTAATAAAATATAGTCAAAACACATGCTAAGGTCAACAATGTATACCTACAACCATACACAACTTCCAAGCACAATCATAAGTCTAGCTTTCAAGGGTAAAATGGTCTAATGTAAGGTTTCATGAAGCATGAAGGGTTATATAAGTAGTATATGATGGGATGAGACTAAAAATGTCATTAAAGACAACCCCAAGAACAAGCTACAATCATACACCTTGAAATGTACACCTAAAACATAATTTGAGGGCAGACCTAGCTAGTCACTCAAGATGATAGTACAATGCAATAAGGGAGTTCATGATCAAAGGATGTTATAATGGGATAAAGAGGTATGGATCCTCAATAATAAGTTGAGGAGGGATTAAAAACACTAAATGGCACATTTTAGGTCAACTTTATCATACTACCTTGAACCACAAGGATCAAGTCTCTCTCTTATAGTTAACTATTGATAGAAGGCAATTCAAAGGCCTTATCGAAATCAAGTGAGGTTATGAATGGCTTAATCAAGTTTAAGTGTAAATGAAATCCTCAAAGATTTTTTTAAAGTTACTAGGGCATCAAAAAACATGGATTAAGATGTAATAACAAGCAATTGTATGGATTTAGACAATTTTCAAGGCCTATGGAGCTTGTTGAAGAGTCAAATGGAAAAAAGGAGATTGAGAGATGAATTTAAAATGATATGGTATTTTCAAGCATAAAATCATACTTAAGTGACCACCAAGCACATTAAACCTTAGAATATAACCTACAATAGTGCCTAATACATAGTCACCATGTTTTCTTAAAAAGCTATGGTCATACATGGGTTGTATTAGGGTGAAATTTGATAAATGAAAGATGAAAAAATCATTAATGGGACTATAATAACATACTAAAATAATATTCACCATGTTATATTACCAGAAAAGATGGTAAATCATGAAAACATAGTCAATCACATGCTCAATCAATGCATAAGAGGCATTTTTGAGAGAGTTTTGAGGGTTTTAATCATCTATATGTCGAATCAAGACTTGAAATTAGGTACAAACGATAATAATGACTTTGGGAACATTATATATAATTATAAAGACAATTAAAAAAGTGAAAGTGCCCAATATTTTGACACATTCCCCTACTTGTTTGAAAATAGTCACCATTAGAGTAAGAAGAGGTTCTATTAGGTTTCAAGGTGTTAGGTTGTGGAGCTAAAAGCTTCATTGATGCAAACATGGAGGAGGTTATTGAGAGGTTGCTGAGTTGCAGAGCAATTGACATCAGTCTGATCAACTGACGTCGGTCATATCCAGTGAGCAGAGCAACTGACATCAATCAGGATCGGTCAACGTCGGTCATCTCTAGCCAGACAGGGACCGATGTCGGTTGCCTATGCGGTTTAGAACTATGAGTTTTATAGATAGTTTGTTAATGAACCAGTTGTTTACATGTTGAAGGCTAATTTTAGTCTTGGAGCTGTGAATCTAATTATTGTAATTAGATGTCTAATTATTCTTTGCATGGGATCTATATAATAGACTCATGGGTTGTATTGTAAAGTGGGCTAGTTGAGTAAGAGCAAGGTTAGCTCCTTCAGAGTGAAGAGAGCAAGGTGTGTTTCTCCTAGTTCCACAGGGGTGCTGAGTGTGTATGATCAGGTAGAGCTATAAGTTGTGCAAGTTCTGGTAGAAGATCCGCAGGGGTGCTGGTTTGGAGAATCAAAAGGGTTCTTCATGTGTGTAGGATCTTGGTTGGCAGGTGTGCAAGGCCACATTTGGAGATCTACATGTGTAAGTAAGATCATTGATTTGTAGGTATGTGTGTGTGAGGTTAAAGGAGGTCTGTGGGGTAGCAAGATCAAAGGTGACAACAACATATCAAGGAGTAAGATCAGGTGAGATCTACTTGGAGTACATTGTGTACTTGAACTATGGTGTGTACTTAGATTTGGAGTGCGTGGAGCACTTGTGTATTGGCAATAGTGATACTGACTGGTTAGAGGTGACCAACAACTCTGTGGTTGAGTTGTTGTTGGGACCGTAATTGAGAGAGTGAGCTCTTGAAGAGATTTACTGTTTATGCCCTAGAGGTGTGGGAGCCCTAGAGGTGTGTAAGGAAGAAGACTGTGGCATCTTCTTTATTGTATTTCCTTCTGGAAGAGTATTAATACAATTGGGTATTGTCTCTCATATTCTGTGTTATTTTTGAATTCTAGTTACTTGTGTGTTCTGGTTAAATTCTATATTTAGTTGCTTGTACATGGTAATCAATTATGCTTCCTAGATCTTAACAGTGGAATTAGAGCATGTTTGTTGTTCTAGATTCCTAACAAGTGGTATTAGAGCTAAGGTTGTAGGAAGCAGGTTTGTGTTTGATTATAGGTCACTCTCAGGGGTTTCTGATTGAGTGGGAGTATAGAAATGGTAGAAAAAAGTACACTAAGAATGGAGGAATTGAAAAGCATGAATGGTCAATTACGGTGTTATGGAAAGAAAGAACAGGTAAAAAAATATTGTTGGTTGGTAGAAGATCAGCATGAAGGAACTGAAGAAGCAGATGTTGCAGGTGTTGTTGCATAGGATGCTCTGGGATGTTCCTTGGATAAAGTAGAATATTGTATTATATATTCTATTGCCTCTTTCCATGCAGCCCGAAATAGAGTATTTTTCCATGTTAAGGTCTTTGGAGACTTTGGAAAGATTTATTTAGGGGCTAGTGTGCCTTGTCAAAGTTTTGGCAAAGGGGAAGTGCGGCTGAAATTGCAGGCGGCCAACACATGGGTGTTGAAGAAGGTCATGCAGGTCCCAGTCTTAAAGATGTGGCTAATTGCTTCAGGAAAGTTGGGTGATGAGAGATGCATAGGAACTCTCACAACGGATGCACTTGAATTAGTAGGTGGTAAGAAAGTAGGTATCCTTTATCTATCTACTTATATTACTGATTCTTCTTCTATTGCAAAGACGTGGCTTTGTAGGCTTGGTCACATGAGCAAGAAGGAGATGCATGTTCTTAAGAGGAAGTCAGATGTCTTTGACAAACTTAAGAACTGGAAAGCCTTGGTGTTTATGGAAGAGATGATGGATAGAGATCAGTAGAGAAGGCTGAGTAACTCTGAGCAGGGTAGTTTGGATAGGGTTTTGATCTAAAGAGAGCTCGTGGGTAAAAAGTCATCACTCACAGGCCAACACAGGTATCGACATCGGTTAGGGAAAACCAATGTCAAACAGACAGGCACCGATGTCAGTCATGTGCAGATAGGCAAAGTCAGTGGTGTCGGGTAGGTGGAGACTGACGTCAGTAGGATAATTGGCATCGATGACCTAGATAGTCACATGGAATTGGCATCGGTCTGATGCAGACTGTGTGGTGACTGAGGTTGATCACTGGAATGGATTTTGGGCGGACAACAAGCTATCAAGGAGTGTCAAATGCCCATGTGGAGGACTAAAAGGGTAAGTAAGCCTCAAATTCATTATTCCTCTTCTTTATAATAGTTACTCACTGCAGAGCAGGAAGGATCCAGGAAACATTGGGAGCATGGCATGATGAGGAATTTGATTCCTAGGATGCAGAACCAATTGGGAGATTTGGTAGAGTTACCAGCTGGGATAAAAGCACTAAGAGACAAATGGATTCCTTGGTTAAAGAATAGAGAGAATGGACACGTGAGACGAAAGTCCAAGTCATATGGTCTTGAGCAAGCTATAGGATAGTGGTATAGGTTTGATAGGTGGATGACAAAGCATAGCTTTAGTTGATGTCATTGTAACCATTGTGTGTTACTTTACCAGGTGGATGATGGTCGTGACATTATCCTGTTACTATATGTAGAGGATGAGCTTGTTGCAGGTTCAAACATATAGGGTTTTACTGAGCTAAAGGTAAGGTTAGTTCAGTGGTTTTCCATGAAGGATTTGGGAGCAGCAAAATTCTTTGGCATGAGTAATCCTAGAGACAGGGAAGATCACAAGTTGATGTTGTCACAGGATGATTATTTGAAGGTAGTGCAGGATGCAGAATAGCAAGCACACATATGGATGGATAGTTCACAGAATAGGGTCCCCAATCACATGATGAGGTTGAGTACATGTGTACTCCCTGATATTGCACTAGTAGTGGGAGTTGTCAGCAGGTTTGTAGCCAATCTGGGAAGGAAGCACTGGAAAGCGGTTCAGTGGGTTCTCAGGTATCTGAGAGGGACCAGCAGCAGGTCGACATGCTATGTAGGGTCAAGTTATTTTCTACATGAGTTTGTAGATGTGGATGTGGCAGGTTACTTGGATGTCAGGGGTTGCATCATAGGTTGTGTGGTGGTTGGTCTTTAAGGTTGAGCTTGAAGAGGGATACAAGCTAGGAAATAGATTAGACAGTGTACAGGTATAGGTACAGTGCAACTGTTTATCTCCAAGTAAGAAGAGTATCTACTAGGTTTCAAGGTGTAATAGAGGATTATAATATCATTAAAGTGTTTTAAAATAATGGGAAGATGTTAATAAATCTTGATAATACCTTTAAAGAGTGTCTAAATTCCAAATTGTATACAAACCAGGCCCTTGAGGGCTAAATCAACAAGCAGGCCTATAGGCCAAAAGGTATTTTTTGACCTATCGGTAAAGATGACACATTAATATTGATATAATGACATGGTATAGGTCCCATGATGATTATTTCAATCAGGGAAAAGAAATGGATGAGTCATTTTTAGTCTAAGGAGGAAATTCAATTTCTGTAGTTCCAAACACCCATTTAAGCCACTTGATCAAATGCTCATATCTTTCACCATGTAAAGAGTTTGGAAAAATTATCTTATAATTTTTTGAGGACCCATATGAAATTATAATTAATGAACAATTGAGGTTGGTTTAGGGGATTCAGTTTATGAACAATCACTGAGAGTGTAAGCATGTCCAGAATGCTTGTAAACTCTACAAGAAAATTTCCTTCACATGATATGTTTTCATATATTTTACATGGGAACCCAATATTTTCATGTATGTTGAGGGGTTTTATATAAACAAAATTCATGATAAGAATTTTGTATTTGGAGGAATGTACCTTATGAATCATCTTTAAGAAGATTAAGCTCCAAAACCTTCCCAGACCCTCATAATGATCAATTTTAATAAAATTTGATTTTCTTTCCATAAAAACCTCATGAATCAACATGAAATATCTTTAAAAATCAAGTACACTTAGAGAGAGTCCCAACAATGCTATTTTTTGTATGGAATTAAATAGATCAAGTCAAAAATTAGGTTTTTTGGAAGAAAAAGCATGAAAAATGAGGTATAATACAGTTTACATGAAATAAAATCCATGGATTTTGAATCTTGAGACTTGTTATTTATCTTAAAATCATTAGTTACTCATAAATCTTCCTGGAAGTGCCCATACCAACTCCTTCAAAATATCCACTCTATAGGAAAATGAGGTAGAATTGACCTAGTCAACCATGGTGACTAAGTGGTAAGAGTTTTTTCATCAAGAAAACCTATATCATGGTATGAGGAGTTGTTATAAGTCTAATACTCATTTTTTTTATTGGTTTTATGGTTTTATTTGAGGTTCTAATGGTCTTTGAGTGTAATAAGTAGGCTACTAGGCCTAATTAGCCTATTTGATCGAGCAATTAAGAAGAATAATGGCATTAGAAGGCTATTAAGGAGATCATGTGGACTTGTACGATTAATATCTGATGTTCAAAGTGGAGATATCATTATCTTTCTAGTATTTAATTTCTAATTCTTGCAAAGGACCAAATGGGGACTTGACTAGTCTTTAGTACCATTTACTCAAAGTTGACTTCCAATCCATACATGTTTCTTGATTTTCATGTAAGAGAGGAATTTCACATGTTCTTCACTCACTTCAAGTGGATTGAGAATTCAAATATAGGCCCACCATCTTCATTTTAACACCAAAAGGAAGATCATGCAAGGAAAAGAGATAAAAGATATATCTTGAAGGCTATTGTTATCAAATTGAACTCAAATTGGACTTGAGTTGATATAAAGTTCACTTCTTTTTATCTTTTTAACACCAATCTCCTGGCTATTTCTCTTCTACACTTCTATATATTCAGAATTTCAAGCCAATTTCAAGATCCCTCTCTTGAGCATGATTTAACTTTGCTAAGATTGAGCTTTATAACCTTCTGAGATAATAAAATGACTATTTTTAGATATCAATATTTTGGTATAGTGTGTTTATGTTAGTTGATTTGAACATGTAGCAGTATTTTATCCCTTGTCAAGTCTTGATCTCACCTAACTACTAGTATGCTAACTTATGAAGGTCATGTTCAGTGTTTGATATCATTTGACTAAGCTAATAGTGGATATAATTGACTAGTTAGTGCCTTGAATTAGGGTTATTCAATCATTTCCATCATACTTAAATCACCTTATGAAACCTCTATATTAAATATTGATGCATAAGAGCCATTTGGAGTTGTAGATTCAATTATTTTCTTGGCTTATCAGTGTTTTAGGATCTCAAATAGAGTGGATGGACCAGAAATATAGGTATATCACCATCAATATCTTAGAGTTCTATTTTCGTTATACTTCTAACCCTTTTCATCCCAAAAAGTATAGTAGGTTTTAGTAGTAGTGAACAAAGTGATACATTAGAGGAGCTAGCCTCATCAAAACTAGAGGTTTGATCTGTGATCAGGTGTCCCACACCTAAGATCATTCCAATGTTAGTTTAGGCATGAAGGAGTTTTAATGCAATATGTCAGCCTTCAAGTAGGGTGCTGTATAGGTTGCTAACGAAACCATGTGACATGTCCTCTATACAATTAGGTGATGGTACTTCTAAAAATGTTCTTAGGAGAGGGTATGTTGAAGTGAGTGGTGCAACATTAAATAATGTTTGAAGTGTTCTCTCACTTTCAAATAATCTCCTATTAGTTCACTAGATCACTCACCTTGGTTTGGGCATGCGAGTTGAGTTCACTCTATATTTAGTGTATGTTAGAGAGCTACACAATGATATTATATTCACTATAAGAATGGTTGATCATTAGACTCAACTATATAACTTCTCACACTTTTCTCTTGACTCTCCCATATTCTTCTTCTACAAACTCACCTGAATTTGATGAAATTTATAATCCTGAGCACTCATTTGATATTGATGACTCTTCTTCTAGCATACATGTCACCTTCCTGATGTTGAGGAGTTATTTATTAATTAAATTACCTTTGGTCCACTTCATACATTATAGGGTGCAGTTATATTGATCTAGGACACACTAGATATCAAGTAGTCTATTCTATAGTTTCAGGGCATTCTATAGTCTTTATTAGCCTTTGCTCCCACTACACCTTCATTGCTTATAGCAGTTGGATATCCCACCTTGCAAGATAAATTTTTTTCCTTGTGTAGGAATCACACCTTGGTTGAAGATCCATCAGGCAGTTGATAAACACATTCACTATTCTAGGGTGATCTGCTCTTCACTGTATCTACTTCTGATCCACAATGACTTTCAAGAATTCTATTGAAGGATACAAGATAACTACATGTAGTTTTAGACTCTAGTGGAGATTTTTAACCCTCTTCTCTTATTTTATCTCTTTTTGGAGAGGAATTTTGTCTTACGGGTTTTTTACTTTTCTCCATTTTATGGGAGTATCATTGTGCTTGGGTACCTCATTAGGCCTTGTTGTTGGGACCCATTTCTTCTACCCACTTAAGTTACACTTCAAGGGGGGTGTTAGTGTAGGCCTTTTACCACTTTTGGTTTTAACTACATGGTTTTTAGTTAGTTTACTTAGGGTTATTAAGGTTATTAAGATAAATACACTTAATTTACTTTCTAATTATGAGTTGATTTGTTACTTTTATGGTGACCTAATATCTCACTATATAATGTACCTCATTTGTAATTTTTGGATAATGGACTATTAATGCTAACTTTTGATTTTCATTGCTCTTAATTAATGTTATGATTTTCATGCAATCTGTGATGAACTCATAGATATTAGAGTGATCTGACAATATTTTCATCCCTCTCCTTTGTATTACATTCCAATATTTTATATATCTGGTCAAACTTGCCACTTGCCTTTCCTTTTTCACTCATTTGTTTTCAAAAAATTAACATTTAATCTTAGGTCTTCCCTTCTTGACATGTTTTTAAGTATAAATAAATTTGTATATATATTTTTTGGATTCTAAATTTTAATTTCACATTATTTTCATATGTGTTTTTACCTCTTAAAGCAATTTTTTAAGTCTAGACTTTTCTATTTGTTAATGTGTTATAATTTTTATATTATTTTTTGGCATATGGTGCACTACCAAGGCATTACATATCACTTCTAAATTGTCTTTTATGATTTCACTAACTATTTCTTAATGTATCCTTAGTTTGTTTAGCTTAGTCTCTATTTTTTTACTTGGACAATTGGCTACATGCCTCTTTGAGGTGCCTTGGAAATTTATTGATATGGCTAGTGGCAATTTGTTAACTTAATTATAGTCCACTTAACCAAATATCCAACTTCTCTTTAGAACAATTTGTTTTATCCATATTTTTATAATCTATCATAAGTGGCACATTGTCTTTTCTCTCTCATTTATGCACTTTATATGAAACACATTTTTCAATCCTTTGCTTAAAGCTAATTAAGTAATTCTTCGTTAAGTTTTTATTAAGACAACTAAACATTTGTATTTTTTTGCTCCAATTAGTAAGCTCTAAATAATAATATTTTTCAAACCATTTTTTTTAGTGCAAGGGAAATTATTGACATTAAAATCAAATTAAAACAAAGTCTTTTTATGACAATAAGACTATATATTCTTTGCCAAGGTGTAGACCCTATAAAACTGCACCAATGGTTCTAGATGTCATAACACACCCCTTTTGACCCCTTGGCCACTCTTTGGTTAAAACATTTCTTAAACCCCTTAAAGACCCATATACTTCATACCCACATTTAGATAATTATTTATTTAATTAATCTGATAAACTTTTATTTACACCTCACCCTCAGACCAAGTCCATGGCTAACTTACCACCACCTTGCCCTAAGACCATTTCTTACCCTAACATTTAAGTCCTAACATTGTAAAACCATTTATTTCTCTAACATTTACTCCCTAACCACCTTACACTATTTCTACCCATGCGACCATACTCTCTTAAACCAACTCGAACCATATATAATGGTCTTAACTTCTAAAATTAAGTGCAAAACCTATTTTTAGCAAGTTGGACCTATTCTACCATGACTGATTCCATTCTTCCCTCGATTGATGCTGATTGATGAGGATCGACATCAATTACTTAAGACTACCCATGACCTTTATTTGGGATGTTGAATAAGCTAAGTTGAGTATGAGTAATCATTTTTAATGTGAACTTGTGCATGAACTAGAAAGCTGAACTAGAGAACCAGAGACTTTCCAAAAGCATAAAGGAGATGCACCATTGACAAACTAAGGTTTTAGCACCATTACACTATTTGGATTCTCCCAAGTCTCCATCTAGGTTCTCTTGACCTGTCATCTACTTCCAAGATAATAATGCTGCATCAAATAAGTACATTTTTGTTATTTAATCAATTTTAAAGTTTCTTATCTTAGTACTTTTTGCTTTAGTATCTTCATACCTTACTCATGTCTCAACTAATTGTGTTGAAGTTATGAACTTCAACACCCCTTTTCCATCAAGCACCCATCAACCTTCCATAATATTTTGAGCCCAAAACCTCTGTCTGGACATTCCTAAGCTTCATTCCCACCCTCATGAGCCTATCCCTACATTTTACCAGCCCAACAATTCGTTAAAACTCTCCCAAAATATAACCTTTCTACTAACATTAAAAACTATATTTTCACATAGTGATTGATGTTGGTTCTGCCTAACTGACATTGATCTATAGAAGATCGACATCAATCTCTATGTAAATTTTTTCTTCCTAGAATAGAAAGCTAAAAATCACCATTTCAACCCATCAAAATCTATATTTCTTAATCCCTATCATAACACAGTACCAAAACACAAGCACCAAAACTTGATTATTATCATCTTAGTATTTTTTAATGCAAATTAACTTATTTTGCTTCAAAATGAATTAGATAATCTTAAAGTATTTTATCATTTGATTAAAATTACTCACTTCTTTTTATACTTAAATCATTTCTTATCAACATCATTTGGACTTATCTTGTTTTAACAAGTGGGTTAACAACCATCCTAGGAATTTTTATACTTCTGAGAGCTAGCATTTTCTAGGAAACCCACTTACCAACCATACTAATCTAAATATTTTTTAAAAATTATTGATTTACAGGTCATTCTTCTCTAGCCAAAGAGGATTACTAATAACGTTTGGGTCAACAGAATGCACAACCACATCCAGATTCACCTATACCTTCCCATTTTTATTTAGTCTTAATTGTTTTTAAAATAAAAGAAAATGATCTAAAAATCTAGTGAAACATTCTGGCATGCTCGATGGGATCCTTGATTTCTTTTGGGTTCATAGTTGTTTTAGGACATTTAGAATTGCATTAGTGAAGAAATCATCTTGTTTCTTTTGGAAGGTTTAATGCTTTTCATTGCATTTCTCCATTTTTAAAAATCACTATTTACTTGCTTTCCTTACTTTTAAATTGAAAAAGGCAAAATATCTTGTTCTTTCTCTATTTTCAAAAGTAAAAAAAGAAACATTTTTATTGTTTTCTTTCTTTCCAAAATCTTAAAGGCAATCATCCTAGGATTAGGACTTGCATTATCATCTTGCATTTAGAGGTTTTATATTCATTAAAAGAAATTGAAACTTTATTTTGGGATTAAAATCAACCTTGCATATATTGATTTCTTTTTTACTTAAGTCACATAGCTTAATTAATTGGGTAAATAAATTATGTAGAGATCACTTATTTTCACACACATACCAAATCACTTACACAATCAACTCATCAAAACATTTACATAAAGGAATCGATTGGGATTTCATCACCTAGTGACAACCTTCATCTCAACTATCTTACTTGGATTTCACCACCAAGGGTAACAAACTCAGTATGCTAACTGAGTATAAACTTTAGATATTAGGTATATATTGGTAAAGCACCTGATACCCTTATACTGCAATGTATGAAGTGAAGGGGTAGGCCCCAATATTAAGCCACATACTGATTCAAATACATAAACTTTGAGCCTAAAAAAAGTTGAAACCATCCATAGACTACTTATTTTAGCACCTATTTCAAAATCCAAGTAGAGTCTCACAATTCTAAACTTAAGGAATAATCCCAAAGTGAGATAAAAAAAACTCTTAGGATCCAACATACTTTTAGTGTGTGTGATCTTGTTGAATTTTTATTCTTTTCTCTCTTTTTTAGTTAGTGAGTTCGCTTCCATCAACTTATAAACTTCCACCACTTTATTGCATGGTATTGACATGGTAGAAAGCTAGAGACTAACCCCACCGAAACCAACCTCACCACAAAATTGATTCCTCTTCTTCATCGATGGAGTAAACTATAGATGTGGGAGGTCTCATGACCATTTTAGGAGTCCTATTATTCCCTAATATTTTGATCGAGGGGACATGGAATTCACAAACCTCCTTGATAACAACCCAATTACCCTCTAACATTACTTTGCCATAATTACCAAATGAGCCCTTACTTTGGTTCCTTATATTAAACCCCATTATGACATGCCTACTTACCTTATGGGTGAGAATTTGGTTACAACCATTTCTACTACCCAATCCATAATAACTCAAGCCTCATCATCTACAAGCAACCCATCTACTAGAATTTCCCAAAACTGAGCTTCTCTTACCCCACAACAAATACCAAATCACCTTCAAATTCTACTAACCCCATAACCAACCCTTCAAATATGAGGTCAACCTAACCAATTATAAATTAAACACCACTTAGGATTAGGATTCCATCCACTAGTGTGGTTTCCTTACCTCTTACCACCCAAAACCAAACATCATACACACCATTTTAAAACTTAGTAGTTTCTATACCATCCACTCTTCCACCCATAAGTAAAAGGGTAACCACACACCTTCAATAACCAAACCCAACCATGCCTATGTATCAACAAATATACACTACACCTAATCAAAGCTATGCCCTAAATCAATAAGGATATATGCCTCACATATCATCCCAACATTTCATAACTAACTATCAATGTGTGGCATCTACCCAACCTTCAAACATGCAATACATTGCATCATCACAACCATAACAACACATACCATAAAACTATGTGGGTGTACCACAAATCAACCTCATCAAGATGTTAATGGTTAAAATGATAACTTTAGAGACATCCATTTCTAGAGCTCATAACCTTTTATAATATGACTAAATTTTTAATGAACCAATTTACCCTTCTGTACCAATTCATCCTTACCCCACTTAATGGGAACTTCCTAAATTCATAAAGTTCCAAATTAAGGAGGATCCCAAAAACATGTAAGAGAATTTAGGCATGCATGTTATATCAGTGCTTACGATGATGCTGTTTTAATTCGAACCTTCCCATATTTTTAGAAGGACCTTGTTGGATTGGTATAGTGCCATCACTAGGCACTCCATATTTTCCTTTGCCTAACTCACATAGACTTTCTTGGATCACTTCTCCATAAAAATTTCCAAGAAAGTGTCTATACCTGACTTATATTCTATTTTCAAATTCAAGGATAAATCCATTACAAATTTTGTTACTTGATGGAGTGGGTTAATCAACCAAATTTCCTTCTCCCTACCTCAACCATAATTGATTGAAATTTTCTCTTGGGCATATGCCAAACACATTTCATCTACCTTATAAGTTCAAACATTCTATACATTTGACAAAGCATTTACCATGGCAAGGAAATTAGAAATTTTAGCGATTGATGAAAGCAAACTAAAGCTTATAAATAAGAATTCCAACTTCAAATCTACTGAGACTTCCTTCAAACCTTCAAACCACCCCAAAACCAAAAGATCTACCAGTACCATCTTATACTTTGTTAAAAATCAATACACTCTGCTAGGGGAGTCTTATGCTTCATTTTTGGTAAAATTGTTGAAAGCATCAATAATCCAACTTCCACAAATTAAACCCCCTCACAAATTTAACTCATCTCATCCTATACTAAATTGGTATAAGGAGAATAATTTATGTAACTACCATGATGTCATTGGACACAATGTTGAGATGCAAGACCTTTAAGAACATAGTTTAAGACTTGATTAATAAAGGTGAACTTATAATGGATAATCCAAATGCACCTCTAAGCCAAGCTCTTGACATCTTTAAATCAACCATTTGCAAACCACCCTCCTTATTCATTTAATGAGCATATAAATGTAGAAACTTTCCATAACCATGAGGTTCATACTGTGAACATTATCCTTAATGAACCTATAATTGAAGAACCTATGACCCAATTCATGCCTATTCCACTTCTCAATTTGGTGGAACAAACCCAAGTGACCTTACCTACTCCACTTCCCTCCATAATAAAACCACCCATCCTTCCTTTGGAAATCAAAACTAAGTACGATGACATCACACCTACTTTATTTCCCTCCATAGTGGAACCACCCATCCTTCATTTCAAAATCACCCATAATCAAGATGACATCATACCTACTCCACTTCATTTAATAGTGGAGCCACCCATCCTTATTTTGAAAATCAACCACAAGGAAGATGACATCATACCTACTCCACTTCCCTCAATAGTGGAACCACCCATCCTTCCTTTGGAAATCAACCACAAAGAAGATGACATCATACCTACTCCACTTACCTTAATAGTGTAACCACCCATCCTTCCTTTAGAAATCTGAAATAAGGAAGATGATATCATACCTATTCCACTTCCCTTAATAGTGGAACCACCCATCATTCCCTTAGAACTCTTGCCAAAATAAAAGGAAACCACAACCATCCCACTCCCTTAACCACTTAGTATCCCATTGTAAACCCTTCCTAAGGAGGCCAAGTATAAATATAAACCATTTTCATGATTATTTCAAAATCTCAAATTTCTATCATGACTAAACCTTGATCAAGCTGCATTTTGGCACCATCTTGGACTTCCCTACCTTACAAAGAAGGAACTAACAAGCTTATCAATCACATAAACTTCATCCTCAATAAAATTAACCATCCTCACCCTAACCAAACTAGTAAAGTCATCCACATATCAACCTTCAACCAAATTAACTAACCCAACTCCCTTAAAAATAAACAAAATAAACCAAACTACCCCGATCAACCTATCAATAACTTGGGTGTTATTCTAACCCAAAACCTAACTCATCCACCCTTAAAATTGGAGTTAACACTATAAAACTAACCTAAATACTAATAACCCAAGTCAAGAAGGAAGATCAAACTACTTAGGACTAAAAATCCTAAAACCATTTCACCTCCTATCACAACTTCACCATCCATCTTAGGGCCATACCCCTTATCTATTTTAGGACCTCACCCTTCCACTTTGTTGAAGAATCCAAACCCTCCAATAAAGAGACAATAAACTCAACCTCCTCTTATTATCATGCCTCCACCTATCGACATGAAACCTTCAACTTACAAACCATCAACCAAAAACATTTCACAAACATCAACCAAAACTTATCTCATAGTATCTACCCTTAAAAGGGTGCCAACCCCAATAACCAAAACAAATACTTCAACCCTCTTAACACCATTGGTATAATCCTATTCAACTATATTATAAAGGTTTTTATAAACCTATGATATAACCCTACCTCTTATTAAACCATTCAACCCTCTTAGCGTAAAAATGGCTTGGTTTAATGATAACTTAATCTACACATACCATAGAACACTCAGACATGACGTTGAGAATTGTAAAGCTCTTAAAGACATAATATAAAATTATGTGATGTAGATAACCTTTTGATAGAGGAGACTCATCTTATCCTACCTTAAAATAAAAAAACAAAAACTACCACCTCACATAAAACTACCTCCAAGCTCTCATCAAAGAGTAAGGATGAACTAAAATAACCTACTAGCCCACCTACAATCTAAATTGACACTATCCATATGGTCACTTGGTCATAAAGTTAAAAATATAAGGGAAAATATAAAGTATCTATCCCTTAGACATGTACTTCATTTATAGAATCACCTAAATCACCTTATCCAAAACCCAAGATTTATATCTTGGGTATACCTCAATCCAAATCATCAAGACTGATATATAGGTTAGTTCTCAAATAAATTCACCAAACCCTAGTGAATATGACCTTGTATGAATTGATCCAAACCTTACCTCAACATAGTCAAGTAATGATGGAGGATATATAATCAATTGAGGTCTAACCCAAATATCCTTGACCTCTAGCAACCCTTTTTGGATCCCTCCAAGTATCAACCCTTGGCACATTCTAGGATTCTAAGAGACCTCCTATCCACCTAGATGATTCAAATCCTCCCCTCTTCATCAAAACCCACATCAATCAAACCCAAATCAAAAGGGTCATGATTAATGGGGGATCCAGTATCAATATCATCTCATCCCATGCCTATGATCAACTCAAGCTTCCTAAAAACATCATGTCCAAAACCACTATCATGTTACGATATTTTAATGACATAATGACAACCACCTTAGGAACAATTGTATTTCACATATGCTTAGGCCCTCAAACTCTCCCCAAGTTCTTCTATGTTTTATAATTGGAATTTCAATACAACATACTACTTAGATGCCCTTGGATCCAAACCATGTGTTGTATACCTTTAAACTTGTATAGATGCCAAAAATTTGAATATGAGGGTCAAGTTCACATCATCCCTACAAACCCTAGTCCATTTAAGTCATGTAACATGATTTAACACCAAAAAACATCCTCATTCCATTGAAGGATGTAACCCCTCTAACTTCCACCAATGAAGCTTATACAAGGTCAACCATACCCTCTTCCAAAACCCCTATGAAAGACCCCTTGGAATCCACATTCTAACATCTTTCACTTGGAGAATACCACTTGTTGACTCTTGATACCCTTCCTACTCCTCAATAATATGGAAATATCAATCAACATCCTTACTATTATCATAACATTATAACCATAATTAATTTTAGACCTCCCAACCACCAAACCAACTTTATCTATTAGAGACTTGATCAACCACCTTTAACATATAACACCTCACCTTCTATCAAACCATTCACCTCTAATTTTTCCTTCTTAGATAAACCAAATGTCACCCAAACATACCTTCATTAGTGTGCTTGGAAAGTATTTGGTTTAGGCCATTATGATCATGGACCACATGAGCTTATCCCATGTAAAACTCAAAATCCTCATGAGAGACATGGCCTTGGATTTATCCAACTAAAGCAACCAACCAACACACCTTCTGTCCAATCATTGAGGAAGAAACCCTGTCCTCACCTACCTCTTCTTTTTCAAAGTTTGATGACCCCAATTCCATCCCTAATAACATTTTTTTTGATAAACATGATTAGTTTGGGACCCCATACGTATAAAATTCATGGGGAAACTAAAACCATTCCTCTCGCTCATCTTGAGATGGTGGAAAATGATTTTCCCATCATTAATACCATCTAATGTCAAGATGATGACTCCCTTATCACCTACCTTAGTGATAAGGAATACTCACTTCACAAATACCTTCCACCTAAAACATCAACCATCTTGAATTAATATACCATTTATACCAACTTGGGAACTTAAGACAATCCTTGCATAATAAAAATTGGCCAATATTTAGACTCCTTGGAACATCAAGACTTCTCCTCTTTTCTATATGACCATAACATAGCATTTTATTGGTATTATAGTGATATGATTTGAATATACCCTTTTATTATCATCCAAAACATCATCACCAACCTTGATTCCAAGCTTGTTAGGCAAAATATTCAAAAGATTCACCCTTGCATTACCCTTTTTGTTAAATAGGAGCTACAATGTCTCATATCGATCAACTTCATCCAACCCATTAACTCTCCACAATGGGTCTCAAATGCTATTCTTGACACTAAAACAATAAGGGGACTTTGTATTTTTATAAATTTACATGACCTTAACCTTACTTATACAAATGATGAATTTCTTTACTAAACATTGACCAACTTGTTGATCTAACTGCCAGCCATGAGATGATATCTATGATGGATGGATTCTCATAATATAACCAAATATTAATCACCCTAGAAGATCAACATAAAACTAACTTCATCACCCCATGCAAATTTTTTTGTTATAGGTTCATGCCTTTCATCTTAAATAATGTTGGTGTAACTTATTAACATGCCATGACCTACATCTTTCATGACCTCATCCATAAAACCATAGAATACTATGTAGATGACCCCTTGGTAAATCTAAATGCTACCAAGATCACTTGTAAATCATTACAGTCATCTTTAATCACCTTATCTAATTCCATGTTTACCTCAACCCAAATAAATGTGTCTTTGGGGTCTTGTTAGCAAAACTCCTCAGATTTATCATTTCCCTTCATAGAATAGAAGTTGATCCTACCAAAGTCAAAGAAATCCTAGACATGCCTCATCCAAATAACCTTAAGTAAATCCACAATTTGCAAGGTAAGATTCAGTCTATTCACCAATTCATCTCTCAATTATCCAATAGATGTTAGCCCTTTCAACACCTTCTTAAAAATGACATCTCCTTTAAGTGGAATGAAGACTACCAAAAGGCCTTTGAATCACTCAAAGGATACCATCTCTCTCCACCTATCATTGTCCATTCAAAAGAAGACCAACCTTTATACCTTTACATCTCTACCATAGACCATTCCTTAGGTGCCATGCAAACACATTATGACGATCAACATAAGGAATAAACAATATACTATATAATCAAACACTTGTAGAATATGAAACTCATTATACCCATACTGAGAAGTTATGCCTCACCTTGGTCTTCATGGCTTCCAAACTTTTTCACTACCTCCTCAACCATAAAACCTTTGTCATCAAAAACATTGACCCCCTCAATTACATGCATTATAAGCCATATTAGAATCAACATATGTCTATATGGCTCATGATTTTAGATGATTTCAACCTTGAGATCCTTAAAAAAAATCATTCAAAGGGAAAATCATTACCAATCAATTATCCAAAGACCCTTTAATTAACAACCAACCTTCTAACCTTGAATTTCTCGATGAGTCCATCAAAACTCTCTCCCAAGAAGACATTTCTTACCAAATGACCATGTTATTTGATGGATAAAAATGTCAACATGGTGAGGGTTCTAGAATCATCCTTATACCCCTTGAAGGTGAGCCTTTTACCTTATCCTTCAAACTTGACTTTGATTACACCAAAAACATGGCTAAATATGAAGCCTTAGTTTTTGGTCTCCAAATAACTTTGTCCTTGGGAGAAAAATCAATCAACATTTTTGATGATTCCCAAATTTTAGTCAACCAAATCAATGGTTCCTATTAGTGTAATAATGATGTTATCCATAAATACAAACAATTGGTAGATGTACTATTAACAACATTTGATCACTACCTTATCCAAGCCACTCTACTTTTGATAAAAAAGTTCACCGACACCATGGATTATCTTACCTCTCAAATCCCATTTGTGCCTTCAGACTCAAAAAATATTTTTCACCATTTATAGATGTAACCAACCATCTTATACTAAAATGGATCTCCCTTCCATTTATAATGTGGAGGAAACCCAACTAGATATTTGGTATAAACAAAATTTCTACTACATTACCTTAGCCATCATCCCTTCTAACCTCTCTAGGAATGGTAGACATGCTTTCATATAGAATTTTAATTGCTATACCATACTAGGGGGAATCATATACAAAATAGGCTTTGATGGTCTCCTTTTTAGATGCCTTCATAGCCAAGAAACCCCCTTCATAATCAAATAAACTCATGATGGGATTTATGGAAGGAACTTTAATGCTTTAGCTATCACTAAGTACATCCTTCACCTTGGATACTATTATCCTTCCCTCAACCAAGGATATTATGATTATATAAAGTAGAGTGTCAAGTGTAAATAACATGCCAACTTTCATCACAATCCCATTCATGCCTTTCATTTTGCTAAAGATTTTTGGTCCTTATCTCAATGGGGATTTGATCTCATTGGTGAGATCAACCCTAACTCTTCATAGATACATAATTATATCATCACCATGATGGAATACTTAACCAAATGGGTAGAGGTTGTTCCTTTTATCTCAACCAAATATAACAAAATTATCGACTTCATCAATCATCATATCATATGTCACTTTGGTATTCCTCATAAAATCATCACTGATAATGGAAGATCATTCAAAAAAAATAAATGATGCAAGCTTTAAAATAATTTTGGAATTAAGTTGGGATTCTTGTCTCCATACCACCCAAAAAATAATGGATAGGCTAAAGCATCTAACAAGAACCTTAATAAAATTCTCACCAAAGTGGTCAAAAAATCTAGTAAGGTTTGACACTTGCACATTCCCTTTTCCTTGTGGGCATATCAAACCAGCATTCAAACCCCTTTCTCATTTTTCTATGGTGTAGAGGATATATTGCCTCTCAAAGTACAAATTCCCTCCCTTTACATATCCCTAAAAGATACCATCTCAAAATAAGCATATCATCAAGAATGCTTAACCTAACTTGAGCTACTTGATGAGCATAGCTTGGCCACTCTTAACCATCTTCATGTCTATCAAGATAAATCAAATGTACTTATAACAAACACTTGAGATAACAAGAATTCAATATGGGTGACCTCATCTTAAATTTAAATAAACACATAACTAACATGGAAGGAAGCAAGCAAGGTAAGTTTGATCCTAATTAGCTTGGACCATTTATCATCATGCATAAGTATGAGTATAGAACTTACCAATTATCATCCCTTAAAGGAAAACCAAAACCTGATCCCCTCAATGCTTTGAATTTACATCCAATATTTTATTGAGATAAGCTTTAAAGTACCTTATTTCTAGCTTAAACTCATCCCTTGTTTACAAACTTATCACCTTCATATGCTGACTTTAAGGAAATTAGATTAAAGTAAAGAATCATGTAATTATACATCACAATTTTGGCTTAATCCTAAACATGGGTACCATGGGTCTACCCATGGCATGATTCTCATGGATACTTTCTACCCATTATTAGATAGAACCCCATGGTTTTTGTCTCTTAAGCCTATTATAGTAAAGTTTTTGAGAAATATGGATTTGATTACATAATTACATCAAAAAACCAAAATGTCCAACTAACTATGTAAGATTTAGAGCCATTAGGATCAAATGCAACTAGATGAATGCACAATTCAAACCAAAACTTTTATCCAAAATATAATTTCTCTAAACCATGATTAAATGGATATAAAAACAAGAATATTGTATAGAGATTACCTTAGACTCATAAATTTGACATTCTATTGACATGATCAAGGATGCTGGTGATGGATTCAAGAAATTAAATTTGGCATAAAATTAGTAGATTGATGAGAGTTTGATAGATTGCTTGATAACTTGTATTTTAGCATGGATATGGCATGACAATTCAAGTTAGTTTACATTTAGGAGAGGCTAGTTTATATAGAATGTGGAGGGAAGGATCAGTGGATGAAATTTAAATCTTGGGCCATTGGAATCCATGGTTGAGGATTATCTAAGGAATTAAAAATTCCTTGGAAGCCTCTAGATTTAGAGGATTCTAGAGAGGAAGGGTGAGAATAGAGAGGATTCTAGAATTGGACAATTATATAATCCATTATGAGGGGTTAATGAGGATTAAGTATGGGATTAGATAGGGAATAAGTGAGTGATTAGGGATGAGGGGTGTAGGGGATGCTAAGAATAGGCTAGTAGGTGGGCTCTGGGAATTTAAAATTCTCAAATAGTAGATAAGCATGATTAGGATGGGATAATGGGGATTTAGGATAATTAATGAATGAGTAAGATAAAAATATGGTTATTAGACAAAGAATAATGAAGGGGGACATTAGATAAATGATTACAAAGAAGTGATAAATTAGCAGGATAAAGGGGATACATTAGATAAGTAGAATTGGTGTCAACTAATAATAACATTAGTGACATTAAATGAAGCGAGTGAATTTAGATGCATATATTTTGCTCCTCTTTGAAAAGGAATTATGAGTGTATAAAAGTGGACAAAGTAATGGTCTTTTAAAGATAAACCATGTCATAATGGATAAATGTTAGTAGATGATGTTAATGGTCTTTCATAAAAAAACCATGTCATCATGGATGAATGTTAGTAGATGACGTTAGTGGATATGATGCCCAATTGAGGGGACATGTGATGAAGAATGAAATGGATGGCCACTCAAAATAAGAAATGAGGGGTGGGATGTGATGAATAGAAAAGGGGATGGGATACCAAATGTGAAATAGAAGATAAAAAAGATGAATTTGACTAGAGAAATGAGCTACAGAGTGATTATGCCCTTGACAATGGATTATGCATAGGGAGGGGGAATGACTATATTATGGTTGTCAACACATCCCAATGGGGAATCAACCATAACATTATGATGAGAGGATCAAAAGGCCACAATATTTTAATGTATCCTAAGAAAGGATGCATGTAAAGGAGAGTAATGGGTTAGGATAAGATGATGATTTGATAAGATTAATGATGGGTGTAACTCAAAGCTAAAAGTAAGAGATATAAGGAAGGAAGTGAAAAATAATAATGATGTGATTGAGTGACTAAAAGAATATATTACATAAACTCAATGAGCCATAATATGATGATAAAGTTACGGTTTATGTCATGCCCCAATTGAGGGAGGAAATCATAAATTTTAAATGATTATTTGTCCAATCAATGATAATGGATGAATAAAATATGAATGTAGTGACTTGTCAGGCCCAATCAGTAGGTGTAGATGATTGATGAAAAGATTAAAGAGATGATTATGAGGATGGTGATTAATTAATTGACTAATTGATTAATGATTGTGATTATGGATCAAAGATCTAATTGATACAAGACTTGAGTTTTGTTGGGTTAATATTTTTTCACTAGCCAACTGATGAGCAAAATAGGTAATTTCAACCATAGCATAAGGAGATTAATTGGCCAAATGTGCAAGTTTACCACATCAAAAGGGGACAAATCTCTCCTCTCATCAAGGGGAGGTTCCCTATAAAATATGAGGGGCTAGATACTATATATATATGCAAAAAATAACACTCAGGGGTAGGATAACACCATCCATCTCTTTTTTTTAAGAGATGATGTTCACAAACAAAGGATAAATCTTGGTGAAAACACTGAAGGCACTTCTCTTCTTTTA
The DNA here is from genome assembly GCA_037957365.1 of Torreya grandis. NCBI lineage: Eukaryota > Viridiplantae > Streptophyta > Pinopsida > Cupressales > Taxaceae > Torreya > Torreya grandis. The sequence goes on from JARHVA010000029.1 coordinate 8,592,690, forward strand.
GAAGTGGTCTTACAAAAAACAATAGGAGTTCTTTTTGATAAGTAACAATTAACTAGTAACAGGGGTGTAGTAACCAACTGAAAAAGGTGTAGCAGAAAGACTCCACCTCGACTGCCCAAGAGTGAAATATGAAGGATAATGGGGGCACAAAGTCATCCCAATATCCTTTACATAGAAACAAATAGAAAACACACTAAAGACAATGGTGGCAGCACAAAGTCTCTCCACAATTGGCTTTAGGACATCTTCCTGATTACTTTCACTAGTTCTGCTTATTTCATCAAAATGGACAAGAATGCATTCAGGAAATAGACATAAGAACAATCTCCTAAATGACACAAGCTATTACAGCACAAAGTCTGGAAGTAACCTACTTTCTCATTCATATAAAGAAATATGATCAATAATCTAAGCTCAAAGTCTCAGTAATCACCTTTCAATTTTGGTAGAGTTTTGCTTCTATAACTGAAAAGATCTCCTTTTGCATAAAATAGGAGATTATAATATATAGCAACCAAGAAAGACTTGGCACTTTGTTTCATGGAATGGCCCATGCTACATTCAATGCCTTGAATGCATTTTTAGTTCAGTCAAAGAGGCCATGCTGGAATAGGGCATCTACCTTAACTATGGCATGTCAATTCATCTCAAATATCTTCTCCTTAGCATGGGTCATTTGATCTTTCTCCCAATATGTACACGATTGTCCCCTTGCTTTTATTCCAAGGGAGAAAAATAGGCTGTGCCTTTTAATGCTTGCAAACTCAGATGCCTACTTGGTGGACTATTCTACCTACTAAAAATAACTTCTACATAGATATTTTTGGTCTTTTCCTCTATCTTGTTGCAATTTGAGCTCTTGGGTTATGTTTTCCCTTTCTTTTGGCTCTTTCAGCTCCATCTTCAGCTGGTCGTTGAGTTTGTTTTCAGGTTTTGTGCCACATTTGAAAATCACTGGATATTTCATTACCCTAAATTTGACATCTATAGGGATGTCATTAGTTCACTGGTTCAATGGTTTAGGTGGCATTCTCAACTCCTTGGTTCCATCACTTCTTTGGTTCATTTATTTCTTTGGTTCATTCACTTTCCTTGAACCATTGAACCCATTGAACCTTTGAACCATTTTGGTTCAAGGTTCAACAGTTCATCCTCTTTCTTAGAAGCCTTTTTTTTCTCTAAGTCTCTTGAGATTTGAAATTCCTTCAGATTTATGTCTTTGGGACCCCCCAAAGGGAAGGTGTCCCTTTGAGCCTTGAGAAAGGTCTAATCCCTGGTCACTGAGAGCCCCCCGCAAGGGTACCTTCCCTTTGAGGTCCTTCGGGCAGCCTTCTTTTTCAAATCCTTTGGACAAAATGTTCGAAGGAATTCCTTCAGACATTTTGTCTAAAATATTTCTTTCCTTTGCCTTAGTCGCTTCCCGTCAGGCCTTTGATCATTCCTTCAGATATAATGTCTGAAGGAATTCCTTCGGACAATTTGTCTGAAAGATTTCACTTGTAAAATTTTGCAGAAAAAAATCTTTTTGAAAGGTATCTTTTTGTTCTCTTTTATTCACTTCCCTCTGTAAGGGCACTTGCCCTTTGGGTTTTAGGGGATTCCTTTGAACCTTTCGATTGAACTGACCATGGTTTAAGGGTTTAATGGTTTAATACTATGTTCTATTTATTTAATTGACTGGTTGAACCAACCGATTTGAACCATTCATTTGAACCAACTGATTGGAACAACTCTTCAAAATTTGATTGAACTCATTGAACCTTAAACCTGTGAACCATTTTGATTCAAGGTTTAACAGTTTAATGGGTTAAATCTTTCTTCTTTTCTTTAAGTCCTTTGAAGCTGTTAAACTTGCCAAAGCAGTTAAAATTTGAACTTTTACCAAAATGCTTAACTCTTTAAGCTTGCCAATGGACCTTTTGGTTGAACTTTGACATTGAACCAACCTTGAAATTGCCTAAGTGTTGGGAACTTGTTTCTTTCCTACAGATTCCATAGTTCCAAGCCTACAGAGTCCATAGAAAGAAGCTTGCAGAGTTCATAGAAACAAGCCTGTAGAGTCCATAGAAACAACCTACAAAGTCCATAGAAATAAGCCTGTAGAGTCCATAGAAATAGCCTGTAGAGTCTATAGAAATAGCCTACAAAGTCCATCGAAATCAGCCTACAGAGTCCGTAGTCCTACCAAATAGAGAACAAAATAGTTCAAATGTTGTCCCAAAAAATGAGTAACAAATTTTGGGAACAATAACTGGCTCCAGTTGGGGAACTTCTATTGATTGTAAAAATAATTGAAGGGAGTAGAAACTAGAATCTACAGTGCCTTTAAGTATGCCATTGGGCTATGGAGTCATGCTACCCAAAAAGAAAGGTGCCAAAAATGAAAACAAAAGCAAAAAATAAAACTAAAGACTATACAAATATACATATGTATAATTAATGTCACCTAATACTTCAAAGATCTAAGTGCTTTAGATGCTACCCATTGTGAGGCAGAGAAAAGGGTGTGGCATCTTGATACTTCAATAAGAAACTATTTTCACCATTAAGCTGATGGATAGTAAATGGGCCTCTCCATAGGGAATTGAATTTCCCATGCATTCCCTTTGGTTCTCTTCTCTTGTCCAATCTAGAAATCATAGGTTTTTGCTTTCTGGTTGAAGAGCTTCTTCACTAGACTTTGATGCATAGCAATTCAGTCCACGACCATAGTTCACTGCTCATCCAACTCAATTAAGCACATGATCCTCTTATCGATGGAGGTTTCATATGTCTAATCTTCGACTGCCTTTGCCAATTTCAATGCTAGTAATTCTAGGGTGATTGGTATCTTTGCATTGAGACCATACACAATTTGAAAAGGTGACATACCTATTTCTATTTTGGGTGTAATTCTATTTGCCCATAAAGCATCAACCAATGCTTTATGTTATGTTCATTGATTGTCATCCACTAGCTTTTTGATGATGGTTACCAGGTTTTTATTGCTTGGTTTAGCTTGGCCATTCCCTTGTAAGAAATAATCAGAAGAGTGGGAGAGGGTAATCCCATAGTAAAAATAGAACTGAGTGATATCATGAGAAGAGAAATAGGCTGCATTGTTTGTCACAATCTTGGTTAGGACCCTAAACTTGGAAAAGATGTTTTCCTTGAGGAAATTGCATACCACTTCTAAAGTAGCATGCTTGGTTGGATTTGCTTCCACCCATTTGGTGAAGTAATCTATGGCTATGAGGACATAATCATGTCCAGCACTTGAAGATGGGTTTACAACAACAATGAAATTGATTCCCCATTGTTGAAATGGCTCTTTTATTATCACTGGCTTAAGAGGTAGAGCAACTAACTTGGGTCTTCCAATGAACTGTTGGCATAGTTCACATCTTCATACCCATTTGTATGTATCTTGAAATAGAGTAGGCCAGTAATATTTGGCTCACAAAATATTATGAGTAGTTATAGGCACAGAAAAATGTCCTCCATAGGCCAAATTATGTAAGGACTCTAAAAGTTTGTTCTGCTACTCTTTATCCATGCAACGAAGGAACACTCCATCAAGGTTTCTCTTATATAGGCTGTTGTCCCATAAGACAAAATTGGCAGCTTTCAATTTAACAGTCTTCCTTTCTTTATGAGATAGGTGAGCAGAACACTCACCATAAGTAAGGAAGTGAGCAATACTTGAATACCACTCATTCGTGGTGGAGACAAAGAGGACTATTGGTATGTCTTCCACTTCTATTTCTTCATGCCCTACTTCTTTGGGTCTATTTTCAGCAATCAATTGGTAGAGGCCCCTTCCTTGTATAAGATTCATTGTTTGATAATGAGATAAAAATCCTATATTTTAGCAATCCAATTTCCCCTTTTGGTTCCAAACTCCTACTGAGTTAATATGGATTTGATTGTGGTATCAGGAACCAGAACAATAGTGTGTGAATTCAGGATGTAAAAATGGAAGTGCTTTACTACCTTTACCATTGCATAAGCATGCTTATCCATGTTTGAATACTTTAGTTCATGAGCTTTGAGAAGACAACTCATAAAAGATATATGAGATTTTACACCTTCATTCTGTTGAACCAAAATTGCTGAAAGTGTGTGCTCAAAACTATACACTGTGAAATCCTTGGTATAATCTGGACAAACCAAAATTAGGGCATGGGCAATAACTATCTTGATGTCTCAAAATGCCAATTTGCCTTCTTCAGTCCAGCTGAAAGTGGCCTTTCCCTTCATCATGTTTACAATATGGTGAGTCTTCTCTGTGAACTCAAGGATGAACCTTCGTAAAAAATTCACCTTTCCAAAGAAAGAGTGAACTACAATTTTACTTATGGGCAGATTAAGCTCTTGGATAGATTTGACTCTTTCTAAGTTAATCTTTATGCCTTCTCAAGATACAATGTGTTTGAGAATTTTCTCTTCTGTTAATCTAAAAACAAATTTCTTGGGATTTAGAGAAATGCCATTTTGGCGACATCATTTCAGCACTTGTTGCAAATGTCACACATGATCAGGATGATGCTTGGAAAAGACTATTAAATCATCAAGGTACACCATAATGAACTTACCCATTTCATCTTTGAAAGCAAGGTCCATTGCTCTCTAGAAAGTGGCATTGGCATTTATTAGGCCAAATGACATTCTTTGATATGCAAAGGTGCCCCAAGGTGTGGTGAAGGCAGTCTTGTGCTAGTCTGCTTCACTGAATTCTACTTGATTGTACCCTAAGAAGCCATCCAACATTGATAACATCTTTGAACCGGTCACTATCTGAAGAACTTGGTCCATGATGGGCAGAGGATAGTTATCCTTTAAGGATGACTGATTCAAATTTCTAAAGTCCACATAAAGGCAAATTTTGCCTTTCTTTTTCCTCACAGATACTATGTTGGCAATCCATGTGGAATGATGGATTGGGAAAATTATTCTAGCATTCAACATTTTTTATATTTCAGACTAAATAGTACATGATATCTTTGGATTGTACTACCTAGATTTTTGATTGTAAGGCACTGAATCACTCTTGAGATAAATTTCATGGCAAAGTTCTTCAGGCTTGAGTGACTTTAGATCATCATAAGAGTATGCCAAAACATCTATGTACTAGTGGAGTAGAGTAGTGAACTTGAACTTTTCTTCCTGAGTGTAGCACTTCCCAATGTTCACCATCTTGGAATTTTCCTTGGTATCCAAATTTATCTGATCAATCTCTTGAGAGAAGCTTGAGTCCATCTGTTACTATTTGATGAATCTATCGTGCTTGTCAAATAGCTTCTCAGGGGAAACCAATCCTTTGGGAATTTTATTCCCTTTGAGTTGCAAAAATTCTTCACTTGCATCTAAACTTGATTCAGGGGCTAGTTCAAGTTTTTGAGGCTCACTACCTTTGAAGTGAAGCTATTCAAAGCTATCTTTTTATTCCATAAAGGTGATGATTTGGTTGTCACCATTGAACACTTGTCAATGATTGGTATTATCAGGCACACTTGGTCAAAAGACTAGTTTGATAGTGTACCTATTTCCCTTAAAATCTAGATGAGGAACCAAAAGAGTTGCTGAAACAACTAATGCATCCGCTTTGTCATTGAATTCCTTGGGCACTATTGAGATACTGAAAGCATCAAAGATTTCAAATTTGATCCCAAACTAGATTTTGGTAGTGGTGCAATCTCTCATTTTTGGTTTGGTACAGGTTTCTCACCTGACAAACCACCAGCTCAGTGTCTCCTTTGGCATAAAGGAGTTTGATGCCCCTATCTTGAGCAACCTTCATCTTGAGTAATAGAGATTCATACTCAGCAGTGTTGTTGGTGTTGCTGAACAACAACTTGTATGAAGAAGGAAAAATGTCTCCTTGAGGAGATATCAACACAATCCTAGCTTCTGAACTGTTAGAGGAATAATTGACATCAAATTCTAGTATCCATACATCATCAGAAGATAACCTTACCTTAGAATTTTCTTCATTTGGAGGGGAGGATTCCTTTAGGCTTGCACTATGATCTCTTATGTCTTCTGCTATTTTATCTAAACCAATTTTTAGATTGTCATTTTTAGAAGTTTCATGAGTTAAGACAGGAGCATCCTTAGTAGTTAGGAATTAATTACCTATGCCTAAAGACTCAAATAGAATTTGAGCTTCAAGCGTTGATGTTTGAGTGACCATATATTTTGCTTCCTTCTCAGAGAGCAATCTCTGCATAACACCTTTGACTAGGATCCTTGCCTTAGATAGGTCCATACTTAATTTGACACCAACATCCTTGCAAAAAAAAAATTCAAGAAGAATGCCGTATGAGGCTGGGACGTCAGCCACCAGGACTGTCATCTTGATCCTTTTATTCGAGAATGATACAAATGCAAATTGGGCATCCTTGATTTGTCCCAGTAGTGGCACTTGTTTTTTTCCATGGAGAAACATCTCCCAAATATCTTGGTCAGTGCGAGACTAAGGGATTCCACCACTTTGGTAGGCATGACATTGTCTGATGCACTTGAATCTATGATGTAATTGTTCAGCTAGTGTCCATTTATCAGTAGGGAGACATAAAATGGTTCAATCTTCCCAAGAGTAGTAGGAGTAATGACAAGAGGGTTTGAGGTGGACACATTCCTTAGGGGATCACGAGTTACCTTTCTAACATCTTGTCCTGCAAGGATGTTTTGGTTCTTCACACATTGAACCAACTCATCCAACTACTCAGGGTTGGATTATAGGAATTCAAATTTAGACATTTAAATTTTAGTTTTTTTGACATGGTTGACTATGTCAAATGTCTGAAATGAATTATAAATAGGGTAAGGGAATTTGTCCTTTTGGTTTTTAGGAGGGGGAGGACTGATCTACAAAATTGAAGTTAAAGGTGAAGGCGTACTTGAAGTACTTACTTTTTTATTATTCACTGGGTTCGTTGGCTAGAAAGGCAGAGAAGTTCCTCATTTGGCAATTGAAATTATAGACTAAGATTGCTCCTCTATTTTTTATTTATCAGCTTGCTGGGCTGACTATTTCTTGGACTGGGTGAATATAGTGTATGATCCCTCAACTACTTTACCTTCACTTCTGGGTTCATCCTGGTAATTCAAGAAACCAATGTTGGAATCGCCAACTAATTCTTCTTCTCCCTCTGTGAAGAGATTAGCATCATCTTCTAGGTTTAACTTAGGCTGGAAGGAGAAATATAATTTTGCTTCAAGATATCCAACTACTGAGTTGGCTGGTGCTGCTTCAATGGCCAATTTCCCCTAAGGGGGAGGAAGACAATTTGGCTGCTCTTGATTCCTAGTAGCATTGCCTTGGTATGACTGATTAGGGAATGTCTTCCTTGGTATATCTCTGTATGAAGGGGTAGATGACATCCCTTGCACCATTTTCTTTCTAAGAGCAAGTAACTCATTTTCTAGCTTCTGCACCATTGGATCAGTGGTGCCTGTAAATGGATATTCAGAAGATGAAAAAGATTTACCTCTATTAGGATCTCTCCTTATCTTTCCTACAAAGATAAGGTCATCTTCCACCTCAATGGCCAAATCCTGAGCAACAACAAGGTCTATGTAGCCAACACATCTCATTAGAAAACTCACTTTAGGTAGCTATGAGTTGATGAAAACACATTTAAGGTTCTCAAGTGTCAGTTGAGCAATTGTAAGAATCCTGTTCCTTAGCTTGTCAATCTTGGCTATGAATTCCCTTATATGTGCATGAGGTTCCTTCTTCATTTGTGTTAGTTGGGCTAGCAAGTCATGTGCATCTTTTGTAGGCTTGAACCTAGCTTCGAACTTGTCTTTAAGATTATTCCAATAAATCATAGTTTGGGCTTGTAGATGATAGAACTAGTCTGTAGCAGCACCTTGCAATCTTTCCACAAACAGCCTGACTGCTACATCCTCATACTCCACACCTATCACACCGTAGGCTATGTTAAAAGCTGCAATGTGTTCATCAAGATGAACTCTCCCATCACCAAAGAATTTGGGGAAATTCTTCCTTGAACTATGTGGTAGCTCATGTAGAGGTGGAGTTAAATTGAGTGGGCCAAAAGAGTTACCTTAGGGGCCTTAAACTGCCATGATTTGATTTCGAAAAAGGGGGATAAAAATTTTGGGTGGAGTATGTATAGGCAAAGCTTTGCTAACAATATAAAAAGAAGCTCTACCTTGTATTGGTGACCTGATATTGGTAGGAGGAAGACTCCTAGTTCATTGAACTTGAAGTTGTGGAGGAAACAAATCAAAATTGACCTGCTGCACCAACTCAAAAATAAGGTCAACAACACCTTGGGATCTCTAGCTTCTTGTATATCATGGAGTTGCCAGATTGTAGAATAAAAATGGAAAAGAATTGGCCCTACTTTAGCTTGAAGCTTGAGGCTCCAAACTGTGCACTCTTCCCTAGTGGAGTCACCAAAAACTATTAGCATGGAGCTAGTAGAGAATTGACTTTTGAAATGAAATGCTCGATCTCCATCATCTCTAGTTTTGTAGCTCAGAGTATATAATGGAAATGGATAAGGCTATAATGATAATGGATAAGACACAAGTGATGCTTCAATCTAAAGCTTGAGGCTTCAAATTATGCAAAATTGCTGTGTCCCTAATGGAGTCACCAAAAAACTATTGGATGAATATTTTGTCACCAGCCAACTAATGAGAAAAATAGGTGATTTCAACCATAGCATAAAGAGATTGGTTAGCCAAATGTGTAGGTTTACCACATCAGAAGGGGACAAATCTCTCCTCTCATCAAGGGGAGGTTCCTTATAAAATATGAGGGGCTAGATACTATATATATATGCAAAAAATAACACTCAGGGGTAGGATAACACTATCCATCTCTTTTTTTATAGAGACGATGTTCACAAACAAAGGAGAAATCCTAGTGAAAAAACTAAAGGCACTTCTCTTCTTTTATAAGTGGTCTTACAACAAACAACAAGAGTTCTTCTTGATAAGTAACAAGTAACTGGTAACAAGGGGTGTAGTAACCAACAGAAAAAGGTGTAGCAAAAAGTCTCCACCTCGACTGCCCAAGAGTGAAATACAAAGGATAATGGGGGCATAAAGTCATCCCAAGATCCTTTACATAGAAACAAATAGAAAACACAGTAAATACAATGGTGGCAGCACAAAATCTCTCCACAATTGGCTTCAGGACATCTTCTTGATTACTTCTACTAGTTTTGCTTATTTCATCAAAATGAACAAGAATACATTTAGGAAATAGACATAAGAATAATCTCCTAAATGACACAAGCTATTACAACACAAAGTTTGGAAGTAACCTACTTTTTCATTCATATAAAGAAATATGATCAATAATCTGAGCTCAAAGTCTCAGTAATCACCTTTCAATTTTGGTAGAGTTTTGCTTCTATAACTGAAAAGATCTCTTTTTGCATAAAATAGGAGATTACAATATATAGCGGCCAAGAAAGACTTGGCACTTTGTTCATAGAATAGCCCATGCTGCATTTAATGCCTTGAATGTATTTTTAGTTCAATTAAAGAGGCCATGCTGGAACAGGATATCTGCCTTAACTGTGGCATGTCAATTCATCCCAAATATCTTCTCCTTAGCATGGGTCATCTGATCTTTCTCCCAATATGTACACAACTGTCCCCTCACTTTTATTTCAAGGGAGAAAAATAGGCTACACCTTTTAATACTTGTGAACTCAGATGCCTACTTGGTGGACTATTCCACCTATTGGAAATAACTCCTACGTAGATATTTCTAGTCTTTCCCTCTTTCTTTTTGTAATTTGAGCTTTCAAGCTATCTTTTCCCTTTCTATTTGCTCTTTTGGCTCCCTCTTCAACTGGTCACTGAGTTCATTTTCAAGTTCTGCGCCACATTTGAAAATTAATATATATTTCATTACCTTGAATTTGACATCCATAGGGATGCCATTGGTCCATTGGTTTAATAGTTTAGGTGGCCTTCTCAGCTCCTTGGTTCCATCACTTCTTTGGTTCATTCATTTCTTTGGTTCATTCACTTTCCTTGAACCATTGAACCCATTGAACCATTTTGGTTCAAGGTTCAATGGTTCATCCTCTTTCTTAGAAGCCTTTGTTTTCTCTAAGTCTCTCAAGCTTTGAAATTCCTTCAATTTTATGTCTTTGGGACCCCCCAAAGGGAAGGTTTCCCTTTAGGCCTTGAGAAAGGTCCAATCCTTGGTTGCCGAGAGCCTGCCACAAGGGTACCTACCCTTCGGGGTCCTTCAGCAGCCTTCTTCTTCAAATCCTTTGAACAAAATGTTTGAAAGAATTCCTTCAGACATTTTGTCTGAAATATTTCTTTCCTTTGCCTTAGTCACTTCCCATCGGGCCTTTGATAATTCTTTTAGAAAAAATGTCCAAAGGAATTCTTTCAAACAAAATGTTTGAAGGAATTCCTTTAGACAATTTGGCTGAAGGATTTCACTTGTAAAATTTCACCATGGAAAATCTTTTCGAAAGGTATCTTTTTGTTCCCTTTTGTTCACTACCCTCTGTAAGGGAATTTACCCTTTGGGTTTTTGGGGACTCCTTTGAACCTTTTGATTGAACCGACCATGGTTCAACAGTTTAATGGTTCAATATTTTATTTCATTTATTCTATTGACCGGTTGAACCAACTGCTTTGAACCATTTGTTTGAACCAACTGATTGGAACAATGCTTCGAACTTTGATTGAACTCGTTGAACCTTGAACCTGTGAACCATTTTGGTTCAAGGTTCAACGGTTCAATGCGTTAAATCTTTCTTCTTTTCTTTAAGTCCTTTGAAGACATTAAACTTTCTAAAGTGGTTGAACTTTGAACTTTTGTCAAAGTGCTTAACTCTTTAAGCTTGCTAATGGACCTTTTGGTTGAACCTCGATGTTGAATCAACCTTGAAATTGCCTAAGTGTTGGGAACTTGTTTCTTTCCTGCAGAGTCTGTAGTTCCAATCCTACAGAGTCCATATAAACAAGCCTATAGAGTCCATAGAAACAATCCTATAGAGTCCATATAAATAACCTACAAATTCCATAGAAACAAGCCTATAGAGTCCATAGAAACAACCTCTAGAGTCCGTAGAAATAGCCTGTAGAGTCTGTAGAAATCAGCTTGTAGAGTTTGTAGTTCTGTCGGATGGAGAACAAAATAGTTCAAATGTTGTCCCAAAAAATGAGTAATAGATTTTGGGAACAACAAGTATGATGAAATATAAGATATATGTGATGAAAAGTGATGAGGAAAGAGGAGATAGTGGGGTTGAGCTATCCTTGGGCACTAAAAAGTGGCCAAGTGCTACCTACATGGTCTAAAAATACCTTAGGCAAATGTAGTTCATATTAGAAGATAAATGATAATGATTGATAAAAAATTATTGATAATGAGGATGATTATACATGTTAATGATTAGGGGATAAAATATTATATGTTAGTTAGATGAGTCATGAGGATTAGATTAGTGATGGGAAGAATGATGAGTAGATGATTAGATGAATGATGAGGGTGCAGGTGATTAAGCCATCATAGTTTTCATAAGGCTTATCATAGTTTAAGCAATTTGATAATTATAGAACTTGATAGTATGCCTCATGATAGAAGCATGACCATGAGGATGTTGTGCTAAAGTGTATGGGCAAATAACAAACTCTACATCCTCAAGAGTACCAAAAAGCATCATGATAGCTTTTATGACCTTATAACATACTCATTCATTACCCAATAGATAAAAAGAGATATGATGCTAATAAAACACAAGATAAACATGACAAAAGACATTTAAATAAATTAGAGAATAGAGAATAGATAAGTAACACTCACAAGTATCTACATACAATGTCACAGTGTCTTGTCTAATGATGGGATGAGTGATTAGATGATGGGTTGGACTAAGTTAGTTATGATGATGATGATGTGGACTTAAGTGGATTTGGATATAATGATCATGATTAGGATTAGGTGTTAGGAAAGGATATTAATGTGGATATAGATTAGGATTAAGCTAAGTAAATTGGGTGAGGACTTGGGTATGAAGGTTTTGAAATTGGATTGGGACAAGGATTTGGAGGTGTAGATATAAGATGAAAAAGTGATACTAGGTCAATGTGAGCTTGATATAGACTAGATTTTCCCCTAGTTTAGACTAGGAGAATGGATGATGTGATTATGAAAGATTAAAGGCATGGAGATGGATGTGACTAGGGAAAAGGCATAAGACTAGACACCATGGAATATTTTGGCTTTTATGAAGTTTTATGATTTTCTAGAATATTTCAATTTTTAGGTATTTTTGGAATATGTATGTACACTATGTCAGGATCTAGGAAGCACAATTGATTACCATGTACAAGCAAATAAATGAAGAATTTAACCAAAAGTAATAAGTAACTAGAAATCAGAAACAACATAGAATATGAGAGACAATACCCAATTGTATTAATACTCTTCTAGAAGGAAGTACAACAAAGAAGATGCCACAATCTTCTTCCTTACACTCCTCTAGGGCTCCCACACCTCTAGGGAAAAAACAATAAATCTCTTCAAGAGTTCTCTCTCTCACTTGCACAATTACAAGTAAATAATCAACTCAATACCAAGTTGTTGTTTCAACCAGTCAGTATCAATATTGTTAGTACCACCGAGTATCCACACATACTCAACTGAGTACACAATACACTCCAAGTAGATCTCCCATGAACTTGCAACAACCTGTAAATCAAACTGATCTTACTTACCATCATGTAGATCTCACCTGATCTTGCTACACCATAGATCAACCTGGCCTTACACACCTGCCGACCTAGATCATACACACCTGATTCTACAGAACCGACACCAGTACCCCTATGGATCTTCTACCAAATCTTGCTATCCCATAGATCTACTTGATCATACACACTTAGCACTGTGGCATTATGAGGAGCCAACCTTGCTCTCTCTATCTAGCACCCTGAGAATCCCTGCTTTGATCCCTCACACTTTACAATATAGCCCATGAGTCTATTATATAGATCCCATGCAAACAATAATTAGACATCCAATTACAATAATTAGATCTATAGCTCAAGACTAAAATTAGCCTTTAACATGCAAACAACCAGTTCGTTAAACTAACTGTTCGTCAACTAGTAGTTTTAGAACCACACAGACGATCGACGTCAGTCCCTATTTGCCTAGTGATGATCGACATTAGCCGATACTTGACCGATGTCAGTTGCTCTTCTCACTATATATGACCGATGTTAGTTGATCAAACTGACATCGATTGCTCTGCAACTCAACAACCTCTCAACATGTTTACATCAGTGAAGCTTTTAGCTCCACAACCTAACAATCTCCCACTTGGAGATAAACAACTGCACTGTACCTATACCTGTACATCATCTCATTTGTTTCCTGGCTTGTATTCCTCTTCAAGCTAAATCTTGAAAACCAACCACCACACAACTTGTGGTGCTCCACATGTCATCCAAGTAACCTACCACATCCGAATCTACATACCCATGTAGAGAAGTCCCTGACCCTACATAGCATGTTAACCTGCTGCTAGTCCCTCTCAAATACCTGAGAATTCACTGAACTACTTTCCAATGCTTCTTTCCCAGATTGGCCACAAACCTGCTGACAACTCCCACGACTGGGGCAATATCAAGGAGTACAGATGTACTCAACCTCATCATGTGATTGGGGACCCTATTCTGTGAACTATCCATCCATAGGTGTGCTTGCCATTTTGCATCCTGCACTACCTTCACACAATCATCCTGAGACAACATCAACTTGTGATCTTTTCTGTCTCTAGAAATATTCATGCCAAAGAATTTTGTTGCTCCCAAATTCTTCATGACATACCACTGAACTAACTTTACCTTTAGCTCAGCAAAACCCTACATGTGTGACCCTGCAACAAGCATACACACTACATACAGTAACAATATAATGTTGCAATCATCATCCAACTTGGTAAAGAAAACACAATGGTTACAATGGCACTGACTAAAGCCATGCTTTGTCATACACTTGTCAAACTTGTACCACTATCCTGTAACTTCCTCAAGACCATATACCCTAGCCTTCTGTCTCACGTGTCCATTCTCTCTCTTCTTTAACTCGACTAGAAACTCTACCAAATCTACCATTTGGTTCTCTTCTAAAGAATTCATGCCACACTCCCACTGTTTCCTGGATCCTACCTACTTTGCTTCTTTAAAATTTCCTGGTTCTTGACCATCAGTGAGCAACAAGTAGTGTAAAGAAGGGGAATAATGAATTTGAGGCTTACTTACACTTTCAGTCCTCTACATGGGCATTTGAGACTCCTTGACAGTGTGATGTCCACCCAAAATCCATTCCAGTGACCGATGTCAGTCACCACCCAATCTACATTTGATCGACATCGATTCCATGCGACTAACCTGACTGCTGACACTAGTTGCCTAACTGACATCAGTTGCCACCTACCTGACACCATTGACTTTAACTATTTGCACATGACTGATGTTGGTACCTATCTATTCGACATCAGTTCCACCTGATGGATGTCGATAACTGTGTTTTCTTATGTGTGATGACTTTTTACCTATGAGCTCACTTTGAATCAAAACCTATCCAAATTGCCCTGCTCAGAAGTATCCAACCCCATCTACTGATCTCTATCCATCATCTCCTCCATGAACACCAAGGCTTTCTAGTTCTTAAGTTTGTCAAATACATCAGACTTCCTTTTCCTACAATAAGTCCAATCCTTTCTTGTAGCATCCCACTGCTCACATAAATCTCGGTCTATGCTCTCTGAATCTGAAATCTTACTATTTGACTTAAGGACATCCATTCCCTTCTCACTTATATGACCAAGCCTACAAAGCCACATCTTTGCAATAGAAGTGGAATCAGTAATACAAGTAGGTAGATAAAGAGTACCTACTTTCTTACCACATGCTAATTCAAGTGCATCTGTTGTGAGAGTTACTTTGCATCTCTCATCACCCAACTTTCCTATAAAAATTAGCCACATCTTCAGGACTGGGACCTGCATGACCTCCTTCAACACTCATGCGTTGGCCGTCTGCAATTTCAGCCACACTTTCCCTTTGCCAATACTTTGACAAGGCTCACCAACCCCTAAATAAATCTTTCCAAAGTCTCCATGGACCTTAACATGGAAAAATACTCTATTTGGGGCTGCATGGAAAGAGGCAATAGAATCTATAAACCAAGATTCTACTTTATCCAAGGAACATATAAGAGCAACCAATGCAACAATCCATGCAACAATACCTACTTCTTTATTTCCTTCATGCTGATCTGCTACCAACCAACAATCTTTCGTTTCCTGCTCTTTCTTTCCATAACACCATAATTGACCATTCATGCCTTTGAATTCCTCCATTCTTAGCTTACTTTCTTCTGCCATTGCTATACTCCCACTCAATCAAAAACCCCTGAGAGTGACCTGTAATCAAACACAAACTTGCTCCCTATAACCTTAGCTCTGATACCACTTGTCAGGATCTAGGAAGCACAATTGATTACCATGTACAAGCAACTAAACACGGAATTTAACCAGAAGTAATAAGTAACTAGAAATCAGAAACAACACAGAATATGAGAGACAATACCCAATTGTATTAATACTCTTCCAGAAGGAAATACAACAAAGAAGATGCCACAGTCTTCTTCTTTACACTCCTCTCGGGCTCCCACACCTCTAGGGCAAAAACAGTAAATCTCTTCAAGAGTTCTCTCTCTCACTTGCACAATTACAAGCAAACAATCAACTCAATACCAAGTTGTTGTTTCAACCAGTCAGTATCAATACTGCTAGTACCACCGAGTATCCACACATACTCAACTGAGTACACAATGCACTCCAAGTAGATCTCCCATGAACTTACAACATCCTATAAATCAAACTGATCTTACTTACCATCATGTAGATCTCACCTGATCTTGCTACATCATAGATCAACCTGGCCTTGCACACTTGCCAACTTAGATCATACACACTTGATTATATAGAACCGACACTAGCACCCCTATGGATCTTCTACCAGATCTTGCTATCCCATAGATCTACCTGATCATACACACTTGGCACTGTGGCACTATGAGGAGCCAACCTTGCTCTCTCTATCTAGCACCTTGGGAATCCCTGCTTTGATCCCTCACACTTTACAATACATCCCATGAGTCTATTATATAGATCCCATGAAAACAATAATTAGACATCCAATTACAATAATTAGATCCATAGCTCAAGACTAAAATTAGCCTTTAACATGCAAATAACCAGTTTGTTAAACTAATTGTTCATCAACTAGCAGTTTTAGAATCGCACAGACGACCAACGTCAGTCCCTGTCTGCTTGGAGATGACTGACATCGGTTGATACTTGACTGATGTCAATTTCTCTTCTCATTGTATATGACTGATGTCGATTGATCAGACCAATGTCAGTTGCTCTGTAACTCAACAACCTCTTAGCATGTTTGCATCAGTGAAGCTTTTAGCTCCATAACCTAACACACTGTATAAATGGGGGTTACTAAAAAAGGGAATACTAAGCCTAATAGCCAAGATAAAGATTAATGGAATGACATATGAGTGATAAGAGTATGAGGTTGATGTAGAAAAGGGGATAAGGACCAAGGAAGAATAGACTAGGAATCGCTAATGACCACATTAAGAAGGAACTAAATGTTTAGTTTCCTAAGTGTTCATTAGAGAATATTTCAAGATCAATCCAAAACATTTTGTTTCTATCGCTAAATTGCTTTCTACATTCAAAGAAGAAGTAAGAAACTAAAGAAATGGACAAGGCTAGAAGTACCTGGATAAAGATTGCGCACCGTAATCCAGACGTTTGTGAGCACCCCTCTTTGGCTGTGGAGGAATGACACCTGCAAAGAAGAAAACTTGGACAAAAAGGCGTTAGATGGATAGATGGTGGTTTCCAAGCGAAAGCTTGTTCCCAGAAGTATGAGAACTTCCTTAAGGGAGGTTAACCCACTATTTTGATAAAAGATAAATGACTGATAAATGATAGAATGCTAAAATAGACTAAAATGATAGCAAACTGAAAGAGAAAAGAAAGCAAAGACTTACCTGGAAGAAGCTGTCAGCCTGGTTGCAGTCGCCGGCGTCGGTGGTTCTACCGGCATCGGTGGTCAAGGTCTGCCGACGTCGATTATGCTGCCGACGTCGGTGGAGGTAGTGATCGGCGTCGGTCTAGGCAATAGGCTTGGACGGGATTTAGGCAGGGTCTGGTCAAGTCTGGACAGAGTCTGGTCTGGGCTTGGTCTATGGACAGGTCTGTGGACGTACAAAATGGTCTGGGAGAGTCTGGTTTTAGTTGAAGGTCTGTGCAGAGGTCTAGGATAATGTACAAAATGTCGAAAAGGGATAGAGAGATAAAGGAGGCCAATCAGGGAGATAGGAATCCGGGTCTGCTTAGTTTGGTTAACAGTCTAGGTTGGGGAAAAGAAGTGTTGAATCTAGTTTAAAAGCAGATGACTAGAAAGCATAATGAGAACACAAACAGAGTACTTACTTGTGCCCTGCTGAAGAAAATAGTGTAGGTTGGTGTCCTATTGCTGGTGATGCCAGATGTGAAGACCTGTTGCTGATGGAGAATCCCTGTTGTTCACTTGCAGAAGCTTGCTGTGTACCTGAGGGAGAGAGTCAAATTGATTGGCAGAGAGGTCCAGTGAAAGGATGGATACAAGGCTCTGATGCAAAGATATAAGAGTAGGGATGCCAGAGAGAGACGCAGAGAGTGAAGAGGAGGAGATAACGGTGAAGAAGCCGTTATGAAAGGTGCTAACGCTGGTAATATCACCGACGTCGATCGATGGTTGACCGACGTCGGCAGCTAAAAGGCCAGAGAAAGGCTAAAAATAGCCTTTAATCTGTTTCCCAACTGCCGGGTCAAATGAATGTGAGGATGAAACGATCGACGGGGGTTAATTGGATGAGTGGAGAGGTTAGAATGGGAGTCTTAGGCATTAAATGGCCATGTGGGGAATGAAGGGGATCCAAGGAGGGTATCTTAGGGTGGCGAGGTGGTAAGGAGAGAGAAAATGGACTTATTTAATTAAAAATAGATGATTATTTTTAATTAATAAGACCTAGGTAGGTTAGGGATAGTCGAAGTGGCAAGGGACCAAGGGGAGAGAGGAAGACCAAGGGTTAGACACTTTTTAGGTGTCTACATTTGCCCCTTTTTATCTTGTTGGTTGTTCTAGATGAACTACAAGACAAAAATAGGAGGTGATTGCCCCAGGTGAGGGATGATGTGGATTGCCCCGAAGTATGGATGAGGTATTCCCCCTCAAAGCGGGAGTTGAGGGAAGGAAACCTGATGTCGGGTGCTGATTTGATAAAAGGTGGATGAGAAAGATGAAAAGTGAGTGAAAATGCTACAAAAGTCGTGATTGCGCGTATACCACGTCACGAGACAGGTAGGGTCAAATTGTCGCATGTCGAGGGTCAAGGAGTGCCAAAATTAAAGTAACCGGGCCCCAGCATTTAGTCGTCTGCTGATCGGGTTACTCAATCTAAGCTAAAGCTCCAAATGGTCGTCATGTTCCAGGTATCCCAGGCTCAGGAAGTGCTCCCAGAAACATGAAAATGCCACAAGTAGTAGGGATCAACTGGCTTGCGATCCTATACTTGCGAAGGGTCAAAAATAGTCTACGGACAATTCTGCTAACCAGCCGTGAGGTAGCACACACGCAAAAACAACCAAGGCCACATGGGCTTGGAAGTAGTCGAAGGTCGAAGGAGATACGCATGATCTCCAATGGTCATTGGTCAAGGGGATGGATGGATGAAAGGATGTGGCTGAGCTAACCTCAGAAAATGTCATGTGATCTGAGTGCTGCCTACATAGCCCTTGTGTGAAGGGCCTCAGGCCAATGTAGTTCTCCCTAAAAGGGAGGAATGGTCAAAGAAAATGATTGGTCTTGGTCAAAGTTGACGGAGTTGGGCGTGATCAAAGTCACAGAAGAGAAGGTTTGTCCATCAAAGAGACGAACAAATAGGGGTGGTCGAGCTAACCTCAGAGGATGTGTTATCTGAGTGCTGCCTACATAGCCCTGGTCATAGGGCCTCAGACCAATGTAGTTCAGATGAATTGAGAAGATTGGTCGATGATTGGATGTGGTCAAGTGTCGAAATGATGAGGGTAAGATGAGGATAAGATGATGCTACAGATGGTGTATTCTGTAGAATTGGTCGAGAGTCTTTCATCCCTAGCAAGTTTCCATAGTCGTGATGGATGTATGCTAAAAATGAATGGAGGTCTATTTATGCTTCAGCAAGTATTGGTTTATGCTTAACATAAATTGGGTCTGGTCGATAGTTTCCATGTGTATTGGTGTCCATAGAAACTATGTGAAATGGACGAGGATGATGTCTGATGCCATGAGGATGAGAAATAGCTTGGTTCGAGTCGACAATTGATGTGGTTAAATGTGACCAAAGTGTAGAGAAAAAGTGAAAGACGAATCGCTCTTTCATTGACAAGGACCAGAAAGGGAGCATAGATAGGGGTTATTAGAACAAAGGCCCCGTTCATGCATTACGTCGTTAACCAGTGTTGTGTTAGAGCGGTAATCGAATCACTTTGACATTAAAGTGAGCTCGAAGTCCCTTGAGCGGGTGATAGGAGGAGGATAGGGTAACCCAGTTTAAGAGCAGGAAGAACCTTGCCCCTTTTTATAGGAGACCTTGAGACAACTACAAGTCAAGTCCATGACTCATTTTTTTTTTTTTTTTTTGGCGCAGACTGATCGATGCGGGAAGTCTACATATATATGTCATTTGATTTGTGGTCATGTTGTGAAGCTGATCAATGCGGGAAGCTTCTAAGAAAGGTTGCTGTTTGTAGCAAGATTTAGTCATAGCCATCCTTCGAGGGAGTGGTCTATACTTTGCCTTAAATGTTTGATAAGTTGGCCTAGCTGTCCTTCAAGGGATCAGTCTAGTAATACAACAATTATGTAGCTGTCCTTCGAGGGAGCAGTCTACATTTAGAGTGTTTTATGACCTGGTATAATATGTATTTGAAATAATTGTTGACTGAAGTTTAGCCATGGACGAGCCTGTAGAGGTTTAAGGGTTCCCCTTTTATAAGGACAAAGCATTACTGCTTGACAAAAAAGGGTGACAAGTGTTGGGAAGTAGGGTTGAAAGGAATAGGAATGACAATGACAAGGGGTTGCTCAAGGGACGAGCTCAAGTAAAACATCAAGTGATCGAACACTCGACTAACAGTAGAAATGGTCGAAGACACAAGACATAAAAAGGGGTTCAAGGTCTAATAAGTCCCTGGGCCATGCTTGTATGTTATGATAAGGTCCAAGTCAATTAGGAGCAAACTTGCCCCAATTTGCTTCTTCTGAGATTGGTCAGGTGTTGATTAATGGATGTGAAGTTGGTTGACATTGTCGTTGGTTGGTTGAAAAAGGTTGAATGTTTGGTCGAGCGGTCAGGTTGATTGATATTTGGTTGAAGTTTGGTTGAGACTAGTCGAATAATTGGTCGGGGGTTGGGTCAATGGACACTTGGTCGAGATTTAAGATTAAATGAGTGATTGATATGTGGTAGAGACTGGGTTGAAAAATTGGTCGAGGTTTGGATGAAGGATGAATTCCCCCAGCGGGTAGGGAGAATATTTGAAAGATTGGTTAAGGTCGGTTGAGGTTGAGTGGTCAGATGGATGGTATTAATGTCGAATAAGGGGGTCAAAGGTGGCAAAGGGACCACAGTCTGGCGTGGGGATCCTGATTTAGGTGATGAGGTTGGAGAGGCATGAGTCGGGGTTGATGTTTTGTTGAAGAGGTGGTCAAGAGGACCCTTGATGAGAAGGGAATCTTTTTTTCCTTGTTGACGAGTGACAGCTTTAAGAGCGCAACAACGCTCAGTGTCATGTTCCAGAATGTGATGATAATGGCAAAATTTAGAGTTGTCGAACCAAGATGGCCTTGATCCGAGAGTTGATGAGTGGGGTGGTGTTGAGGGTTTGTTGATAACGTGGTTGAAAAGAGAGGTGTCATTCTCCAAACATCGGTGAATGGCAACCTTGAGGGCACAACAATGTTCCGTGTCGTGTCCAGGTGTGCGATGATACACACAAATGCAAGTGTCATCGAACCATGGTGGTTTTGGTCCAAGAGATTTATATTGTCTAAGAGGCAAGAGGTCGATACGAGATGACTACAATAATTGCCGTAAGAGCAAGGCATATGAACCTGCTAACGGGTCGGGATGTTTTATTGCAGTGAGGATTGGTGACATTGGTTTGGGAGGCGAAGGAGGCATAGGTCGAGGGTTTGGAGGAGATGTATGTCTGATGGGTTGAGAGAGTAATAGAGGCGACTTGCCTCTGTGAAAGATGGGAGTGGGAAGCACTCCTATTAAAGTGGATGGATGTGGGCCCAAGATTGAAGGTAATGACGAAGGTGGAGGAGGAGTTCTACGGTGAGGTCTAGTAGCTTTCGTGTGTTTGGGTCGAGGGCCACTATTGTGTGAGGTGAGGTTAGATGTAGGTTTGGGTTTGGATGTGGATGGAGGTGAGTGAGATGTATAAATCTCACGCAAAGGGTGAGAGAAAACCGTGACTGGGTCTTCCTCGGTTGAAATGGGTGGAGAGACTGGTTCTTCTCTTGGTGGAGAAGAAATAAGAGAGTGTGGCTCCTCAAGTGGGCAGAGGGCATGGATGATCGTGCCTTCTACTTGTAGTTGAGGAGTAGGCAAGGTAGGGTCTTTGGATGGAGGTGGGCTTAATGGCGTTGATGTGGTCAAAGCGTCCTCCAATACAAGAGAGGTAGATGGACGACTAGTAGGAGAAGAAGGTTCTTATCCTTTAATGGAAGAGGTTGGTCAAGGACAAGAGGCAAGATAGTGTTAATCATGTGAATGTCATGGTCTTGAGGGTCATTGGTCGAAGTCTGGACGTTGTTTTGAGTAGGCGGATGATTCGGAAATGGTTGTTTGAAAATGTCGATATGTTGGTTAGGTGGGGTGTTTGGGTTATCTAAAATAAGATCCCCCTTGTCGATCATGTCTTGGATGATGTTTTTGAAAGTTCGGCAGTTGTCAATGTCATGGCCTTGAATGCGATGAAAAGGACAGAAGTCGGCCTCCCTATACCATGTAGGAATGGATTTTGAAGGGTCAAATTGAGGTGGTCGGATTGGAGGGAGATTGAGGACCCCCTGCTTGAGTAGTTTTTCCAAAACGGAAGCGTATGGTTCTCCAAGTGGAGTGTAAGAACGCTGAATGTACCATTGTTGGAATTGTTTGGTGATGCTTGAAGACGTCGAAGGTTGAGAGTAATTCATTGTTGTCGAGGATGGTGATCTAACGACCACAGTATTTGCCACTCCTTTGGACTTAGAGTTGGCAGAAGAAGAGGGTCTGGAAGAAGAATGGTCAGTAGATTTTGCATTGGTATTACGCAATTTGACCTTATCTTCTTCAAGGGCGCAGAGTTCAAGCTTTCGAGCCATGATAAAAGCTTCGTCAAAAGTGCGGAATGTCTGAATCCATAAAGTAGAAGAGATGTGTCTGGCACATGCTCGAGAGAAGAGCTCGATGAGCTCAGGTTGAGGCAAAGAGAAGGAGAGCTGGTTGATCAGACCTCTCCAACGAGTGACAAAGTCGACTATTGATTTGTCGTCAAATTGCCTGATGGAGTAAAAGTCTGTGATTGAGACTTGTTTGGTGATGTTGATTGAGAAATGGTCAAGAAATAGTTGGGCGAGTTGAATGAATGAAAAGATAGAGTGTCTGGCAAGAGAACTATACCAGTCAAGGGCTGGGCCAGAAAGAGGCATAGGAAACGTGCGTAGAAGTAACGCATCGTCATGGGCAATAAGATAACAGGCATGTCTAAATGCCCGTAGATGTTGTTGTGGGTCTTCCTTACTCTGAAAGCGAGTGAATTTAGGAAGCTCCCAATGGCTAGGGTATGGTTGAATAGGGACGGAAGGATGGATGGGCTCATTGCAAATTTGCTCATATGACAAAGTATTGCTTGAACCGGAAATGGAGGCTTCGAGACTGGTCATTTTATCCATCAGCATCTTAATGATGTCTGCTGACAGATTGGTGGATGAAGTGCTCCCTAGGTTGTAAGGTGCTTGAAAGAGGCTAGAAGAGGTATGCGACGTAGTTGGTTGCGCTTGTAAGGGCGCAATGTATGGATGACTAGTCGCAGGGACATAAGTGGAGGCTAAAGGTGGTTGCGTTATGAAGGTCGAAGGTATAAGTTGACTGGGCACCGCCAAAGGTGGTTGAATGGCAGCACTGGTAGAAAGATAGGTTGGCACTCCTACATTTGTGGGGCAAGAGTATGAGGGGTCGAGACAATCAAGTTCTGATATGATGTAGAACTTGGTTGAATTGCAGGTGGTTGAGGGGGTAATGGAACCTCGATGAAGGTCGGTCTAAAAATAGACGGGGAGGCCAAACTTTGCATATTGGCCATGGTTGGGTTAATAGTTGAGGCGAAAGGCTGAGTCATAAAGGGTTGGGTGGCGAATGGTGTGGATGTCGTCGCCACATCACCCGAAAGGTCTCGCGTTGGGTTTCTCGCGAGATAGTTTTGAAGGGCTGCGGTATTGAGGTCCAAGAATCTCTCAAAATCTTGGTCCCCTTCAGGGATGATGGGAATTTGAGTCGGGGTCGGGGTCAGGGTCGGTCCTGTAGGAGTTCTTTCAGTCTCTGAGTGGAACTCCATGATAGGACTGGTTAGGGACGGGGTAGATGGAAGCGGTTGTTGGCTAAAGTGGTTAAGAAGAGAGTCCTGGTTCCAAAAATTGTGTTCTTGCAGTCTCAGAAAACCAGAATGTGGTTTTTGACAGAGAAGGGACAGGTTTTAGGCTGCTGGTTTTGAAAAAAAAGGACAGTGACAGAGACCAACGTCGGTTGAAAAACCGATGTTGGTAAGGAAGATAGCCGACGTCGATCAGATAACCGATGCCGGTAAGACAGGAAAGCCGACGTCGGTGATAGAACCGATGCCGGTGACTGTGTCTTCCAGAGAACCAAAAGATTTTAAGATTCTTTGGAAAAACAATGAAGAAAGCGCCCTCACTCACTCAAACAAACAGATGAGAAGAGAAAAATAGAGAGAGACAGACAAGCCTAAGCGATAAATTCTAGGAATTAACCTTAGAATCTTGTGGCTTATGCCTTAGATGAATGTTTAGGGAGATTGGCTGTAAGAAGGGTCCTAGAAGAGGTAGTCTAGAGCTGGTTTTGGGTCTTGTTTTAGGCACTCAAAAATCTGTGTTAGGTCTGGTACGTGGCCTGGTGCTAAGGAGCAAGCTCCCCTCACTTCACGATTCCAGTGGTTAGCTGGTCTCGCTTAGCCAAGATATACCTCGCCTAGAGTTTATCCTCCGCCAGAGAATGGAGTGGGCTTCCCCCTTGGTGATGAAATCCAAGTAGGGTCACCGGGATGGGTAAGGGATCCGTTGGGGGATGAAATCCCAGTCGGGCATTGTCTCAAGTAAGTTTTATGTTCGTTTTAGTGCATGTGGTCTGGTAGTGTAACATCAAGTGTCTATGATTTATTCAATATGCGGATTTAAGTTACTAGATGTGGACTAATGCAAGCACAAGCAGAAATGAAAGTGCGATACGTTTTAAGCCCAAGTCGAAATGTGAGATTTGTTATGAAGACAAGTTTGAGAAAGGGTTGAGAGTATGATGTTTAGACTAATCTAAAAATGCAAGGAAGAAAGATTCATTTTAGTCCTGCTTATAGTGTCATTTGGAATAGAAGAAAGAGACAAGAAGGAAGGAGCCTAAATGCACCTAAATGAATGAAAGGAAGAGGAACCCGAAGAAGAACCTAAGGTCCCACTGGGCGTGCTAGAATGTTTCTATCGCTAAATTGCTTTCTACATTCAAAGAAGAAGTAAGAAACTAAAGAAATGGACAAGGCTAGAAGTACCTGGATAAAGATTGCGCACCGTAATCCAGACGTTT
Source organism: Torreya grandis (assembly GCA_037957365.1). Taxonomy (NCBI): domain Eukaryota; kingdom Viridiplantae; phylum Streptophyta; class Pinopsida; order Cupressales; family Taxaceae; genus Torreya; species Torreya grandis. The sequence continues at coordinate 8,617,672 of JARHVA010000029.1, forward strand.
GTGCGCACCCCTCTTTGGCTGTGGAGGAATGACACCTGCAAAGAAGAAAACTTGGACAAAAAGGCGTTAGATGGATAGATGGTGGGTTGCCAAGCGAAAGCTTGTTCCCAGAAGTATGAGAACTTCCTTAAGGGAGGTCAACCCACTATTTTGATAAAAGATAAATGACTGATAAATGACAGAATGCTAAAATAGATTGAAATGATAGCAAACTGAAAGAGAAAAGAAAGCAAAGACTTACTTGGAAGAAGCTGTCGGCCTGGTTGCAGTCGCTGGCGTCGGTGGTTCTATCAGCATCGGTGGTCAAGGTCTACCGACGTCGATTATGCTATCGACGTCGGTGGAGGCAGTGACCGGCATCGGTCTAGGCAATAGGCTTGGACGGGATTTAGGCAGGGTCTGGTCTGGGCTTGGTCTATGGACGGGTCTGTGGACGTACAAAATGGTCTGGGAGAGTCTGGTTTTAGTTGAAGGTCTGTGCAGAGGTCTAGGATAATGGACAAAATGTCGAAAAGGGACAGAGAGATAAAGGAGGCCAATCAGGGAGATAAGAATCTGGGTCTGCCTGGTTTGGTTAACAGTCTAGGTTGGGGAAAAGAAGTGCTGAATCTAGTTTAAAAGCAGATGACTAGAAAGCATAATGAAAACACAAATAGAGTACTTACTTGTGCCCTGCTAAAGAAAATGGTGTAGGTTGGTGTCCTGTTGCTGGTGATGCCAGATGTGAAGACCTATTGCTGATGGAGAATCCCTATTGTTCACTTGCAGAAGCTTGCTGTGTACCTGAGGGAGAGAGTCAGATTGATTGGCAGAGAGGTCCAGTGAAAGGACGGATACAAGGCTCTGATGCAAAGATACAAGAGTAGGGATGCCAGAGAGAGACGCAGAGAGCGAAGAGGAGGAGATAATGGTGAATAAGCCGTTATGAAAGGTGCCGACGCTGGCAATATCGCCGACGTCGGTCGACGGTTGACCGACGTCGGAGGCTAAAAGGCCAGAGAAAGGCTAAAAATAGCCTTTAATCCATTTCCCAACCACCGGGTCAAATGAATGCGAGGATGAAACGGTCGACGGGGGTTAATTAGACGAGTGGAGAGGTTGGAATGGGAGTCTTAGGCATTAAATGGCCATGTGGGGAATGAAGGGGATCCAAGGAGGGTATCCTAGGGTGGCGAGGTGGCAAGGAGAGGGAAAATGGACTTATTTAATTAAAAATAGATGATTATTTTTAATTAATAAGACCTAGGTAGGTTAGGGATAGTCGAAGTGGCAAGGGACCAAGGGGAGAGAGGAAGACCAAGGGTTAGACACTTTTTAGGTGTCTACACATTTCTAAAAACACCCTCATCATCCTTATGAAGGTCAAGACAACAAGGAATGAGAGACACAATAGGATGAGTGACATGGATAGAGGGATATGATACAAATGGGATTGACAAAGGATGGGATATAAATGTAGAGATGAAGGGGATGGATTGTGCCCCAAATTATTGAATTATAATTAATATAGTAGATTATTTTACCATAATTTTGGAAACTGGATTTCATTATGTTACTTTCTCGAGGCACTAGAAAACTAGTTTTCACCATTGGAAGAATGATTTTTTTTGGGAATCTCGATATGTTTGAGAAGGATGAGATGTAGGATTATCGATACTACTTGGATCTTCAATCAACACTTGTTTTAGAGATATGTGATGCTAGGACCATGTGATGGATGATAGACTTATTAATGTCCTAGTGGCTTTTATTGATTACTGAATTAACATCCTCTAAACATTTTAACTAGGTGTCTTTGTAACCCCTATAAGGGACAATGCTGCCCAAGGATTTGAAATATAGTATGGATGGGAGTATGTCATGATTATGATGATGGGATATAGGATGTGAATTAGTGATTTATCATCATGGATGATATATGATAGGATGGGTGGTGGAAATGGGTTTTGATAGTTGCATACACCATTGGATATGGTGGAGGGGATTCTTTAGAGTGGTGCCATGAGATTAAGGGATCCAAGACCTTTTGATTTGTTTATTATTTGATCCAAACATTAAGAGGATGGTTGGCCATATGATTATTAATTTTGACATTATTTTTACTTATTGATGGGGTTTGACTTTGATTACCCCCTTGTGCTTAATTGTAGGCTTCATTAGAGGAGATTGTTTTTTGATTGGATAAATGATTTTGAGTTATATAGAACCTTAGTAATATTGTAGGCTCAATTTACACCTTTAGAGAGAGTTATTAAGGATCCATCCAATCCTGCTACATAATGGGAATAACCCTGGGATGTGGGTCACCTATAAAGGGGTTGGACCTCTAGAGTAGGTTGTATTCCTCTTGATTCTCACCTAAACTAATATAAATCACTGAGAAAAGGGTTAGAAAGGGTTTAAAGGATCATAAGAAGGCTAAAAGGGTGATGCATAAAAGTTAAAATGGACTCTCATACAAGCTTGAACCCACACTAGATCAACATAAAATAACTATAGCTCACACAACCTCACAGCCTCACTAGTTGAATAAATAATTCATAGAAGAGGTCCCAAATAAAACACTAATCTAGACCTGCGAGTTAGATTGAAAGCACCTTCAAAGAGGCAATCAAAAGGATAGTAAACTAGGAAGAATCTCCTTCACAATTTTACCAAACACAAGCATACTAAGCACTAATTGAAGACAAGAGATAGGCAAAGAGTTGATTTTATTACTTCAAAAGGCAGTTCTTACAATGGTTTGGATAGGAATTTAACCATATCAAATGAGAACACTTTTTCAAGAGTTTGAATGAGTATCCTTGTCCTAGAAAAGAATGAAAAATTCTAAGAGTTGAGAACCCCCTCAATGGGAATGAGACTAGGATATATAGGATAAGGGAGAGAGAAAAAAAAGGGAGCATGCCATCAGTAAGGGAACACACCATCTTGTATCAAAAATTGAACTTAAGCTACCACTTTTGGCTTAATCAGGCCACTGGTCATGGCTTACTAAGTGGAAAAGTTGCCATAGCTCCAAGGACACATTGAATGCTTTTAGCTACAAGTCCAAACCACCAAATCCTTTTCCTTGATCCTTCACACCATCTCCCACTAAAGACTAAACTTGCATGCTCATGGATCTTATAGAATCATGGATTTGTGCATTTTAGGTGATTTTTTGTAAAAAATATGGCCATGTTAAAGGACAAAGACCCTTTGCATAATCACATATATCTACCCTCAATGAAATCTAGACCTAGATATTTTCTATAGATGGAAAACCAATGTCCTTTATTAGTTTTGTTGTATCCCCTTATATCGATGTAGACCTCTAGACTACGTAGCTTATTTTTATCTTCATTAGGTCTAAAAGACCTATTTTTGCCTTTGAATGTCCATAAAAACTGAGAGATCATTATCATTGATCATCTTTGGTGAACATAATGGTGAACATAGTTGTAGAATGACCCTTGTATGCCATGAACCATTGAACCATAGATTTATATTTAACTTCAATGGTGTGCCTTTATCATTGATCATCTTGACTATATCAATATGTCCTTTAATGGTGCTCAAATGAACTTTAATAGAGGTAGGATGACCCTGTAGGACCTTGCTTTCTCTGGCTCAACCCTAGTCACATGTTTGACCTCCCATTGAAGATCCCTTAGTCTTTTATCTTTGAACGTCACTCATTGATTTTATTTATATGAGATGCATATAAACCATTGATTTTCCTGGGAACCTAATGAGATAATGGCACTGGGAAACCTCTCACCTATCCCCAAAATAAACTGACCATATTAACTTTGCTCATACCATTTCATCATATTATACAAAGCAACATGAGCCCTTGATATATATCCATTAATTTTTTGACTTTAACTCACATCATTAGGTCATAATATATGAAGAAACATGAGCCTTTGATCATCCTAGGCCCACTTTTCTACTAGCTCTTATGCATCGTTAGATATTTAATATGATTGAATGCTACTCATTGATCTAGATTGTACCCACCCTTCTTTTCAGTTACCTTGCACTGTTGGATCTCTGCTTGGTTGATCCACACCATCAAATCTTGTCCAAATTGTAGTTATTTAAAGGGCTTTAACCCAGGGACTTTTTGACTTGTTTGATCCCAACATGAATTTTTAGATCTCATGTGTTAGTATGCGAGCTCACCTGCACCATTAGATATTGCTCAAATTTAAACCTTTTAAGGATTTTTGTATCCAAATGGTCATTTTATGAAGCTCAAACTCGATACTTGTGCAAACATCTCATTTTACAAGCCTATCTTTAAACACTTAAATCTTGGTATAGAAAGCTCGTGTGGGCATGAAATTTGCAAAGCATGTTCCTGGTATGAAGAACTCCTTGGTGTTATAATATTTTTTCTTGTAGTTCTTTTTGAGTGGATTTATAAAATACATAAGTGAACTAGTTTGCTCTTTTTTTGGATGACATCCTTATGATGGCTTGGTTTATTTAGACTTGTACTTGATCTTTTACATAAATTTCTAAGGCTTGAATGAGCTCCTAAGGCTTGTGAAAAACTTATTTCATGCTCTTGAATGTTATGAACACCATAGAGATCTGGTTGGATCCTTTTGTTTTCCCTATAAAATTATCCCTTAGAAATTGAAAAACTACAATTTAAGTAAACTTAAAGTGTTTCAAAAGATTTGAAAGCTGCATAGTCTCTTTGGTCCACTCATTCTATCTAGAACATCTATTCATTTGATCATCCATTTACAAACTGATCCATTTGAGGAAAAGCTTGGTATGTGGGCCAAAAATGGCCAACATCTTTGGTGACTTGAAGGGAAGCATGCCTACTATACTTGAGAACCCAGTCCATTCTACCTTGTTTGGTCCATTGGGCGTATGGAGTCCCAAGTCTTCTCTCAAATGATAATAAAGGTAACACAAGGATACCCCTATCTGGAACATTCCTTGAATCAATGATAACAAAATAAAATAGAAAAATAAAGTGCCCAAGGCACTTATTGAAAAGGAAACACATAACATAAAGAAAATGTGCGCACGACACAAAAGAGAAAGCATAAAAGCTACTTTAATATGCAAAATATGTTACAATGGGTGTAATAATTCTAATAACAAGGATTCAAATGAGTTCCATTGATTGGGATGGATAATACCTCTCCATCTAGTTGGGTAAGGTAGAAAGCATTATGTTCCTTGCATCCATAGATTAAATAAGGAACACTCCACAAGCTATCAAAATTGGTATGGTTACCTGGTTTGGTCTTATTTGAGTCCCATTTAAGGACTAGGTCCCCTTCCTTAAAGTTCCTTATTGTAGCTCTCTTGTCAAAGGCTTTTTTCACCTGAGTTTGATGTGACTCCAAATTTTTCATAACAAGGTCCCTAGTTTCTTCCAGCTCCATGACCTCTATCATCCTCACAATTATGGGCTCATCTTCCATCAGATTAATCAAATGGGATAACTCTAATGTAGGTAGCTCGAGAGAGATAGGCAATTTGGCTTCCCTTTCATACACAAAGACATATGGATAATTTCCAATGGAAACTTTAGGAGTCACTCATCAGCCTATAAGGCTATCTTTAGCTTGGTATGCCATGTTCTTTGGTTCTCTTCCATAGTCCTCTTAATGATCCTTAGAAAATTCTTGTTTGTGTAATTTTCCAGTCTATTTCCTTGAAAATAGTAGTTGGAAGAGGTGCTGAGGTAGATGCCTAGTTTGAGAGCCCACTCATTTATCTTCATACCAAGGAATGCCAATGCATTATCTAAAATTATGGTGGCTGAGACACCAAACTTGGTCACAATGCTATCATAAAAGTCCAAAACTATACTCTCATTAGCCTTCTTTAAAGTAATGGCTTCCACCCACCTGGTGAAGTAGCCAGTTACAATGAGCACCCATTTATGTCCTACACTTGATGGTGGATTGATCATCCCTATGAAGTCTAATCCCCATTACATGAAGGTTTGTTACACGCAAATTGGATTGAGTCGAAGGGATGATAATTTATGCTTTCCTACAAAGAGAGCATACTTTTGGCATTTTATAACCCATGCATGATCAACCTTGAAAATATTAGTCCAGTAATAACCAATCTTTATTACCTTTGTTACTATGGTTCTAGGTGCAAAATGGCCTCCTACAGGTCCATCATGGAATTTATCCAATAGTTTGGTCACCTATTCATCATTTATGCACTTAAATAATACCCCATTGAGGTCCTTTCTAAAAATAACACCATCAACTAATGCATAAGGTATAGATTTAAGCTTGAAATACCTTCTTTTGGATTTGTCTAAACCTTGGGGACAATCTCATGTTATTAAGAAGTGATCCATAAATTGAATCCAACTCTTCTGAAGTGGAGGTACACCTGCTTATGAATTATCTTGGGTCACCAAAATAACATCCTTGTCCTCTTGGAGATCATTCACCATTTGATCAAGCCTTTAATTTTGACCAACCTGGTGACCTTGATCTCTACATCATATTCCATGACCTTGGTGATCGAACCTGATCTCTTTTCATTCAAATATTTGCTGAGGAAGAAGTCCTTAACTCTAGGATGTGACACCATAAGATGGATCCTTCTATTGGAGAGCATGGTGCTAAAATTCTTGAGGATTCTCAAGGCTGTAAGAACTTGTTTCTGAATGAAAGTGTACCTCACCTCATATCCTTCTAGACCTTGACTAAAAAAGGCAATTAGATACTCCATTACTTTAACATTCCTCTACATCAACATAGATGATATGTTGTCAATATTGGAAAATGTGCACAATATGAATTCCTAAGAGAATTCAAGATTCAAGAGTGAGGGTGCTTAGGCAATGGCCTTCTTAATGGCCTCAAAGGCTACCTTACCTTCATTTGACCAAGAAAACATTTGGCTCTTCTTTAGCATGGTGGTGATGGGTTTGACCATGTTTGTAAAACCAAGTATAAACCTTCTCGTGAAGTTAATCTTCCCAAATAAACTCTGGATCCCTTTCTTGTGATTTGGCAAGGATAAGGCTAAGATAACATTTATTCTATCAGGGTCAATGGATAATGCTTATTTTGAAATAATATGACCTAATAGATTACCTTCATACATAGATAACACATATTTATTGGGATTTAAAGAGATCCCATACTATTTGCATCTCCAGAATACCAACCTTAGATGGTCCATGTGTTCACTAGCTTTCTTGGAGAAAACTATGATGTCATCCAAGTAGACTAGTACCATTTGATTTATCAATCCTTGGAAGGCCATGTCCATTACTCTTTGAAAGGTTGCCCTAACATTATACAATATAAAAGGCATCTTCTAGTAAGAAAATATGCCCCACTTAGTAGTGAAGGCAGTCATCTATTGGTCTTCCTCTCTCACTAGCACTTGCTTATAACATGAATATCCATCTAAGAGAGATAATCATTCTGATCCAACAACTATTTGAAGGATATACTCCATGGATGGCAAGGGATGTTGATCCTTCAAAGAGACCCTATTCAGATCTCTATAGTCCACACATAATTTGATCTCCCCATTTTTCTTCTTGATAGGTACTATAATAGCTACCCATGAGGAGTGCTTAATTAGAAAGATGATCTTGGATTCAATCAACTTGGTCAACTCCTTCCTCATGATCTCTTCAACCTTGGGGTTTATGGGCCTCTACTTATACCTAATAGGCTTGGCATTAGCCTCTAGTTATATAGTATGTTGGGCTAATTTAGGATCATAGCCCCTTAGGTTACTATATTTCTAAGTAAAGATGTCTGCATACTTCTTACAAATCTATATGAAAGCATGCCTTTCAAGTTTAGTGCTTATCTTTCCAAGCTTGAGGATCTTGTCTTCAAAAATAAGAAATCCCTCATAGTTCTATTATTTATTTGACATCACTAATTTATCGTTCCTCATATGGTCCCCTTCATGAAAGAGACCTTATAGGGTGAATAGACATTTAAGAAGCTTATGGGAATTTAATTGAACAATCTGATCCCCATAATGATACTGCAATTTCCCTTGGTTGATGGAGGAGAACTCTAGTTCTTGCTACAAAAAATAGGCAACTTGTGGTCATTTTTAAAGACCTATCAATGAGCTTCATTATTTGGAACTAATTGTATTATTACCACTTTGGCATGTGGTTGCACCTTGGTCTTTTTAAATTCATTGGGGATATCAAAATGAGCCCCCACAGTTGTTAGTTTGTCTGCATGTTCATTCTAGATCCTTGGGACTGATTGGATATTAAAACCCTCAAATTCCTCAATTATATCCCACACTCTATGTTTATATGACTTCATTAAGGGGTTATTAGTGACATTATAGCCTCTAACTTGGTGCATAACTAATTCACTATCCCCATCGACTTGTAGTTACTTAATCCCTCTCTTACTAGCCCATTGAAGGCTATGGATAAGTCCCTCATATTTTGCTACATTACAAGAACATCTGAATTGGAACCTATATGAAGAGAGGTAATTATCACTTGAAGGGGAAATTAGCATAGCACTTGAACCCATCCCATGTCTTCCCCTTGAGCCATCATAGAACAATTTCTATAGGCCACTAGAATATTTTTGAAGTCTCATGAGAGATATCATGGACTAGGTTTCTTCATGTAAATATTAGACATCCTAATTCCTTTCTTTGATACCTTCTAAGGGTCCAAAAAATGGATATCATTCCATAGTTCATCCAAGAACATGTCTAGTATCTTTTCTAGATAAGTGTTCAGATCCTACCCCATTGCAAATTCATCCTCATCGATGATGGAGCAATTAATGTGGATATTATCTGTTCCATAGGGTTTTATATGGAAATTTTCAAGGGGTTCAACTTTGACTAAAATTTTGGCCCCATACCTTATTTTGAATGCCATATATGACCAATATACTATAAGGTAGCCTCTAATATTTTTCATGAACTCCTTAGATAGGCATAGTGCAAAGTTAGAAGGCACATCTAGGATCAAAACATCTTGAGCTACTAAGACACTAGGGTAAGTGTGTAGGGTTAGGTTGAGGTCCATGATTATTAAAAATGGATTGATAGAAGAACCATCTAGTTATAACACTCTTTTAGACTGGGGCTCATAGTTTAGACCAAGATGATCAACTATGGACCTTGGCATTACTGATGTACTAACCCCACTATCCACTAAGTAATTATCAGCCAAATATTTACCAATGATCATTGAATTATAAAAGGGAGGAGGCTTGAATAATTTACTTGATTGCCCTTCATTTGGTCCCTTGGTTGCATTGGTAAGGACCACATTCTCCTTTCTTGGTGGCTTATATACAACATTAATTTTTGATAGTCCTTCTTGAAGGATGTCTACCTACCTAGGCTTGGAGAGCATGTCCCACATTGGCATACTCACATTAGACCTTTTCATTTGTTCTACAATGTTCATTGGGTGAACCAACAAACTTTGGTTTTGATTTAGGAACCATAACTACACCTTGAGCTTTGAGTTCTAAGGGACCACGACATTTCATTGATTTTGACCCCTTGAAACTATTGGGACCTTTGGAAAATTAACAAGTCTAACTAGTTTTGATATTGAAGGTGTAATGGTAGAAGGCTACTTAGTTTCTAGTTACCATCATTTTTACTTCTTTTTAATCTAGTATTTTCAACCATTGAAATGTACCCCTCACTGGAGCTAGCCTACTAATTGAGTGTATAACACTTTTCTTGTTCATAGTTCATCATTATAGCACCCAACTAGCCTGATCCTTGATCAATGATTTGACATTGTTGAGGTTCTTGTAACTTGGTCATGATTGGTACTTCTATGTGTTGGGCCATAAGAGCTTGGTTATACCTAAAATTGGTAGCTTATTACCATTGATAATTGAAAAATTGGGTGAAATTAGTGGTTGGGATAATGGATTGTCTAAAAGACTAATTCTAAGGCATGGTACCTTCAACTTCTTGAGCCACATTATTTTGAACTGGGACCAAGGTGTTAGAAGTGCTTACAACATTAGGATTGTAGTTATTTTTCCTATTATATCTATGCTACCCTTGTCCTTAGTTTTGGCCTTGGCCTTGGTAGTTCCCTTTGATTGGTGGTCTATTTGCTTGAAAAGTTTTTTGTTGAGATTCATATTAACCTTGATAAGGCCTATTGAAAGCTTGCTACCATTTGATATTCACTAGCTCATTCCCTAAGGATTATAACATAATTTTGAGCTCTTGAAAGTTATTTTGATCTTGAGAATCACTAGATCCACTAGTGGAAGCTTTATCTTATTTTGGTGTAGGTATTTCAATAATGGTTGGCATAGGAGGAATGACATCAAGTGGAGGGATAAAAATAGGAGGTAGTCTAATTTAAGGAAATAAGGGCATTAGTGGTCTGGGTGTAAGCTTGTCAGCTTGAACCAAATAGTTTTATACTTTGATGGCTACCTCATAAACATATTGAAGTATATTCCCTCCCATATATTGGATCATCATTGCTATATCACTATTTAATGCCCTCAAATAATATAGAAAGGTATAGCTAGGGGTTGGTCTAATTGAGATTGGAATTATGTCCCAAGTTTTTTGGAACTTTGTGTTGAAGTCTTTCATGACTTCATGAGGAGCTCTCTTAATCAAAGTTAGTTTCTATGCAAGTGATAAATGGTCACTTTTGTCCTCAAATATATTGCACAAGGCATCACCTAATTGGTCCCATGTTTGAATGGAATTAGTAGCAAGGCCTCTATACTAATCTAGGTTCTTTCCTTTGAAGAAAGTAGCTAACAACCTACTAGATATATTTTCCTCAGTGATATTATGGATGTTGCAAAAATTGGCTATGTCCATGATGTGCTTAGAAGGTGTTGTAGCTTGGTCTCTAGCATAATAAGGAATAATTTTAAGGGCTACAACTGGGATATGTGTTGAGTGAATATTTTATCACCAGCTAACTGATGACAAAATACGTGCATCAACCACAACATAAGGAGATTTGTACAACAAAATGGATATGGTGACCACAACCAGATTGAGACAAATCTCTCCTCTCAAAAAGGGGAGGTTCCTTATAAACTATACATTATATATATAAGCTGAAAATACACACGGGTGAAATCATACCATCCATCTCTCTTTTTTTAGATATGATATTCATAGATCAGAGGAAAATTCTTGAGTAATGACTGAAAGGTACTTCTCTTCTTTCAAAAGTGATATTCAGAAAACCAGAGGAAGACTTGCTGGGTAGTAACATAAACCACAAGGAAACCATGAAATCATAAAGTCTTTCATTTCTTCTCTCACTGATTAGGACAAAGGACACCATAGGATTAAGTGCATCCCAAGGTCTCCACCTAAAACTACAACAGAGTAAAGGATTACGAAGGATAAAGAGAGCTCAAAGTATCTCTAGTATCCTTTACACAAAACATAGATTGAAGACACTTATGGTAGCACAAAGTCTCCCACAGTCAGCTTCAGGACATCTTCTAGCTTATTTCCACTTGTTCTACGTATTTGATTAAATGGACAAGACTATATTTAGGAAACAGACATAAGAACAATTTCCTAAATGACACAAGCTATTTCAACACAAAGTTTGAAAGGTCACTTGCTTTCTCATTCATTTAAAAAAATATGATTAATAGTTTGAGCTCAAAGTCTTAGGAATGCCTTTCAATTTGGGTAGAGCTTCACTTTTGATAACAGAGAGATCTCTCTTCTACTAAATGGGAGATTATAATATATAACATTACAAGAAAGACTTGGGCACTTGTTTTCATGAAATCGGCCCATGCTGAATTGAACACATTGAATATCTATGAAAGGGCCATGCTAGAATAGGTCATCAACCTTGAATTTGACATTTTAAATCATCTCAAATGTCTCCTCCTAAGCATGGGTTTTTTGGTTTTCTTTATGACACTTACATGGCTGTCTATTTGCCTTTACTTAATGCAAAAAAATAGGCCGTGCCTTTGAATGTTTGCTCTTTTTGATGTCTACTTGGTGGACTATTCCACCTACTAGAAATAACTCTCCTACAGATATTTTTGGATTTCCTATAGTCATTCTCTCTTTCCTTGCCACATTTTGTCTCTTATTAGCAATCTAAGCTCTCAGGACTATCTTCTCACTTCCTCCATTCACTTCTTCAGCTCCTTTTTGGGCTGGTCACTGAGTTTATTCTTAGGGCTTTTGAAAATCAACAATTATTCTATCACCTTAAAATTGATGTCCACGAGGATGTCACTGGTCGCTTTGAACCTCTTTGAACCTTGAACTCTTTTGGTTCAAAGGTTCAATGGTTCAAAAATTCAATGTTTTTTAAAGGGCTACGTTCACTTTCTTTTTCTTCTTCAGTTGAACCATTTATGGAATCTTCCACTTCATCCATTCACTCAAAGCTTCTGTTCCAACTTATGAAATCTTTGAACCCGTTGAACCTTTGAACCTTTTAGACCTTTTGGGTTCAAGGTTCAATGATTCATTCTCTTTCTTTGAAGCCTTTTATTCTCTAAGTCCATCAAACTTATTGAACTCATTGAACCTTTAAACCTTTGAACAATTTTGGTTCAAGGTTCAAGGGTTCAACGGTTCAATCTTATTTCTTTGAATCCTTTGAAGCTTTGAACTCTCTGGATTTTCTAAGTCTGTCTAAGTCATTGAAACTTTGAACTCGTTGAACCTTTGAACCTTTGAACCATTTTTTCTTCAAGGTTTAATGGTTCAACAACTCAATCTTCACTCTTCAAAGCCTTCTTTTCTTTATGTCTGTCGAAGTTGTTAAATCTTCAGACTCATTGAACCTTTTGTTGGAAATATTGTCATTGATGTCAAAGGTTTAGCATTATTGGTGATAAAGGCCCCATTACATTTATTGTTGTTGTAATAAATATATCTTGGCTAATATGAATTAATATTTATTTAATATTAATGAATATATTTTTGGTTGCATATGAGATAAAAGAAGGGCCCATGGAGAAGTCGAAGAGCCATAGGGTAAAAGACAAAAGAAGGATGGGATGCATTTTCCCATGAAGAGTCATCTTGGGGAATACCAAGAGTCACCAAGTGAAGACAAAAGAGTAAGGGTGAAATTTATCATGAAGGGACACTTTGAGGAATACGAAAAGTCATCAAAGATAAGGACAAAAGTGGGAAGGACATTTTTGGTCATGAAGGGTCACCACATGACTTTTCAAAGGCTGTAATATGAAGGGTCATACAAGTTTGGCACCATTTTCCATGAGGATTGAAGGGTCACAAAGGGGGAAGGCCAAAGGTCATTTGGAAAGCTATAAATAAAGGCTTGAAAAGCCATTTGTAATATAGTAGAGAGAGGTTGATTTGATATTGTAATATCTAGCTTAGAAGAGCAATTGTGAGAGATGAATAGTATTTTTTATATCTAGCTTAGAAGAGCAAAGGTGAGAGAGAGGAAAGAGATGTTTTACTGAATTATCATTTGTTGAGATAACAACATTGAGAGATAGGTGTGTGGTATACACAAAGGGGTTGGTGCTCCTGTGGGTTGGTGCTCATAAATTATTGCAAGGTTGGTGCTCGGCAAAGGGGTTGGTGCTCCTGTGGGTTGGTGCTCATGAATAGTTACTAGGTTGGTGCTCAACAAAGGGGCTTGAATCTCCTGTGGGTTGGTGCTCACAAATTGTAGCTGGGTTGGTACTTGGAAAAGGGGTATGGTGCTCCTGTGAGTTGTTTCTCACGAATATACTTGAGATTATTCTCCATGGTTTTTCCCACATTGGGTTTCCATGTTATATCTGGTCTCTCTCTCTATCTTGTGTGATGTTTATTGTTTGAGTTTTATTACATATCTTGAATGTTTGATTAAGTGGAATTTGATAAAGGGAAAGTTTTATAAGATATATGATATACTGATTCACCCCCCCTCTCAAAATATTTTTTGCTTAACACCTTTGAACCTTGCAGAGGTAGGGTTCAGTTCAATGGTTTAAAGTGGTTCATTCTTTTTCTTTAAAGCCCACTTTTAAGTCTTTTGATCAAACCTAGGTGTTGAACCATCCTCAAAACACTAAGGAAAATCCTGAAGTGTTTTAAACTTCCTTTGAAGAAAGCCCACCTATTGAACCTATGACTTCCTTAGCTGAAAAGGCTTGAATATTTGAAAAACTTAACTACTCAGAACATTTTTGAGAAAGAAAAGAGAGAGTTTTGGTTTGTAGAACCAAAATGGTTAGTATTTTGTCCACAAAAGTGACAGATTTTGAGAACAACAACTGGCTCCAGTTGGGGAACTTTCATTGATGGAAATTTTGAAACAATCAAAAGGAGTAGAATCCAGAATCTCAGTGCCTTCATCTATGCCATTGGGCTATGGATTCATGCTATCCAAAAAGAAAGGTGCCAAAAACCAAACAGTGCCAAAAACAAACAAAAAACATAAAATAAAAGGAAGACTATACAAAAATTATACATATATATAACTAAAATTATCTGATACTTCAAAGATTGAAGTGCTTCAAATGCTACCCATTGTGAGGCAGAGTAAATGGTGTTCCATCTTGATATTTTAGTAAGAAACTATTTTCACCATTTAAATGATGAATGGCAAATGGGCCTCTCCATAAGGAATCTAATTTTCTATGCATTCCTTTTGGTTCTCTCCTCTTGTCCCACAACAAGACTTGATCTCCAATCTAAAAATTATAGATCCTTGCTTTCTGGTCAAAGAGTCTCTTTACCAGACTTTGATGCAAAACAATTCGGTCCACCACCATAGTTTTTTGCTCATTTAGCTCAGTCAAGCTCATGATCCTCTTGTCGATGGAACTTTTAAAAGTTGAATCTTCTACTGCCTTTGCCAACTTTAATGCTAATAATTCTAGGGTGATTGGTATTTCTGTATTGAGACCATATAGAGCTTAGAATAGGGACATACCTATTGCCCTTTTGGGAGTAATCTTTTCTACCCATAAAGCGTCAAGCAATGCTTTATGCTAGGTTCTCTAATTTTCATCTACCAGCTTACTGATAATGGTTACCAGGTTCTTGTTACTTGATTCTGCTTAACCATTTCTTTGCAGATAATAGTTAGAAGAGTGGGAGAGGATAATCCCATAATAGTAGCAGAACTGGGTAATCTCATCAGAAGAGAAATAGGCTACATTATCTATTATAGTCTTGGTTGGGACCCCAAACTTGAAAATGATGTTTTCTTTAAGGAAATTACATACTACTTCTAAAGTAACATGCTTGAAGATAGATTTATAGTGCTAATGAAATCAATTCCCCATTACTAAAATGGCTCTTATATTACCATAGGCTTGAGAGGTAGCACGACCAACTTGGGTTTACCAATGAACTATTGACACAGCTCACATTTATGCACCCAAGCGTATAAATCTTGAAATAGAGTAGGCCAATAGTACTTGGCTCTCAAAATCTTATGGGTAGTCATAGGTGTATAAAAATGTCCTTCATAGGCCAAATTGTGGAAGGACTCCAAAAGTTTATTCTGCTACACCTTATCCACGTAATGGAGGAACACCCCATCAAGGTTCCTCTTATACAGACTGTTATCCCACAAGATAAAGTTGATAGATTTCAACTTAATAGTACTCTTTTCTTTATGAGATAGGTGAGAAGGACACTCACCATAGGTAAAGAAATGAGCAATATTAGAATACCACTCATTCGTAGTGGTGACAAAAAGAACTATTGGTGTGTCTTCAAATTCTATTTCTTCATACTCTGCTTCTTCTGGTATGTTATCAATAATTAATTGGAAGAGACCTCTTCCCTACACAAGCTTCATAGGTTTGATAACAAGATCAAACTCCTAGATTTTGGCAATCTAATTGCCTCTTTTAGTTCCAAACTCTTGCTGAGTCAGGATAGACTTTACTGTTGTATCAGGAACTAAAGAAACAGTGTGTGAGTTTAGGATGCAAAAATAGAAGTACTTTACCACCTTTACCATAACATAAGCATGCTTCTCCATGTTAAATACTTCAACTCATGATCTTTGAGAGGACAACTCATGAAAGATATGGGAGATTTCACACTCTCTTTATTCTGTTAAACCAAGATGGCTGAAAGCGTATGTTCCGAAGCATAGCTATACATCACAAAGTCTTTGGTGTAATCAGGACAAAATAGGATTGGGGCATGGGTGATAGCTTCCTTGATGTCTTGAAATTCTAATTTTCCTTCTTCAGTCCAGCTGAAAGTGTCTTTACCTTTCATCATATTGATAATGTGGTGAGTCTTCTCTATGAATTCAGGAATGAACCTTCATAGAACATTCACCTTCGAAAGAAAGAGTGAACTACAGTCTTTCTAGTAGGAAGAGAAAGCTCTTGAATAGATTTGAACTTTTTTGGATCAATCTTTATGCCTTCTCAGGACATAGTGTGATCGAGAAGTTTCTCTTCAGTAACCCCAAAAATCAATTTCTTGGGATTAAGAGAAATACCATTCTATCGACATCTTTCCAACACTTGTAGATGATGCACATGATTAGGATGATGCTTAGAAAAGACTGTTAATTCATCAAGGTATACCAAAATAAATTTACCCATTTCATTTCTAAAAGCAAGATCCATTGCTCTTTGAAAAGTGGTGCCAACATTGATCAAGCTAAAAGGCATTCTAAAATATGCAAAAGTGCCCCAAGGTGTTGTGAAAGCAGTCTTATGTTGGTCTACTTCACCAACTTCCACTTGATTATATCCTAAAAAACCATCTAGCATTGATAACATCTCAGTGTCAGTCACTATCTGTAGTAGCTGATCCATGATGGGTAGGGGATAGTTGTCTTTTAAAGATGACTGATTCAGATTTCTAAAATCAACACACATGCAAATTTCTCCATTCTTCTTTCTCACAGGGACTATGTTTGCAATCTAGGTGGAATGATGGATTGGGAAAATAATTTTTGCATTCAACATTTTTTGTATTTTAGACAAAATCATGCCTGATATCCTGGGGTTGTACTACCTTTGCTTCTACTTATGAGGCAATGACCCAATCTTGAGAGGAATTTCATGCTAGATTTCTTCAAGTCTGAGAGATTTTAGATCATCATAAGAATATGCCAAAACATCAATGTAATGGTGAGATAGAGTGATAAATTTGAGTTTTTTATTAGGGGTACAACAATTTATAATGTTGACCATTTTTGGATTGTCTTTTGTACTCAAATTTATTTGATCAAAATCCTTGAAGGATTTTTAATCTATTTGCTGTTCCTTGATAAACCTATCATGCTTGTCAAATAGTTTCTCAAGAGAAACTAATCCTTTGGGAATTTTATTCCCTTTGAGCTGAAGGAACTCTTCATCAGCTTTTGAATTTATCTCTAAAGCTAATTTCCATGGTGGAGATTCACTACCTTCAAATTGAAGCTTTTCAAATCTATCTATTTGTTCCAGAAAAGTAATGATTTGGTTGTCACCATTGAACACCTGTCAATGGTAGGTATTATCAGGTACAATTGGTTGAAAGACCAACTTGATAGTGTACTTGTTACCTTTAAAATCTTGGTGAGGGACCAAGAGAGTTGCAGAGATGACCAATGAATTTGCACGACTGTTGAATTCTTTGGGCATGATAGAAATATTGAAAGCATCAAAGCTTTTAATGCAGTCCCACACTAGATTGTGATAATATCACAATCTCTCATTCTTGTTTTGATATAGGTTTCTCACCTAACAAACCACCAGCTCAGCATCTCCTTTGGCATGAAGAAGTTTAACACCTTTATCTTGAGCAGCCCTCAACCCGAGTAGCAGTGATTCATATTTGGTAGTGTTATTAGTGTTGCTAAACTACAACTTATATGCATAGGGGAAAATATCTCCTTGAGGAGATATCAAAACCACTCCATCTCTAAAACAGGTAGAAGAGTTTTTTCCATCAAATTCTAGAATCCAAACATCATTAGAATCTGATCTTCTTTCAAATTTTTCTTCATCAGGAAGAGAAGATCCTTTTTCATGTGTACCATGCCCTACCAATTATTTTGATGTCTTATCTAAATATTTTGGATTGTCACCTATGGAAATTTTATCTACTAAAATAAGAACGTCTTCAGTAGTCAAAAATTAATTAACCAAGCCTGAAGACTCAAATAGAATTTGAGCTTTAGGGGCTGACATGTGGGTGACACTGTACTTTGCCTCCTTCTTAAGAAGTAGACTTTGTATGATGCCCTTGACAAGGATCCTCACCTCAGACAGGTTCATGCTCAATTATCCATCAATGTCCTTACAAAAATTTTGCCCAAAAAGAATTTTGTAGGAGGCTGGGACATCAGCTGTCATTTTAATTCCTTTATCTGAGAAGGCCGCAAATGCAAATTGATCATCTTTGATTTGTCCTAGTAGAGGCACCTATTTATTTTACATGGAAAAACATCTCCTAAAGATCTTAGTTAGCATGAGACCAAGAGAGTTTGCCACCTTGGTAGGCATGACATTGTTAGATATGCCATAATCAATTATGTAATTATTCAACTGATGACTGCTTATCAACAGGGAAACATAAAACGGTTTTGTCTTCCTAGGGGTAGCTGGAGGAGTAATAACTAGATTATTTTGGGTAGGTGTGTTCTTTGAGGGGAAAGGATTTACTTTCAAAATTTCTTGTCCCATAGGGACAATTTTATTTTTTACACATTGAACCAACCTATCCAACTGCTCAGGGTTGGATTTCAAGAATTCAAACTCAGACATTTAAATTTTGTTCTTATTAACATGGTCAATTATATCAAATGACTAAAATGAATTCAAAATAGAGGAATGTAGTCCATTAATTGGGTTTTACTAGGTGTGGGACTGGTCTATGAATTTGAAGTAGAAGGTGAAGAAATATTTGAGGTACTTACTTTTTTGTTGCTCACTGGGGCCTTTGATTGGAAAGGTAGTGAAGTTCCTTGTTTAGCAATTGAAATTGCTGGTCAAGATTCTTCCCCTATTTTTCCTTTATCTACTTGTTGAGCCAACTAGATCTAGGACCTGGTAAATATAACATATGATCCATCAAATGCTACTCCTTTACTTTTGGGTTCATCCTGGTAATTCAGAAAACTAATGTTGGAGTCGCCAGTTGATTCTTCTTGGCATTTTGCAAAGAGATCAATGTCATCTTCTTAGTTCAACTCAGGTTAGAAAGAAAAATCAAATTTAGTTTCAAGATAACCAACTGCTGAGTTAGCTAGTGTTGATTTAATGGCAAGTTTTCCTGGTGGGGGAGGAAGGTGATTTGGTTGCCCTTGATTTCTGGCAGCATTGCTTTGATACGACTAGTTGGGAAACATCCTCCTTAGTATATCTCAATAAGGAGGAGTAGACATACCTTATGCCATTTTATTTTTTAGAGCTATTAACTCATTTGATAGCTTTTGCACCATAGGATCAGTGGTGCCTATAGAAGAATATTCAAAAGATGAAGAAGGTTTACTTATATTAGGATCTCTTCTTATCTTTCCCACCAAGATAAGATCATCTTCAACCTCAGTGGCAAAAATTTGAGTTGCAACAAGATCTATGTGGTCAGCCTACCTCAACAAGAAACTTACTTCAGGAAGCTAGGAATTGATGAAGAAGTATTTGAGATTCTCAAGTGTCAACTGAGCAATTGTGGGAATCCTGTTCCTCAGATTGTTGAATTTAGTAATGAAGTCCCTCATGGGTTCATGAGGCTCCTTATTCATTTGTGTAAGCTGGGCTAATAGGGTGTGTGCATATTCTATGGTTTTGAATCTAGCCTCAAATTTGGCCTTGAAAGTATTCCAGTCAGTCACTATTTGTGCTTGCAGATGATAAAACTAGTTTGCAACAGTGCCTTGTAATGTTTCCACAAATAGTATAACTACAATGTCTTCATATTCAATGCCTATAACACTATAGGCTATGCAAAAGATTGTAATAAGCTCACCAGGATGAACCTTCTCATCACCATAGAACTTGAGAAAATTCTTTCTTGAACTATGGGGTAGTTCATGTAGAGGTGGGGTTAGATTCAGAGGACCAAAAGTATTACCCCAAGGGCCTTGAGCTGCCATGATGTGGCTGTTGAAGGAAGGGATAATAAATCTCTGTGGGATATGTATAGACAAAGCTCTACTAGCAAAGGAAAGAGAAGCTTTGCCTGGTATTGGGGACCTGATGTTTATAGGAGGAAAACTCTTGGTTCACTGAAGGTGAGATGGTGGAGGAAAAAGATCAAAATTACTTAGTTGCACCAACTCAAATACAGGGTCAACAATACCTTGAGATCTCTAGCTTCACATGTATGGTGGATCTACCAGAGTGTAAAAATAAAATGGAAAAGAACTGAAACTACTTCAATTTGAAGCTTGAGGCTTCAAACTGCTTGTTCTTCCCCAGGAGAGTCACTAAAAACTGTTGGGTGAATATTTTTTCACCAACTAACTGACGGTAAAATAGGTGCATCAACCACAGCATAAGGATATTTGTACAGTAAAATGGATATGGTGACCACAACTAGATTGAGACAAATCTCTCCTCTCAGCAAGGGGAGGTTCCTTATAAACTATACGTTATATATAAGCTGAAAATATACACAAGGGTGAAATCATACCATCCATCTCTCTTTTTTTAGAGATGATGTTCATAGATTAGAGGAGAATTCTTGGGAAATGATTGAAAGGCACTTCATTTCCTTTAGAAGTGATATTTAGAAAACTAGAGGAAGACTTCTTGGGTAGTAACAGAAACCATAAAAAACTCATGAAAGCACAAAGTCTTTCGTTACTTCTCTCACTAATTAGGATGAAGGACATTGTAGGATTAAGTGCAGACCAAAGTCTCCACCTAAAACTACAACAGATTAAAGGATTATGAAGGATAAAGAGAGATCAAAGTCTCTCTAGTATCTTTACACAAAACATAGACTGAAGACACTTATGGTAGCATAAAGTCTCCCATAGTTAGCTTCAGGACATCTTCCAGCTTATTTCCACTTGTTTTGCTTTTTTGATTAAATGGATAAGACTGTATTTAGGAAACAGACATAAGAATAATTTCTTAAATGACACAAGCTATTTCAACAAAGTTTGAAAGGTCACTTGCTTTCTCATTCATTTAAAAAAATATGATTAACAGTCTGAGCTCAAAGTCTTAGGAATGCCTTTCAATTTGGGTAGAGCTTCACTTTTGTTAACAGAGAGATCTCTCTTCTACCAAATGAGAGATTACAATATATAGCATTATAAGAAAGACTTGGGCACTTGTTTTGATGAAATTGACCCATGCTGAATTGAATGCATTGAATATCTGTGAAAGGGCCATATTGGAATAGGTCATTAACCTTGACTTTGGCATTCTGAATCATCTCAAATGTCTCCTCCTAAGCATGGGTTGTCTGGTCTTCTTTATGACACTTACACGGCTATCTATTCACCTTTACTTAATGCAAAAAAATAGGCCACACCTTTGAATGTTTGCTCTTTCTGATTCCACTTGGTGTACTATTCCACCTACTAAAAATAACTCTCTTATAGATATTTCTAGATTTCCTATAGTCATTCTTTCTTTCATTTCCATGTTTTGTCTCTTCTTAGCAATCTAAGCTCTCGAGGCTATCTTCTCGCTTCCTCCATTTTCTTCTTTGGCTCCTTTCTGGGCTGGTCACTGAGTTTGTTCTCAAGGCTTTTGAAAATCAACGATTATTCCATCACCCTGAAATTAACATTTGTGGGGACGTCAATGGTCACTTTGAACCTCTTTGAACCTTGAACTCTTTTGGTTCAAAGGTTCAATGGTTCAAAGGTTTAATGTTTTGTAAAGGCCACATTCGCTTTCTTTTTCTTCTTCAGTTGAACCATTTCTTTGAACCATTTGGTTGATCTATTTTTGGAATCTTTTGCTTCATCCATTTACTCAAAGCTTTCATTCAAACTTATGAATTCTTTGAACCCGTTGAACCTTTGAATCTTTCAGGTTCAAGGTTCAACGGTTCAATGATTCATTCTCTTTCTTTGAAGCCTTTTATTCTCTAAGTCCATCGAACTTATTTAACTCATTGAACCTTTGAACCTTTGAACCATTTTGGTTCAAGGTTCAACGATTCAATCTTATTTCTTTGAATCGTTTGAAGCTTTGAACTCTCTGGATTTTCTAAGTCCATCTAAGTCATTGAAACTTTGAACTCATTTAACCTTTGAACCTTTAAACCATTTTTGCTTCAATGTTCAATGGTTCAACATTTCAATCTTCACTCTTTGAAGCCTTCTTTTCTTTAAGTCCACCAAAGTTGTTGAACCTTCAAACTCATTAAACCTTTGAACCTTGTGGAGGTAGGGTTCAATGGTTCAAAGTGGTTCATTCTTTTTCTTTAAAGCCCACCATTAAGTCTTTTGATCAAAATTGGGCATTCAACCATCCTTAAAACACTAAGGAAAAGCCTTAAGTGTTTTGAACTTCCTTTAAAGAAAGCCCGCCTGTTGAACCTGTGACTTCCTTAGCTAAAAAGGCTTGAATATTTGAAAAACTTAATTGCTCAGAACATTTTTGAGAAAGAAAAGAGAGAGTTTTGGTCTGCAGGACCAAAATGGTCAGTATGTTGTCCACAAAAGCAAGTGACAGATTTTGGGAACTATAATATGATCATATTGAGCTAGGTTTTGAGGACATAAGATATTAAAGGCCATAAAAAGAAATGGTCTAGGGGATGCCATTGTAATAAAAGTGTTCAACAAAGGTCCTCTTATAGGGGTAGGCCTTGGAAATGACTTAGGAGCAAAGGTTCCTTAATATGGATGTGTATTGGCAAACCTTAATATTTTTGCTAAATTTAAAGGTAGTTCAACAAATTTAAAGGAAATAACTATTGAAGCTAACCTTATTATCACATTTGGAATGAGATGAAAATACTATTCTACTATCAAGATGTTGAATCTTCCTTTTAGAGTCACTAGATGCTATTACTTGGGAGCTTAACTAATACAAATTTGATCAAGCCAACATCAACATTGATCAATATTTCTTGAACTATGTTCCAAAAGGGCATGACAAAAAATATTGTAGGCTCAATTTTCACCCTTGGAGAGAGTTATTTAGGCTCCCTCCAATTGAGCTACACAATGGGAATAACCCTGGGATGTGGGTCACCTATAATGGGGTTAGAACTTTGGAGTAGGCTATATTCCTCTTGATGCTCACCTAAACTAATGCAAATCACTAAGAAAAGGGTTATAAAGGGTTTAAGGTATCCTAAGAAGGCTAAAAGGGTGATGCACCAAAGTTAAAATGGACACTGATACAAGCTTGAACCCACATTAGATCAACATAAAATAACTATAGCTCACACAACCTCACAATCTCACTAGTTGCATAAATACTTCATAGAAGAAGTCCCAAATAGAACACTAATCTAGACCTACAAGTTAGCTTGAAAGCACCTTCAAAGAGGCAAGTAGAAGGACAATAAACTAGGAAGACTCTCCTTCATTATTTTATCATTTGCAAGCATACTAAGCACTAATTAAAGACAAGAGATAAGAAAAGAGTTGATTTTATTACTTTAAAACGTAGTTCTTACAATGGTTTGGATACGAATTTAACCATATAAAATGAGCACACTTTTTCAAGAGTCTGAATGAGTATCCTTGTCCCAGAAAAGAATGGATTTTTTTAAGATCTGAGAACCCCCTCAATGGGAATGAGACTAGGACATATAGGAGAAGGGAGAGAGAAAACAATGTGAGAGTATGCCATTAGTAAGGGAACACACCATCCTAGGTCATTAATTGAACTTGAGCTACCACCTTTTGCTCAATTAGGACACTGCTCATTGCTTACCAAGTGCAAAAGTCCCCATAGGCTCTAAGGATGCATTAAATTCTCTTATATGTAAATCCCAAGCACTAGATCCTTCTCCTTAATCCTTCATGCCAGCTCCTACTGAAGATAAAACTTGCATGGTCATGGATCTAATAGAATCATGGTTTTTTGTATTTTAGGCTACTATTTGTCAAAAATATGGACATGTTGAAGGACAAAGATCCTTTGCATAATCATATATATCTACCCTCAATCAAATCTGGACCTAGATATTTTCTATAGACAAAAAACCAATCTCCTTTATTAGTTTTCTTGTAGCCCCTTATATTGATGTAGACCTATATACTGCATACATTTTATTGATCTTCATTAGGTATAAAAGACCTATTTTTGCCTTTGAGAATCCATAAAAAATGAGAGATCATTATGTTTAGGGATCTCTCTTCTAAAAAATGGTGAACATAGTTGCATAATGACCCTTGTATACCAATAACCTTCAAACCATAGTTCTATATTCAGCTTCAATGGTGCCCCTTTATCATTGATCATCCTAACTATCTCAATGTGTCCTTTAATGGTGCTTAAAAAAACTTTAATGGTGATGGGATTGACCTGCAGGATCTTTCTTTCCTTGGATCAACCCTAGTCACATGTTTAGCCTCATATCAAAGATCCCTTAGTCTTTTAACTTTGAACCTCGCTCGCTAATTTGCTTTATATGAGATGCACATAGACCATTAATTTTAATATGAACCTAATGAGTTAATGCCACTTGGTAACCTATAACCTATCCTCAACATACACTGACCCTATTGACTTTAACTTTCACCATTAGATCATATTTTATGAAGTAATGTGAGCCTTCAATCTTCTTATGCCTACTTTCCTTGCAGATCCTATACATCATTAGATCTTCAATATGATTAAGGATTGATCATTGATCTATATTAGACCCACCCTTTTTTTAGTTGCCTCATGCCATTAGATCTTTACTTGGTTTATTTGCACCATCAAATATTGTCCAACTTGTAGTTCTTTAAAGGGCTTTAACTTAGGGACCTTTTGACATGTTTGACCCTAGTGCAAACCATTAGATCTCATGTGTCAGTATGCAAGCTCATGTGGACCATTAGATCTTGATAAAATTAAAACATTTTAATAATTTTTGAATCCAAATGATCATTTTACAAATCTCAAACTTGACACTTGAATGAAAATCTCATTTTGAAAGCCTATCTTTGATCACTTTGATTTTAGGATAAAAAACTCATGTGGACATGAAATTTATAGAGCATGTTCCTAGTATGAAAAACTCCATGGCATTATAATATTTTGGCTCACAATGCTTTCTAAATGGATTTATAAAATACATAAGTGAACTAGTACATTCGTTTTTTGGATGATGTCCTTATGATAGCTTAGTTTATTTAGACTTATGCTTGATCTTTTACATGAATTTCCAAGGCTTGAATGAGCCCCTGATGCATAAACAAAACCTGATTTATGCTCTTGAATGCTATGACCACTATAGAGACCTACTAGGATCCTTCTATTTGCTCTATAGACTTTTCCCTTATAAATTGATAAACTACACTTTAAGTGAACTTAAAGTGTTTCAAAAGCTTTGCAAGCTTCATGGTCTATTTGGTCCACTCATTCCATCCAAAACATTTGTTCATCTACTCATTCATTAGCAACCTAATCCATTTGGGCACAAGCTTGGTATGTGGGCTAAAAATGGCTAACAAGTATTTCAAGGATATCTATACTAGGGGATGAGTCTTTATGACTTGGATAATTATAATACCCATCTTGAATTTGATTAATAAGATTTGGATCATAGTGGATATGATTATTTTATGGGATTAACTATGTATGGGCTTGGATGTTGAGTTGTGGAGCTAAAAGCTTCACCAAATGAGAAAATGCAAGGTTATTTTAATTACACAGTCATCGACATCAGTCAGGATCGACTGACATCGGTCAGGGATCGATTGGAGGCTACTGACATCGATTATATATTGGCCAACGTCAGTCATATGTAGGTAGATAGGGACCAACATCGGTCACCTATGCATTTTAGAAGTCTATTTTTGTGGATGAACAGATTGTTTGCATGATAAGTTTAACTGTTAGTGTTGAGTCCACATTTCTATTTTTGGTAGGACTGATTTGAACCTTTGATTAAGAGGTGTATCTAATGGTGGAGACTGCATAGCTCATGATCCCTAATTCTATATAATAGGGATATATCTTCATAGCTTGTGTATGAGAAAAAGGGTGAATCAATTCAAATAGCTGAATTGTGTTTGTAATTGAGAGAGAGAACTCTTGAGGGAAAGAGATCTGTACATCTGAGAGGTGTAGAAGAAAGAGAGATTTCTTCAATTGTATTTCCTTCTGGAAGAGTTTAATACAAATTTTCATTGTTTCTTGTATCTCTTATTCTTTGCTGATTTTGATTTCTAGTTACTTATTACTTCTGGTTTAATTTTGTGTTTAGTTGCTTACACAAGAGTAATCAATTGTACTGTAAGATCCTAACAAGTGGTATCAGAGCTTGGGTTCACTAACAGGTGGTTTTAGATCATGTTAGTGTTTGTTGGTTACAGGTCACTCACAGGGGTTTCTGTTTGAGTGGGAGTATAGCAATGGTAGAAGAAAGTAAACTAAGAATGGAGAAGTTTAATGGCAAGAATTATCAATTATGGAAGATGCAGATAGAAGATTATCTATATCAGAAAGATCTATACTTACCATTGGGTGGGGTTTCAAGCAAGCCCATAGATATGCAAGATGAAGAATGAAATGTTCTTGAAAGAAAGTCTTTGGGATCTATAAGGTTGAGCCTGACATCTTCTGTGATTTCCAACTTATCATAGGCAAAGACAACGGTAGAGTTAATGGATACTTTGGAAAATTTATATGAAAATCCCTCAGCTTCAAATAAGGTATATCTTATGAATTAATTATTTAATTTGCAAATGCAGGAAGGTGGATCTGTATCTAGTCATCTTAATGATTTCTATGCAATAGTAAATCAGTTAAATTTAGTCAAAATAGTTCTTGATGATGAAATTAAGGCTCTCTTAATTTTATGCTCTTTACCTGAAAGTTGGCATAGTTTGGTAATGGCAGTCAGTAATACTGCATCTGCTACAAATATCTTGAAAGTAGATGATGTTGTTAGTGTAATCTTGAATGAAGAAACTCGCAGGAAAAGCACAGGGGAAGCATCAGGTAATGCTTTAAGTATTGAAAGCAGGGGAAGGGAAAGAGAGAAGGGAAAGCAAGGGAGATCAAGGTCAAAGTCAAAGATGAGAAATAGATCCAAATCCAGAAATGGAAGAAAAATAACTTGTTAGAATTGTGGAAAGATAGGGCATGCAAAGAAAGATTACTGGTTGAAGGTTAAAGAAGAAAATCAGCATGAAGGTAAAGAAGAAGCAAATGTTGTAGGTATTGTTGCACAAGATGATTTTACACTTTCTTTGGATAATAGAATAGAATCTTGGGTTGTAGATTCTGGTGCCTCTTTGCATGCAACCCCAAATATAGAATTTTTGAATGATTATGTCTAAGGAGATTTTGGAAAAGTTTATTTAGGGGATGATGAGCCTTGAAAAATTGTTGGCAAAGGAAAAGTGTAGCTGAAATTGTAGAATGGCAACACATGGGTGTTGAAGGATGTCATGCATGTACCCATCCTAAAGAGGAATCTAATTTTTGCAATAAATTTGGGGGATGAGGGTTGCACAGTAACTCTCACAACTGAATCTTAGAAGGTTTCCAAGGGTGCACTTGTATTAGCCAGAGGTAAGAGAGTAGGTACTCTCTATTTATGTAATTGTATTACTGATTATTCTCCTTCTGTATTATCTACTTCAGAAGTAGATGTAAAGTTGTGGCACTATAGGCTTGGCCACATGAGTGAGAAGGGAATGACTGTTCTTAAGTCAAAAGGTAAGCTTTCAGATTTAAAAAAGCATAGATCTAGATCTCTATGAGCATTGTATTTTTGGGAAATAAAAGAGAGTGATGTTTCTCAAGACTGGGTCAACAAAGAAGAAGCACAAGTTGGAGCTTATTCACACAGATGTGTGGGGACCAACTCAGGTAGCTTCTATTGGAGGATCATAGTATTATGTTTCTTTTATTGATGATGCTACAAGAAAGGTATGGGTTTATTGCATAAAGAATAAATCTAATGTTTTTGACACATTTAAGAAATGGAAAGCTTTGGTTGAGAATGAAACAAGTTTGAGATTGAAGTGCCTTAGATCTGACAATGGTGGTGAGTACTGCAGCAATAAATTCAAAAGTTACTATTCTATGAGTGGAATACATAGGGAAAGGATGGTTCTAAGGACACCTCAGCAAAATGGAGTTGCTAAAAGGATGAATAGAAAAATAATGGAGCGTGCATAGAGTATGAGGTTGCATGCTAGTTTGCGCTTACAATTTTGGGTAGAAGCTGTAGATACTGTAGTGTACCTAATTAATAAAGGACCCTCTACTACTCTAGATGGTGGAATTCCAAAAGAGGCTTGGATAGGTAAAAAGGTAGATCTTTCATTTCTTAGAGTTTTTGGTTTTGAAGCTTTTGTGCACGTTGATAAAGAAAATAGAAAGAAGTTGGTTGCTAAATCTATGAGGTGCACTTTTATTGGTTATGGCTCTAGAGATTTTAGATTCTGGTTGTGGAATCTAGGAACTAACAAAATAATTAGAAGCCATGATATTGTTTTCAATGAAAAAGTGATGTACAGTGATCAGCTCAAGAAGCTGAATAATTCTGAGTAGGGCAATGTTGATTTGGACGAGGTGATGATCCAAAATGAGCTTGTGGGGAAAAATTATCATAGATAGGAAAACATAGACACCGATGTCAGTCATACAGGAACCAACGTCAGTCAGATAGTAACTAACGTTGGTCAAATAGGAACCGACATCGATCAGGTACAGACCCAGAGATGATCGAGATCGGTCACTGACAGAGAATTTGGGCAGACAACAAGCTGTGAATGAGTCTCAAACACCCATGAGGAGGTTAGAAAGGGTAAGTAAACCTCTAATTCATTATTCCCCTTCATTATTCTAATTATTTCTCACTGATAGTGGAGAACCAGAGAGTTTTGATGAGGCAATGCAGGTAGAATCTCAGAAATAGTGGGAGCATGGCATGATTGAGGAAATTGATTCCTTGAAGGAGAACCAAACGTGGGATTTGGTTAAATTGCCAGCCAAAAAGAAAGCACTAAAAAACAAATGGGTTTACAGGTTAAAGGAAGTTGAGAATGGACAAATGAGACATAAGGCTAGGTTGGTAGTAAAGGGATTTGCACAGAAACTAGGTGTTGATTTTGGTGAAATTTTTTCTCCTGTAGTAAAGATGACTTCTATTCAGACTGTATTGTCTTTAGTTGCTATTGAGGATTTGCATCTTGAGCAGCTTGATGTTAAGATAGTATTTCTTCATGGAGATTTGGATGAAGAAATATATATGGATCAGTGGGAAGGTTTTGAGGTTAAAGGTAAGGAGAAACTTGTGTGCAGATTGAAGAAAAGCTTATATGGTCTTAAGCAAGCTCCTAGACAATGGTATTTGAGGTTTGACAGGTTTATGACTAAGCATGGTTTTAGTAGATGTCAATCTGACCATTGTGTTTATTTTAAGAGATTGGATAATGGTAGATATATTATCTTGTTGTTGTATGTAGATGATATGCTGATTACAAGTTCACACATGCAGGATATCACTAAGCTTAAGGTAAAATTAGCTCACACATTTGCGATGAAGGATTTAGGAGTAGCAAAGAAAATCCTTGGCATGAGTATTAAGAGAGATAGGAAAAATCACAGTTTGATTTTGTCTCAAGAGGATTATGTGAACAAAGTGTTGGAAAGGTTCAATATGCAGGATGCAAAATCGGTAAGCACACCAATGGCTGGACACTTCAAGTTGAGCAAAGAACAGTGTCCTAATTCACATGATGAGGTGAAGTACATGAGTAGAGTTCCATATGCTTATACAGTTGGGAGCTTGATGTATGCAATGGTATGTACTAGACCTGATATTGCCCAAGTAGTGGGAGTTGTCAGTAAGTTTATGGCCAATCTAGGGAAGGAACACTGGAAAGCAGTTCAGTGGATTCTTAGATATCTAAGAGGGACCAACAGTAGGAATTTATGTTATGGAGGGTTAGACACTTTCTACATGGATATGTAGATTTGGATATGACAAGTGACTTGGATGGTAGGAGAAGCACCACAGGATATGTGTTCACTGTTGGTGGAATGGTGCTTAGCTAGATTTCAAAGTTGCAAAAGGTTATTGCCTTGTCTACTACAGAGGCAGAATACATTGTAGTCACAGAGGCTAGCAAACAAATGATTTGGATGACTCAGTTCATGGAAGAGTTGGGAAAGGAGCAAGAGAGTTACAGATTGTATAGTGATAGTCAAAGTGCAATTCATTTGGCAAATAATTCAGCCTTTCATTCAAGAACTAAACATATACAGCTTAGGTACCACTTCATTAGATAGGTATTGGAGGATGGTGAGTTGAAGCTAGAAAAGATCCATACAGATAAGAACCCTGCTGATATGTTAACAAAGCCGGTAACAAAGGAGAAGTTGAATCTTCATTCAAATTTTGTTGGTCTTCAGGATTGAGCTTGAAGATGGAGAAACAAGCTAGAGGATGTTGCTATATAGGTATAGGTGTAGTTGTTTATCTCCAAGTGAGAGATTGTTGAGTTTTGGAGCTAAAAGCTTCACCAAATGAGCAAATGCAAGGTTGCTATAATTACACAGTCACCAACATCGGTCAGGGATCGACTGGAGGTTACTGATGTTGGTTATATATCGGCCAACATCAGTCATATGCAGGCAGATAGGGACTGACGTCGGTCACCTGGGCATTCCAAAAGTCTATTTTCATGGATGAATAGATTGTTTGCATGATAAGTTTAACTATTAGTGTTGAGTCTGCATTTCTATTTTTGGCAGGACTGATTTGAACCTTTGATTAAGAGTTGTATCTAATGGTGGAGAGTGCATAGCTCATGATCCCTAATTCTATATAATAGGGATAGATCTTCATAGCTTGTGTATGAGAAAAAGGGTGAATCAATTCAAGTAGCTAAATTGTGTTTGTAATTGAGAGAGACAACTCTTGAGGGAAAGAGATCTGTACATCTGAGAGGTGTGGAAGAAAGAGAGATTTCTTCAATTGTATTTCCTTTTGGAAGAGTTTAATACAAGTTTTTATTGTTTCTTGTATCTCTTATTCTTTGCTGATTCTGATTTCTAGTTACTTATTACTTCTGGTTTAATTCCATGTTTAGTTGCTTACACAAGAGTAATAAATTATACCGTAAGATCCTAACATTGGATCCCTATATATTTTGCACATGATATTGCATATGGAAGGGAATAAAATGATGCATGTTCCTGTTCATCCCCTTAATGGAGTGGGATGTAAGGAATATGAAGGAGAGGTGGATGATTAATGTTATGCGGTGGATTAAGGGGATAATTGGTAGCATAGTCCTCATAAAGGTCACTAGGATCCCTAGCCTCAATGTCAAATAAAGTGTCCTTAAGAATCTCAAAAGGATTACTAAGACTAGATGTAGTATATGCATCCAAAGTAGGACCAAATTTATGTTAATAATCTTTGACAGATAAATATTAGAAGAAATTTGTTATGACTTCATCATCCTAATTGGGATTAAAAGGTGTGCCTAGGGACTGATTATCATCCAAATTATAGGTATCTTCAAAAGGGTAAGCATTATCATCCTTTGCTACAATATCTATAAGGGATGATGTTTCTGATGAGGAATATGATTTAGATACTAGTGATAAACATGATCATGATGTAGATAAAACTTGTATTGGCTTTAATGATGACTTTGGTGTAAATTCCATTATGCTATTAGTAGAAGTGTGATTGTCTGCAAGTGACCCCTCAACATGGGGGGTGATGGAGGAGGAATGGATTGAATAAAGATAGGCCCATGGAAGGTCTCATGTGATATGGGAGGATTTGGTACATGGGAAATAGACTTGTTTTTATGGATGATTTGTAAAATATGGGAGGACCATAGAAAAGGGATAAAATATCTTGACTTTGGTTTGGAATGGGAAGGGCTTGATCATGATTGGGAATAGAATCTTGGTATTTTCATTCTTGTATACCCAGGGATGTAGACTCATCTGGTTCATCCTCAATTTCTATGTCACCATGATCTATGAGGTCTTGGACATAATATTGGAAATTATGACATTGATTAATGGTATGCCCCTCGGTTTGGTGATATACATAGTATTAATTAGCTTTATACCCTGATATCTTAGGTTTGGTGGGATCAAGATGTCATATAGGCGGATATACCATCATGTTAGTAGAGATAAATTATTAGAAAAGGGATGCGAAGTACAGAAGAAGGGGAGTATAAAGAACAAATTCACTTTATGAGTTAGATGTGGAAGTATTGGACTATAGATTAGATGGTTATTGATGTGATTGGGTAGATGGACTGGTATCATATGAGGTGGCTAGGATAGAGTTCCCTTTACTAGTGTAAAAAGGGGTAGATGATTATTTATGAGTAATGGATGGAGG
Organism: Torreya grandis; assembly: GCA_037957365.1. NCBI lineage: Eukaryota > Viridiplantae > Streptophyta > Pinopsida > Cupressales > Taxaceae > Torreya > Torreya grandis. Next base: position 8,650,066 of record JARHVA010000029.1, read on the forward strand.
ATTTGACTATGGATGGGTACGGACTAGGGGTAATGTGAGTTAAATAGGGTTAAGGCCTTTAGGAAGTTATATACCCATCTCAAGGAGCCATAAGAGGACTTACTACTAGTTTTCATTAATATACTTATTAAATAGGGAAATTATTGGATTGGGAAGGTCATGACTAGGACTATGACTAGTATATGGTGGAATAGAATGGGATGGGGATGAGGGTTAATGGGGGACTTACATGGGAGGTGAATTTAGGATTTTAGTCTCAAAATAATTAGGAAGGTGGGCACCCATCTCTAATATCCATAAGAGGAATTTATCTTTATTATTTTTGATGTATTGATTGAATAAAATGATCACATTACTGTGATTATGGATGGATGATGGGGTCAACCTTAATGATCTAGGGGATTGTGGATGCAGAAGGATGAATTTTTTTGGATTAGGTTAAATAGGAACAAGCTCAGAAGGCAAGAAAGCACCCATTTCTAGTGCTTGTAAAAGGACTTCATGCTTATTGGCCAAGATTTATTGGTCTACAAGAATTGGGTCCAAATCCAATGGGATGGATGATAAAAGATGAACAATAAAGGGGGGCCAATGTGGATGTAGACTAAGGATAAGATATGGTTTCTTGAATAAATTAGGTTCAAATGATTGAGATAATATGATAGGTAATGATGGGGATGATATGGATGAAATGTGATTGAGATGATGTAGTACTAGGACCAAGTTTTAGATTGATAGTACAATAAGTGATAGTGATATATCAATAATACCTAGTTTTCAAGCTATCAAAAAGATTGGGGAGTTGATGGGTGCTTAGATTAAAATTATCAAGATGATGATTAGATGGGTGCTAGTTATGAATAGGCAAGATTATTAGGTTAGAGATGATTATATTGATGATAATTGGATTGCTAGATTGAAAACAACAAAGTGAGAAGATGCTAGTAGGATACCGATTAGGTATGAGATCTGACCAAATGATGAGTTATATTGGAGTAAAGTGATAATATGATATGGATTAATAACAAGAGGACTAGCTCAAAGCCTTAGATCAATTTACTTAGGGTGAGATGGATATGTAATTAGGTGATGGGGTATTGGGATAATGGGATTAAAATAACAAAAAAATATAATGATAAAGGGTAATGTAAATGATATGGGGATGGTTTGGACATGTATGTGACCTAAATAACCAACTAGGATAAGATAGGATGAGGTTAGACTAAATAGGGGATGATGTGACTAGGCAAAGGCTAGGTGAAGATCAATGATTGATTATGGATATATTGGACTTACGGCAAGATGTGGATGATAAGATGTGATTAGGATATGTGAATGATGGGGTATGATCAATGATGGGATATCATAATGAAAATGATATACAAACACAATATGTATAAGAGAACAATGAAATAAGGATGTACAAAATGATAAAATAATGAATCAAAGATATACAAATGATGTATATAAATAACCTATATAGGCATGTATAGGCTTAGGTCAGAAGGTTGACTAAGTTCATAAACAACATTTAGTCAAGCACAACACACATCTAAGCAAACGTACTACAATACTATAATTAGTAAATTGATGGGTTTGTAACCTAATGAATACACTATCTAAAAAATTCATGAGTGATGCTATACATTGGTGACCCATTTAACTATAAACCAAACTCTTTCAACCCCATCTACACATGATGGTCACTTGGGAGTTGACATTGACTCTGATAGTGGATCTCCTGTTACAACCAAGAGGTCTTATGCTAGGCTGAATGAACTCTCTAGGGGTATCCTCGATATATGTAAAGGTATGATAGTGCCCAAGTCCATGGAGGATGATAACTAACCACTTTATGTATTGGAGCCAAAATTATGCTCACTCTACAAAACCCTTTATGGGGAATTTGGCTTTAACATCTAATGATAGTTGTCTTGATTTCTATACTCCACCAGAACATAGAGTTTGGTCTAGTGCATGGTGATGAAATCCACATCACTGACCCATAAAAATTAAAATGGGGATGGTTTATTGGTGGTTTCTTATACTCCAAGAATCACCAAAAGGATGTGAGGAGAGCATATACCATTGTAGCCCTCGGGTGACAAACAAGTATACCAAAAAAAGAGATTAATTAATCAATTTAATTAAGATGTGAGATTTATAAAAGATCAAAAGGTAGGAAAAAATATGTAATATATATACATGATTTAAATAAAGTGATTAAAATTTCTTTAGATCAAAATGAGTTTTAAGATGCCAAAATGTCTTTCATGAGTAGCTTGCAAGAAAATGATTAGTAGTTTGATTGATAAAAAAAGAAACATGAAAGACAATGATTAGTAATTCCATTTAAAAATCTTGAGGGGTAACCTATAAGACAAAATTTTATACCAAAATATGACTTATAAAAGAAGATGTTAGTAAGATAAAATAACCTCTAGATTCACCCCTGAAAAAAACAAAATGTTAGTATAATAGGCCTTAAGAAAAATACCCTAAAAAAAATCTTGATTTGGCTTTATAACTTCTTTGGGTGAATAGGCCACAATGTAGGGGTTTAGGGGTGGTAGCCCCTAATTGGGTCAAGGGGTAGATCCCCTTATGGGGTCTAAGGGTGGCACCCTAGGTGCATTCCCTATCATGATATAGGGTGGGGTTGAGGGGTAGATCCATTGATGCCAAAGATAATTTGGGCCTTGTGAGAGGCTTGAGATGACTCAAAATTCACTAAAAATAACTCAAAAAATGAACTAAAAAAGAGAATTTTGAAGGCAAAACCTGGTGCAAAATCACAACTTCAAATAATAATATCATAACTACCAGTGCAATATCACAATTCACAAGTTGTGATTTTACCACAGGGAGTAAATCATGATGGTTAGTCTACAAAATCATAAATTTTAGAATAATATTATGATTAGTAGAATGATATCTTGATTACTAGATTAGTGATATTGTAATAAAGTATAAAAACTTTAAATTTTGGATTATTGACCAAGATAGATTTTTAACTGATTATGATAGGTTAATCTAGATGCATTAAAGTGCATATTTACAGATGATAGATTAAAATATTATTACAATACATCAAAATTTTATAAAGGATATCAAGATAAGATATTCAAAATGGATAGAATCATGAACAATTACAGAATATGAAAGATATTGTACCTTATCAGAATGATTTTAAATCATGTATTTATTAGTTATAACCCAATTATCAAAAATAAAGAATATTAAAAAAATACCTAATGGAAATATCGCTAATATCAAGACAATACCACAAATTTTGGGATGTAACCACAAATATGAGATTAATAGTATTGAAAAAATATGGCAAAAGGTCAAGTATGTGTTATTTTACTTTCAGATAATTCTCATTCTGCCTGTCAATTATCACACAATAGGTTAGAAAAAAACCCCTTACAAATAGTGGCTCAAAAATATATTCCCAATTAAAAAATGTGTTTAAAAAAACATTCCAAGATAAAAAATAAGCTTTCAAGAGTGGCCTATATGATCACTTATTTCTTGCAAGATAGAGAATGACAAAATTAAACTTGTAGGTAATGTGTTAAAAGGTAATGTTAGCAGATTTGGACAAAATTACAATATTAAAACTACATTTACAATACCACAATTCACAGGGTGATATCGTGAGTCATGAAGTCATGATTTTACTGATAGTAAAAAATCTATTATAATAAAAAAAACCATTAATCATTAAGAGTTAGACAATATCATGAGTTGGTATGCAAAACCATGAATTTTGATGCAAAGCCACACCTTTCAAGTTGTGGTATTATAGAAGGATAAAAAATTATTAAGGTCAAATAAAATTGTTAGTGATCAAGTTAGACAATTCACACAAAACTATGACTTTCAAGACAAAATTATGACTACAATGTTGTGATTTGCAAAGTGATGTCACAATTTTCACCTTTGTGTGAAATTTGTCAAAAATATGGGATTTTAAAAATCCAATCAGACTATAAGCTTCCAAAAACACTTATAAGATATAGAATTGTTAAATTTGGAATGATAGGGTCCCACAGTGGTCACCAAAATGTAGTCTGAATTTTAAATTCACTATATATTACTATTTTTAATAATAAAAACCTAAAATATAAACAACATCAAATATAGGGGATTAAAAGAGATAATTAGATTCATGAAAATTCTCACCATAATTTTACCTCTTTGTATCTCCTCTCCAAAATTTACAAACATATGCTTGATGTAAAATAGATGGATGTTGGATTGCTTGAATTATACCTGATAATGGCTTCCAATGGTATTTTGAGCTTGATAATGGCTTTGACAAAGGTTTTATGGATGCAAGAGAGATGGTTGTGAATGCAAGATGGAAAGAAGGATTCAATTTTTCATGTTAGTTTCATGGAGGGGGTTGGCTTAGTTATATAGGACATGGAGGGAATAATCAATGGCTCAAATTTAATTTTAAGTTATTGAGATCAATGGCTAGGATATGTCAAAGGAATTTAAAATTCCTTGGAAATATCTAGAATGGAAAATTCTATAAGAAAAGGGGTTAAAATAGAGGATATTTATAGAATTATCTAATTCTATAAATCTCTATTAGGGTTTAGGGGTTTAGGAATAGCTAGTTAGTAGGGTGGTAGATGGGTAGGTAGAATAAGTTGTGTTTTTAAATTGGCAAGTGGCTTAAGGGTAGGTTAGTAGGTAAATAGGTTTAGTTAGTGGATCAATGAAGGGGATTAATTGGTTATGGGGTAGAATAAGGTTTGTGTAATGTAGGAAATAGGGAATGGGATATTAGTTAATTAGTTCAGAAATGTAGTTTTATGTTAAATTATCAGAGTTAGTGTAATTATTGGGGTGAGTAGATTTAAGTGCATACACCTATATCACCCATAATTTAACCTTCTTGTGCTATGGTTTTGCCTTCATAAAGTAAAAAACTTAGACATATATAATCAAGTACATGTCTAGAACAAACACAAATATATTATGGGTCATATTTAAACTTGTAGATTGATCCCTTGAAGGACAACTACCAAAATGATTTAGAATTACTCAAAAAATAGAATGATCTCTAGGAAAACTATACAAAAAAAAAAAAAAAAACCTATGTCACTCCCTTAAAGGATGGTTAAGTCAAAAATTTGTCAAAAAAAAATCACATGGAAGCTTCGCGTATTGATCAACTTCCCCAACCAATCAACCAAAAAGGCATCAAAAGACCCGAAGTCAGAATTCAAAACAAAAAAAAAAATATATCCCAAAGAAAGATTCAATCAAATTTCATAAAGCATTAGTAAACTTCCCACATTGATCATTCTATGCCAAAATAAGACATGGATTTTCTTATAATGGTTCTTAGGTCACTTACAAAAGAGGCAAGCCATCCCCACAAGAAGGTTACACTACCCTCCATTCACCTATCTGCATTATGTCACCCTTTTTTACCCTCTCAATCAAGGGATTTAGAGCTTACTTGACATGACATGATCAAGTCACTTATTTAATAAATGAACTATCATTAATGACAAGCAAGCAAGAGGCTTATGTACATAAGCCTACATGTTGTGGTTATGGTTTTTGCCAATGAGAGAATTTAACCTCCTTATTCTAATTTCATGACTAATTATTGATACAGCCATTAAGGTGTATGTCTTAAATTTTTGAGTCATCATATCCTCATTCATTTTCACCCTTGACATATAACATTTCAACAAAAGCAATCTATATGTCAAGGTTGCATCTCTCAAAACCATCTAAGTCATTACAAATAGAAAATCACATTATAAAGCATTTAGTTATTTTGTTATGTACATTTTATTTTTAAAGCCACTTCAATCATTAATTAGGTGTTTTTATTTATGAGAACATTCTATTTAACCATTTAACCACATGTGTTATTATAATTCACTTAGGTGTTTTATAATCTCTTATCTCAAATCATCACACAAATCACATCATAATCATTATAGCACCATCAATATACATCGGTCTAATCAATAAAGTCAAAACATTTCATCACATAAAAATTGAAACAAAATTTTATTTTCTATGAACCAAACTACAATCTCATTTAGTTTCTAATCAATTTATACATGAGATAATAATCAACCATTTATTTATCATCATTAAAATCAAATCAAACCATATCAAGTCATTTTTATAAATAATTACATAATGATTTTCATCTTAACCACTCATGTCATCCAAATCACATATACATCTAAATATGATAACATGGATACATTAAATTATATCATAAACATAAAAATATGATCATGCATACACTTGCTATAAGGAAGAATGCAAAAACATCATATAAACATATCATTATCACATAAAAAGAGCCATAATCACATCATATGTAATAAAATACCATAAGCCATCATCATCAATGATCATCATAAATAAACCATTTGTTGAATATATATACATATAAGTGTCCATGTCAATATCTTAAAATGATATATAGATCATGATACAATGGGTCATAGGACAAAATCAAAATCATAATACAACATAGTAACTAGTAATCTATGGTATAAGGCCACTACTATCCCCTAAACCCTCTCCATCTCTATGACCTATATGTGCACCTAAAGATTCTATGTGGCCTCTATCACCATTGAGTGCAACACTTCTGAGGATCCTTGATGCAACCTAATTTTTCAGGTACTCTATACACCAAGGCGCATATGAAATCATCCTAATAACATGCCCCTCTTAATAACTCAACTCCTACACTATAGAGGTGTACCTAATCAACAAAATTAGTTTGAGGTGGTCCCATGAATACTCTAGTCCTACACAAAGATAGCCCACTCTGCGATGGTCCCCTTCCAGCCTACTTTAGGGCATCTCTCTCAACTATAATAATGGTCAACTATACATACAAGCCATCACTCTCATGTATAACCATGGTTAAATTCCCTTGCATAGTATCTCTCTAATATGTCATGATGGTCAATTATAGCTATAAGATATCTCTCTCTTGTGTCCTCATGACCAGTTGATTTTGAGCACTATCCTGCTACTGTGTGATAGTAGTCAATTACCCTTGTGCACTATCTAACTACTATGTCATAGTGGCCAAATTCTCCTATAAAGTAGATGTTGCCATAAAATATCACACCATATAGGAGGTTATTCAAGCCTACTCTAATATTTGTGCAACATTAGAATACCTTTAGGCCTATGGGTTGCCTATAGTAGATGTATACCTCTAGGTTTAAGGGTTAGCTCCTTAGATTGACCTTTAAGTCCTTATCACCTATACTAACTAATTTCTTGTGTGAGAAGGGATAGAATTTTGAATTAAAGTAAACTATTCTAAGGGGGTGATACACCATGAATATCTCCATAATATTATCATACTCTTTCACTAAGAGATAAGACCTACAACACTAGCTTCAAAGTCTTAGGATATTCTAACATTAGTGTTTCAATATGGAGGTGATATGCATGAGACTACACAAGGCAATTGGATCAAAGGTTAGCTACATACAATAAGGCTACTTGTATGATTTAATGGAGTAAAAAAACTAGCTACACTCCATATGACCTATTAGAATGAGAACTTATTGCACTAAACATGAAAGGACAAAGAGAAGTAAGGATAAAAGTTTATCATTAGACCTCACCATACATCACTTCACACAATTATAAAAGATATTTTTTAACTCAAAAATATATTTTATGTATTATTCAAATGGAAATTACAACATCAAACTAGCATGACTTTGCCATATTAGGTGTGGAATTTTTTACAAGAGCCAAAATGGATAGTACTTGTAGAATGGAAAAGAGGAGAGATAGAAGTGGATCTCAAGGGTCATAATACCACTTGTAAAGACATGTGAATAACTTATGTTTTATATGGGTGGAGTATAAAATAGGCCATTAAAGGTCTCTTTGGATGAATGTCCCTCTAAGGCATGAAAACTCTTAAAAACTGGTATAAGATCCCTCAGCTAGCTTCTTGGAAATTGCATTCATCATCAGGCCTCTCTTGGCTGATCCAAAGTAGACTAGAAATAGTTGACACATATTCACTCTGATGGGGGGGGGGTTAATATAAATCTCCAACATTCAGTAGATGTGTCTCTAACCACTACTATTCTTATGGACAAGTGTTCTCACTACCTATAGTCACCATTATCCTTATTTCATTCATTCCTCACACTTGTCATTCAAGTGACCTTTAGTTTTCCAAAAAAATTTGATTAGGGGATGATATGACACCTAAAAAGAGTATTCTTTCCTTAAATCCATCAGGTAGATCTTAAAATACCTCCCAATTAGACTTATCACTTTCTCACTTGGTGATGACCTTCCATTCTCATTGTTTTCCATGGACTACCTAAAGTAAGGGGGCTTGGAGAGGTGTCTATGTGTTTATCTTAAGTAAGAAATGAATATGAGGGGTTATATTATGTACCAATTGACCTTCCTAATTGATTGTCATCCTTAAACTCTCCTTTAAACTTGTAAAACACAATAAATTGTTAAGCATGAAATACACTGAGAGGGGGGGTGGATTAGCATATTATATATATTTTTTACTTAATCTGATTTCTTTTCTTTAACCACTTAATCACACTTTCAAGATATGCAATAAAAATAAAACAATAATTTTCACCACATAAGAGAGAGAGAGAGAGAAAGACACTAGATTTTTACATGGAAACCCAAAGTAGGAAAAACCATGAAGAATATTCTCAAGTATATGAATAATCACCAACTCATAATACAAAGTTCACAAGCACCAACTTGCAAGAGCACCAACCCCTTTGCCAAGCACCAACACAACAACTATTTGTGAGCACTAACCCACTGAAGAACCAACCCCTTGTAAATATTTGTGAGCACCAACCCACAAGAGCACCAACCTCTCTTGTATAAAACACAACTATCTCTCAATGTTGCTTACTCAACAAATGATAGAACTCTACAATATCTCCTGATTTTCTCTCTTCAAAAACAAATAAAAACCATGAACTCTCTTACATATTACAAATGGCTTCTCAGCCTTTATTTATAGCTTTCTAAATGACCTTTGTTATTCACCCTTTGTGACCCTTCAATCCTCATGGAAAATGGCACCAAAATTGCATGACCCTTCATATCCTTGTATTTGAAAAGTCATATGGTGACCCTTCATAAGAAAAAGCATCCTTTCCTCTTTTGTCTTTATCTTAGTGACTTTTCATATTCCTCAAAGTGTCCCTTCATGGAAAAATGCACCATACCTCTTTTGTCTTCACATGGTGACTCTTGGAATTCTTCAAGATGACTCTTCATGAGAAAATGTGTCCTATTCCTCTTTCATCTTTTACCCCATGACTCTTTGACTTCTCCATGGGCCCTCTTTTGACTTATATGCAACCAAAAATATATTCATTAATATTAAATAAATATTAACACACATTAGCCAATATATGAATATTAAAAACACCATTAAATGCAATGGGGCCTTTATCACCAATAATACTAGACCTTTGACATCAATGACAATATTTCCAACAATCTCCCCCTTTGTCATTGATGACAACCTCAAATTGAAACTACCACATCCTAAAACTTGCTTATACTACCATTTGAAAAACATATAGTAACTTCCCCTTACTGTAGAAACCTATACCTATTATTCTCCCCCTTTGACATCAATGTCAAAGAGCCTACCTAGAGCTAACACTTAGCTCCCCCTCAACTGATGCTAAACCTCAGTGGCAAGAAGTAAAAAAATTACTCCCAACTTCTCTTATAGATACTCAAATATATATTTTGTTATTATCTTTGTGAAAATATTTTCAATCTGCTCTATAGTACTGAAATACTCCATCTCAACCTATTAATCTGCAACCTGCTCTCTCAAGAAGTGATATCTAATGGGAATATGTTTTGTTCTTGAATGCATCACTGGATTCTTTGAAATATTAATAACACTTGTGTTATCACAAAAAATAGAAATAGGTTCATCATACTTTACCTTGATATCTTCCAAAGGTTACTTCATCCAAAGCACTTGAGTACAACATAATATTGCTGAAATATATTCTGCTTCAGCTATAGAAAGTGATATTAAATTTTGCTTCTTACTTAGCCATGATACTAAGCTATCACTAAGGAAGAAAGATCCTCCACTTGTACTCTTTCTATCATCTAAGCACCCTACCCAATTTGAATTTGTATATGCAACCAAAGTGAAATCTTTGCCTATGGAATACCACAATCCATAATCTAATGTCTCCTTGATATATCTGAATATTCTCTTCACCAACTAAACATGACTATATTTTGGAGATGACTAATATCTTACAACTATACCTACTACATGCATGATGTCTAGCCTCAATGCTATCAAATATAAAAGACTACCAATCAAAAATCTATATAAATATTGATCTGTAACAGGTGAATCTTCATCCTTGCTCACCTTATTTCTTATACACATTGGTGTGCCAATTGGTGCAAAATCCTCAAAACAAAATTTCTTCAACATTTCCCTTGCATATTTACTCGTAGATATGAAAATTCCTTTATCTAATTGAATTATTTACAATCCTATGAAATATGACAATTCTCCAAGCATAGACATCTCAAATTCTTTTTACATATTATTAGAAAATTCTTTTGTCATCTTTTCAATATTTCATCCAAAAATGATTTCATCAACATAAACCACAACAATCAATTGATGCTCACCTTCTATTTTGATGTAGAGATTACTATCATCAAATCCGCTCTTGAACCTTGATCTTGAAATTACTTATCAAGTCTTGCATACCAAGCTCTGAGAGCTTGTTTCAATCCATATAATGATTTCTTAAATCTACATACATGGCTACTAATATTTGAGAGAATAAATCCCTTGGAATACTCAATGTAGACCTCTTCTTCTAGATTCCCATTAAGGAAAGCATATTTGACATCCATCTGAAACACTTTAAAATTTTTAAACACTGCATATGCAAGAAACATTATAATAACCTCTAAACTTTCCACTAGTGCAAAATTTTCTTCAAAATCTTTTCACTCAATCTGAGCATATCCTTTACATACTAATCTTGCTTTATTTCTGGTCACTTCTCCATTTTCATTCAACTTATTTTTATAAACCCATTTTGTTCCTATCACATTGTGATATTTTGGTCTAGGCACTAATTCCCAAGTATCATTCATTTATATCTAATTTAATTCTTTATCTATAGCCTTAACCCAATGCTTATCATGTCTAGCTTCTGAAAATGTTTTAGGCTGAATTTTGGATAACAAAGAGAAATTAACTTGCTCAGATTCACTTAGCATCATTCTTCTAGTGCAAACTCCTTCATTTATGTCCATGATGATGTCACTTTAATTATGATTTATCTAAACATATTTGGATAGAGTTTTGGTGTCCTTTTTCTCTTCTTCTCATCTTCATCTAATTCTTCAAAATCTTCCTCTTCAATGATTTCAGGAATGTCTACTAGATCATTGATTCTTTGTGTTCCATATTTTTCCATTCTGACACTTGCACTTTCAAAAAATTTCTTTGTTCTTTTGTTATAACATTTATAAGCTTTAATTTTTAAAGAATAACCAAGAATATACCTTTATCTGCTCTAGATTCAAACTTACCAAGTTTTTCATCAGTTCTCTTTATGAAGCATCTGCTACCAAAAACTCTAAAATAATCAATTGTTGCTAGTTTGTCTTTTCATAGATCATAAGGAGTCTTGTCACTATTGACTCTCAATAATGATTTATTCTAAATATGCACTACTGTAGTAACTACCCATCTCAAATATTTATCTACTATCTTAGATTCATTTAGCATTGTCCTCACCATCTCTTGAACTGTTCTATTTTTCCATTCAACTACTCCATTTTGCTGTGGAGTTCTGGCTGTTGAATAATGTCTCTTTCAATAAATTGTTCTGACATGAATTCTTCTCCTTGATATGATCTTAGAAACTTAATATTCAAACTAGTTTCATTCTCAACTAATGCTTTAAATGCTTTGAAGTGTCTGAAAGCTTCTTATTTTTTCTTTAAAAACATTACCTAAGTCATACGTGAAAAATATTCAATAAGCAACATGAAATATTTTTCACCTTGAGTACTTTGAGTTCTCATAGGTCCACATAGATCAGTGTGAAAGCACTCTAGCATTTGAGTGGTCGAGTACTCTTTTGTTTTGAACCACCTTCTAGCTTGCCTCCCATGCTGATAAGGTTCACAAACCGTGTTGGATGGCTTTGTAATCTTTGGAAGATTTATAACTACTTACTTCTTTCTGATGTTGACAATATCTTCAAAATTTATGTGCTCCATTCTCTTGTGCCATATCCAACTTTCTTCAATTTGACTCAAATAACATCTTTGACCTTTGATGTCTAACAACATTTACAAATTATTACCTATTCTCTGAGCATCTACAACCAACACATCTAAATCTTTTCTTCTAATTTCACAACCTTCTGCATAAAAATTTAGCATGCACCCATGATCACACATTTGACTTACACTCAAAATATTATGCTTAAGACCTTATACATACAAAACATAATTAGTTTTAGTTCTACCATTATCCAAATTTAGTGTACCTTTTCTAGCAATTATGGCAATAGTATTATCTCTAAATTTCACTATGCCACCATTGATCTTCTTCAAGGTTATGAAATTTAACTTATCTCCTATCATGTGCCTCTAACATCCATTGTTAATAAACCATGGATTTTTTTCATTTCTTGCATGCAAAGCTATCTGCACCAACATAGATTTTTTAGGTTGTTTCTTTTACCATGAACTTGTCTGAACTTTCTTCTTGATGAATGGAGCCTTGAAAATTTGGTCCTTCTTGACCGACTCGAACACACTTAGACATTACCAAGCTATGTGTCCAAATTTTTTTCACTTGTAACATATTATGGCCTCTTCATTAAATCCTGATAGAGGAGCAAAAGAGTTGTGGCTTCTGCTTGAATTTGTATGAATTTCCTTCTTATTTCTGAAATTGTTAGCCTTTTTTCCACATTCTATTTTCTTATGACCATATCTATTATAATAAAAATAATAACCATAAAAATAGGACATATTTGTGTATATTTAACCTGATTACCTTTTGTAGTTTTGTTCCCTCCAACCTTTTTTGTTTGAAATGTCTTCTGTATTCTTAACTTCTTCTCTTTTTATTTCTTCTTTTGTAAGAGCTTTAGCATAGCTCTTTCCTTTTTCCTTGTCTGTGAAGTTAGTGACCTCCTCTTTCTCTTTTTCAAATCCAATACCTATCTTATCTAACATTGATCTTTGATTTTCTAGTATCTTATTCAAAATATTAGTTCTATTCTCAAATTTTGAATCATTAGCTACTCTATCATTGATTGCTTTATTTGTTTTCTCAAGATCTACTTTTAAAGAAGCAATTTCAGTAACATACCTTTCACGTTCTTTGCTTACTATTTTCAACTATGCCATTAGATCTTATTCATTCTTCTTAGCTTCTTCAAAATGTTCTTGTAGATCTTCAATTATTTCCTTTGACTTCTTTTCATTTTTCTTGATTTGGAGTTTTAATATTTGATTCTTCTTTTCAAGAGATTTTAACTCTTCTAAGGCACAAATGAGTTCTCCTTCTAGATTCACTTTGGCTTCATCCTATTCTTCTTCTTGATTAGCTATACTTTTTCTTGTAGAGGCATCTTCATGTATGGCCATGAATATATTTTTTTCTTCTTCTAAATCACTAACTCCACTATCTTTAACTAAGCTAAGATCTTTAGAATACAAACTCTTCTTCTTGAATCCCTTCTTGAATTTAACTTTGAAATTCTTCTTGTATGTAGACTTTCCTTCTTCATTGTCATCATTACCCTTATTTGGGGATTTAGCTACAAAATGTCCAATATTTTCATAATTTAAACATTTGAAACGTAATTTTTCTTGATATTTACCTATGCCCTTTTTCAGCTTGTGAATGAATAGAGCTCCATTGTCATCTTCATCATCGCTAGAACTATCACTTGATTTTTGAATCTTAGCCTTCTCTTTCTTTGATGTCTTGAAAATAACTTCTCTCTTTGAGGGTTTATCTTGTTCAATATGCATCTCATATGCCATAAGAATACCATGAAGCTCACCCATCTTTAGCTTGGCTAAATTCTTCATCTCTTCAATTGCTGACACTTTTACATCATATCTTAATGGTGGAGATCTCAAAACTTTTTGAACCACAGTTAATTCTTCTAAATTTTTTCCAAGACCTTAAATCTGATTAACTATTTGATCAACCTAAAAAAGATAACTTGCTATATTTTCTTCCTCTTCTATATTCAAACTCTCAAACTATCTTCTAAAAGTCTGAAGCTTAGCTTGCTGAACCTTTCCATCACCTTTATAAATATTCTCAAGTTTTACCCAAGTTTCATGAGTATATTTACATTGCATAACTTTAACAAATTTTGATTCACATAAACCACATAAAATAGCATTTAAAGCTTTAGAATTATTTTCACTTGCCTTCTTTTCTGCTAGAGTAGTTATAAGTGTCTATGGCTCTTCACATTCCTCCACCACTGCTTGCCATATGTTGAATCCAAGGGCCATCAATTAAGTCTTCATCCTTATGCTCTAAAAAACATAATTCATCCCATCAAAAAAAGGTGCCTTATTTTTAGAAAATCCTTCATGTGATCTAGCCATCATGCTTCCCAATCTACCTTCAAGTTATAATTTTTTTTCAAAAGGAACCTACTTTAATACCAATTATTAAGCATGAAATATACTAAGAGTGGGGGGGGGTGAATTAGTATATTATATATTTTTTACTTAATATGATTTATTTTATTTAACCACTTAATCACACATTCAAGATATACAATAAAACTGAGACAATAATTTACACCACATAAGAGAGAGAGAGAGACACCAAATTTTTACGTGGAAACCCAAAGTGGAAAAAACCATAGAGAACAATCTCAAGTATATGAATGAGCACCAACTCAAAATACAAAGTTTACAAGAACCAACTTGCAAGAGCACCAACCCCTTTGTCAAGCACCAACATAACAACTATTTGTGAGCACCAACTCACAGGAGCACTAACCCCTTGTAAAAATTTGTGAGCACCAACCCATAAGAGCAGTAACCCCTCTTGTATAAAACACAACTATCTCTCAATGTTTTTTACTCAACAATGATAGAACTCTACAATATCTTCTACTTTTCTCTCTTTAAAAAAAAATACAAAACATGCACTCTCTTGCATATTACAAATAGCTTCTCAAGCCTTTATTTATAGCTTTCCAAATGACCTTTGGCATTCACCCTTTGTGACCCTTCAATCTTCATGGAAAATGGTTCCAAACATGCATGACCCTTCATATCCTTGCATTTGAAAAGTCATATGGTGACCCTTCATAAGTAAAAGCATCCTTTCCTCTTTTATCTGTATCTTGGTGAATTTTCATATTCCTCAAAGTGTCCCTTCATGGAAAAATGCACCATACCTCTTTTGTCTTCACATGGTGACTCTTGGAATTCCTCAAGATGACTCTTCATGAGAAAATGTATCCCATTACTCTTTCATCTTTTTATCCGTGACTCTTTGACTTCTCCATGGGCCCTCTTTTGACTTATATGCAACCAGAAATATATTCATTAATATTATATAAATAATAACACACATTAGCCAAGGTATGAATATAAAAAATACCATTAAATGCAATGGGGCCTTTATCACCAATAATGTTAGACCTTTGACATCAATGACAATATTTCCAATAAAAATATGTCAAGAAAGCCTATTATATACCCTGTCTGTAAAAGTGGGGTACAAACCAATATGATAGGAAGGATCTTGAGGGAGATATATGCAATTATAAATCACTTTCCTAATAATACTATCCCTCCTAGATGAATATTTTTTCACCTCTTTCCCATTGGGTCTCATGTAAGGGTTTTGGAGGGTTTTAGATCATTTTGACCTTTAGAATTTGTTCATAAAACCTTGACATTGAACCTATTTATAAATACCACTATAAGTATGTTTAGCACCTCCTCCAATAATGATTATCTCCTTAGGTATCTGTGATAAATGTCCATACTAGTGTGATCTTCTAAAGATGGCCTCTCGAGCTTGGGAGTGCAATCTGAGTAAGCATGAGGTGAAAAAGGTCAAGTTTGACCAACCTATGATGTATTTATAAAATAAAATCACATAAAATAACCTCATATCTTCATCTAAATATGATCCAATTTATTTGAGTGTTCACTTGGTGATATAAATGGTATTGAGACCTCCCAGGGCTTTAGGCCTAGTCTAGGCCTAATAGACCTAGTCTGTACATAGTTGCTTATAACCACCTTTGAGTGGTTCCTCAAGATTAAAAGGCCTCATTTATGTTTTTAATGTTTAAAAAACCCTACCATACCATTCTACAATGTTTCAATAGTCCCTAACTTGCATTCTTATCATTATCATACTAAATTTGTTGTCTTCTTATTTCTTGGGGTACCCTCTATCTAAGATAGAGTAGAGGTCACTTAACCTATATTCTTAGTCAAACAAAGGAAAAAAGAGGTGATATTAGGTCATGTAGATGATATGTACAAATTTTCATATATTTTCCACTTCTATAAGGTCATCAACTTTCTAAATCTTCAAGACAGATTCTTAGGATCTCCTTCAAGTCCTTGGAGTCATCTCCAGCTTGTAGGTGTTTATGTCTGTAGAGTTTTTTATCTATAGATTATTGTCATCAACTTGTAGGTGCCTATAGTTAGAATTTAGGTGGCCCTTTTGAGGACAAAGGGACCCTTGTAGGTGATGTTTCACACCAATACCTTATAAATTTACCTCTTTGGTTGCTATGGAGACTATGGTGTTATTTCTATCCAAATGGGGTCATTTTATTGTAGGTTATACCTCCATCATGTCACTACTGGAATGTGAGATCATTTGAAGTTGATAACACTATATAGAATACTAAAATACTATAGTGAAGGATTGCATGATTTTGAAACCTTGTTATATCACCCTCTCTTGTCCAAACATTCATGTTCTTTTTCAAGGCATTGCCGTTACATGTGCGATACATGATGGAAACATTTAAATCTATTTAGACCTCATGTATTTCACTACGAAAGGATCAAAAGAAATGTGAAGACTCTATTTCAGAGACTTTATGGTAATTTTCCCCTTAAGTCACTTCATCAACTTGTGGAGAGTTGAAATAGATCTATCTACCACTTCATGGTTCTAGCATGGCTACTATGAAATTATCCATGTTCTCAAACCTTAAATATGTTCAAACAAGTTTCAAACACATACATTTAAATACCCTTAGGCCTCTATTAGAGCCACCTATAAGTGCATATGGACATAGGGAAGTTAAGGTGAAAATAAAAAATATTCATGGTGGATGGTTATACAGTCAATATTAAACCTCCTTGAAGTCTAAACTATTTTTCTCCATCTTGAGAGACTTCCTAAGACCTTAGAACTGTTAGGTTATGGAGCTAAAAGCTTCACTGATGCAAACATGGAAGAGGATGCTGAGTTGCAGAGCAACTAATATTGGTCTGATCAACTGACGTCGATCATATACAGTGAGAAGAGCAACTGACATCAGTCAGGTATTGGCCGATGTCAGTCATCTCCAGGCAGATAGGGACCGATGTCAGTCGCCTGTGCAGTTCTAGAACTGCTAGTTGATAAATAGTTAGTTTAATGAACTGATTATTTGCATGTTAAAGGCTAATTTTAGTCTTGAGCTATGGATCTAATTATTGTAATTAGATGTCTAATTATTGTTTGCATGGGATCTATATAATAGACTCATGGGCTGTATTGTAAAGTGTGAGGGATCAAAGCAAGGATTCCTAGAGTGCTAGATAGAGAGAGCAAGGTTGGATCCTCATAGTGCCACAATGCCAAGTGTGTATGATCAGGTAGATCTCTAAGAGAGCAAGATCTGGTAGAAGATCCATAGGGGTGTTAGTATGGAGAATCATAAGGACTTGGTGAGGCAAGGACAAGGGTTCTTTTGAGTATGTAAGATCAGGTTGATCTACAGGTGTGCAAGATCAGGTAGGAGATCTACATGGGTAAGTAAGGTTGGTTAATCTGTAGGTGTGTGTGTGTGTGTAAGGTCAAAGGAGATTTATGGGGTAGCAAGATCAAAGGAGATCAACAACACAACAGGGAGCAAGATCAGGTGAGATCTACTTGGAGTATGTGTGTATACTCGGTGGTACTGGCAGTATTGATACTAACTGGTTGAAACAACAACTTGGTATTGAGTTGATTGTTTGCTTGTAATTGTGACCGTAATTGAGAGAGTGAGCTCTTGAAGATATTTACTATTTGTATTCCCTAGAGGTGTGGGAGCCCTAGAGGAGTGTAGAAGAAGATTGTGGCATCTTCTTTGTTGTATTTCCTTTTGGAAAGAGTATTAATACAATTGGGTATTGTGTCTCATATTTTGTGTTATTTCTAAATTTCTATGTTATTTATTACTATTGGTTAAATTGTGTATTTAGTTGCTTGTACATGGTAATCAATGGTGCTTCCTAGATCCTGACAAGTGGTATTAGAGCTTTATGTTCTAGATTCCTGACAAGTGGTATCAGAGCTAAGGTTGCAGGGAGCAAGTTTGTGTTTGATTATAGGTCACTCTTAGGGGTTTCTGATTGAGTGGGAGTATAGCAATGGCAGAAGAAAGTAAGATAAGAATGGAGGAATTGAAAATCAAGAATGGTCAATTACGGTGTTATGGAAAGAAAGAGCAGGAAAAGAAAAATTGTTGGTTGATAGCAGATCAGCATAAAGGGAATGAAGAAGCATGTGTTGCAAGTATTGTTGCATGGATTTCTCTTGTATGTTCCTTGGATAAAGTAGAATCTTGGTTTATATATTCTATTGCCTCTTTCCATGTAACCCCAAATAGAGTATTTTTCCATGTTAAGGTCCATAGAGACTTTGGAAAGATTTATTTAGGGGTTGGTGAGCCTTGTCAAAGTATTGGCAAAGGGTAAGTGTGGCTGAAATTGTAGACGGCCAACACATGGGTGTTGAAGGATGTCATGCAGGTCCCAGTTCTAAAGATGCGGCTAATTTCTTTAGGAAAGTTGGGTGATGAGAGATGCACAGGAAATCTCATAGTGGATGCACTTGAATTAGCTGGTGGTAAGAAAGCAGGTACTCTTTATCTACCTACTTATATTACTGATTCTTCTTCTATTTCGAAGACGTGGCTTTGTAGGCTTGGTCACATGAACAAGAAGGAGATGCATGTTCTTAAGAGGAAGTCAGATGTGTTTGACAAACTTAAGAACTAGAAAGCCTTGGTGTTTATGGAGGAGATGATGGACAGAGATCAGTGGATGGGACTGAATAACTCTGAGTAGGGAAATTTGGATAGGGTTTTGATTCAAAGTGAGCTTGCAGGTAAAAATTCATCACTCACAAGAAATACAAGTACTGATGTTGGTCAGGAGTAACTGATGTCAAATAGGTAGGCACCAATGTCAGTCATGTGTAGATAGGCAAAGTCAGTGGTGTCGAGTAGTTGGCGATTGATGTCAGTCAGAGAACCAGCGTCGACAGTCAGGTCAGTCGCATGGAACTAACGTCAGTCGGATGCAGACTGGGTGGTGATTGACATCGATCACTAGAATGGATTTTGGGTAGACATCAAGTTGTCAAGGAGTCTCAAATGCCCATGTGGAGGACTGAAAGTGTAAGTAAGCCTCAAATTCATTATTCCTCTTCTTTACACTACTTGTTGCTCACTGATGGTCAAGAACCAAGAAGTTTTAAAGAAGCAGAGTAGGTAGGATCTAGGAAACAATGGGAGCATGGCATGAATTCTTTGGAAGAGAACCAAATGGTAGATTTGGTAGAGTTTCCAGCCAGGTTAAAGAAGAGAGAGAATGGACACATGAGATGGAAGGCCAGGGTATATGGTCTTGAGGAAGCTGCAGGATAGTGGTACAAGTTTGACAGGTGTATGACAAAGCATGGCTTTAGTCAGTGTCATTGTAACCATTGTGTTTTCTTTACTAGGTTGGATGATGATTGCAACATTATCCTATTACTGTATGTAGTGTGTATGCTTGTTGCAGGGTCACACATGTAGGGTTTTGCTAAGCTAAAGGTAAAGTTAGTTTAGTGGTATGTCATGAAGAATTTGGGAGCAGCAAAATTCTTTGGCATGAGTATTCCTAGAGATAGGGAAGATCACAGGTTGATGTTATCTCAGGATGATTGTGTGAAGGTAGTGCAGGATGTAGAATGACAAGCGCACTTATGGATGGACAGTTCACAGAACAGGGTCCCCAATCACATGATGAGGTTGAGTACATGTGTACTCCCTGATATTGCCCCAATAGTGGGAGTTGTCAATAGGTTTGTGGCCAATCCAAGAAAGAAGCACTAGAGAGTAGTTCAGTGGGTTCTCAGGTATTTGAGAGGGACCAGCAGTAGGTTAACATGCTATGTAGGGTTAGGGACTTCTCTACATGGGTATGTAGATTCAGATGTGGTAGGTTACTTGGATGACATGCAGAGCACCACATGTTGTGTGGTGGTTGGTCTTCAAGATTGAGCTTGAAGAGGAATACAAGCTAGGAAATAAATTAGATGATGTATAGGTACAGGTATAGTGTAGCTGTTTATCTCCAAGTGGGAGATTGTTAGGTTATGGAGCTAAAAGCTTCACTGATGCAAACATGGAGGAGGTTACTAAGAGGTTGCTAAGTTATAGAGAAACTGATGTTGGTTTGATCAATCGATGTTGGTCATATACAGTGAGAAGAGCAACTAACATCGATCAGGTATTAGCCAGTGTCGGTCATCTCCAGGCAGATAGGGATTGACGTTGATCGCCTGTGTGGTTCTAGAGCTGCTAGTTGACAAATAGTTAGTTTAACGAATCGATTGTTTTCATGTTAAAGGCTAATTTTAGTCTTGAGCTATGGATCTAATTATTGTAATTAGATGTCTAATTATTGTTTGCATGGGATCTATATAATAGAATCATGGGCTGTATTGTAAAGTGTGAGGGATCAAAGCAGGGATTCCCAGAGTGCTAGATAGAGAGAGCAAGGTTGGCTCCTCATAGTGCCACAGTGCCAAGTGTGTATGATCAGGTAGATCTGTGGGAGAGCAAGATCTGGTAGAAGATCCACAGGGGTGCTGGTATGGAGAATCATAAGGACTTGGTGAGGCAAGGACAAGGGTTCTTCTGAGTATGTAAGATCATGTTGATCTACAGGTGTGCAAGATCAGGTTGATCTGTAGGTGTGCAAGATCAGGTAGGAGATCTACATGGGTAAGTAAGGTCAGTTGATCAGAAGGTGTGTGTGTGTGTGTGCAAGGTCAAAGGAGATCTATAGGGTAACAAGATCAAAGGAGATCAACAATACAATAGGGAGCAAGATCAGGGGAGATCTACTTGGAGTATGTGTGTATATTCGGTTGTACTGGTAGTATTGTTACTGACTGGTTGGAGGTGAACACCAACTCTGTGTTTGAGTTGTTTGTTGTGACCGTAATTGAGAGAGTGAGCTCTTGAAGATATTTACTATTTGTATGCCCTAGAGGTGTGGGAGGCCTAGAGGAGTGTAGAAGAAGATTGTGGCATCTTATTTTTTGTATTTCCTTCTGGAAAGAGTATTAATACAATTGGGTATTGTCTCTCATATTCTGTGTTATTTCTGAATTTCTATGTTACTTATTAATTCTGGTTAAATTATGTATTTAGTTGCTTGCACATGGTAATCAATGGTGCTTCCTCGATCCTAACAAGTGGTATCAGAGCTTTATGTTCTAGATTCCTGACAAGAACCTCCTATTTCATTTAATATGACTATGAAAGGCTCCTTTTCCTTGCTTATAGGTGAATAATGTAATATACAAGGCAATAACTATTTGATTTCTTCTTTAAGTCAAATTCTAACCTTTTGTAAGGTTAAAATTTGTTTTTTCCCTCCCAAAACCATTTCAACACTTTGAGAACCTCTTCACCTCTTCAAAAAGTCTAGTCAAAGCTTCCTTTCACCTGAATCTAGGTGGCAACCATGAAGCAAGCTAACTGTGTTGGATTTCTAACTATGTTACTCACATATACGACATTATTGAGATCAACATCATCAATGAAAGGTGATTACCATGATATATTCAAAGTGTAACATCATATCTTCCATTTGAAACCACTAAAATAATAATAACTTTCTACAATTTGTTGAAACCTATCTACAAAATCAATGGTGTCTCCCATTAACAATGTGAGGTGTTCTACTTATCTCTCTCTCAACACAAGTACAAACCAAACCAATAACCATATGATAAGGTTAAATATCTTTAAAATAAAGTACAACCACTAATTTATATAGAATTAGGCAAACATACAAGAAACCTGGAGGTGGTGGGGATGAGCATGCAGAAAAAGGTAGTAGACTTATAAACAATGGTTCATAAATCATAAAAAATTAATCCTTGAACTCCTAACATGAAATGGAAGTAAACTAAGAGTAATATCTACCACCAAGTATATTCATCCTAAATCAACCCTTACTATCCATACTAAACCAAAATTGGTTGGTCATTTCTAACCACCTAGTGGAGCAATGGAAAAATAAAATGGTTTTAGGCCTTTTTCAAGTGTTTCAAATCTAACCAAATGTGAGAATGAGTTCATAGGAGTTGAATAGTCATTGGATAATCCTACCACATGTGCCACACTCCTATAGAATTCGTAAAGTTTCCAAAACTTCCTCATTTTCAACTATTTTCTTATTCTAACATAGAAACTTGCAAGTTTTCAATTAGGACTAACATGTTTGACAAGAAACTGACATGGGAAACATTGATCAACACTTGGATAACTTTTATTACATGGAAAACCATACAATCCTTCATAAATGGCTCAAATATGACCCCTAACATGACATAGAATATCTAAGGAGTTAAAGTGACCATGACAAAGCTAATGACATATAAAATGACCTCAACTAGGACCATGACACACACTATAAGAACTTAATAAGCCCCTATATAAATTTTAAAATTTAGGGGGTTGACCTATTTTGACTTATGGTCAAAATAGTCAACATTATTAGAACTTTCCTTGGGGTGATAAGCTAGCTATGCCAATGACTAGTAGCCTACTCCTATCCATTAGGATATGGAGTTAGTTATGCATAATTAGACACTAAATTACCTTTGAAACCCCATTAAATAACAAGGAAAGACACACAAACAAGACACACCAAAGGAAGCACACATGTGTTCTCAAAAACACTTATAAAACACACACACAAATAAAATAAAGACACATACCTATCCTAATATATATAAGACATAAATATTGAGGTGAAAACAACTCACCATGATTTAATCAAGGTCAAATATGGTTCCTCTTGCATCTTTGCTGCTCCATGAAAGCAACCTAGCATGTGAAGCATGCTTTTTAATAAATACTTTCTCATGTTGATGGTAAAAAATCTCACCGTATTTGGATCTTCTACTATCTACAAGTAGAATAATTTGAGATGTCATGAATTCTATCTCTTTCCCTCCAAGGATATTTATTGGTTATATAACTTGGTTGATCTCTATAATATCCAATCTGCATTTCTCAAACTAAATGTTAGGAAACATGACAATTACCTTAACCTTACCTTCCTCTTGGGCATGATATAATTGATGTATGAGATCATCAAGTTTGTTTTCATTATGATATAACACATTTGAATGTGACTAGACATTAGGATGAGGTTTTAGTTTCTCCTTGAACACAAAAACTTCTGCCTTGACTTCACTAGGCCTCTCTATGACTACAAGTTCTTTGACAATAGTAAGACATACACTCATGTTTGATGAGACTTTTTATTTATTTATTAATAGGGTACTCAAAATCCTTTGTATTAGGTTCATTAGCAAACATATCATTAGATTCACAATTATTTGGAGGAGGAATAGTCTTACCTAGCTGCTCAAACTCTTGACTTATGGCATTGAACCTTTGCCATAGGTCATCTTCTTCCTCATGAATGCCATATTCAAGGGATGATTCATCAATTAAAGGTAAAAGGACATTATTATTCTAATCATATTGATCTATCATGATCTTAAAACTATCATCATCATACACATGAATCAAGTAATTTCCTTTAGTATTTTATGGGAAAGAATGCTTAATACTCACCTTAGATTACTCATATGCTCCCTCATGGATGATATAGGTGCCAAGGTCTATTTGTTCAAAGTAGGTATATGGATCATATCCATAGGTTCCTATGCCATACTCATCTAAAAAATAATAATAAATTTCCTCAAGATTGGAAGAAGCACCATCATCCATAATAGACTCTTCTTTCTCATTAATGACATAATTCAA
This sequence comes from Torreya grandis, assembly GCA_037957365.1. Classification (NCBI taxonomy): domain Eukaryota; kingdom Viridiplantae; phylum Streptophyta; class Pinopsida; order Cupressales; family Taxaceae; genus Torreya; species Torreya grandis. The sequence goes on from JARHVA010000029.1 coordinate 8,674,458, forward strand.
GTTAGAGCTTGCTTCTACGTAGGGCTCAATGTAAAATTTTGCAAGTGGTTAAGTTATAATGGTCAATTTTGATCCATATCTTGTGCTGAAGGATAATAAGGACCAATTATCTAAGATGTATCCTCACATCTTTTCTATGAAATCCCTTGAGAGGTAGATAACAAAGTGGGCAAGAAAGTCAACAATCATAATGTCTTGAAGGATAGGGAAACTAGGACAATAATGAAGAAAAAACTTCAAAATTTTGATCAATACTAATGAATTGGTAGGTGTAACATATAATTAAATCACCCATTTATTATGTGGTTCATAATTTAGACCCAATTTGTCAACTACAACGATAGGCATCACTAATGTGCTAGCTCCACTATCAACTATGCAGTTATGAACTAGTTTGTCCCCCATAATGAGAGTGAGGTAGAAAGGTTGAGTATTATTATATTTAGTGGAGGGTTAAATAATGTTATTAGGATCATTGGTAAGAGAAACATTTTTATTAATATGGCTTGATGATGGAGGACTATCATGGATAGTGGAATCTACTTTTGCAAAACCTTTTTTTGGTCAGACATGTGAAGGACATCCCAAAGGGAGATAGATGCCTTAGTATTATTCAATGAATCCAAAATGTTTAGAGTATAAGTAATTAATTTTTATTGAGTTTTTTGAGGCAAGTAAGTGTTTGGAACTTGGGGTATTGAATCACTTGAAGTAGCCCTTCCAACATTTTGGCTTGAAGGAGGTGCAAGATTTATAGGGACTATCATGCTTATAGTCATGCTTTGTTGCCTTGTAGGAGGAGTGTTTGTACTTGTAAGCACACCATTATCATATCCTAGAGCCTTTCTCTTAGATCTAATGTTGTATACAACTAAATTACCTTGATTTTGGACATAAGTGTCTTTAGCTAGGAAGTTGGTGAAACTTACTCCTTGAGGATACCAACCTTCATTAGTTTTCATTAGAAATTCATCTTATACTAATTTTTGAGTAGTAATTCCTCCTTTAGTAACTATATCTTGATCTCTACCTTCATTTTCATCCATGAATTGACCTTATTACCATTATTCTCCTCAGATCAGATTGCTATGTATCGGTACCATTACTCTTGTCTTGGAGGTTGAAGTAGGATTATATGCATTGGTAGGCCTATTTAAATTTATTTACCCTTTAACACTCTCTTACCAATATTTATGACCATATTGATAATGATAGGGGTAAGGGTTTTGATGAACACCTTGTTATAGATTAGGTTACCTAGTTTGAGCCTCTAAGGCTTGATATATTGCCTTCCAATTAATTATCTCTTCTACCTTCTTAGGAGTAGTACTTTACTTGGAATTTACATTGGGAAATTGAGAAACACTTGGATCATCAACAAACATATTTGGTAGTAGAGGCATAGACACTTTTGGAGGCAAATTTACTACTTGAATAAGGCCACTCACATCTTTAATGACAAGGTCATATGCCTTAGGTAAGGTGAAACCACCCATGGATTATATCATGATTGATATGTTCATTCCAATGACCCTCAAGTATGTAGGAAACACAAAGCTAGTAGGTGGTCTCATGGGAGGAGGTAACCTATGCCAATTTCTTTGGAATATTTCATTAAAAGCATGTATTATCTCCTTGGGGGCTCTTTGAATTACATTGAGCTGGTCACTGAGTGAAGTATGATCACTCTTGTATTCAAATATTGATGTTAAAAACTCTCTAAAATAATCCCATATTATGATACATCCACTAGGAAAATTCTTATACTAGTCAATTTTTTTTCCTTTAAGGGACATGGAAAGGATTTCAATGGCAATGTTAACTTTAGTGACATTGTGAAAAGTAAAGAAGTTGTATAAATCCTTAATGGGATCACTAAGAGTGACATGACCTTAACCATTAAATTTAGGAACACTCTTTGTAGAAATAAGGGGAATATCATCATATGCATCAAGATGGATTGTATTTTCAATGTTAAAGGTTGGGAAGGCATGTTGTCTAGCCATTTTCTCTTCAAGTTCTCCCTCACTTTCTTGGTATTATTGGCTAGAAAATTCCTCTTTATCTTTAAATAGAAGTTTTTTCACTTGTATTTTAACCCTTTGAGATGTCTTAGCTCTCCTCATCCAAGTGGCACAATTGAAACACCTCTAGGCTATGGGCGAGCCTAAGAATGAGGTAAATATATAGATAGGGCTAGTTCCCTTGATGTACCACTTTTAATCACTACTAAACCTAAAATTTTTGAGGGAAAAGGTAGAGATAAAATTAAAAGAAAACTATCCTAAGGGAGGTGATACACAAAATTTATTAATGACTACCAACTAGCTGCATGTTACATATGAAACTAAGAGACTAACCAAACATACACTTCTCTAATCTGCATCTTCTCACATCAATATTACATTATGATGTTATGGATGAATGTTTAGGCTAGGAGGAATATCAAATAGGCCTTGTATGGCACTAGTGAATAGACTAACTCACTCAACCTTGACACTTCCTAGAATAATTCACATACCCTGCAAGAAGAAGCTTTCCAACTGCAAATAGGTGAGAGAATGAAACAACATTACTAAGGAAATAAGTCATCACTAAGAAAAATCAATCATACAAGTAAAAACACTATGAAAAATTATGGAAGAGGTAAAAATCAATAGTCTTATTGATCAAATGGTATGCAAATGAGTAGGGATTTTCCATACTTAGGTGGAGCATAAAGTATAAAGGCCAAAATGGTTAGGTCTTATAGAACTTGAGAGAGAGAGGAGAATAAAGAAGTCCAAAGGTAAAAAACACACTTATAAAGCTAATAAACTGAGTTACTTGTGCATGGTAAGAGAGTGTGAAATGGACCATGAAAGGTTAGGAAGTATAAGTGTCTATACAAGGCATGAAACTCATAAAAAGTGGCATGAAACTCCTTATGTTAGCTCAAAAAACTACCTTCATCATCCACACCTATTTGAACATCCCAAAACTGACTAAGGATAGGTATGATGATCGGACTGAGAGGGAAGGCTTTTAGACATGCCTCTCCATGCATTAGTTGTAGCCCTACTCATCTAGAATCTCTTGAAAATGAGACATCACTACCTACAGTATAAAAACCTCCTTTTTCAGTCGCCCCTCACACTTGGCCTTAAATTTGGCTTTAGTTGTTGGAAATATTGTCATTGATGTCAAAGGTCTAGCATTGGTGATAAAGGCCCCATAACATTTATTATCTAAAAGTGTTTTTAATGTTCATATTTTGGCTAAAATATGTTGATATATATTTAATATTAATGAATATATTAAAGAGGGCCCATAGAGAAGTCAAAGAGTCACGGGGTAAAGACAAAAGAGGAATGGGATGCATTATCCCATGAAGAGTCATCTTGAGGAATTCCAAGAGTCACCAAGTGATGACAAAAGAGGGTATGGTACATTTTTCCATGAAGAGTCACCTTAAGGAATTTGAAAGGTCACCAAGATAAAGATAAAAGAGGAAATGACACATTTTCTTATGAAGGGTCACCATGTGAATTTTAAAATACAAGAATTCGAAGGGTCATGAAAGTTTGGTGCCATTTTCCATGAGGAGGGAAAAGTCACAAAGGGTGAATGCTAAAGGTCATTTGGAAAGATATAAATAAAGGCTTGGGAAGCCATTTATAATATGCAAAAGAGTGCATGGTTTGTAGTTGTTTTATATAAGAAAAGAGGAGAGAATACAAAGAGATATTGTAGAGTTCTATCATTTGTTGAGAAAACAACATTGAGAGATAGTTGTGTTTTATACACAAGAGGGGTTGGTGCTCCTATGGGTTGGTGCTCATAAATAGTTGCTATGTTGTTGCTAAAAAAAAAGGTTAGTGTTCCTGCAATTTAGTGCTTAATTTGAGTTGATACTCATTCATATACTTGAGATTGTTCTCCATGGTTTTTTCCACTTTGGGTTTCCACATAAAAATCTGGTGTCTTTTTCTCTCTCTCTCTTTTGTGGTGCATATTATTTCAATTTTATTACATATCTTGAATGTATGGTTGAGTGGAATTTAATTAAATAAAATATTTATAAGATATATGATATACTAATTCACCCCTCTCTTAGTATATCCCATTCTTAACAATTGGTATTAGAGTAAGTTCCTTTGGAAAGAGTTTTATAGCTTGAAGTTAGATAAGGGAAAACATGATGGTTGGATCACATGAAGGTTTTTCTAGAAATAAGACACCTTTTTTTGATGGGATAAATTATGCTTTTTTGAGCATAAGAATGAGGACTTATTTGATGTCTCTTGGATTTCACATTTGGTAGGTAGTTGTGGAGGAATACAAAGATATATAGACACTTGTGACTACTCCGATAGAAAATAAGGTAAGTGAAAATAATGCCAAAGCTTTAAATGCTATTTCATGTGGTTTATGTGAATCAAAATTTATTAAAGTTATGCAATGCAAATCTACTCATGAGACTTGGGTAAAGCTCAAAAATATTTACAAAGGTGATGGAAAGGTTTATTAAGCTAATCTCTAAAATTTTAGAAGATAGTTTAAGAGTTTGAAAATGGAAGAGGAAGAAAATATAACAAGTTATCTTTTATGGGTTGATCAAATAGTTAATCATATTTAAGGCCTTAGAGAAAAGTTAGAAGAATCAATGATGGTGAAAAAGGTTTTGAGATCTCTACCAATGAGATATGATGCAAAGGTTTTGGCAATCAAGGAGATGAAGCATCTATCCAAGCCAAAGATGGATGAACTACATGGTATTATTACAACATATGAGATGTGGACCGAATAAGAGAAACCCTCAAATAGGGAAGCTACTTTCAAGACATCAAAGAAAAACAAGTCTAAGAGTCAAGAATAAAGTGACAACTCTAGTGATGATGAAGATGACAATGGAGCTCTATTCATCTACAAGTCAAAAAAGGCACAAGTAAATATCAAGAAAAATTACCTTTTAAATGTTTTAATTATGAAAAGATTGGACATTTTCTAGCTAAGTGCCTAAATAAGAGTAATGGTGACAATGAATAAGGAATTTATACATATAAGAAGAATTTAAAAGGAAAATTCAATAAAGGATTTGATAAGAAGAGCTTATACTCTAAATATCCTAGCTCAGTCAAAGATAGTGGAGTCAGTGATTCAGATGAAGAAGAGATTCTATTCATGACCATACATGAAGATGCCTATACAAGTAAAAATATAGATGATCAAGAAGAAGAAGAAGATGAAGTTGAAATAAAATTTGATCAAGAAGAAGAACAAGATGAAGATGATTCTCATTTGTGCGTTAAAATAATTACAAGCTCTTGAGAAGAAGAATCATAGATTGAAGCACCAAATTGAGAAAAATGAAAAGGAGTCAAAAGAAATGATTGAAGATCTATAAGCACACATTGAAGAAGCCAAAAACACTAAATATCTAATAAATAAGTTACAAAAATTAAGTGAAGAATGTGAAAGGTTGGTTTTTCAAATTACCTCTTTAAAAGCAAATCTTGAGAAAATAAAAAAAAGTAGTCAATGATATAGTAGACAATGATTCAAAATTTGAGAATAACACTAATATGTTAAATAAGATATTAGAAAGTCAAAGATCAATGTTAGATAAGATAGGTATCATATTTGAAAAAGAGAAAGGGGAGGCCACTACTTTCATAGATAAGATTAACACAAAAAAGGGAAAGAGCTATGCTGAAGCTTTTACAAAAAAAGAAATGAAAAAGGAAGAAGTTATGAATACAGAGGACACCTCAAACAAAGAATGCTAGAAGGAACAAAGCTACAAAAGGTAATCAAGTCAAAGATACACAAATAGGTTCTATTTTTATGGTTATTATTTATATTTTAATGGATATGGTCATAAGAAAATAGAATGCTAGAAAAGGGCTAACAATTTTAAAAACAAGGAGAAGGAAACTCATGCAGAGTCAAGTAGAAGCCACAACTCTTTTGCTCCTCTATCAGGATTTAATGAAGAAGCCATAATATGTTACAAGTGTAATAACTTTAGAAACATATCTTGATACTGTAGAAGTGTATTCAAGTTAGTCAAGAAGGACTAGAGTTTTAAGGCTCCATTCATCAAGAGAAAAGTTTAGATAAGTGTATGGTAGAAGAAACAACATAAAAAGTCTATGTTGGTCCAGATAGCTTTGCATGCAAGAAAAAAATAAAAGACATGGTTCATTGATATTGAATGTTTGAGGCACATGATAGGAGACAAGAGAAAGTTAATAACCTTGAATAATATTAATGGTGGCACAGTGAAATTTGGAGACAATACTACTCCCAAAATTACTGAAAAAGGTATACTAAGTTTGGATAATGGTAGAACTAAGATTGAAAATGTTCTATATGTAGAAGATCTTAAGCATAATATTTTGAGTGTAAGTAAAATGTGTGATCAATAACACACACTAAAGTTTTATGTAGAAGGTTGTGAAATTAGGAGAAAAGATTCAGATGTGTTGATTCTAGATGCTAAGAGAATAGGCAACAATTTATATATGTTATCAGATATTAAAGGTAAAAAATATTTTTTGAGTCAAGTTGAGGAAATTTGGCTATGACAAATGAGAATGGGACACATAAATTTTGATAATATTGTCAACATCGGCAAGAAGAAAGTAGTTAGAGATCTTCCAAAGATTACAAAGCCCTCCAACACACTTTTTGAACCATGTCAACATATAAGCTAGGTTAGAAGATGGTTCAAAACAAAAGAATACTCAACCAATTAGATGTTAGAGCTTGTTCACACTAATTTGTGTGGATCTACGAAAACTCAAAGTACTTAAGGTGAGAAATATTTCATGTTGCTTATTGATGATTTTACACGTATGACTTGGGTGATGTTTTTGAAGAAAAGATCAAAAGCTTTCAGCCATTTCAAAGCATTCAAGACTTTCGTTGAGAATGAAATTGATTTAAAGATTAAGTGTCTAAGATCAGATCAAGGAGGAGAATTCATTTTAGATGAGTTTATTGAGTATTTTAAAGACCATGGGATAAAGAGATATTATTCAGCATCCATAACTCCATAACAAAATGGAGTAGTTGAGAAAAAAATAGAATAGTTCAGGAGATGGTAAGGACAATGCTACATGAATCCAAGATACTAGATAAATATTAGAGAGAGGTAGATGGTATAGTAGTGTATATTCAAAATAGAGGATTGTTGAGAGTCAAAAGTGATAAGACTCCTTATGAGCTATGGAAAGACAAACCAACTACAGTTAATTACTTTAGATTTTTTGGTAGCAGATGCTTCATAAAGGGAACTAATGAAAAATTGGGTAAGTTTGAATCTAGAATAGATGAAGGTATATTTCTTGGATATTATAGCAAAAGCAAAGCTTATAAATGTTATAAAAAAAAATCAAGAAGATTTTTGAAAGTACAAGTTTCAGGATAGATGAAGATGTAGTACAAATAGCCAATGATCCATTGGACACTCTTAAATGCATTGAAGAAGAAGTTTTTAAAGAGTTAGATGAAGATGAGAAGGAGAATTAAAAGAACACCAAGACCCCATCCAAATATTTTTAGGTAAATAATAACATGAGTGACAACATCAAGAAAATAAATGAAATAATTTGCACTAGAAGAATGATGGTAAGTGAATTTGAGCAAGTAAAAATTTCTTTGTTATGCAAAATTTAGCCTATTTTTTTTAGAAGCTAGACATGATGATCATTGGGTTGAGGCAATGGATGAATAATTAAATTAGATATAAAAGAATGATATTTGGGAATTAGTACCTAGACCAAAATATCAAAATGTGATAGGAACAAAATGGGTTTATAGAAATAAGTTGAATGAAGATGGTGAAGTTACCAAAAATAAAGCAAGGTTAATATGTAAAGGATATGCTCAGATTAAGGGTATAGATTTTGAAGAAACTTTTGCACTAGTGTCAAGGCTAGAGGCTATTAGAATGTTTCTTACATATGTAGTGTTAAAAAATTTCAAAGTGTTTTAGATGGATGTCAAATATTCCTTCTTGAATGAGAATTTAGAAGAGGAGGTCTACATTGAGCAACTTGAGGGATTTATTCTCTCAAATGATAGTAGTCATGTATGCAGATTGAAGAAAGCAATGCATGGATTGAAACAAGCTCACAGAGCTTGGTATACAAGAATTGATAAGTACCTAGAAGATAAAGGTTTCAAGAGAGGTTTTGCTGATAGTAATCTCTACATCAAAATAAAAGGTGAGCATTAGTTGATTTTTGTGGTATATGTTGATGACATAATATTTGGAGGAAACATTGAAAAGATGACAAAAGATTTTTTTGATAATATGAAAAAATAATTTGAGATGGAGAATTGTAATTTTTATTAGGGTTACAAATATTTTATTCAGATAAAGGAATTTTCATATCACAAAGTAAATATGCCAAGGAAACATTGAAAAAGTTTGGTTTAGAGGATTGTGCACTAGTTGGCACACCAATGAGTATAGGGAACAAGGTGAGTAAGGATGAAGATTCACCTATTGTAGATAAATATTTATATAGATCTATGATTGGTAGTATTTTATATTTGACAACATCAAGGTTAGACATCATGCATACAATAGGCATGGTTACGAGATATCAGGCAGCCCTAAAGGAGAGTCATGTTTAGTTGGTAAAGAGAATATTTAGATATGCCAAGGGGACATTGGATTATAGATTATGGTATCCCATAGGTAGAGATTTCACTTTGGTTGATTATAAAAATTCAAATTGGGTAGGTTACTTGGATGATAGAAAGAGTATAAGTCGAGGATATTTCTTCCTCAGTGATAGCTTAGTATCATGGCTAAGCAAAAAGAAAAATTCAGTATCACTTTCTATAGCTAAAGTAAAATATATTGTAGAATTATTATGTTGTACTCAAGTTATTTGGATGAAGCAAACTTTGGAAGATATCATGGTAATATATGATGAACCTATTTCTATTTATTGTGACAACACAAGTGCTATTAATATTTCTAAGAATCTAGGAATACATTCAAGAACAAAACATATTCGTATCAAATATCACTTTTTAAGAGAGTAAGATGTAGATCAGATAGTTAAGATGGAATATATCAGTAATATAGAACAAATTGTAGATATTTTCATAAAGGCACTACCAAAAGACACATTTGATTATCTGCAAGAGGAGTTGGGAGTAATTTCTTTTACTTCCTATAATTGAGGATTAGAATCAGTTGAGGGGGAGCTAAGTGTTAGCTCCAAGATAGCCCCTTTACCATTTATTTCAAAGGGGGAGAAGGAAAAAAATAGGCATAGGAAAAAAGTATAGGAATAGGTCTAGGGAATAGGTGAAGAAATAATTATAGGGAACAAGTGCAAAAATAGGTATAGAAACAAGTATAGGGAACATGTACATGATGCTACAATAAGGGGGATTTACTATATGTTTTTTAGATGGTAGTACATGTAGGTTGGAATGTGTAGTACAAGTTTTAGGATGTGGTAGTTTTAGTTTTAGGTTACCATCAATAACAAAGGGGGGGATTTTTGGAAATATTATCATTGATGTCAAAGGTCTAGCATTGGTGATATAGGCCCCATAGCATTTATTATCTAAAGGTGTTTTTAATGTTCATAAATTGGCTAAAATGTGTTGATAGTTTTTTAGTATTAATGAATATAATATTTTGGTTGCATAAAAGTCAAAAGAGGGCCCATAGAGAAGTCAAAGAGTCATGGGGTAAAGATAAAAGAGGAATGGGACACATTTTCCTATGAAGAGTCATCTTGAGGAATTTCAAGAGTCACCAAGTGAAGACAAAAGAGGGTATGGTGAAATTTTCCATGCAGAGTCACCTTAAGGAATTAGAAAGGTCACCAAGATAAAGACAAAAGATTAAATGATGAATTTGATTATGAAGGGTTACCATGTGACTTTTCAAATACAAGGATTTGAAGGGTCATGCAAGTTTGATAGCATTTTCCATGAGGAGTGAAGAATCACAAAGGGTAAATACCAAAGGTAATTTGGAAAGATATAAATAAAGGCTTGGGAATCCATTTTTAATATGCAAAAGAGTGCATGGTTTGTAATTTTTTTATATAAGAAAAGAGGAGAGAATATAAAAAGATATTGTAGAGTTCTATCATTTGTTAGGAAAGCAACATTGAGATATAGTTGTGTTTTATACACAAGAGGGGTTGGTAATCCTATGGGTTGGTACTCAAAAATATTTACAAGGGGTTAGTTCTGCTATGGGTTGGTGTTCATAAATTTTTACTGTGTTGGTGCTCGATACAGGGGTTGGTGCTCCTGCAAGTTGGTGCTTGCAAAATGTTTAATTTGAGTTGGTGCTCATTCATATACTTGAGATATTTCTCCATGGTTTTTCCCACTTTGGGTTTATACGTAAAAATTTGGTCTCTCTCTCTCTTGTGTGGTGCATATTATTTTAGTTTTATTGCATATCTTGAATGTATGGTCAAGTGGATTTGATTAAGTAAAAGATTTATAAGATATATGATATACTGATTCAACCCCCTTTGAGTATATCCCATGATTAAAAATATTTTTCCATTAAAAACCATGGGATGGAGTGGATGACACTTTTAAATACTCTCCATGGCCTTAGACTAATCATGCATAACTTAAAATGCCATCCACTTAAAGTTTCCACACTTCTCACCATTATGCTCACTATGCTAGTTTTGAATGGCTAAGATGAGAGCTATTTTTTAAACACTTAAAAGTTTTTCCAAGGAATTAAATGACCATAGTGAGTTATTTAAAGTATATATATTCCTCTCAAACTTGATTTCATCTTTAGACTCCTTCTACAACCTATAAAACACACAAAATAGTCAAACGTACCTTGTTTTATACCCTATATGTATAATTATGTATAGTCAAATAGGATGGAGAAGATATTGAGAGAATATTATACAACCTCCAATAAATTTCATGGTCAAAATATTCCATTTGGATGCACTATCCCCTTCATTTCTCTAATCATGTCAATAATAAGGGTTTTGCAAGGGTTTAGGCCTGTTTACCCTCTTAAGATTTATTCATAAAGGTTTCACATTATATTTGAAAAAAATTCCACAAGATTAGTTTATATTACCCTTATCAACTTATAAAATATTCTTAGGTCCCCATGCAAAGCACCAAGAGAGATATGAGTACTCAAATCTATGCACTCGAGCCCTTTCTTCCATTCACATAAGCCTAATGTTGCATTTAAGACAAAATATGAATCCATTGTGGAATCCTATAAATATTAATAGATTAATCACATCCAAATTAATCATATAAACATGATTCAACTGGGTAGAAATATAACTAGGGGCTGGAAGTGAAGTTGGACCCCCCATTGGGCTTGATGCCTAAACCTACCTAATAAGTCTATTTGCACCTTAAGGCCAAAAATAAAGTTATGATGGACTTAATTGCAAGGTATAAGTTTTTAAACATATATAATTACCCCATACACATGTAAAAATTATTTATAAGGCATACCTAAAGCTGGAAGTAACACTGACCTCCAATTTGGACACTAAATAAAACCCTACCTTTTAGGCCTGCTTGCAAACTTACCCACCTAGGCCATATTTTTGGGTTACATAATTATCTGAGGTGTTATTCATGTTTTTTTATATGTAAATAATATTTAAAAACCTTATATCAATGTTTAAACATATCTTTACCCACCTAATCATTCCATTTTCAAAAAATGTAGGGTTTGTGCATAAGAGAAGTGTCCTTTATCTGAGACAAAATAGAGGGCACTTCACCCATTTGTCTAGGAAAAAAATAGTGGAGGGGTATATATAAGTGGTGAGGACATTATAAACCAAAAATAATCATATTATCATGTCATTTGATCTTGTAATACTTGAAAAAACCAAAATAGACTTTTGTGAAGATAGATTGTGTAGGGTTTATAAGGCGGACTATGCATTGCTTAGTTTGAACTCTTCCCTGTGCATGATTTTCATTGAAGAGATAAATTTAAAGGGATAACAATAATTTTTTATATGTTATAAACCTATTTATAATTCTAACTTACTACATACCCTTGATACTCCTTACTCAGTCAAAATTAAGTTTCAACTCTTGACTATATTTCTTGTTTTGAACTCGAAAATGGTTCTTGTAGGTGCATGTTTGCTCAGTTGGAATTTTATATTAGTGTATAAATACTATATTTTAATATTTTAGGTCAATTATAAATTATTTAAACTTGTGTATCATGTTTATACAATACCAACACTAAGAATCATCACACTTTATGCTCACTACCTTTTGCAATCAACACAGTCAACTATGTTGGGAAAGGTGAAACCCTGTGGGTGGAGATTATTATCTTTAAAGGTTACACATCATTATAAAATCTCATGAATTTTTTTAAAACATCTAAAATATACTAAAATTAGTGATTCCAAGTCTAAACCTTTGCTATAGATGATGTAGAAGTTAAGGTCTATTGTAGGTACATATTGTGAGAGGAAAGGACACCTATAGGTTACCTTAAGACCCCAAATGGTGTATATAAACCTTTTTTAATGGTTATTTAGATAAAAAATAAAATTTTAACTATTTTTATATATTTATATTTTATGTAATGGTCTAGTAACAAATTTTAAAACAAAGGTTACTCAAAAACTCAAAATCTTGTAGATGATATTGAAGAAATTTAGTTTTTTTGTAGGCAACTTTGAGCCTTCAAATTTCCAACCTCCATTAGTGTTCTACCCTCAATATTTTGTGTATTCCTGGTCATATGTATGGATTTTAATATTTTTCATCAAGAGGCATAAAAGGAAGTGGAAGCCTTGTTACAAGATATCAACCAAACATCAAAGAATTTTGTTTTGCACTTTTAGGGATTGTCCCAAAATTTAGTCACTTAACCTTAGAACATGTTTTCCAACCTCCATTTGTCAATTTAATACCTAAAATGAGTATTAAATAATAAATACAAATTATATTACTCCAAAAAGGATTCATCATGCTTTAACTTCCCCATATGACACCTCAACTTATTATCAAGGACCACCTATAGGTGGCTATTTCAGTGTATATAGGTAGTAAAGTGTAAATATGGACAATGTGCATTGAAATTGGAATTTAATGGGTTGTATATTAATATAAAACCTCAAAATTAACTCTTCACACTTAAAACATATTGAAACCACCATTCAGGATCTCATCATAGCATGATATCATCATGGAAACCCCTGTAGGTGAAGATGGAGTTGTATGCAGGCAGACAACATGATTATGAATCATACACATGGTATATAAGATTTTAACAACCATTTTACCTCATTAAAATGATAATATGGATCACTTAAAACTTTTTAGGACTTATATCAAGTTAAGATAGCTTGATTTTAATGTTTGGACCGTTTCAAGCACCTTTAAGTGTATGCATTCTAATGTTAAACTATATGCAAATGTTGCACATGACTGCATAGTCCCTATTTATTGAATAAAATTAAATATTTAATCACTAATTCATGATTATAAATGATGTACCAAGGCATTAAAACCTTTAACACACCTCTATGAACATGTTATATAGGCCTCATGCATGTACTTCACCATAATTACAAGTAGAAGTGAACAAAAGTTGACTGTATGGTGTTCATGACTACACCCTCATGGAAAATAGAATTAAATAATTATATTAAAATGTGAGGTGATTTAAAGGAAATTTAAAATATGATGATGAACCTATTTCTACCCTATAAAATCACTACCAAAACATGAGAATCCTAAAAATGGTGAAAAACTGCCTGTCATCCCAAATGAGACTAATCTGCCAACCTAAGATGATTTGATCACCAAAAAAACATTAAACATAAAAAAAATAATGGATGGAATCTAATAATAGAGAAAAAATCATTTGGATTCAACATCACCCACTAGTTTGTATGGGCTTGTCCAAATTGGAGCAAAACCTATAGGGTGCATAGATTGGCAAGCATAAAAACACAGTCAGCTTGTAAAGGATGGTTCATAAATCATGGTTGAAAAATATTTTAAATATTATTATAAAAATATATATATATAATTTTAATTTTACCTTTTAAAGGCATTTGACCTACAATTTCTCCAACTATCCATACCAAGCATAAACTTGCTGACTAGTTCTATGTGTCTAGAAGGGTGAAGGAGTAGAATGGTTTTGGATAAATTTTGAAAATTATAGAGTAATTAAAGCATGTAATTTATTTTAAATTTTTTAATATTAATATCATGACATTATTCCATGTGGCACACTTCCTCGTACGCTATACAAGTGCCAAACTCTTTTCTTTTCCTAAGAAAACTACTCTTTCTTTTGAAGAACCTACCACTTTTAGTTATGAATATTTTATTAAGGTATAATAAGACACATGTAATGTGGAATAACCATTTTTACACCTTTACACTTCCTAAGGAGGTTGTACAACTCATTTAATATTCATTTATGACCCCCAAATGACACAATGATATATTAGCTACTATGACTAATGACCAAGGCTAATGTGATATAGAATACCATAAAAAGACATATAATACACCCTATTACATAATATTAGACCCATAAAAACACTTAAAACTTAGGTTTTTACCCATATGGGTCTCAATTTGACCTATAGGGTCAAATTTGGTCAATAGGAAGAATAAGCCGAGGGTGTTGAATTTCAAGAGGAAGTTCATATTGAAGAGGTGGATTGATGGGATTGAAAAATCTACTATAAGAATAATTAGTAAATACAATGAAGTATTAACACAAATATATGACAAAAAAATGGTATACAACTAGATTTTACCTTGAATGGAGTCTCCAAATGTTGAATAACACATAATATGCAACTAATGTTGTCAAGACAAACATTCACCTTGACAAGTTATCTTTAAGACAATGGTACCACTGGGCATGCTATAAATATTGTAACCAAATATCACACCCTATAGGATTTTTTTTGGGCCTACTCTAATAGTTTGGAAACATTGGAATACCTCTAGGATTATGGGTTGCCCATAGTAGAGGTAGACCTCTAAGTTTAAGGGCTAGATCCCTAGATTGACCTTTAAGTGCTTATCACCTATACTAACTGATTACTTATGTGAAAGGGATATAAGTTTTCATGAAATTAAAATATTATAAGGTGGTGATACATCATGAATATCTCCATAATATTATCATACTTTTGCATTAAGAGACAAGACCTACAACACTAGCTTCAAAGTCTTAGGATATTCTAACATTAGTATTTCAATATGGAGGTGATGTGTATGAGAATAATCAAGGTAAGTGGATCAGAGGTAAGTTGTAGACATTAAGTCTATTTATACACTTTAAGGGAGTTAAACACACTAGCTGCACTTAATATGACTTATTAGAATGGGAACTTCTTGCACCAAACATGTAAGGATAAAGAGAAGCAAGGATAAAAGCACCTCACCATACATCACTTCACACACTTAGACAAGATTTTTTTGATCTAAAAAATAGATGTAATATATTATTTATATTCAAATTAAAACATCAAACTAACAGGGCTTCACCATACTAGGTGTGGAATTTTTTACAAGAGCCAAAATGGTTAGTGCTTGTAGAATATGAGAGAGGAGAGAGAGAAGTGGAGCTCAAGGGTCACAATACCACTTGTAAAGGAATGAGAATTAGTTATGTTTTATAGGGATGGAGTATGAAATATTCCATGAAATTTATCTTTTGACAAATGTCCCTCCAAGGCATGAAAACTCTTTAAAACTAGTGTAGGATCCCTCAACTACCTTCTTAGAAACTGACTTCATCATTAGGCCTCTTTTGAGCGATCCAAACTAGACTAGGAATAGTTGAAACATATGAACTATTATGGTGGGCTTAATAAAAATATCCAACATAAATTATATGTGTCCCTAACCACTATTATTCTTTTGGACAAGTGTTCTGACTACCTACAGTCACCATTATCCTTCTTTCACTAATTCTTCACACTTGTCATTCAAGTGATCTTAAATGTTACAAAAAAAATATGTGTAGGGGATGATATGACACATTTAAAGATTATTATTTCCTCCAAATCCATTAGGAAGATCTTAAAAGGCCACCCAATTTGACTTATCACTTTCTCACTTGGTGGTCACCTTCCATTCTCATTGTTTTCCATGGACTGCCTGAAGTGAGGGTGATTGCAGAGGTGTCTGTGTGTTTATATTAAGAAATAAATGAACATTAGGGATTACATTAGGTCCCAATTGACCTTCCCAATTTATTTTCATCCTTTAACTCTCCTTTAAACCTAAAAAACACACAAAATCTATCAAGAAAACCTATTATGTACCCTATCATTCTAAGTAGGGTACCAACCAATATGATGGGAAGGATCTTGAGGGAGTTATCTGCAAGTTCAAATCACTTTCTTGATCATAATATCTCTTCTAGATGCATATTTATTCACCTCTTTCCCATCAGTTATCACATAAGGGTTTTGGAGGGTTTTAACTCATTTTGACCTTTAGAATTTGTTTATAAAAATATGACACTAAACCTATGAAAAAATAACAATATAATTATGTTTAGGACCTTTTATAATCATGATTATCTCTTTAAGTCTCCATGTTAGGTGTCTATACCAATGTGAGCTTCTAAAGATGGCCTCTCAAGCTTGGGAGTGTAATTTGAGTAAGCCTGAGGAGAAAAAGGTCAAGTTTGACCAACTTGTTATGGATCTCTACAATCCAATGGCACCAAAAAACCTCATATATACCAATAAATATGATCTAATTCATTTTAGTGTTCACTTGGTGATATAAATGGTATTGAGACCTCTTAGGGCTTTAGGCCTAGTTTAGGTCTAATAGGCGTAGTCTATACATAGTTGCTCATAACCACCTCTAAGTGGTTCCTCAAGATTGAAAGGACTAATTTACATTTTTTCATGTTTAACACACCCTACCATACCATTATATGATGTTTAAATAGTCCCCAAATAACCTTCTTATCATTCTCATACTAAATCTACAGTCTTGTTGATTCCTAGAATGCCCTCTATTTGAGATAGAACAAAGGACACTTACCCTATATTATAATTCAAACCAAGGATATAAGAGGTTATATTAGGTAATTTATATGATATGTACAAATTTTCATAGCTTTTCCTCCTATGTAAGGTCATCAACATTCTAAATCTTCAAGACAAACTCCTAGAATTGATGACTATGCAAGAGTTTTTAGTTGACTGTGAGGTTATATGTTGAAACCTTCCTTGATATATTTACCTATGATTAGATTCATGTGATATTTTCATCATAATTATAAATGCTTTCTCAACATATCTATCACTCCCCACTTTTGATAACTCTCTTAATTCACTCTTCTAAACCTAGGCTTAACCACCTACTGTAGCAAACTATAGGTGCGATTTTCAAATAAATGAGGTTTCTTATAGGGTGTACTTATGAGTTAGAAATTGTATCTAGTGATTGGATCCATATTATAATCCTTTATATCATATAAAAACTATTTTTATTCCAATATTATACTTAAGGACTTGTGCTAAGACCAAACTGCCATATAGTAGTGCACTTTCACATTACAGTCAAGTTATATGTGTCATTTTGAGAGAAAAAAGACACTTGTAGATGAGTTATTAAATATTTAACCCTATGTTTCACATCCTAAGATCTCCTTGAATTCCTTTGAGTCATTTCCAATTGGTAGGTGTTTATGTATGTAGAGTTTCTCATTTCTAGCTTCTTGTCATCAATTTGTAGGTGCCTAAAGTCAGACTTTAGGTGGCCCTTTTTAGGACAAAGGGATCCCTATAGGTGATGTTTCACACCAAGACCTTGTATATTTACCTCTTTGGATTATAAGGAGAACATGGTGTTATTTATATCCAAGTGGGGTCATTTTCTTGTAGGTTATACCTCCATAATGCCACTGTTGGACTATGAGATCATTTGAAGCTCAAAATAATGTAGAGAATACTGCAAGATTAGAGTGAAGGATTACATGAGTTTTAAACCTTATTATATCACCCTGTCTTGTCCAAAAATTCATGTTATTTTTCAAGTCATTACCCTTACATGTGGGATACATGATGGAATCATTCAAATCTATTTAGATGTCATGTATTTCACTATGGAAGGATGAAAATAAAACCTCATTTCAGAGACTTTAAGGTAATTTGTCCCTTAAGTCACTTCATCAACTTGTGGAGAGTTGAAATAGATCTATCTATCACTTCATGCTTATACCATGGCTACCATGACATTATCCATGTTATCAAACCTTAAAGAGGTTCAAACAAGTTTCAAACACTTACATTTCAATACCCTCAGGCCTCTATTGGAGCCACCTGTAGGTGCATATGTAGGACACAAGGAAGTGAATGTAGAATATAAATAATATGCATGGTGGATAGTTATATAATCAAAATTAGACCTCATTGAAGTCTAAACTGATTCTATCTATCTTTGGAGACTTACCAATACCTTGGAACCTCCTCTCTCCTTTAACATGACTGTGAAAGGTTCCTTTTCCCTCCATGTAGGTGAATATTGCAATATATAAGGTAATATATGTTGGATTGCTTCTCCAAATCAACTTATAAAATTTTGGAAGATTAAAATTTGTTTCTTCCCTCCCAAAACCATTTAAACACTTTGATAATTTGTTCACCTCTTTAAAATGGTTGGTCAAAGCTTCCTTTCACCGGACTGTAGGTGGAAACCATGAAGTAAGCTAACTGTGTTGGATTTATGACTATGTTACTCACATTTAAGACATTATTAAGACCAAGATCATAAAGGAAAGGTGATTACCATGCTATTTTATAAGTGAAAACATGATATCCTCCTTTTAAAACCACTAAAACAACAAGAATTCTATACAGTTTGGTGAAACATGTCTGTAAACTCAACAGTGTCTCTCATTAACAATGTGAGGTGTTATGACTATCTCTATATCAACACAAGTACAAACTAAACCAATAATAATATGAGAAGCTAATTCATGCTCTTAAAAATCAAGAACAACCACTAGTTTATACATAATTAGGCAAACATATGAGAAACCTTGAGGTGGTGGGGATGAGCATGCAAAAAAATGTAGTAGACTTATAATGGTTCACAAAGCATAAACAATCAATCCTTAAACTCATGCCATGAAATTGAATTAGACTAACATTAATATCTACCACCAAGATGATTCATCCTGAATCAACCCTTGCTATCTGTACTAGACTAAAATGATTCAGGCCATTTTGAAGTGTTTCAAAGCTAAAAAAATGTGAGAATGAGTTCAGGGGAGTTCAAGAGTCATTGTAAATGTCTGCCACATGTGCCATACTCCTATAAAAGTTGTACAACAACCAAAACTTCCTCTTTTTATACTATTTTATTGTTTTAACATAGAAACCTATAAGTTTTTAGTTAGGACTAATATGTCTAACAAGAAACTAACATGGGGAATGTTGAAAAACACTTAGACACCTTGTTTTACATGGAGAACTATACAAACATTCATAAATGACTCAAATATCACCCCTAACATGACATAGACTATTTAAGGACTAAAAGTGACCATGACAAAGCTAATGACATATCAAATGACCTCAACTAGAACCATGGTACACACTATAAGACATTAATAATCCCCTATACAAGTTTTTAACTATAGGAGGTTAACCTATTTTAACTTGTGGTCAAAATAGTCAATAGTAGCCTACACTGATCTCGTAGCATCCCTCTTTACAATCATCATCTATAGATCAGGGGCTACCTCCTCCATTTGCACATTACCTTGTTCATCACCTTATCCATCATCTCCCTTGATAAAAGGAGCCTATCCTCCATCTCTACCTAATACTACAAGGTGTCATCTCTATCAGTAAATATTGTACTTTGGAGTCACCTCGACATCATTGAATACTTTAGGAGCTAGTAACTCCTCAAAAAGTGGCTCCTCATCTGAAGGCTATGGTAGGGGAAATAATGCCTCTACATCTTCCCATCCATATCTTGGGAACACTCCCATATCAACCTAAACCAAACCAAACTATCACCAAATGTGGTCAAATGTTATCAAATATACCACATGCTACCTCTTCCCATGTATCCACCCAAAGCTCTAAAGATAAAAAGTATGTGCATGCAGCCCCCTCCATGACAAAAAACCCATATATGGTATCCAAATGACCTATCCATCCACCAAAACATCCAAATTTCATCTATACCATGTTATCTTACACAACACCATTACCTATGGTAGCTCCATATCTAACCACCACCACATAAAACCAACTCTAAAATACACCTGGTGCTATGTAGCTTAGGGAAATCCAACCAACTATAAAATAATGATGTGCTCATACACCCAAAAATGAAGAAATAATCACACACTCATCTCGTATCTCTTATGCACTTGATATCCCCAAAACTCCCAATACATGTGTCAAAAAGGCTATTACCCATGCATATACTATCATCTCCTCATAAATCTTGACTAATACACTAGTAAGAGCCTAGGGATACCTCCCACCACTTAAGTCCAACAAAGCATAGCATGTGATTGCTATCATCAACATCATCATCAATCTCATGCCCTCTATATCCAACTAATATAGGTCCTCAAAGTAGATAACCCAAAGTGATATTGGGCCTATACCGTATCCTCACCATATAAAATATCCATCTATATATCCAAATTATCACTGTCGATTAAATCAATCACTCATCCATATATCGATAACCTCAAGATCTTATGCACATCCTCTAGGGTAATCATGAGCTCTCTTATATGTAGCTAGAAAGTGTTGGTAGCTAGATCCCATCTCTTGATGAGGGTCACCAACATACCTACATCCTGGGGCATGTGATGATAGTATCACATACCCCATAAACCCAAAGTCATCATGTGAGACCAATCCTCATCAATCATATCTCTCTATAACTCCTCAAGTAGTGGTATAACTTGATCCTATATAGTCAGTAATGTCCTAGCCTACAAAGTTATCTCTTAGACTTAGTTCACCATGAACCATCAACAAATAACACCAAACATTAAAATACTCACTTATTCACTCTACACCCTAAAACCAATCAATATTTCATAACTCTTCACCTAACCCCAACCTTCCCTATATTAAGCCTAACATTTCCCCCTTAAACATTCTAAGTTTCTTAAAGCCTACCCAACATCTAAACCAAAAAATAAACTAACATTTAAACAAACATCTAAACCAAAATCTAAACTAACATCTAAACCAAAATCTAAACCCAACATATAAATTAACATCTAGACCCTTTCTAACTTCATCAACTCAAAACTTGAACTCAATTTTTTGGCCCCTTTTGCCTTAAAACATGGATTGATGCCAGTCACTAGTCAATCGACACCAACCCTTTATCGATCGACATCGATCGACTATGATCGACATAGATCACTGTTAAAGTTAGGGCCAAGATCAAAACCCTAAATTGTTATCCAAATCCACTCATAACCTATAAATTAACCCCTTATACCCTCTCCCTACCCTTTTTAGAAAATTTACCCCTACCCTAACCAATCTAACTAACCTAATATCACACCAAATCAAAAAATTAAATAGACTAAACACAAAAAAAAAAAATCCATAAACCTACCTCATCTTAGCTCCATCTCTTTAGTGGCACTACACCTCCACCTAATGCCTATCCTCTTACACCTTACATTACCATTTCCTCCATATGGCACTCAAAGCATCCACTCTACCCAATCACCTTGCTCATTCTACCTCACCTTTTCCCCACACTCTATTCTTGTGCTCAAATAATCACCCTCCTCTATGCACTTGCCTCATTACTCTACTCACCTGATAAATCCTCTCAATCACTTTCAAATGCATAGGGATCAAACAAATTCATTAAAGATAAAAAACACAAAAGTTGACTACTTCAATCAGTATCCTTAATTTATAGGGTTTGGACATTGATTGCATCGATCTTTCCTATATTGGGCTAACTGATGTCAGTCACACCACTTAGGGATTTTTAAAACCCCTAACCCCTAACCACCTAAATTTCTCCCTTTCTTCACACAATGGGTCCCCTTTTTTCCTACACCCCATTGGACAACCAATTTGAACACCACCAACCACACTTTTTCAAAAATCCACATTAAAATAACCATAAACACATCAAAGTATACCTTCTCCTCAACCAACCCAACAAACCAATCACCTTAAAATTAACCATTTTTTTGTCTTACAGTTACACTTTTTGTGACAAAACCTTACCTTGGTCATTTTAACTACATAATTACCTCACCTTACTTAATAAACATTGGCTCCTTTTACGTATAATCCTTTAGGTAAATCAGAGCATGATCCCTTATGGTCTTGATACCTATGACTATTTTGTCTTCTCAGGATCACATCCTAATTTTGGATCCCTGAGAACACATACACCTTTATTAGGAGACTTGAGTTTATAGGTTTACCCCATATCAACTAATCTAAATATTGTGGCCTGGTTACACTATCATTTATCCTTCTAAAGTGCAACCCTATTTATGAACTACTTCAACTATGAAAGCCTATTTTATGTACAATCAATGATATTAGAATTAACCACATTATTTATACCCATTCATACTTAAATGCCCAACCAACCTTGTCACCAGCATATCAAATTTTCAAACCCAAATCTGATTCCATTTCACCTCATTGATTCTTGGTTTGATGGGGAACACCTCTTCCCACACTTGGGGCATCCAACCTTCCACAAATCATTAGTTTTTGTTTTGAAAATTGTTGATGCAATCTATGAAACAAAAAGGGGCAAAATGTAGACACTAAAAAACCACACCAATGGTTATAGATGTCATAACACACCCCTTTTAGCCCCTTGGGCCCCCTTTGGTTAAAACATTTATTAACCCCCTTAAAGACCTATTTATCCCTACCTACATTTAGCTAATTATTTATTTAATTAAGATAATAAAATTCTATTTACACCTCACCCTAAGACCAAGTCCATGGCTAACTTACTGCCAACTTGACCTAAGACTATTTATTACCCTAACATTTAAGTCCTAACCTCCTAAGACCATTTATTTCCCTTAGATTTACTCCCTAACCTCTCTAGACTATTTCTACATGAGTTATCATAATCTCTTAAACTAACTCAGACCATTTCTAATGGTATTAACTACAAAAAGTAAGTGCAAAACACTATTTTTAAAAAATTGGACCTATTCTACCATTATCAATGTTGGTCATCCCTTGACTGACATTAGCTGACTAGGACTGAAATCAATTACTTAAGACTGCCCATGACCTTTACTCAGGTGGTCAAACAAGTTGTGTCTGAGTATGAGTAATCATTTTTCTTGTGAGCTTGTGCATGAATTAGAGAGCTAAACCAGAGAACCAGAGACTTTCTAAAAGCATAAAGGAGATGCACCATTGACAAACTAAAGGTTTTAGCATTGTTACACTACCTAAATTCTTATAGGTCTCCATCTAGGTTCTTTTGACCTGCCATCTACTTCTAGGACAACACTACTGCATCATATAAGTACTTTTTTGTTATTTAATAAATTTCAAGGTTTCATATCTTAGTATTTTTTACTTTAGTATCTTCATACCTTCCCCATAGCCTCAAATAACTATGTTAAATTTTTGCACTTTAACACCCCTTTTCCATCTAACACCCACAACCTTACACACTCTTTTAAGCCAAAAACCTCTATCTGGACATTCCTAAGATTCATTCCCACCATCAAGAGCCTATCCTAACCTTTTACTAGCCCAAAAATTCTTCAAAACTCTCTGAAAATCCAACCTTTGTATGAAAGTTAAAAACTATATTTTCACACAGTGCTAACATTAGTTTTGCCTGACCAATATTGATCCACAGAAGACTAACATCAGTCTCTATGTAAAAATTTTCTTCCTACAACATCGATCTAAAAATAACCATTTCAACCCATAAAGACCTCTATTTCTCAATCCCTATCATAACACAGTACCAAAACACAACAACCAAACCTGACTATTATCACCTTAGTATTTATTTTATGCAAATTAGATTGGTTTTCTTCAAAAGGAATTTGATAATCTTAAAGAATTTTAACATTTGATTAAAAGTGATATCTTATTTATTTGCTCAAATCATTTTTATTAGCATAATTTTGACTTAACTTGTTTTAACAATTGGGTTGATAGACATCCTAAGAAGTTTCATACTTATGAGAGCTGGCATTTGCTATGCAACCCACTTGCCAACCATACTAATACAAATTTTACTTAAGTCTTATTTATTTATAGGTCATTCCTCCCCATCCAAATAGGATTAATCATGACGTCTAGATAAATAGAGTGCACAACCACATCTAGGTTCACCTACACCTTCCCCCTTTTATTTAGTTTTACTTGTTTTCAAAATAAAAGAAAATGATCTAAAAATCTAGTGAAACACAAGGAGTTTTTTTCTTATTGTTACTCAAAATAAACTTAAAGCATTATTTTTCATTGAAGCATATATTCTTTATCTTAATTGAAATTAGTTTTTTTTCCATGTTAATCTATTAATTTTTTTTCCTTGTATGCTTTTTTATTATCCTTTGAAAAAAATTGATTGATCATCTTTTTTGGCATCCTCATCCCTTTCTTTTGCATATTTAGGTGTATTGGTGATTTAATTTAATTTTTTGATTTCTATAGTTATGAGTTTTTATGGCATGATTACTCAGTTATTTTTCAAATTTAAACTCATCTTCACCAATTACCACTTGTAGAGATCACACATGCAATATATTTTCACATTTAAACATTTAGTGTGCATTGTAAATGGTAATTGAATCAAACCCGATGCAAAAGTTACTGTTAAAATTCAAGAAAAATGGAAAGTGAAAAATGAAGAGGCCTTAGGTTTTATTGGCATGGCTATATGACCCATGAATTGTATGTGCACATTGATAATTTGTCTCTTGCATCCATTTCTTGGTCAAAACTTAAATCTATTTATAACATTTTGAATGAATCTAGGAAAATTCAAATTCAATATCAACTTTTAGATTTATAATATTTTGATTTTAAAACTATTTTTGTGACAAAAATTCATTCTTTGATTTTGCAATTATCTAGTTTAGGTGTTAAAATTTCAGATTTACATTTGATTCATACTTTTATAAAAAAATGCTTACCTAGACATTTTCAACAATTTATTACAAATACTTATTCTCATCTAACTATTTTTACTTTATCATCTCAATTGACATTTGATCTATTTTGTAATTTGTTGTGTTAATAAGAATAAAAATGAACTCAATATGGTATTCTTAAGATATATGAACATGCATTTGTGTCTAAAAACCAACACAAGAGCAACAAAGATAATTTTAAGTTTCACATTACGAATTTAAAAAAAGAACACAAGTTTAACTAAAAACGAAAGAAAAAGTTAGAATGTAATAAAACCAATCATGACAAAGATAATTGCTTTTGTAAACAATATGACATTAGAAATGGTAAGCTAGAAACAAACATTGTTGCTACTACTTATTTCACTTTTTGATTTAGCACTTTTACTAAGTGTTAACTTGGAATTATGTTTTCCTTAATTTTTATTCTTATTTTTTGTAATGTAAGTTTTTTCAAGATCAAATGCATTTTTTTGGAGCTTATTTAAATGCATAAATTTTCTTGCACAATCTTTTATCATATTTTTTTTAAAGGTTTCTCATTATGTTTTGATTATTTTTTTTTTAAATTGGGAAAGATTTAACACTTTAGAAATTGTCTCTTTGCTCTTATTCAATTTCCTACTTCAAAGCTTGTGTCTCAAACTTGTGGTTTTCTTACTTTGAGGTAACTTCATTCTTTTTTAAATTAATTATATTGTGCTTTCAATGTTAATCATAAAATATCTTGATTTATTAAATTTCTTTAGCCCTAATTACTTTGTGCTTGCTTCAAAACCTAGTTTTATTGTAATGAATCATCTTTTAGATATGTTGTTTCAAGATTTTTGTAATTGTTTCTATGAATTTCATGTATTTTCATAATAATGTAGCAGTACGGATGACATTGATGAAATATTAGCACAACTAAGTTTCAATCCATTAAGACAAATTAAATAAATAAGTGATATGAATGTTTTGGGTGTTGATTGCCTTTGTATAAGATCTCATGATTATGAAATGCCAAAATTTGACATGAATTTTTTTTAAAAGGAAAAATATGTTAGCCTCAAAAAAATTAAGCTTGAGAAATATAGTTTTGGATTTAAATGATTACAAAAATATATTGATTCATTTTTTAAACATGATGTGTATATGTGTGTGTGTGTGTGTGTGTGTGTGTGTGTGTGTGTGTGTGTGTGTGTGTGTGTGTGTGTGTGTGTGTGTGTGTGTGTGTGTGTGTGTGTGTGTGTGTGTGATCAATTTCATGTAGAGATGAATGCTTCTTATTTCATTTCCATTGTTGATAATGATATGAATGATAGAACCTTTCATGATGACCATTAGATTGAAAATGATAATAACTATGATTATTAAGTTGGATTAGAAGAGCAAACTACAAGTGAATCCATTGATTATATTAAGACACATGTTATGACCAATTGTGATGTATCTCTAAAATAAGGAAAATATTAGAATAAGTTGTTTGTCAAAATCTCCCCTCTCATGAAGCTACCTCAAAAGTCCCTCATAAAAAAATATATGTTTCCATTTCTATTATTTTTCCTTCTCAAAAGTTTATGTTTCCTAATGTTTAAAATGCTTCCATTACTTGTCCTCCTCTTTAAATTTTGACTTCTCCACACAATCAAAATGTTGTTTTGCCTTATCAAGATTTTCAAACCTCTAAATTGTCTCTAATATTCCTTTGGTCTAATCATCTATAGATTTTCAATTTCCTCCTAATGTTTCCCATCCATATTTGATTGATTCTATTCCAAGTTTTACCACCACTTATTTTTATAAAATTTGAAGTTACCACCTAGTGAAAACTATGCTTGATTTACAACAACTCAAATTTCTTTCTCAAGGGTCTCAAATGTTAGGTTGTGGAGCTAAAAGCTTCACATGGATGTAGACATGGAGGAGGATGTTGTTGTCACAGTCACCGGCGTTGGTCAGGCCAACCGACATCGGCAGGGTAAAGACAGGAAGCAACTGATGACGATCAAAAGTCGGCTGACGTCGGTCACATCCAAGCAGACAGGGACTGACATTGGTCGCCTATGCAGTTTAAACTGCAAGTTTTATAGATAGTTCATTAATGAATCAGGTGTTTGCATGAAGAAGGCTAATTTTAGTCTTGAGTTGCGGATCTAATTATTGTAATTAGGTGTCTAATTATTGTTTGCATGAGATCTATTTAAGAGACTCATGGGCTGTATTTTAATTTGTGCTAGAGAGTAAGAGAGAAAAATATTAGCTCCTTCTATGTGTGAAGAGAGCATGGTGTGTTCCTCCTAGTGCCACAGTACCAAGTGTGGGTACTAGTTTGGAGAATCAGAGGGGTTCTTCATGTATGTATGATCTTGGTCAGCAGGTGTGCAAGGCCACATTTGGAGATCTGCATGGTAAGTAAGATCATTGATCTATAGGTGTATGTGGGTGTGGGATCTAGGTTTGTAGGTGTGTAGAACCAGATTGATTTGCAGGTGTGCAAGATTAGGGAGGACAACAACACAACAGGGAGCAAGATCAGGTAGGATCTACTTGGAGTACTGTGTGTACTCATTGGAGAGCAAAGAGGAAGGCAAAGAAGATCCTTCCAAAGTAAGATCGTTTGAGTTATAGGGTGTTACAAGTTTAGGGAAGATCTACTTGGAGTGCATGGAGCACTTGTGGAGTGCATGGAGCACTGGTGTACTGGCAGTAGTGGATACTGACTGGTTGGAGGTGAACACCAACTCTCTGTTTGAGTTGTGTGTTGGGACCATAAGAGAGAGAGCTTTGAGGAAAGAAGTACTATACACTTGAGGTGTGGGAAGCCTTTGAGAGGTGTGGAGAAGAAGTGGCATCTTCTTTATTATATTCTTTTTTGGATGAGTATTAATACAAGTTGTGTATTGTCTCTCATATTCTGTGTTGTTTATGGTTTCTAGTTACTTGTTACTTCTGGTTAATTTTGCATGTAAGTTGCTTGTATATGGTAATCAATTATGCTTCTGTATTTCCCAACAAGTGGTATCAGAGCTAAGGTTGCAGGGAATAGGTTTGTGTTTGGTTACAGGTCACTCTCAGGGGTTTCTGATTGAGTGGGAGTATAGCAATGGCAGAAAAAATTAAGCTAAGAATGGAGGAATTGCAAAGCATGAATGGTCAATTACGGTCCTATGGAAAGAAAGATCAGGGAAAATAAAATTGTTGGTTGGTAGAAGATCAGCATGAAGGAACTGAAGAAGTAGATGTTGCAGGTGTTGTTGCACAAGATGCTCTGGGAGGTTTCTTGGATAAAGTAGAATCTTGTTTTATAGATTCTATTGCCTCTTTCCATGCAGTCCAAAATAGAGTATTTTTCCATGTTAAGGTCTTTGGAGACTTTAGAAAGATTTATTTAGGGGCTGGTATGCCTTGCTAAAGAATTGGCAAAGGAGAAGTGAAGCTAAAATTGCAGGCGGCCAACACATGGGTGTTGAAGAAGGTCATGCAGGTCCCAGTCTTGAAGATGTGGCTAATTACTTTAGGAAAGTTGGGTGATGAGAGATGCACAAGAACTCTCACAGTGGATGCACTTGAATTAGCTGGTGGTAAGAAATTAGGTACTCTTTATCTACTTGCTTATATTACTGATTCTTCTTCTATTGTGGAGACGTGGCTTTGTAGGCTTGGTCACATGAGTAAGAAGGAGATGCATGTTCTTAACAGGAAGTCATATGTCTTTGACAGACTTAAGAAATGGAAAGCCTTGGTGTTTCTGGAGGAGATGGCAGATAGAGATTAGTGGAGAAGGCTGAGTAACTCTGAGCAGAGCAGTTTGGATAGGGATTTGATTCAAAGAAAGCTCGTAGGTAAAAAGTCATCACTCACAGGCAAACACAGGTACCAGTGTCAGTCAGGAGGAATTGGTGTCGAACAGATAGGTGCCGATGTCGGTCATGTGTAAACCAGAGCTGGTGGTGTCAAGTAGGGTAAGACTAACGTCGGTCAGAAGGACCGACAGTAGTGATAGTAAGACCGATGTCAATCAGGAGGACTGACATCGGTAGCAGGTAGACATCAATGTCAGTGGGGTCGGTAGTCAGGATAGGCGCATGGAACTAACGTCGATCGGATGCAGACTATGTGGTGATCGAGGTTGGTCACTGTAACAGATTTTGGGTGGACAACAAGCTGTCAAGGAGTCTTAAATGCCCATGGGGGGACTGAAAGTGTAAGTAAGCCTCAAATTCATTGTTCCTCTTCTTTATACTTGTTGCTTACTGCAGAGTAGGAAGGATCTAGGAAATAGTGGGAGCATGGCATGAACAGGATGCATAACCAAATGGGAGATTTGGTAGGGTTGCTAGTGGGTATGAAAGCACTAAAAGATGAATGGATATGTGAGACAGAAGGCCAGGTCATACGGTCTTGAGAAATTTGTAGGATAGTGGTACAGGTTTGATAGGTGGATGACAAAGTAGGGCTTTAGTCAATGTCAGTGTAACCATTATGTTTGTCTTACCAGGTGGATGATGATTGCAACATTATCCTATTACTGTATGTGGATGGTATCCTAGCTAGCAGGTTTGTACACACAGGGTTTTGCTGAGGTAAGGGTAAGGTTAGTTCAGTGGCATGTCATGAGGAATTTAGAACAATAAAATTCTTTGGCATGAGAGACATGGAAGATCACAGGTTGATTTTGTCTCCAATGGGAGCTGATGTGAATCAGGTGTTGGCAAGGTTCAATACATAGGATGCAGAATCGGAGCACACCAAGGGCTAGACAGTTTAGTGTATGAAATCACATGAGGTCTGGTATAGACCTGAGTTTGCCCAAGCAGTGGGTGCTGTCAGAGAGTTAGGAGCTAATTCGGGGAAGTGGGTTCTCAAGTATTTGAGAGGGACCAGTAGCAGGGATTCATGCTGTGTAGGGTCAGGACTTCACTACATGGGTTTGTAGGTTTAGATGTGGCAAGTTACTTGGATGATAGGAGGTTCACCATAAGGGTTGTGGTGGTTGGTCTTCAAGGTTGATCTTGAAGAGGGATACAAGCTAGGAAATAGATTAGATGGGGTACAGGTATAGGTACAATGTAGCTATTTATCTCTAAGTGGGAGATTGTTAGGTTGTGGAGCTAAAAGCTTCACATGGATGCAGACATGGAGGAGGATGCTATTGTCACAGTCACTAGCGTCAGTCAAGCCAACTGACATTGGTAGGGTAAAGATAGGAAGCAACTGATGATGATCAGAAGTTGGCTGACGTCGGTCACATCCAGGTAGATAGAGATCGACGTCGATTGCCTGTGCAGTTCAAACTACAAGTTTTACAAACAATTTGTTAATGAACTGGGTGTTTGCATGAAGAAGGCTAATTTTAGTCTTGAGCTGTGGATCTAATTATTGTAATTAGGTGCCTAATTATTGTTTGCATGAGATCTATTTAAGAGACTCATGGGCTGTATTGTAATTTGTGCTAGAGAGTAAGAGAGAAAAATATTAGCTCCTTCTGTGTGTGAAGAGAGCATGGTGTGTTCCTCCTAGTGCCATAGTACCAAGTGTGGGTACTAGTTTGGAGAATCAGAGGGGTTCTTCATGTATGTATGATCTTGGTCAGCAGGTGTGCAAGGCCACATTTGGAGATCTGCATGGTAAGTAAGATCATTGATCTGTAGGTGTATGTGGGTGTGGGATCTAGGTTTGCAAGTGTGCAGAACCAGATTGATTTGTAGGTGTGCAAGATCAAGGAGGACAACAACACAATAGGGAGCAAGATCGGGCAGGATCTACTTGGAGTATGGTGTGTACTCGTTGGAGAGCAAAGAGGAAGGCAAAGAAGATCCTTCCAAAGTAAGATCATTTGAGTTGGAGGGTGTTGCAAGTTTAGGGTAGATCTACTTGGAGTGCGTGGAGCACTTGTGGAGTGCGTGGAGCACTGGTGTATTGGCAGTAGTGGATACTGACTAGTTGGAGGTGAACACCAACTCTGTGTTTGAGTTGTGTGTTGGGACCGTAAGAGAGAGAGATTTGAGGAAAGAAGTACTGTACACTTGAGGTGTGGGAAGCCTCTGAGAGGTGTGGAGAAGAAGTGGCATCTTCTTTATTGTATTCTTTTCTGCATGAGTATTAATACAAGTTGTGTATTGTCTCTCATATTCTGTGTTGTTTCTGGTTTCTAGTTACTTGTTACTTTTGGTTAATTTCGCATGTAAGTTGCTTATATATGGTAATCAATTGTGCTTCCGTATTTCCCAACATCAAAATCTAAGTGATAGGGTAATTTATCATGATATAGTTGTCAATCCTTTAGTTTACAATGTACTTACTTATCAATCTCTAATTGATTTCATTGCTCCCAAATTTACACTGTATAATGGAAAATGAGACCCTTATCATAATATCATATCATTTTATGTTTCTTTCTTAGACATTTCTCACGATGATGAAATTTTAATTGATCTATTTCCAAGAAGATTAAATGACTATGCACTTGATTGGTTTTACACTACCATTTTGTTTTATACATTTATTTTCACCTCTAGTTGATGATTTCTTGGCTCATTTTCAAATCTACATTTCTCAAAAATTTACATTTATATAATTAGCTAAAATACAAAAAAACATCTAATGAGTACATAAAATATTATGTGCTTTGGTTTAAGACTATGGTCACTATGATGACTTACCAAGCACTATATGGCAATTTACAAAATATTTAACAATATTTTAATTTCTATTTATGTATGTTAAAACTTAGAGCTATGAAAGAAATAATAATTAAAACTAAGCTATTTCTTAATATAAATAAAAACAAAAATATTAGATTATGCAAAGAGAAAGAATAATTACCTTCAAATACCAATAAAATAAATCTCATTTTTTGAGTGGTTTTGATCATGTGATGGGTGGATCATGGTTGTCAAGTATTCGTGTAAGCTTTCAACAATAATCATGTATGCAAAATAATGGGTAAGATGACAAAGATTTATCAAGATTTCTCAAGATTTTTCCCCAAGATCATCCTCTTGCAAGATATGTGAAAATGAAGGATAAAGGGTGTTTTTATATATTATTATATGGGTAAATGGATGGTTGGGATTAATATTTATTTTCATACAAATTTTAATTTTGGATGAATGATATTTGATCAATGAGTCAACTGATTTGATTACTATTTAATAAAGATGTTGAAGGAGTTGGTTGATTTAATGAGTTGGTCGATGTGATTTATTTATTTATTTTTATTAATTTATGTGTGCATAGAATTAGTTAGGAGTTTATTAATTAATTAATAGTGATTAGATAGTTAATTATTCATGGGGTGATGTTAGTGGGATTAAATGAAGTTATTATGTGATTGATGGATTAATTTATTTATGATGTTAGTGTGGGTTTTATGATATTGGGGAGGAATAATTATTGATGGATTGGATTATGATTTAAGGTGCTAGAATTAAATGAAGATAGGCACACCAAGGTGCCCAAAGTGGCATGTTGGTTAGGGAGATGCCATCAAGAGGGAATGCAGGGATGAAAGAACATATGGGTTCTCAAAATGAGAAGAGGGGTTAAAATGGTAGAATTAGGGACTAAAAAAAGGGTGGGGGTGAGTAAATAAGAGCTAGGGGGAAATTGAAATAATTTTTACCTTAACAAGTTAGAAAAATAGAGCTCTAACCTTCAAGAGATTATGAGGGAAAATGTCATGTATCCCCATACACAAGATTCAAAGTGAGAAAGTGAGAAAATATTGATGACTAGAGGGAGGCAGTAAACCATTAAGTGACACTCTTGATTGGAGTTTTTGAAAATTTTGATTATTTTTTCTAGGAGGAATATGTGTAGATGGAAATGTTATGAGGTAAAATTTTCTATTGATATTTTTGCTGATGCAAATAATGTTTGCATAGTAGGTTTTAGCATTTTGGCAAATTTTTAATGGTTTAGCATTTTTTTGAAACAAGTAGCATTTGAGTCAAAGTAGTGTCATTTTTTTGAAAATGAGAAGTGTTTCTTCTCTCATAGAATTTATGTTGAAATGTGTGATGTTTTTGATTGAATGGAATTTATATTAGATGAGTGACATATTTATATTGTTAGTAACAATTTGTAATTATAATGACATTTTTATAATTTTGAGATAAAATGATTAAATGTGCCATGTGTTTGGTGATTGCAAGAGCATCTACCAATGATTGTGGTATGGGAGAGGTGATAATAAATAATAATATTAGTAAGAGAGCTCAATACAAAGGAGTATAAATTATTTGAGGTAGTGGGAGTGTACCATATAGTGAGTATGGAAAATATTTAATCATATAAGACCTTATTGATAAATTTGGCAGAGATGGAATTCAAAGATGAGAAATTTTCATCTTCCAATTGAGGAGATGGAAATTCCTTTGGAGGATCTTACAATCCTACTATGAGAACAAATGGTGTATTGTAATGATACACCACCATAAGCATCAATTATGAAGGTGGTTAATTAGACTGATATTCTACTACAAGGATTAGATATATACTTGGATGATTGATTGGTTGAAGGGTTAGTAGAGATATTTCCCATAGTACTAATAGGGATTGTCAAAAACATATTTCATTATAAAAATATACATAAATACTTTATGATGGGTTTGGTAGATGTGGAAAACATGATGAAGGATGAAATGTTATTTTCATGGGGTCCCTATGTATTAATGTAGTTATAAAATAATTTTCACATAGTGTATTACATGGGAGGGAGGAGTATAAACACATATAATCTACTCTAAATAAGGGTATGGGAGTATATATATCTCAAGCATTCGATAGGGAAGTAGAGGTAGAGGGAGGATGACAAGCCGATGGTGCATGGCTGGATGATTATGATAGGTGGCCAACAAAAATACTTGGGAGATTTGAGATACTATTGGTGGCTAGTAGATGAGCTAAGACTAGAGGATATTACTTAGAAGCTATATAGATAGTTTGGGTTACTATGGTTAGAATATTTGTATCATATAGGGTATGCAAAAATGACATGTTATATTGTTAGTAGGTGATGCTATATTATTAAATGGTATAGGCCTGATAGGGTTCAATAGTAGTTTGTCATGCAGTAGGACATATTTATAGGGAAATATAATTTTTATCAAGTGAACCAAGAGAGATGGTAATGGGGTGCCCTTATTGACCATAGAGTGGTAGTTTCCATCTAGATGTCCCTATAGTGTATACAATGGGATACACAAAGAGATGTCATAAACATAGGGTGGACGATGGATACATGACATGGTGGGAGTAGATGAAGTTGATGAGGATGACCATCTTTGAGCATAGGTGAGGGACCTTACAAGATGTGATTTAGGGAATTTTATGAGCATAACTGTTGACGACTGGAAAGTGCACCCAGCGGTAGGAACACGGATTCCTGCCCTCTCCCCGCAACATGGAAACCCCTCTCTCGCTTGTGGGACGGCGAAGCAGGAGAGGAGAGTCTCTAGGTATGGGCTAGTTCCCTCTGATGTATCTTGTTATTTTCAGGTAATGCAAAATATAGGTATATAGGTATACTGGGGGGGATGAAAAGAGATAGAGAAAAAACATGAAAACAAACAACCTACTCTAAAAGAGGTGATACACCAAAAACAGGTGACCTTCCCACATCCACTCTCAAGATCAGACAAAAACATACATACACTCAGATCTGGCAGAAAAGACTAGGTCTCTGGGATGACAGGGAGGTTCTTATGGAAAGCACAAGAAACAGGGACTCACCAAGGTGTTGAGAAACACACACTGTAAGTGACCTCACCTGTTCTATACCTCCGAAACAGAACTCTACTCCTGGCAGCAGCAGACAGTGGCACTTTGTAGATCATAGGTTTACTGGTGTTGAACCTGTGAGAGTATCAAGAGACAATAACTAGACACAAATTAACATTCAATGCATACACTAAAAGATCCATCCAAATAGAGGTAAAAACTGTCTTTTATTGATTTAGGTGGAAAATTTGGAGAGCAGTGCTCTTTACAAAAGTGGGGAAGATCCTTAGAAAATGACTAAGTCCCTGTATTTATAGTAGAAGAGCCAAGAGAAGTTTCATTGGAAAGCGTAAAAACACTATTGATGACATCACAAATCTGCCAAGACCATGCTTGTTGCCTCGTTTTGCGTGTTGGTCTTCTCCTCCGGTGGCTGGGTGGGTTTTTTCTTGTGCACTGCAAGTGAAATTTGCCGCCCTGGTAGTGGGCAGCAGTTTTTCCACCCTTTGCATGAACTTCATGTAGGAATACCTACCGACGTCAGCCAATAATCTGTCGACGGCGGTAGTATTGCTGACGTCGGTTCCCCTAAGCTACCGACGTCGGCAAAATTGTGCTGTGGGTGGCCCTTTCAATTTCTCCACCATCAGGCGGGGTTTTCAATTTCGCCGCCATAGGGCGGGCTTTTTCAATTCGCCGCCATAGGCGGGCTTTTTTGACTTTTGTGTCTGCCTTTTTGCTGTCGACATCAGCGGTTCTGCCGACGTCGGTCTCTGTAAGGTGCCGACGATGGCAGTATTGCCGACGTCTGTCGATGTCCGCTTTTTCTTTGTGTTGTGGGTGGCGAATTTGCCACCCTCTGCATTTTCTTTGTAGGCGGGCTCATTTTACCCGCCCTTGTAGTGGGCGTTGATTTTGCCGCCCTCTGCATTTTTTTTGCCTCTCTTTTTTGACTAAGTGTTGAATGCTCCATTTTCTTCTCTTCTCTCGTGGACATTTGAAGACTCTCCCTTTCGCTGCCTTTCATGACCAATACTCTGCAACGGTGCTGTCGAAACCTAAAGGTAGACCTTGCAACCTAAAATGACTGGCCTGTAAAGCAGGTGTAGGAGGTGACTAGAATTTTGCCTGAGGGGCAAAATTGGGTCAACAAATTAGTGACTCAGAGGGGAAGCGTGCCTGCTATGCTTAGAATCCAGTTGCCTTGCACATCCATTGGGTGCGGAGTCGGATGGTATTTTAAAGATAGTTCACAACAGCTCAAAAAGACTCCAGAATCAAACTATACAAAATTTACCCCCATACAAAGGGAAACACACAAGGCTAAAAAAAACAACTACCTATGCAACTGCACTTAGGGAAAATAGGGAAAACAACTGAAAGTAAACTATTATATACAGCTAACCAGGAATGTTCGCATCCCTCCTAGATCGAAAGGAATATTTCTTAAGTCCTCTTCCTGGTGAAGAGACTTATCGTGATAGGCCAGTAGCTGAAAGAAAATGAGATTTGGTGACTTGCTTTTCCTGCCTGTCACCTGAGTTGGCTGGAAATTGAGGGGATCAAAATCGAACATGCCTCCAATATATACGTATTCTAATTGACCCTGGAGGCCTGTTAAATGCTGGTCCCTAGAATTGGTGCCCCTCACTAAGAAATCAATTGCTGCCAGTTTATCACCGTAAGCCTTTTGATCTGCACAATTCTTCTGCAATGTATCATGGTCTGATTTATTTCCCTCTACTTCGCTAAAAACTCTGTCAGACTCGTCCTCTACTTTCTCTTGGCCTTTTTGAAGAAGGGCAAATGTGGTGATGTCTAAAAGGGGCTCACAAAATGATTGCTCATCCCACAAGACTTCACTTTCCTGTTTAAAGCTCAGTTCTTCAAGGCATTCTTCTAAAAAGACAAACTTCTCCTTTTCCTCTTTGCTGATCAGGTTTTCTAGATTTTCAAAAATATTTTTTGGATCCTCCTCTAACTCAGGTTCTTCCATGTAGTCATCCCCATCAATACAGTAAGGAAGTTCATCGAATAGAGGAGAAGAGAGCTTACCATGCATTTGTTCCTCCTCGAATTGCTAGAACATCCGCATATACGCAAGGCCTGCATCTTCTCCACTACTGATAAGGTCATCACAAGGAGTATCAATGATGATTTCTTCTCTGTTGTCTCTCATAATAGCCTCATAAAGGACTGCAGATTGGATCTTTTGTTCCTCTCCTGCCTCTTGCAAAACAGGTTCTTCCTTGAGAAGGGGTGGAGTGGAGAAAGTAGGTGGAAAAGGGAACAGTCCTTGAGCTAGAATCGAATGATTCTCCTCTCTCCACTTAATCAGCACTTCATTCATATCAGGCACGGCTTGATAACTCTCTTGGAAATGTGTAGGTGGAGTGTGTTCAGGCATGGAATGTGCTGTTTGGTCTAAACCGTCCATCACACATTGACTAAGGAATTTCTTTTTAGACTCCAACTCTGCAATTCTCCTACTCAGATCTTCCTGGAAAAGCTTTTCTTGGAGGCTGCTAACGTCATCACAGGCAGGCACAACTTCAGCTTCTTCAAGGTTTTGAAAGAAACCTTGCTTTTCTTCTTCCTCTTTGCTGCCCCATGATTCTACTGTCTTCCCCCAATTCAGGATCTCTGAATTTGAATTTTGCTCCTATGAACAGGCAGCAACTTTGTTCTCCACGAGGTCCTCAGGCTCTTCTGCAAGGTCTAAAAAATTTAACTCTTTTTCAAGGAGTAACTTCATCCTAGCCTCTAAGTCTTCAATTTGTCTGGCTAGGTTTTCTTGGAAGAGTCTTTCTTGGAGGTGGCTAGCATGATCCTCTCTAAAGCTCTGAGCTGGTCCTTGACATTCTTTCCTCCAACTTGGAATTTGCACATCATGCTAAAAAACTTGGGGGGGCTGAAAAATGCAAGGA
The DNA here is from genome assembly GCA_037957365.1 of Torreya grandis. Taxonomy (NCBI): domain Eukaryota; kingdom Viridiplantae; phylum Streptophyta; class Pinopsida; order Cupressales; family Taxaceae; genus Torreya; species Torreya grandis. Next base: position 8,712,246 of record JARHVA010000029.1, read on the forward strand.
AAACACTGTTGGGGCGTTGGAGGAGCCTCTAGAAGAGGGACGTGCTGGCTAGTGGTATTGTTTTCGGTGGAAGATTCCTGATCTAAGGAGTTGAAAAGACTGATCTCTATGGGAGGTTGCTTTGATGCCATTTGGTGTTGGAAAGCCAGGCGCATGGGATTGGGAGGAGAAATATTTGATGAGTTGGAGTGAGCAAGTGCAATTTGGTAAATTGGATTTGGTGCGAAAGAGGGGGTTTTCTTTAGGTTAGGAAGGGGTACGCAAGGCTGGTTGCCTTGAATAGATGGATTTCTCCATTTTCTTACCTCTACCTTCATGGACTGTACGGCTTGTGCTTGCCTAAACAAGCACTCCTCTTTATACATCAGCTCCAGCTGATACTTGTGTTGCTCTTCCAATCTGTTGATTTCCATTGTTTGCTTCTCAAAATCCAACGCCATCTCCCTTATAGTTGTAGGGCAACTAGGAGAGCTACTTGAGGGGATTCCATAAATATTTTGAGTCTGATCGATATTATATGAAGGAGAACAAAATCCATGATTTTGTGCAAAAGAAGAATACATACAAGAAATAGATGATTTTTGGTGGCACCAGGATGCTTAACCAGCAGATTTACTTCGGAGTCGCCAGATGTTGAAGAAACTTGATTTGTTGTAACAAGACCAGCATCAATCCTGAAACTTTACTGCGTTAAAAAACTTGATCAAATATAGTCCCACCGGGCGTGCCAAAACTGTTGACGATTGGAAAGTGCACCTAGCGGCAGGAACACGGATTCCTGCCCTCTCCCCGCAACATGGAAACCCCTCTCTCGCCTGTGGGACGGTGAAGCAGGAGAGGAGAGTCTCTAGGTATGGGATAATTCCCTCTGATGTATCTTGTTTGTTTCAGGTAATGCAAAATATAGGTATATAGGTATACTGGGGGGGATGAAAAGAGATAGAGAAAAAAAATGAAAACAAACAACCTACTCTAAAAGAGGTGATACACCAAAAATAGGTGACCTTCCCACATCCACTCTCAAGATCAGACAAAAACATACATACACTCAGATCTGGCAGAAAAGACCAAGTCTCTGGGATGACAGGGAGGTTCTTATGGAAAGCACAAGAAACAGGGACTCACCAAGGTGCTGAGAAACACACACTGTAAGTGACCTCACCTGTTCTATACCTCCGAAATAGAACTCTACTCCTGGCAGCAGCAGACAGTGGCGCTTTGTAGATCACAAGTTTACTGGTGTTGAACCTGTGAGAGCATCAAGAGACAATAACTAGACACAGATTAACATTCAATGCATACACTGAAAGATCCATCCAAATAGAGGTAAAAACTGTCTTTTATTGATTCAGGTGGAAAATTTGGAGAGCAGTGCTCTTTACAAAAGTGGGGAAGATCCTTAGAAAATGACTAAGTCCCTGTATTTATAATAGAAGAGCCAAGAGAATTTTCATTGGAAAGCGTAAAAACACTATTGATGACATCACAAATCTGCCAAGACCATGCTTGTTGCCTTGTTTTGTGTGCTGGTCTTCTCCTCCGGTGGCTGGGTGGGTTTTTTCTTGTGCACTGCAAGTGAAATTTGCCACCCTGGTAGTGGGTGGCAGTTTTGCCACCCTTTGCATGAACTTCATATAGGAATACCTGTCGAAGTCGGCTGATAATCTGCCGATGGTGGCAGTATTGCCGACATCAGTTCCCTTAAGCTGCCGACGTCGGCAGAATTGTGCTGTGGGTGGCCCTTTCAATTTCTCCACCATCGGGTGGGGTTTTCAATTTCGCCGCCATAGGGCGGGCTTTTTCAATTCGCCGCCATAGGCGAGCTTTTTTGACTTTTGTGCCTACCTTTTTGCTATCGACGTCGGTGGTTCTGCCGACGTCGGTCTCTGTAAGGTGCCGACGATGGCAGTATTGCCGACGTCGGCTGATGTCCGCTTTTTCTTTGTGTTGTGGGTGGCGAATTTGCCGCCCTCTGCATTTTCTTTGTAGGCGGGCTCATTTTACCTGCCCTTGTAGTGGGCAGCAATTTTTCCGCCCTCTACATTTTTTCTGCCTCTCTTTTTTGACTAAGTGTTGAACGCTCCATTTTCTTCTCTTCTCTCGTGGACGTTTGAAGACTCTCCCTTTCGCTGCCTTTCATGACCAATACTCTGCAACAGCGTTGTTGAAACCTGAAGGTGGACCTTGCAACCCGAAATGACTGGCCTATAAATCAGGTGTAGGAGGTGACCGGAATTTTGCCTGAGGGGCAAAATTGGGTCAACAATAACCTCAAAGGATTTGATGATAAAAGGTGCAAGGGAGAGGGGATATGAGAGATGGTGATAGGGAGTCTAGAGGAGAGTATCATGGTGATGGAGATGGAGTTGGGTCTTTATTTTTGATGGAGATAGGAATTGATGGATCTGAGCCTTCAATGTCAATGGGAAAATGTAGTGATGGGACCGAGCCTTTGAGGTCTAGAGTGAAAGGGGATGAGGTGTTAGAGACCCTCCAAAGGAAGATCACAATGAGGGAGACAAAGTTAGTAGGGATGAGGGGAGAGGTAGAGAGGAGGTAGTTCACCCATTAGGCTCATCTAATAGCTAGAGATAAAAATATAACTCCACTAAAATTTGAACTAGAGTGGATGAGGATGGAGTTGGAGAGGAAAGAGTCCACATATAATTTTAGTTAGCAGTGAGAGATACAGAGCTAGGGTAGGTGAAAGTGAATATTTAAAAGGTGCAGAGTCAGAGGGACTTGGCCTAATCACTACTTATACCCTAGGGCTTGGGACATGCATTCATGAACTTGATGAAGGTGATGAGGGAGGCTCAATATTTTAGATAGTTGTACGAGCAAGCTATCCTTCAAAACATAGAGCATCATATTTTATAGATCAAATAAGTGAGTGGATAGGGGGATCATCAAATGGATCAACTTACTCAGTGGGAGATTATCCTAGGAGAGGTCCACCACCAAGAGTGTAACCATTGAGATCCATAATGATAGTTGATGGACATACTATGATTTTTTTTCTATATATTATGAGATTGATGGATTGTTTACTTGTACACATTCATTTATATATATAGTGATTTTATTAGTTTCAATCTCTCTCATGTGTCTCATGTGATGATACTTTATGTTTATGCAGGTTTTATATTTTTATAGATGTATGTTATTATGTGATGTGATGGATGGATTGAAATTCATGATATTTTGTTTATGATGCACACTTAGTCAGTGAGAATGAATGTTATTTATGGGTAGTTAGAATGAATTTTAAGGAATGAATGTGATGATGTGATGGGATGCTAGTTAGAATGAATGTTTAGGAATCATGTGATGATGAATGATGCTAATGTTGTATGAAATTCAAAATGTTTAAACAACCTAATATTTAATATAACATATAACAAGATGTTCCATGATATGAAAAACCACGATGACATTGTTGTAATATGCATTAGGACTGACATAGACATAACAAATAAGAAAACACATAAATAATTAATAATAAACACAAATAATTAATAATGACACATACAAAAACTAAAAAGAAATAAGCAAAATATGTTTTATCCCTTATTAATTTAAGAACCCAATAGTGTATGATAATGATAGCTTTTTTTAATCCCAAGCAATAATATGTGTGATGGGGTTGGATTGAAAATGATGTATCTAGAGAAAGCTATAATGATTTGTTAAAAATTTGATCAAGCATTTTAACAAGACTAAGGACAAGACAAAATGGTTTTTTGGGTTTTTTAATAGTTTTTGGACCAATGACGAGACTAAAAACAAAAGTAAAAATAGTTATAGCATTGAGTATGGTGGGAGAAGTGGATGGAATGGTTGAGAAATTCAAGATGAAACCTACAAGGAATATGTTGCCTAGGATCTGTGTGCCTAATAATCCATGTGTCATTTTGATGTTACACTAAAATGTGACTCAAATGTGTTATGAAGAATATATAATGCACCAAGATATTTTTAAAATAAATTTCAAGACCTCTTCTATATATTTGTCAAGATCAAAAGGAGGGAGGAAAATAGACATGATGGTACGATTATGGGGATGGTCTAGGATGTTTAGGGTTGAATGGAGTGGGCCTGCCCCCAAGTGTAGGGTACTTGTAGATAACATATTTACACATGACACTATAAACTCATTTTCATTAGGTTACTTTCATAAGGTGCTATAAGAATGGTTTTCTTCTTTGGATGATTTTTTATTTTTTCAAATTTTGATATTTGCAATAACATTAGATCCATCAAGTATAGAAGTGTTGGAACAATGATATTTGTAGGGTTACATTTTGGCCCACATTTTTTATAATTAAAATAAATAATATATATATAAGTATAGAAGTGTTGGAATAATGATATCTATAGGGTTAAAATATGGCCCACATTTTTTTATAAATAATATATATATTTTATTGGGTAAATAACCTAGTTTTATAGGGGTCTAAGAACCATGAAAGTATTATATAAAAAGAGCAATAGGCTAATCCATGACCAAATAACAAAAACAATAAAAACTAACTATAACATACCAAAAGCAGGGAAAAATAATAACATAAAAAGATTAGAAGGGGGGCCCCTTCAGTGCTTCCTTCTCCTCCTTGGTATCTTATCTAGAATACCCTACTTGATCTTGGAGGCCTTTGCCCTCGTACAATTTCTAGGTCCTTCTATTGCATCACCTAAAAGAATCATGTGTGGCCTCTTTTGGCCTTGAACCTATAGGGGTGTATTCTTAATGGGGGTCAATTTGGGGGAACCAAGGGGGTTTATATGAACTTTGGTAACTATTTTATAGGGGTCTAATTAATCTTAGTGGATTTAATAAAAGACTACATAGTCAATTCAACCTACCTATGTAGGGTGTTCTACTCTTGTATAAGGTTAGCAATGGTCAAACCAGCCTCCTGCACTTTGTTATTAAAGCTCTCTAGTTGTTCCTTGTTATTTTTTAGCTCCTCAAGAAAAATAAAATTTCCCTTTCGGACAACCTTCATAGAAGTTCCCTCATCTAGGAAGATCATCTTGGGTTTGAGGACAAATATCTTTAAGGGAAGGTCTTCAATAGCGGTTTTAAATAGACTGGCTTAGGGAGTGCTCGAAGATGGGTGATAGGATCCTGAGGTGGGGTCATCCTCTAGGGAGTAATCTTTAGTGGATGATCCCCCTGAGGGTCATCCCTCCCTTGTAGAGTTTGACCATGCTTGACAAGCAACATAATAAGCCCCTAGTGTAGAATAGGGTTGGAATCATTAACTTGGTGAGCCAAGGTAGTACATTCTAGTGAATTTAGCATGTATAATGATAGGTTGATCTTATAGCCTAGAAAGTGGTTTAATAATAAAAATGATGAGAAAAGATCAGGTTATGTTTACCCTCTAAGGTAATGTATCTCATTACCTAAAGACATAGTTCTAGCCAATGTTGTGGAATGTCTACTTGGGGGAAACTCTTCTTATTGGTCTTCATGACCTCATTTGTGTAAAAAAATCACTAAAGGAGCTCCTAAATTTTGGTCTAATCATTGAAGACATTTGTCCCCTCATAGGACATCCCAATAGCCTCCCCAATAAAATACTCCATGACTGTGATCTTTATGCCCTGAATTACCACTGTGCACTTGTTCCATGTAGTGATGAAATCCCAGGCGACATTGATGTCATGCTCAGTAATTATCACCATATATTAATTATTTTTACATAATCAAATATTTAAAAATTGGTTATGTGAGTAATATCTAGACATCTTGTGATAGAATTTATAATTGTAAGTATGTGAATTATAAATATAATTTAAAAAATAGTTAAACTAAAAATATAACATAAATATATATTATATATAGTATATATATTATAAAATATATATCTTTGATATATATTAATATATTATTAAAAACAAATAATTTTTGTTGTTTTTTTATTTATTAAAAATAAAGGGAAAAAAGCAAAAAAATGAATGAATAATACCCTGAGTGTGTTATAAAAATTATTAAGCCTTCTTTTTATTTTACTAACACTATCCTATAACCCTAAATATTTATTATAGTAATTTTATTTTACTATGTTAAGATAAAGTTAAAGAGCAAGTATTTTTTACAGTAATTTTTTTTTATCCCATATATTATTATAGTAATTTTATTTTACTATGTTAAGTTAAAGAGCAAGTATTCTTTATGATATATATATTTTTTACTCTAAATATTTATTATTATAATTTTATTTAAAGCAAATATTCTTTATAGTATTTTTTTTTTAAACTTAAATATTTATTATAGTAGTTTTATTTTACTATGTTAAAGTAAGTTGAGTTAAAAAGTAAGTATTATTTTTTGGTAATTTTTTTCAATGTTATGTTAAAGGTTTTCACGCACATCTTTTTATTAGCCTTAAAATATTTTATTATAGTAATTTTAATTTAATAAAATATTCAAAGAATGAATTACTATTATGACAATTATTTAATATGAGTTTTATATTTCAAAACATGTGTTTATTTAAGTGAAAATTTAAGTATTATTGAGAGTGTCAAGCCTTAAATATTAAAATTTTATATTAAGTAGAATTTATAATTTTATTTTTCAAAGAGCTATCCTTCAAAAAATTTTGCATTGATAGGTTTGGTTATATTTACATTTCAGCCATGACAAATAAGGAAATTTAATTTTTCATTGTCGATCCTCAAAAAAGGAGATTGGACTAATATTTTTTCCTAGCACTCTTACCTCTTAAAGCTCAAAGCATGCATAATTGATTTTTCATTTAAAAGTGATAGTGGATATTTGATTAAAGATAAAGTATTCATTCTAGCATGCTTAAAAGTGTATTTAAAAATAATATTTAACATTTTCTCTTTTTGGTCAATCTTTATTTATCATTGAATTAAAACTATATGTATTATATTATACATGCATAAACATATGCATTAACAATTTTATCTATATTGATTAGACACAAAAAGGTGTGTAAAAATTTATGTACATCCTTTAATTTTGATTATTTGTTGTAAAGTATTATAGTTGTAATAAAATGGCCTCCCAAAACTTCAGTATGGATAAGTTACAAATGTTAAATGGGATTAACTATAACATTTAGAAGATCCATATTAAATCTAAATTTATGGCTATAAAATAATGGAGTGTTATTAATGGGACTAAGAAAACTTCATCTAAGAGACATGTGATAATTGAAAATATAAATGCTTATCAAAATAAATCTCAAGAAGTTATGTTGATCATTCTAAGGAGTGATAAGGATGAATCCTAATCCATCTTAGTATTCAAGAATCTCATAGTAAACTTATTCTTGAACTCATGACAACCCCTATAAAAGGTAATGAAAAAGTTGTTAATCTTATTATTAAAATTAAAAACATCAAATCATAGCTAGATAGATGTAATTATAATTTAATTCAAGATCAGCTTATCTATTTTAAATATTCATGAAAATTTTTGAAAATTTATTTCCATTCTTAACTCTATATATCAAACAGAACAAAACATCCCTGACCTCACTACCCTTTTGGCTCTTCTCATTTAAGAATAAAAAGTAATGATGAATTTTGATTCTAAATAGAATGCCACTCAAACATATCTGATTCAAAACAATGTTTCAAAAAATAATTAAAACTATAAACTGAAGTCAAAATTCTAATAAAAACCATCCAATAATAAGGATGAGAATAATAAACTTGTAAATAGTAACTATAAAGTCAAATTTAATAGGAATTGTAAACTCTATGATAAATTTGGTCATAAAAAGGAAGATTGATATAAAAATAAAAATGGACCAAATTATAAAATCCCTAAAAATAAAAAAGGGAATAATTTTTATCATTAAAATTAACATAAAAACCAAAATCATAATCAAAATGACAATCATGATCAGAATTTTAATACTGTTGCTCTTTATGCTACTTTATTTATTTCTAATAATAATAAATAGATTTTAGATAGTGCTATTTTTTATCACATGACATGCTTGATTAACATTTTATTTGACACTAAAAATATATTTGAAATGATATATTTAGATGATAATTCATTTTTAGAAGGAACTAAATTAGGTAAAACAAAAGTTTGCAAATGGATTCTTGAATGACATTTTTTATGTTCCTAAACTTAAAAAAATATTTTATCCTATTTGCAGTGTACACATGTTAATTTCATTATAATACTTATTAATTATAAGTGGTTCATTAAAAATTAATTTAGTTCTATAATTATTAAAGGTATTCAAAAGAATGGTATTTATATTTTTATTGATTTTTCTTTTGCATCTTATCTCCCCTCTCAAATTAAAAATGAATCTCAATTATAGCACACAAGATTTGGACATGTTAATTTTAAGAATCTTTGTGATACATAAAGACATAATATTTAAATATAATTAAATTAAATTAAATTAAATCATTAAATGTGTGTAGGTTTCTTGTGCATTATGCAACACACTCAACCTTTACACAAATGATATGATGCAAACTCCTCTCATCCTTTATAGTTTATTAATAGAGATGTTATAGGACCACTTTAAGTTGCATATCTTAATGGATATTTATATGTTTTAAATTTTATTTATGATCACATGAGAATGATTTATATTTATTTGATAAATAAAAAAATTGAAGTGTTCCCTAAATTTAAAGAATTTAATATTTTTATTGAAAAATATTGTAAACTAAAAATTAAGAGATTAAGAAATGATAATGACTGTGAGTACATTAATAAATATTTCAATTCATTTTACATTTCATGTGGTATTAAAAGAGAGTTAAAAACTCTCTATTATTCACAACAAAATATAATTGTTGAGACGAAACACATGACTATTCTAAAAATAACTAGAACTATGTTGCATTCAACAAGTGTTCCTAAGGTTATTTGGACCGAAGCCATGAACAATGCTATACATATTATTAATAGAGTTCATACTAAATATTTACATCTTTCTACTCCTCTAAAAAAATGGTCAAATAAAAAACTAAGTGTTGCTCATCTTAGGATATTTGGAAGTCTGCTTCTATTTCTATTCTTAAAGTCAAAAGAAAGAAACTTGATCCTACCTCATACTCTTTAATTTTCATAGGTTATGGGGGAATAACTAAAGGATTAAGGGTATATGATCCATCTAAATGATAAATTTTTAAAAACATGAATGTTAAAATTCTTGAAAAATATTTTTGTGAGCCTTTTATATAACCGTCTCAAGTTTCATCTTATGAAGACTCAAACACTTCTATTCATCATTATGAAGAAACATATGCCTTAGAGGAAAATGATCCAAATTTAGATAATTTTGAGTTTTAGAGGAGGACTTCTTCATTTTTTATTCAATCCAAAAAACTTAAATGGGTTAAATCCTTAATCCAATGATATAATCTTAAAAATATTAATAAAATGATTATAAGCAAACATAGTTATCATGATTTAATGACTCTTTATGAATATGAACCACAATATTTTGAGAAAGTCATTTAAGATGATAGATGAAAAGATACTAAGCAATCTAAATATAGATTATTAATTAAAAATGTTAAGTAAATATATTGGATATGAAGGTTGTCAGAATAAATCTATATGGGTGTCTCTCATAGTATAATTTTTTTTTGATAGTCAAATTTGTATAGTGCTGGCTAAACATATAGTTCAACACTAAAGAACAAAGCATATTGAAGTTAATGTGCACTTTATTTAATAGAAAATCCTTAATAGTGATATTGACTTATTTTATTATCCTACAGATGATCAAGTGATAGATATTTTCACAAAACCACTATGTACCATAACATTTTATAAATTAAAAATAATGCTTAGCTTCTCAAAAATGCCATTGAGGGGGAGTGTGCATGAGAATATCACCTCCTAACAAACATGTGTTTCTTTTAATCTCTATACTTATTCTCTATTGCAATAGCATTGTAAAAAGTCACTCTATGTGATTTTTAAATAAAATCCATCCTATGTGAGTTTACAATGTATCCAATAATCAGGCATGTTTTGTAATGGAGGTCATTATGTTATAAAAGGCTCCACTGTTGGTAAGATTATCGATGAGAAATTTTAAGATGTAGTTTCATTATCATTCTAGCCTAAATCACCCTATGTTATTTATGGATTCTAATTCCTTTTGTATAAAAAGGTGATATTGGAATGATGAAGGTATTTAAATCCTTCAAGTATTATATTCTAGTCTAAACTTAGCATGGATGATTTATGGATGGTGATTACTTTTGTATAAAAAGGTGACTATGGCATGTATCCCCACTAATAATTAAGGAAGATATTTGGAACAATAATATTTATAGGGTTACATTACATCCCACATTGTTTCATAAATCAAATAAAATATATATTTGTTATTTACACACAATCAAATATTTAAAAATTAGTTGTACAAGTAATAAATTATTATGTTTAATTTAAAATAGGTGGATTGGTTTGTTGTAATTGTCCAAACCCCTTATAAAGGTATTTAACCTTTGGTGAGACATCATATCACAATTATTAAAACATCATGTTTTATAGGAGTGGTGGTCTTCAAATATTTTTTGAAGAACTACGAATAAGTGAGGTGAAGAATGAATTTTTTGGATCTGTAAATGTTTCTCAAATTATGGAATAAGTTTTGTGGGTTTTTTACCTCGTTGAGGTTTTCCCATGTTCAAACCGTGTAATATTCCATCTCTTTGTTTCCTAAATTATTTAATTATCATTACAAGTTATGTATTTAATTATTTTATTTATTTATTTGTCATTCATTTTTAAAAAATATTTAATTCCTTTTACTGGTTATTATGAAAAAAAGTGCATGAGATGCATAATTTTCATTAGTTCATTGATATCCTATCCATATTGTATGGCCAAATTGTATGTTCCTGACCCAAATTTGGTGATGATGACAAAGGGACCTAGTCAGTTAGGCTCAAACTTGCCTTTCTTTTTAGGGTCCTTATTTGTGTTTTTTGATTTTTTATTAGGATGAGGTCATCAATTTCAAACTCTCTAGATTTTATATGATTGTTGTAGATTATTCATAACCTATTCTGATATGATTTCAAGTGATATAACATAATGAGCTGGTTTTCATCAAGAATTTCCAATTTGTGGAGTTGGGTAACTATATATTCATCATTATCAATCATATCTTGCAATTAAATACATAAAGAGGATAACTTGATCTCAATGGGTAAGATGGATTAAAATCCAAAGACAAGGGAATAAATAATTTACCCTATGGATGTGCAAATACTGGTACAATAAGCCCATAAGGTAGGATAAATTTGAAGATGCCAATCACAATCAATGTCATTGTCAATCATTTTAAGGATTTTAGTGAGGTTTTATTAGAAGCTTAGGCTTGGACATTACCTTGAGAGGGTAATAAGACATGAAATAATTATGTTTGATATAGAATTGGTTATAAATGACTTTGAATTATTTATTTTTGAAGGAATTTCCATTATCAATAATGATGGATAAATGGTTACTAGAATGAAAAATGAGGTGATTAAGGATGAACTTGGATATTTGTTTGATGATTACATATGTTAGAGGGATGGATTATATCCATTTGGTAAAGTAATTATTAGTTGTGATGATGTGTTTTTGGCCACTAGAAGAATCACTATTTATCTTTCCAATAATATTGATCCTCCAAATAGATAAGGGCCATAGAGTTATGATTGGCTACAATGCTTGGGAAGGTGCATGGATGAGGTATCTATGCTTCTGATAGGCTATACATTTTTTGACACACTAAAACTTATTTTTCCATTGTAGGTTAGTAGTATCATGTTCTGAGAAGTTTCTTTGCTAGGACCATGCCGCTGGTGTAAAATCCATACATTATGTCATGAACTTCCTTGATCATTGAGTTGAATTATTCCAAATTTAAAAATATTAATAAGTTACCATTATAACCCTTAAGATAGAGGGTGATACCATGGAGGGTAAATTGGGAGGAACATTGGATGAAGGATTTTATTCAATTTCATGAATGATTGATAGGGAGGATTTAGTCATGGAGGTAAATGTAAATGTCTTGATAAAGGAGAATTTTGACCAAAAATTTCACATACCATTTCAGATTTGGGGACATCAAATGCTAAGATCATGAGTTGTTCAACCAAAAACTGACATTGTTTGATATCATTTATATATCAAGGAGAGAACTAATGGTAGCCATGGTATTTTAAGATTTATTGCTTACACAAAGGACTTCAAATTTGATGTGAATAAAGTATTATTTTAAGCTATAAACCATTATTTTATTTGGGATGAGTTTATTGTCTTCATCCTAGTACTCATCACTAATTTATTTGATGATGGGTTGAGAGTCACCACATATTGACAAATGATGAATGTTCTATTGTATTAGTATTTTAAGGCTCAAGATGAGGGCTTTATATTCAATGATGTTGTTAGTGCAAGGAAACTCAAATTTGAATGATTTAGGGATGAGATCACCCTATGTTATAAGGAACAAGATGTATGCCCTCGATCTATGTGTGGTGAAGGATAAATTAAAGTAAAGTTTCCATTCAGGTGAATCTTCAAGAGATAAAATGGATTAATTTTGAAAGCCAATGATTAAAGGCTAACTGTATAATAATATTTCTTCTACCTAATGATCTACAAGGATCTATCACTTTATATCCTTCTGATTCACATAATTGATGTTAAAATCACTGAGTAACATGACCCATTTTTCCATTCTACCTATTAGAGTTGATCTTGATATAAGATACTTGAGAGGATCAACTTGAGTTTAGTTTTATTGTTGAGCATATAGTGTCATAGTTATTTAGAGGCAAAAAAAATAGTTAGGCATGCCTTCTTGATTTGGGTGTAATTAAGTTTATATACTACCAAAGTTTTACTTAGATAATAAATAACTCATTATTTTACTTGATCATCATGTAGAGCCAAAAAGGATCCTGAGGCAAATTATGTTGTTGAGATGTAAAGTAACAGAGGTTCCCCCAAGGTAGGTGGAAATATCACTAGTGGATTTGAAAGATATTATTTAATTTTTTTCAAGAGCCTATTGACATCCTTCATTCTAATGAAAAATGTTTTATTTTTTAAGAGATGTGTAAATGGATGACATTTATCTGCAAGTTATGAGATGAGTCTTCTAATTGGTTGAATTATTACTTGTAAATTATGTAGTTGTTTGAGGTTTTTAGGAGGAGGCATTTATGAAATGGATTTGACATTTTAAGGATTAACTTCAATTCCTCTTCTGGACAATAAATCCTAAAAACTTTCCTAATGTGATGCCAAAGACACACTTTTTAGGATTTAGACCATTGATCAAATTTAAAGGGTTTGCCTTAATTTCAAGTTAAAGGGTTTTTATTCATCCAATACTTTGATGATGAAAAGTTATAATAAATAGTTACTCTTTGATTGAAAATAGTAAATTAAATACATACGTCACTAAAAGCATGGACTTTGAAGCTACATGTGTGAATCTAGAGTTATTTTTATATTGATTCCAAAGCTATTTTTCTATGGAATCTAGAACTGCTTGTTAATGAGGCCATAATATGTCTCATTTTTATTAATAAGTAATGCCATTTTTTATTTGATAAATTAAGTTTTAAAGTGGATTTATATGTGATTTAAGAGCATATGGTTTGTTTAAGGTAAAATATAGGATATATATCTGGTCTATTCTTTAGAAGTTATTGTAATCTAAATTGTTGATGTTTTTTAATAATTATTGGGAAATAGATGCAAAAAATTGTAATGCAGATTGGAGAGGATTATTAATAAAAATATTATAAAAAAATAAATAATGGAGACTTTTTAAAGTGGCTATAGAGTCCTACAACAACTTTAGATTCCCATACAATACTCATTTTAGAGATGAACAACAACTTTGGAGACCAATAAATACTATCTCTAAAGATGAAAAATAGCTCCAAAGACCAATATAAACTAGATTTAGAGATGAATATTAGTGCTAGATACCAATATAAAATATCTCTAAAAATGAAAAACAACTTTGAGAATCTTGATAAAAACTAGCTCCAAAAATGAGTAGTAACTCCAGAGATGAACATCAACTCTAGAGACCAATATAAACTAGCTTTGGATATGAACACTAGCTTTAGAGACCAATAAAAAATAATTTAAAAGATGAAAGACAACTCCAAAGAGCAAGAGAGGTAGCTTTAGAGATGAACGACTCCAAAGACAAATAAAAATTGGCTCTATAGATGAATGAAAACTCTAGAGACTAATAGAAACTAGCTCTAAAGATGAAGAGTAGCTCTAACGACCAAAAAAAACTAGCTTCATAGCTGAAAAACAACTCCAAAGACTAATAGAAATTATCTCTAGATATGAACAATAGATCTAGAGACTAATATAAACTAGTTAGATAGAGATGAACAACAACTCTAAAGGCCAATAAAAACTAGCTTGAGAGATGAACAACAAGTCTAGAGACCAATACAAACTATCTCTCGAGATGTAAAATAGATTCAAAGATATAAAATAGTCCTATAGGCAACATCTTAGTATCCTACATGTAGTTCCCAAGTATCCTACAATCAGCTCATGCGTTTACATTAAATTAGCTCTCGAGTGTCCATCCATAAAGCTCTAAAAAGGAATGCAATTGTATTTTTGGAATAATTTTTGTAAAGCTATATTTATTATTTATAATAATGGACATTTTTAGAAGTAAGCATGGTATTTATAGTATTTCAAATACTATGGATATCTTAGTAAAAATGCAAATGGGAGTAGTTCTAATGCAAATTAGTTGGTAGTAAATTCAAAACAATATGTTGTGATACTAATTTATTATAAATATAGAATCTTTGATACCACTTTCTTTGATAAATATTAAAACACAAAAAAATAAAACATATATTTATTTAACTTATATAGTTGGTTACAAAATTTTATTAAAAAATTTCCTTCTAAGACTACAACTATTGTTGTGTTTTTTTATGTTATATTCTTCTATTTCAAACTATTGTACTAGTGGATCTATTGGACTAGTGGAAGAGGCTTTAATGATTTTATATTCTTCCATTCATCATACATAACATTCCAATCTAACTCATTTAAGAATAAGGTGCCTAAAAGGAGAGAAATATTAACATATCTAATATGTTCAAAGAAAATCTAGTTCTATCATCATTATTTATTCTAGTTACCTCTTTCACATACTACCACATTCATTAGAATAACAATAATATATTTCTACAGCTTCATTAAACATGTAAAAAATTCAAACCATTCAAGTTCATCCCCATAAAAATCCCATGCTCCAAACATATGTTTTTTTGGGTATGATTTATAAATAGTACAAACAAATTCATCCACCTCACCTAAACATTTGATAATATCTATAAAAGGTGAGTTCCCAAGACTAAATTTTTCACATAAACATGTTAACCATTTTTTTTTTATAGTATCCATCATCCATCTCATCATAATAATTATGAGGGCTGAAAAACATAACAACATTAAATATAGATAAATCTTTGAAACTTGTATCTAGAGAGTCAACAAGCTTCACTGTAATTTTTTTTCCCAATACAATGCAATCATCAAGTGTCCTTAAATATTTTTGAGTTATAAAATCTTTCAAACCTTTATAGATGTACATGTAATGTAATTGTTCCATATGTAAACTCAGGAGTTCCTCTTTATGCTATATTTAAAAAATATGAAATATGTATTGTACCTAACCAAAATATGTCTCTTTGAAATCACCTACAAAGCATGTTAGTAGTAAAATCTGAATTAGTGACAATGGAATTAATTTCAACATGATCCTATTTAAAAAATTTATTCAAATTATTTAACTCAATAAACATGTCCCCATGTAAATGGATACAAAATTGAACTTGAAAAATTCTTTCTAAATCATACATATTTTTATCCTCTAACTCCCATTATTTCAACAAAGAAGGCATGAGTATTAAAAGCCTTTCCATGAACATACATGCATGCATGCATACATACATACGTACGTATGTACGTACGTACATACATACATACGTACATACATACATACATACATACATACATACATACACACACACACACACACACACACACACACACACACACACACACACACACACACACACACACACACACACACACACACACACACACACACACACACACACACACACACACACACACACACACATATAAACTCTCTTAATGCTCCATGTCATCTAGCATAGTTCCCAAGCCACAAGTAAAATTTGTTTGTAAATTTGTCAATAAATTGTAGCTCTAGAAAATAATATGAAGCAATATTTGATACTAATGTTTCTTGATGAGATATGCAATGAATATATAATAAATAAGGAACATATTGAATAATTTTAATAGATAAACCTTCATAGATACCCCTCATAGTAGAATCCCTATCAAATCCAAATCTAATGAAATTCATCAAGGATAAATTCATGTCTGCTAAAAGAGTTATCATAACATCATAGATATATTGAGTTGTTCCATCCTTTATTTGAAGGAGGTGTATACATTTTTTTATACGTTGACCTCTTCCTTCATTTGTCAAATATGTAATATAAACTATCAAATGTTATTCCATAGTCTGATTAGTACTTTCATCAACTAAAATTGATAAAAAAGGACAAAGGAATCTCATCTTTTAAATTTTTCCAATATTACTCCTTTGTAACTTGTAGAAACTCTTTTCCAGATGTCGTATTTGTATATGCAAAGTATCCATCTATTAGAGGCATGTGTGGATTAAATTTATACCTATTCAAGTCATAAATTGGCTTATAGAGTTCTAAAGGTAAATCATGATTGGAAACAAAATACATTTTTTTCAATAATTTATATGATTCTATCCTTCTCAACATCTACCATTACTTCTACATGTTTTTTAATTGGAATACTAATTAATTTTTTTTCTCCCTCCAAAAGTTGTAAATCAAATTTATTAGGCTCTGATTCTACATGGATTCTTAGACCATTGAATTGAAGGGTGGTACTCCCATCTTTAGAAAATGAAGTTTCTCTCTTATATTTTACACACCAAGAAAACTTTATCCTTTAAATGCAATTGCAATATTTAACAACATAAGCCCATATAAATATTATTTTCCATTTGGACTTGAATCTTCTTTTCTATTTCTTTGATGCTCATTTCTCTTCTTTATTTTTTTATCCATTTGATTCATAGTCTCATTCATTTAGATGGACATCAAAGTTTTAATTTTATGAATGAAATTATTGATTATAATCTTGAGGGATATGAAAGGAATCATCAAGTGATAGTTGTTTTTATCCTTGTTAGGAAAACCAATGGAAGCCATTTTCTCATAATTTATACCTATACAATGAAAAAATTAAAATAAATATAAAATTAAAAAATATATAATTGCATAGATTTATTAGAGATGTGAAACCCTATTAAAAAATTATAGTGAAAACTCAACATGCACTAGGAAACTAGAGATAGTAGAGGGAGTTCTGTACATTTGTCACAATGACCACAATCTAGAAGAAACTCATGCACAATAAATATTTGTTAAATAAGATTTTTTAGATGAGGTTAGGGTAGCCTAAGATGGATAAGGGATTAATTAAGTTAATATAAAATGATGGTTTGATGCCTCCCTCTTTATGAGGAACCCCAAGAGCCTCAACCAATTTATAAAATTTGGGTGGAGTGCAGCCTCCCAAGTGATTAAAAGGTGAATGCATTCTCTCAACTAGTAGGTAGGGGGAAATTATGAACTTCAATTATTTAAAATTAATAGAATAAGAAGAAAATTTAATGTCCTTTGGTTATCAAAGTAGGTCAATGAAAGTCACACAAAAGTGCATCTACTTATAATTGACTAATAAAATAATCTTAGATGTGTAAAATAATACTAAAGTAAAGAAAACATAAGTAGGGTAAATAAAAAATACTTATGAGATGGAAAAGTGTATTAGGGATAGGTGTGTGAGTGATGTCAAGTTAAAAATTTCAATGAATAAATTAAAAGACAAAGGGCATGGTGGCATTTTACATAAAACTAGGTATATGAGAGTGATGAGGTTGGCAAGGGAAGACAAACCTATTTTACAAACCTTTTCCTAAAACTTCTCAAGCTCTGACAAGTATCCATACTTCTACTATTAGCGAAAGAGATCTAATATATGGAAAATAATTTGATATTATTTATGCTCTTAAAGTTACAAGTGAGTTCGAGTTTGTGCTAAAGACATTATTATAGATTTAGATCCCTCTGATTGATATACCATGTATTAAAGTTTTAAACATACTTAAAATTCATATGAGATTTATTCCAATGTTCACATGCATGATTGTAAAGAATGATAAAAATATATTTCAAAAACCTGAATCCAACTGTCAATGCTATCACTAATGAATCAACGACCCCCAATACCTGATAGCATGCTAGTTTGCCACCAATCATAAGTTTTTTATAGCTATTTGATGAAATAGCCCTTATTTTATAATTTATTAAAAAATAATACTTTTATTATGATATTTAAATTCTATTTTTTTCTATTTTTTAGATGGTCTATTTTTAAATTTTAATTATGAGAAGGGTTATAACCCCTTAGATGGGCTGTGACATGTTCAATTTTAGTTGCTAATTCAGATGGACCTTGTATTCTAGAAAATTATTGTA
This sequence comes from Torreya grandis, assembly GCA_037957365.1. Taxonomy (NCBI): domain Eukaryota; kingdom Viridiplantae; phylum Streptophyta; class Pinopsida; order Cupressales; family Taxaceae; genus Torreya; species Torreya grandis. Next base: position 8,730,912 of record JARHVA010000029.1, read on the forward strand.
AAATGGTAATATGCTCAACCTTGGTTTTTGATTTACTCAATATGTCATCCACGTAATCTTTGATTATGTCATGAAATACATCATGGAAGAGAACAATCATGGCTCTTTGATACGTCACACCAACATTTTTTCAATCCAAAATATATGATTTGGTAACAAAAGGCTCCCCAGGGTGTAGTAAATGTTGTTTTGTGTTGATATTCATGTGAAACTTTGATCTGATTATATCCTAAAAAACCATCCATGAGAGAAAAAATTTCATGTATTGTTGTGTATTCAATGATCATGTCAATATTGGGTAAAAGAAAACCATATTTTGGGCATGCCTTATTGATATCACATAATCATATACCTATGGGTTTATTAATGACAAGGAAAATGTTAAATATCCATTCAAAATAGTTTATTAGTCATATTACTCAACATCCAAGAGTTTTTAGTTATTCTTTGATGATAAAAACTACCTTAGGGTGCATATTTCTTAGCTTTTTTTGACTAGTTTAGTGTCTACATGTAAAATAATATGGTGCATCATATATCGATATATTACTAGGAAAATACATCTAAAAATTATTTTAAGAGGGAAACTAAAATATCTTATTTCTCAGGATTGTGAGTAGCCCCAAGTTTGATGATTTCAGGATTCTCCTCTATTCTGATGTTAACATCGATGGTTTCCTATAAAAATGATTTATATCCATCCTAAAACTATGTTAGCACAAGGTAATTTTGAGTTACTTATCTATTATCATCTTATAAAGGATTTCACCAATAGACTCACCATTATTTTCTTGATTTTGATTTTCTATGTTCGATAGTGCCTCAAAGAGATTTTCACTGTGGGACTTTGATTTTTTATTTTTTATTTAAAATTTTACAATTATTATGACTAAGAAAATATTCACACTCCAAAAAATATGCTGATGTGTTTTTATGCAATGGGAAATGTAACAGATTCTACAAATCAATCCTAGATTAGAGAAGATATATCCTATTTACACTTCCGATTGGGGATACATTAGATAATCAGGGTCATGACCAATATGGATTTAATATACCTAATTAAGGGATATATTAACATAATAATATCACTAGGGAGGGTTCAAAATCCTCTAGTCAAGAAAAACTATGCAATAACCCTAACTAGGTCCTATGTTTTCATATTCACTATACTAATAAAAAGTAAAGCAAAAGCTAATCTAGTGCTCACCAAATCTTGTGTCACAAAGTGGGGGTAATAAAAATTAAAATTAAGCATAAATAGAATACATATACTCACATTAATGTATATTTAATCCTAATACATGGAAGATAAGTGCAAATGCATATCCATCTACTCTTACAAAGGAGGAACAAAGTTAGGAATACTTACCTTTAAAGATGAACCCATCGAGCCTCAATCTCAACCTTGGCCAAGGTGGTTTGTAATAGGTTATTATGGTATGTAAATATGACAAGGATAAATAATATTTAGGATAAACAAATTATTAATGCATAAAAAACACTTCTCTGTAAGATAAAATCCGTATCTCCAAAGAAAGCATGAAACCCTAAGTTTGCTCCTCAAGTAGAATGGTGGATAAAAATATGCATAATATATATTAATTATTATTCTCTTCATAATAAATGATGGAAATTAATGTGTTTATATAGGTTAATTTAATCCTAAACCTTTTCAAAAAAATTGATCGACAAAGTTGACCTAGTATCATAATTGAAAAAAACATATTAGGTCACATGGCTGACATAGTCATGTAAACTATCAAAAGTGGTTTAGGTTAGGGAAAGGGATAATGAGCCTGGTAAAATACTAGAGGAATGAATAAAATAGGAGGTAAATCTTATTGGAATGGTTTTTAGGAGACAAGTGTGTAGATGGCAAGTGGTAAAAGGGAAAAAAAATCTTATGAAGCACCAATGGTCTGCCCACCCCTTTCCTAGTGTACCCTTTAAGGCATACACTCAGAGAGATTGATACTTGTTGGGTTCTTGAAAGATATATAACATCAATAATTGATAAAATTTTGAAAATATTATGTGTATACATATGATCCACTCGAAGCTCATCACATGTCACATAGGTGAAACAGGGGATGATGTTTCAAAAGATCTCAAATAGTCCCCTTAGAGTTGGTATGAGAAGATGGATTTTTTTCTTCTCTCTATTGGCTTTGTTCGCTACCAATCAGATCCCATGATGTATATTTACCATATTGGAGAGGACATTATTATACTAGTCTTATATGTTTATGATCTTCTTCTCACAGGCATCTCTGCTTCTCAAATTCAAGTTATTCAACATGCACTTTCATCATAGTTTGATATGGCAAATCTTGGTCCTTTGCACTTCTTTCTTGGTCTACAAATTTCACAGTCAGATATAAGGATCTCTCTTTTTCAAAGATGATGTTCACAAGGTAAAGGAAAATTCCTGTGTAATAACTAAAAACAATCCTCTTCTTTCAAAAATGAAGTCTAGTAAACAGTAGGAAAACTTCCCAGGTAGTAATTAGATCCATAAGAAACCCACGAAAGCACAAAGTCTTTCATTGCTTATATGTCATAATTAGTAGGGTAACAAGTTTCTATGTGGAATGACATTGGTTTATCAGTGTCATGATGTACAATGGGCCAATTTATAGGTGAAACAAATATTTTTGATGACTTCATAGTCATATGCTTCATATCATATTCTATTCCCCTTTGGATCAAGGGAATTTTGTTACATTTATGTAATTATGGATAATATTTTTTTCATTAACTTACCATCTATAATCCAATTATTTTCATAATGATGTAAATTATAATTGAAATGTTTGGAACTATGATTGTGCATTATTTTTTAGATTATCATGACAATATTCTAGTAAGGTCAATTTGCATTCCATGATTTTACAAGGCTAAAACTATGTTGTTACATACGTGTAAATGTTAGACTTGCTTAAATGAATCTTGGGTAGACCCTATATTAAAACTTAAAGAAGTAATTAAAATTAAATCATTTAATGTATAAAATGGAAATAACTAAAAATAATAAGTAGAATATGAGTGAATGGAAAAAAGTGCATCTATGAAAGGCACGTGGGTTTGTTTGAATGCCGACATGATGACACATAAAAATGATGCTAAATAAAGTGAAGTAAGGAGAAAATAAGATAAATGAAAGGACATGATTTAAAAACACATACCTTTACTTACCTTAGTATTGTATATAAAGAAGGATATGTGAGAAATGTGAAGGTGTCCAATGTGAATAACATTAGGTAAACCTGTATAGATTAGTGAAAAGAGAAAAAAAATCAATTTTTTTGCAACATAACATGCAATAGTTAGAAATATTCTCTATGACATCAGGATTCTATAACTTTATATGATTTAGAAAAAGAGTTAGTAGAAACAAAGATATTGTTAAAACATGAAATATGATGGTAATTTTTTTGAAAGGTAAATAATTTTTAATAGTAAATATAAATGGGGTGAAAAAAAATTCATTTGATATTATTTTCTATTCTAAGAAAAATAGAGCTCTAAGAGACCTAGTGAGAGCTTAGAGAGTTAGGATGGTGAGGAGATGACAATTGATATGGGGAGGATGCATAGTAGTCATAGTGAGTGTACCACAGGTAAGCAACTAAAAATTTCAAATTCTTGAGTATTTTTATTTAAAACTGAGTGATTTATATAAATTTGATATATAGACAAAATCTAGATACCGGAATGAACCCTAGGAAATTTCAGGGACACTAAACAGGGTATTGGGTAGGAGAAATAAATGCCCAAGGCATTTATGGAAATTAGTCAAAAATCCATTACAATGAACAAACAAGGCTGACTAGACTGATTTAATTTGTAGAAGACAAAAAATTGAGTGGGTTGACTTAGTTGTACATGACTGACTTAGTTTTTTTGGAAGGGGGATGACATAATACTATATGGTTGACTTAGTTGTTTCCTAAGTTGTTGATATATTACTACAAGGTAAGAATAAGGTCGACTTAGTTTTTTAAGTGTCTGACTTAGTACTATGTGGCCAACTTAGTTATTTGCTAAATGGATGATAAAGTAATGCAATGTGAGAAGAGGCCAATATAGTACTACAATGTGAAAAGAGTCTGATATAGTACTGTTAAGTTATAGGGTGTCCAACTTAGTACTAAAAGGGCCAATGTAGTTTGAAAATAGGTCAATTTGGTAAAAATCAATAAATTAAAGCAAATTAGTCTATTTTTTTGAAATTTTAAAGAATGTATTTTGATTATGAGTGATATAGAGGTCTAATACATCCTTTAGTGTTTGATATTTTGTAGAGACATCAAATATTTTGGTGATTGGTTGATGCTTTATGGTTGCCATATTTACTAGAGTGATTTACATATGTGGACATATCTAAATTGGCCATGTTGGGCTTGGGGGAATCATGGAAATGCAGTATATCCCACTTAATGCTTATCTCATGGTCATGTTCCTTGGAGAATGAGAGCATTTGAACAACACATTTATATGGGTGGTGGATGGGAATACCATATGGTTTGGTATCACTTTGGAAGACATCCATGCATTGCTTGGACTTCTAATAGGGGACATTAGTGATCATAGGGACATCAAATGACCAAGAGGAGAGATGAGAACTAGCCTGATGGGCAACATGCTCAGATAGGATTTACCCAAGACTAAGTGTGAGTTTGTTTGATGTCTATATTGTATATATTATAGATATCTAAAAGGCTATGATAAGACTTGTGACAATAGGAGTGTTGTGTCACAAGTCAGACAACAAGGTAACATTATATGCAATAGCCTTATGTCAGTCTATATTGGATTAGGGGCACTCTATTACTTGGTTTCTATCATCTAGGTTCAACTCATGCATGATATGTATGAGATGTTGTTTAGAGGGTAGAAGATTATGGGACTGGCAGTACTACTGAGTGTCGAGATATATGATTGGTTCTTGATGTATCATCCAACTAGGTTGTTCCATATGGTCGATGATTGGTTACCTCAGGTTACAAGGTGGATATAAGATTAGGTGGTATGAACTATGCCCCATGTTCTAATGACATATATGGTCACATGAGGAGAGATTGTGTGGTATCCCTATGTACACATTATGACTATTTGGTTGAGTTAGGTGACTGTGGCACTAGGGTTAGCATGAGTATTGATTACAGGCCATTACACCTAGTAGGTAGAGATGCATTTGATGACATGCTTGCCAAGATAGTTTGAACTCCCTCACCTAAAAAATTGTATAGTAGTGCCCACCTTTTGGGCACAACATGAAAGAGAGATGAGAGGGAAAGAGGAGTGCTAGTCGAGAGACTAGAGATCAAACCATGGTATGTGAGACCATGGACTGGTTGAGCATGATAATCGACATCTATAAGAGGAAAGGTAATGGATATAAATTCCAAGGTGCAATAGGTACCATATCTATCACCATAGTATGAGGAATAATGACCACCTTAGTCTCACCACTAATGGAGATGACATTGATGAGATAGAGCACAGAGGGTGGTGATATAGGATGACCCATCAGTTAGCCCAGGGCAGAGCTGGTCTATAGAGGCACCACTGAGGAGAGGCCCAAGATGTGCATGGGTGATGACTCCAAGTTTTGAAATTTTTAGGAGGCATCCCATGGATGAGGTGTTTGATGGATGGGCTGATGGAGATACTGTGATCGATGGATGAACAGATGGGAGATGGTGATTTATGACAATGGGACATGTGATAAATATTGTAATTTGTAATTTTAAGGATATAATACTAGTTTTATATGATTGTAGGTAGATATATTTTGAGATGTATGTGTGATTTGATATCTATATAGTTAAAATTTTGTAGATCCTATAGACGAGGAGGTCATATGGGGATCCTTAGTGATGGGAGCACACCATAATATTTTAGATGGGGTATTGACACCATATAACCCCACCATGTTGGATGATCCTATGGTATCATCTACCCCAACTTAGGTGGACTAGTTTAGATTGGTGGGGGAGGCTACAATGTAGTTATAGGCATATAGAGATGGATTTCAACCACCAGAAGGGGTGGGAGTAGGAGAGGCATATGCATGGTATGCCTTAGCTCAGGAGAGAGCCACATATATGGATACCACTATCTAGTTGGGATAGGTACATGCCCAAGTGGCCAACCTATAGGGACATGTAGTAGGGTTGAGATCTCAAACAACCTCATTTTAATGCACTATTTAGAGGGGAAATTCCAAACATTTATGGGTAGTGTGGATAAGCCATGAGATATACATGATGGATCTCATCCATAGAGCTAGAGTGATGTATTTTTATACTATTTGTATTTAAAAAATATGATATATATAGAGATATTATATTTTGATAGTTAGATGTTGATCTCATGAGTTTTATTTTGGTTGTGGTTGTGGATGCATAGATATATTATTTTCTAGCACATTTATTTTGGTTTTTTTGTATATGCTATGGGGAATTTATGTGTGGTGTTTTCTTTTCTAGCATTATGTAGTACACATACATGGTTAAAAATAAATAGGCAAAAAAACTTGGAAAAGTATAATTAATCAATAAAAAATGCACTACACACTATATCATGATGGAAAATGTGTAATAACAAAGGATGATTAAGTATAATAAACCAAAAACATGGTAAACAAGAGGGAAAAAAATGTTTTTAAACCATGAAAAAGATTGACACCAAATTAAAACAAGTAAAATCACACTAAATAATGTTGGGTAGTATGAAAATAATGTAATAAAATGGAAAGAACATGAAAGAAAAATGGTAAAAAAAAACCAAATCAATTAAGTCAATTAATAATACCAAATCACATTGGGAAGTATAAAAGAGAAACAAAATTGGAAAAATGGTCTTAAATTAATCACACTAATTCAAGTTGGGAAGTATGAAAAACTTAAGAAAAGTGGTTTGATTCTTACATGCAATCAAAAAATAAGAAGATAAAAGTGAAATATTAATGAAGTAATCATAAAAAATACTAAATCAATATGGGAAGCATATCAATGATGTGTAACTCATAATCAATCACATATTATCTCATATTTGACACATGTAATTTCAATGTGACTTGGATATTGGAAAATTTTATGAGGAAGGTCTGGTCCTATCCATGGTCTTACAATTCAACTCATAAAAGGAACAATAATGAGGTGGAAACAATTTTAAAATATGGTAAAATGGGATTTTTGGAATGGTAATGTGAAAATTTTGTAATTTGTGAGGAAGGCTTAGTCCTTTCCAAGGTCTTACAATGTAACTCATAAATGGAATCACTAGGGGAGTGATCAGTGAACAAAATATTCTCAAGGGGAAATATTAAGATTGGAGGGAGTGAAAAATGGAATGTAAGAACCATAATATAGGCATCTTATGAGAAGACCTTAAGAGACATGAGTCATACTAAGGACATAAAAAGACACTAAGTGACTAGTTACCATCAATATACATAGGATACTTGTTTGTTATAGACACAAAGCTGTGTAGGAAAATAATTGTGGTACTAAGAGAAAATCATATTGTTTTTTTTGAAAAATAAAAATAAAATAGACCTACCTTCCCACAATGTGTTCCCCATTCCTTAGGACTCCTTACAGAGTCATCAGTCTAATGTGAAGATTGGGTAATTATGTGAGAAAGTAGGTAACACTAAAAGTTTTTTTTTAATTCTCCTTTTTTAATCTACTAGCCCACCACACCCCAATGGACCTTGGATACATCATGAGGAAAACTATGGAGTTTGATCTTTGATTAGGAAAAAGGAGATGTGCTTAAAATCATGTTTTTTAGTGTGATTTAACTTTTGAAATTTTACCTTTTAGATCATTGCCTTTTGTTAAATGATTTGGATTTTGAATGTTTTATGGATTTTAATATTCCTCCTCGATATGGGCATGGAATGACCAATCATGAAAGATAAATTGATACACATGAATGATATTTAGGCTTTGCCTAAAAGAAGCTAAGTATCCAAAGATATGACTGACTAGAGTATTTGGTCTTAGCTATGAACCAACATGTTTTCTCAAGTCTCAACCATGTGTATGATTAGTTTTTGAAAGGGAATAAAGGGGAATAAGGGGAGATCTAAAGTGGACTGATAAAAGGAGATTGTAATGAGATGCATTGTTTTCTAACTGATTAGATGGTAAATGAGGAATGACTAAAGGGAACAAGGTTTGTATAACCAAGTCACAATAATAATTATCTATGTTTATAGAGATATGATAGCAAACCATCATGAAAAAGAATAAGGTAACGATAATAAATGAAATCAATAAGAACAAGTATGTATTTATGAAAAAATAATCCATAGGAGAACAAAACAATAATGATAACATAAGCAACAAGTAGTGCAGAACAAAAGTCATTATGTAAGATAGATAAGAATCTAACATAATGTCAAATGATAAAAAGAGATAAATCTAAAGTCAGATCACACATCCAAAAAATGAGGAAATACATATAAGAACACCATGTTTGTGTTCATAAATACTGATATATTTTTCCACACACATTATCTATAACATCTAATAAGTCTATGGAGCTGAACTCAGAATATAGCTAAAAGTCTCATCGATCTTCAAGAAAAGTTGAGATAATAATTCACATCGAATCTCCTTGATAGAAAATGTAGGAATACCTAAAGGATCATATTGATGAGGGTTATCATATAGGGCATGCTCAAGATAAGGCATGAGAGTGGATTATATGGGAGATGAAAGGGCACTGATGGAGAAGGTACCATTGAGGAAGGAAGATCCATGGGTGAGGGACTCATGGGTGGAAAAATAGTATGTGGAGAAGGGACCAAATGTGGTGGAACTATGGGGTAAGAAGGGGGAGACTTCTTACAAGAGTGACCTATGGGAGGAAGGGTAGTAGGCATAGGAATGTTTATGAGGTGATCCTTAAGATGCTACTGAAAGATGCAAAAATGATCAGTATGATGAGTACCGCATTGGTGCCAGAGATAATATACCTCTCCATATTTGGGAAGATATTTAGGTAACACTTTCAGGGGAGGTATAGCCTTGTTTATGGGTTGAGGAGTGTAGGGATGCAAGGTGTCAATATATTACCATAACTTATGAAAATGTGGGGATAAATGATTATCTATGACATGGAAGTAACATATATGTTTTTGAGTAGACTTGGTAAGTGTACTCATAGGAGGAGTAGACGTAGAAGGTAAGGAAGGTTGGTATAATGAATAGTCTCTAGTCTAATGATTTATAACTTTATGAATTTCATAATATGGTTAATCAACCCATTTGGTGGGAAAAGGAGTAAGTAGTAGTAAATGGAGAAAACCATCACCAAGAGAAGGTGGGGATGGTTGAGAGATTGGGCAAGGCTCGACTGAAGGAGTAATAGGATAAAAAATAGGAATATACTTAGATATATAGGGAGTGTGAATAGGATTTGAACTAGACTCTACTAAGGGAGGGACATGATTCATTGAAGGTTAAAGGATAATTACAAACATCTCAAGGATAATTTAGATAAATGGGTCTTGGTATATGGAAAAGTGATAGGGACAAGTCATATCATGATCCATAAGCATACTCCTATTAGTTTATTTAGAAATTAGAGGTGTATGCACCATCTCTACCCTTTGATCAAGAGGAAAAAAGCTAAAATTATGAATGATAAAGGATGTAATACTAGAATATATACTAAAATATTTAAGCAAAGAGGACCCATAATGAATAATTTTAGCATCTCAAGCCTAAACAAGACCTCCTAAGAATGGATCATCTAAGGTATAGCCATCATCATAATCAGGTGTATGAAGATCAATGTCATAGGTAGGGATGACCTAGTTATCCAATGTAGTGTGATGAATGGAATGTCAAGCCTTAATTAAGACAATGGGTATATCATCACAAGGTGGTTGATGGGAATGAGGTTACAAAGAAGAGGGAATATGAGAAATGAGATGAGGTGAGAGATCTAAGGTTTTAATCTTGAGATTTATATCATTAGGCTCATTGTCATCAGAATCTAAGAGGTTAGGGGGTATATTCCCAATGAGTTCAGGGTGACCATTATAAATTTGGGTAGAATTGATAGGAAAGTTAAACCATTGATATTCAAAAAATGGAATGCTTAGAAAGGGTTTAAGGGTAGGAATCCTGAATAAACCGTGGTCTTGGAGTTGTTTGAAATTACAAGGGTTAGTGTCACCTTGAATCATGTAGAGTGCTCCATTGTGAAAAAATTTGACACACTGAAAAGTGGAAGAGGCAATTGCTTTCATGTGATGAGTCCATGGCCTACCAACAAAAATGTTATAAGATAGAGGAAAGTTTAAAATCATCACCTTTACATGAATGGTGATAGGTGGGACAGTAATGGGGAGCCACACATAGCCTAAAGGAGGTATTTGCCTTTAGTTATAGCCTTGACATGTGATGCATGTGGATTTAGGATTACATTCAAAATATCCAAGGGTTTTGATGAAATCAAAGGAGGAAATACAAATATTAGAATCCTCATCAATAAATACATGCTTGGCTTGGATATCATTGATTTGGACACTGATAAAAAGAGAAGGCCATTTGCATGATTCAAAATCTCATCAAGGATCATATAATCAATGGGGAATTTAAGGGAAGGAAAAGTGTCCATTGTTTCATCAACATGTATGGACATATCTTTAGACTATTTTAAAATACTATCTTCTAATCTGGATATGGTGGATTCACATTCTGCTAGTGGAGGATAAGGGATGTTCATTTTGAATAAAAGCTACATAAGATTATTATGGTGATGCAGAGAGATCCACATAAGTTCAAGAAATGAGATTTGAGATGGGAGATTAGTAAGCTTCATGATAGGATCCCACTCATCATAACCTATAAGAGGAATTTTGAAAAGAGGTGCATAATGTTGAAGAAGGTCTTTGAAAGGAGAAGATGACGTGCATGTGAATTTATGTTGATAAGATGTGTAAGATTTAATTGGAGGACATGTTTATTGATTGTTTTGAGAATATGGGTTAGTTGATGCATGTTTGGTTTGAGAAGAAGTGTTGGTAAAAATTTGAGTATCACTAGTGATGGGTAAAGGTCTTGAAGGAATGGTAAAAATAGTATGAGAAGTGTTATCCAAATGAGGTTAGAATTGGTTGATCAAAAATATAGGGTCTTCTTGCCCCAGCTTTGTTAAGTGAGTTGGAGAAGAGTCTTGGATAACATGAAATGTGTGAGGTAATTGAAGGGTGTGGATGGGATGAGGCACAATAAAGGCAACCACCATTCACATATTAGTCATATTAATCACATTCTCTTCAGGAGTTAGGTTAATAAGACTCTCAACATTATTAGTAGAAGGGGTAGGTTTGTCTTGGTTATCTAGGTGATTTGGAAGAGGATATTTATAAATGGCCAAATAAGCATTAGCCTTGTTAAAAGATTGAGATTTATTTTATGTTTCATGGGATTTGAAGGCAATATCATAAGATTATTGAAATTTAGGAATGATAGAATCATGGTCAAAATTGGGACCAAGAAGGAAATCCATAGCCAAATTATGCGGTTGCCTACAAGTTTCATGAAAATGACCCCAACTAGCATGAAACCAAAAAAATTTATTGGAATCATACCAAGATTTCATAAGATGAGTGGGATCAAGTTATAACAGAAGAGGCCTTGGTAGACACTTTTGTAATTCCACTAAGGATAAAGGTTTATGAACATTGATGTTATTAGTTGAAGATAAATGAGGATTATGATGTGGTTAGGAGGAATACGTGTTCTGGAGTTTGGTTAGGAACAACATATTGGATAGTATGAATGGTATCATAAAATTTGGTGACACCATTATTTTTAGCATGATGATTATTATTATTGATTAATGTGCAAGTACTCATAAAAAGTTGGGATGACTCAAATTGACACATAAGGAAATCTTGATGTTTGGTTTGGTTAATGGCTTCCTCCAAAGTGTGTGGAGAAAGAGTCCAGACCTAATATTATAACTTGGGAAAAAGAACATTGGTAACTAGATGAAAAAGGTTATCATCTACCATATTATGTTCACATTTTTAAGACAAGGTATTCTATAATTTGATGAAATCTTGTGTGGTTTCAGTTTGAAGTTGCTTATAATTGATAAAATGGGCCAAGGTATTCTCAGGGAGATAATTAGTTTAGAACTCTTGAACTAGAGCATTGACTAAGTCTTCCAAACTAGTGATAAAATGAGATTTGAGTTGGTTGTACCAGTCCAAAGCATCACCCATGATAGTCTTTAGTAAGAGCTTGGTAGTGGCAAAGGTATTTAACTTGACCTAGTTTTTATATAGATTTTCAAATGTTTTTAAGTGAAGATTAGGATCATTTGACCCATTATAAGTAATGGTAGGGGTGATACATCCTATATTGATATTAGAAATTTGAGATTTAAGAGGCTCATTTTGAATATGATTGATTTTTTTGTTAACAATAGGAGGTTGAGGGATAATATTACCATGGGAATCCCAAAAATGAGGTGGGGGAACATTTTGGTTATGCATGCCCCATGGCATATGTTGAGGGTGGGTTTGAATATGGATAAGATGATTTTACATTTGCATCATTTGATTTTCATTGTTATCTTGGAAAGCATTCATTTCATTAAGAGTTTTCAATATGAGTTGATGGGTTTGAGTTGTATTATTATCATTATTATAAGCATTAGAATTGGTAGTAGTGGATTGAGTACCACTATGGGTGTTAGTAGTATCTTGAGAAGAATTATTGGTAAGTGAGGCACTAATGACATAATTTTATTGTGTGGAAAAATATGTACTAGCAGAAAGATGAGAGGAAGCAACACTAGAGGCATGATTACCATGGGTATAAAATGATGCATTAGTGGAAGAATTGAGAAGGGTGGGTCTTGGAAGAGGCCCACTAGATGTAGAACCTACCATGTTAATAGAGATACTAAGCATATAGGTGGAGGAAATAAAATAGAAAGATGCCATGGTATGATAAGGGGTCAGAATAAAGGGAAGACACTGAGAAGAATATAATCTAGTGTCCCCAAATCCATGTGAGAATGTGGGAGAAGGTGAATGGGGTTCCTTGACTTGAGCACTTATCATGAGATAATAAATAGTAGAAGGATATTTTCCTTGATGTTGATGAAACTCATTGATGAAGAAGAGAATTTCTAGTGTATAATCTGATTTAATTTGATATTCAAATGAGAAGAAAGGATTACAAAGATAATAATAATGAGGAGTCCCATAGTTTGTAGTGCAAGTGGATACATGCACATTACTTTCATGTAAGGTAGGAGCCACATGTTTCTTAAGGGAGAACCTATTATAGTTGGTGAGACTCATCATATCTATTGAATTCAAATTGATGTTATCTTCAAACAATAATTTCATGATGAAGGAGAGAGATTAGGGAAGGAAAAGTTGATGCAAAAGTAAAAATATAGATAAGAGTATAGAGTTGACTAGGTTGACTTAGTACTATTGGAAAAAAGGTAGAAGAGTATAGAGTTAACTAGGTCAACTTAGTACTATAAATAGGGAATAAAATAGTCTAATAGGGATACAAAGTCAACCAAGTTGACTTAGTACTATAACCTGATTGGCATAAAGGATTATTATGTTGACTAGGTCGATTTAGTACTACAATCAGAGAAAAAGATAGCTTGTAAAAGATTGTGTTGAAAAAAATGATAGTGTGCTAAAAATAAGGTTTTCTTTTGTAAATGTAAGCTTGAAGCAAGAAATTTAAGAAAACACACAAATAATTGGATCAATGAGAATGATCCAATTGGCACACAACACAAAACCTTAAACCAACATTGGCCAATGCAAATTTTTGTAATAAAATATATAATAAGTAGAGAGCAAATAATTAACTTGAAAATTAAATGCTAACTAAGTAGTCATCTTGAGTGTTGTTAGATTATTATAAAGTGTGATAAGGAAGCTGGTTGAAGATAGGGAACTAGAAAGCAATCTATGTATTATTTCAAGATGTTTAGGTTGAAATGGATCATGTTGGCAATGGTACTAGCTTGGTATTGGGGCCTACCCCCTCAATTCAAAATCTCATAACGATAAGGGTGTTGGGTGATTTATAAATATATACCATTAACCACATATTTATACTTTGTTAGAAAACCAAGTTGGCTTCCCCTTGGTGATGAAATCCAAGTAGGTAGGCCTTAAGAATACAAATTTAAATGCATTTTAAAATTTGTGTGATTTGGTAGTGTGTGCAAAAATATAAAAATAGTACAAATAAATGGTATATTGAAAAACCACCTAATTAGGATATGTGATCTACTCTAAGAATGTAAACAACTAAAAATGAAAGTGTGAAGTAATTACTAACATGTAGTTGTTAATTCCCAAATTAGGAATGGTACAAATTTAGTTTAGATGACACTATATGCAAACATTACAGAACAAAGTTGATAGGGTCACTCCTATTATATAGAATCAAGATTCCTTAAGAAATAAGTTGATCAGATCAAATTAGTCTTTTAGATAGAAGATATGCTATAAAATTAAGTTGACTAGGTCAAACTAGTTTGTTATAAGATTGTAGTTTTGAAGACAACAAACTTGCATAAAATAAAACTATAATGAAGTACTAAATTGAAAGAGAGATAGAAAGGGACCTTGGTAGGTTAGAAGATGTTGAGGATTACAAATTTTCTATTGAATTTCCTTGAATGCTGCTTGAAATTTATGCCAACTATGTTGATTGGGTGGACCTAGTTCTATGAAACCCTATTTTTTGAAGCCTGTTAAGATGACTAAGTCGACCTAGTCGACTTAGTTTTCTATTCTAGATGATAAGTGTAAGAATAAATTGAAATATTTGACCTAGTTTTTTATTTGGAATTGAATAAGAGTACTGTGTCAACCTAATTAATATATTAACTTGTATTTGACGAAGACTATGCACAGAAATAACATAGTCATTTTGATTTGACTATGTGTTAACCCTGCATATAAAAGTTAGAACTATACCAACTTAGCCAACCTAGTATCACAAAAATATAAAAATAATAAAATTTTATAAATTATAAACATGAAAGAAAACATGCAAGGGTTAGATCCATGTTGGGTTCACCAGAATGTATGCAACAGGAAATGCAATAGATTCTACAAATCAATCCTAGCTCGAAGAAGATAAATACTACTTACACTTTCGATTGGGGATATATTAGATAATCAGGGTCATGACCAATATGGATCTGATAGACCTAATTAATGGATATCTTATCATAATAATATCACTAGGGAGGGTTCTAAATCCTCTAATCAAGCAAAACTACATAATAACCCTAACTAGGTCTTATGTTTTCATATTCACTATACTGATAATAAGTAAAGCAAAATCTAATCTAGTGCTTACCAAAACTTGTGGCATAAAGTGGGGGTAATAAACATTCAAGTAAACATGCATGAAGACATATACTTAATGCATGTTTATATTTACAAAACTAAAAATGGAAAGAAATAATAAATATGAACACAAAACACCAATTTCTTACAAAATCCTTGATTGCTCCAAAAGGCTCCTTCTTTGGCTTGCTCATCTTGTGCTTCAAGAGATCTTCTTCAATGTAGTGTGGCTACCTTCATCTCCTCTTGACATATTTGGCTTTGTCTTGGCTCAACACCTTGGCATTATAAAACTAAGATGCAATGATTTTTTAATGCATTTCAGCATTATAAGTTTGGCATAAAAGAGCTTAAAATTCAATAGGCAAGGCCTCCAATATATAAATTTTTGTAATGGTTTGAGGATCAACTATGACCATCCATCTCAAGATTGAGATGTGTGGCCATGAATACATCCAAACATTAAATTCATTATAAAAATATCCCCATTAATATTTAGGATAGAGGGGTATTGAATATACATTGAGAGTCTTAATGAGGCATGGAAGACCCATAATCCTGATATTTTATGCATTTATGGCTTATGGATGCCACCCCATATGATGATGTCACCTAGTGATGTAGTTAATAGAAATAAATTTTCAATAAATATTTATTCAACAAGTTCCATGGAAAATTAACTTAAGTCCTTAATTTGGTATAATTAGCCTAAAACATGATTAGTCAACTTTAGTGCAAATTTTGGCTCTTAGTGCACAAATTAATCAAATTGGTCAAAATGTTTTGTTATTGGTCCAAAATTTGACTGGATTAAAATTAGAATCAGTGTTAGATGCATTGGATCTGTTATCCCATTTAGGATGTTACCAACACCAAATAATAAAAGCACATGTCCCATATAGAAAAGAGTAACCCATAGCACCTAGGTGCAAAATTGGCATTTTGAATTGAAATGATTTGATCAAAGACAACTAGCCCATAAATTTCATTACCCCATTTAGGGATACCCTAAACAAAATTAGCACTTGAATATATCAATTTCAACTCATTTAATGTGTTTTTAGGCCAAAATGTGAATTTTGGTGGAAATTGGTCAAAAGCTTGGTTGGAGGTTATCGGTGCCCAAATTTAGGTGTCTATAGTTTTTCCCTATTTTGGAAGGTGTTTCAAACCATAGGCAAAGCGATGTCTTCTAAAATAATGAGAAAAGGCTTGTATGCCAAAAAGAAGATGATGGTTAAAGAATAAAGCTCTAAATGGTGTTTAGGAAGCCTAGGATGATGCTCCCTTGAGGGAGTGACCATCACATTTATTGATGGATGGTCCCTCAAAAAGAAACAAGAAAAAATATGGAATTAACCCATGGTTGAGATTAATCCAAATGAGAAAATGTTTTCATGCATTGATGTGAAAAGGATACTGATATGCCCAAAGGTAGTTATAATCAAGATTAAAAATCAAAATAATGATTTTCCCATAGGTGTTTATAATCATTAAGAGGACCTAGATTGGGTAAAGATGATTATGCCCTAGTTAGGGATAATTAGCAAGCATAACTCAAGGATATAACCTAGAATATAGATTAAAGATGAGTGGGTGCAAAGTGATGAAATAGATGAATAAAAGAATAAGATTGATCAGTGTGAATGATTTAGTTGTACCTGCTAATGAGGAAATGCTCATCTTGATTAATAATGATACAACTAGAATGATTAATGGGTTGATTTGATCAAGAGTGGGATTGGAGGATTTACCAAGGTGCCAAGGAGAAACTTTTGCAACTCCATTGATTTTAGACATTCTTGAAGCTGATTTTTGCTGTAGCATGTGATGGTAGGCTTCATAATAGAATACCATGAAGACTTGGCCAAAATATACATAAGGACTAACTCCTAATCTAATAAATACTTGAAAATAATGCACTAATGGTAAAAACTATGATGACAATGTTGATGTATGAATATAGATAGACTCAAGAATAATGTGCTCAAGGAATCACCTAATGAACACATATAGACTAAGTTGAGGCAATAGTGTTGAAAGCAAAAAAATAGGCAAGAAGAAAAATAAACAAATAAAACACGCAAAAATCACACAAATAGACAAACAAATTGAAAAAAATAAATAAATAAAAGCTTGAAAATAAAAATCAAAAGAAAGCATCCTAACAATGACTTTTCCCTAATAGGGTAGATCAAGGATAACTGACTAGGCTTAGACAACATAAATGTTTTTGGATTTTTGAAATGTTATGAATGTTTTTGGAATTTTGAGGTATCTTAACTCATTATAGAATGACAAGATACCTACTTAAAAAATGGTGAGAGTGTTTGGCTTAGGTTGCTCGTAAAATAGAGAGAGCGTATGGAAAGGGGAACTGAGGTGACCTCAACATGAATTAAATATGACATATATAGTCTTGAAATGACCTTAAGTCATAGTAATTATATCCACAAAAAAGGTAGGGAAAATCCAACTAGGTCCCAACAATTTCTCAAATCCGGTAAATGGCTAGTCAAATAAAAACAATGATGGTAAGGTGATGCAACAATGCATGGTAAACAAGTGTTACCCCTAGTTTTCCCATAGGTAGTTATAACTAAGATATGATGGAATAGGTCAATGGTACTAATTTTCCCATAGGTGGTTATAATTAGTAGCAAGATTGGTGAGACACTAATTTACCCATATGTGGTTATAATCAGGTTCACATAAACAAACTTGATAGGATGAAAGATATCTTGCTAGATCAACTATCACACTACTTTCATAGACTGTCATTGTAAACATGAATCTAATAATATTTTAAACCTAATTGAAATACCCTCACAAAAAGTGCAATAAGAACCAAAGTAGCCAAGATCAAAATAATATTGGGTAGGATGACTAAAAATAGGCTTTGGTCTAGATATGAATGGAATGGTTAGATGGCATGGTCTTGTTAAGGATAATGATGGTTTGATAAATTAAATAAAATGGTAAAAGGGTTTCCCCCAAGTGAGAAGGTGATTATCTGAGATATGTGATAATGGCAAAAGGATATGTAATAATGGCAATGGTATGATAATGAAATGGTATGGTACACATTTTTGGCTTAGGTGTGGTTTTTGATTTTATTGTTCCTGCTGATGGGGAGATGTACATCCTAATTAAAAAATGATAAAAACAAAATACTTGATCATGTTAATTTCTATCCCAAACCTCATCTAAATAATTACTTCATCAATAACTGCCTACAAATTTGGATTCCAAAAATGTTGTTGTGATCTTCGTTGGTCATTGATTTTGATTCCTTCAAATGTCAAGACAAGGTATCTTTGTAGCCTCTACAAAGTAAAGTACAACCATGGATGGTAAACAAGGACAAATAATTGATGGTAGGTTTGATTATGAAATGGAATGGTAGATGATAATGAAATGTGGAATGGTTGGGAAACAAATGAATATTAGGACTTTCAGTCACATGCAATATTGTTGATGCTGGATTTGACATAAGTTTGGATATGGTAGGGCCAAAGACCTATTCTCTTGATAGGACCATCATATTTTTCTATTGTTTGGGCCTAAGATTAGCTACCATTTGATTAGGTTATAGATAGAAATATATTTTGATTTTATATTTGATTTTGTCTTCGTCAAATAGTGAAGAAAATTTGTGCTTCGCTATTAGTGCCTCAATGAAGCTTTCACCAACGAAGTTGTCTTGATTGTTCCATAATGCCTTTGAGAATGTTTCACTAAGGATCATTGGATTTTGACTTTGATTTTCTTCTAACACTTCTAAAAAAGTTTCACTAGAAGATGCTAAGTTATAACTTTGATTGTATCCTAGTGCCTCTAAAAAGGTTTCACTAGGAGAGTGTTCTTTTGCTACATGAATGTGGTCTTGGCCTTATTGATCTTATTTAAATGTTATGTTGCCATAGAGCAGTTTAACAAAGTATGATTCTATTGATCCTAATCAACACTTATGGGAGATAGAATGTCAATAATACGGGTATTTTGGTTGATGGTAATGACATGTGAAATGGTAATGGAATGAGTGTTGGCATAACAATCCTTATAGCAGATATTAGGAGAACTTGTGTCAATATTAAAGTACTCATCCTTAAAAACTATAGAAGGATAAAAAATATATTTAGATTGATCTATGAGGTATGCATAAACAATGTTGTAACAACCACAAACATATTTTTCTTCTGAATCTAATTCTAGCTGAAGGGACTTTGAATCTAATGTTGAGATTGATGTTGATTCTAATTCTGATGCTAACTTTGATGTCAATCCAAGAATAGAACCTAACTCTAACTCTGATTCTTCATCTAATGGGTACTTTGTTATAATTATGTCTTATTTAATGTTTGGTATTGGATAAGTAATGACCTATGATGTCATAATAAGCTCCACAAAGACTAGTTTGTCAAAGTGAGACTCCTCTATAATGGGAAATAGGTTAAGAGACAAGTCCTCATGAACTAGCTTATCAAGGGGAGACTCTTAAAAAATAGGCATATAGTCAAGGTAATGATTTACCCAAAGGTGGTTACAATCATTAATAAGTGACTCAAAAAAGAGTGGCTCATTAGAGTGAGACTCCTTGATAATTGGTATAGGATCAATAGGTAATTCATCACATGTTGACTTATCATAAATGGTTGATTCAACAAAAACATCTTGAATTGGTTGGTTCTCTTGGCTTTAGTTTCCAATGAGTTGGAAGATACTAGTTTTGAACATTGATTGGTCTTCAAATGATTGGATCAGTTGAGGTTTGGATGAGATTGGTAATAGAGGAGGAATGGCCTACAATTGGATAATGGTAGGGCATTGGGTAGCATGATTGATTACATGAGCCAAAAGACAAAGTCATGAGATAGTAACGATAGGGTGGTGTGGAGCTTGATTTATTATAAAAGTCAAAGGAATAGGTCTTAGAATGATAAAAGGGTGTTGTGGAGCCTGGTTTCTCTCATAAGCCAAAGGACTAAGTCTAGGAATGGTAATGGTATTCCTTGAATATTATAGATCTTGACAGCTCATATAATCCAAAGGAGGGTTAGGGGTAGTCAATGATTAGATAACAATAGGACATTATAGAACTTGATTGCTTTCACAAGCCAAAGCATCCAAGCCTTCCTCATACACCATATCATCCCAATCATGAGTTGACTCATAAGTTAGTTCTTGACTATGTTTCATGTACTTATTATTGAAAAGAGGGTATGGATCCATATCCAAAAAAACATTATCTATAATTGGGTCTTTAGAGTCCTCCTCAAAATCCTCTTCATACCAATCATGCTCTTGATTTGGATTTTGTGGATTTTGACTATGTTACCCATATGGATTATTGTAGGGAGAATAATAAAACTCCTTAGAAAATATTTCTCTATAGGGGTTCCTAGTGGGATTTTGCATAGCTATTCTATCATAAGTTATATTATACGTGACTCCACCATAAGTATAGCTAGGCATATCCATGTAAATTATGAAAGATCTAAAACAAAAAGGCTCAAAGTTCTAGAAGCTTTGAAAAAAATTCCAAAGGACAAATGGTTCAAACTTGGTCTAATTTGGTTGAAGGGTGGAGCTGTATCTCCAATATGGTTTGAAAGTGGAGTTGTATCTCCAAAATGATTTATGCTAAGACTTGGCATAAAATAGTCTAACATCAAATGTCTAATGTTAAATGTCATATGCATAAAAGGTCAAGCATCTGAATAAAAATTGGCATGTTAAATTTTTAGGTCAAAGTGTTCCAAATAAGGTCTAAACTAGGAAAGGGAAAAGAGTCGCTAGGCATTTTATCTAAACATGGAGTCAAAAGCTAGGCTCAAATAGGCTGTGATAGGACTTTTGGCCAAATGGCATCAACATCTAGACTTGAAACAAAGGTATCATGTGATTTGATTTAATCTAACAAGTTTAGAAATAACTTTGACATAAACCTGACACATAGAATCAAACATAAACATGATCAATTGGCATAAGGCATGAGGTAAAAGGCTTTTGTAGAAAGGTTATGTTATCCCAAATAAAGGCACAAATGATGATGGAGATAGGTTTTGAATAAACAAATCATCAATAGTTTTCAAATTTGGTTATTCGATTAACCGAAGTTATGCAACCCAAAAAAGAAAGATCTATGTATCAGCCCCATGAATTGAGGCCTAAATAGAAATCAATCAATGTTTAAATTCAAACTTGACAAGGTTAATTGAAAACTCAACATTGAAAACTAGGATTTGACCAAACAAGATAGATAAGATTGGATAGCATGACTTTACAAGACAAAGGTCCAAATGGTATACATGACATGGTTTGAAACAAAATAGTTTTTGATACAAGGTAAACTAGTCTTGAAATAAATTGAGTTGCCTAATGGTGTAAACATGCTCGAATGATGTGATCTATGTTATGCTTCAAAGACTCAAAAGGAAAAATGGTTTGCTATGGTTTTAGTAGTATAACACTACCCTCTACAACTCAAATTAACACAAACATAAACAAGTTTAGAAAAAAAATTCAAGGCACAAACGTGGTGTAAAATGGCCAGCATAATGCCTCTTTAGACAAAAGAAAGATGTATAAATAAATTGATTTTACCATGGCTTTATGAATAAATAAATAAGTTTTAGTCTCAAAACATATCAAGCAAAAATGACCAAAATACTCTAAGTATAATCGTCTAAATCCTAGCAAGGGTATGGCAATGTGGGGTTGACTAAACTATCAAGCTTTCAAATGATTCTAGGGGAATCAATTACACAATGAATTTTATGTCAAATAATGTAAAAGAAAAGCACAAAAATTGGGTGTCCGTGACATTGGCTAGTTGTAAAAAGGTCTAGTTATTTTTACAACCACTACATCTTGCTATTCACTCAGTGTAGTGCAATGTCCAAATACAGATACATCTCATGTGTAACTCAAAAGGAGTGGATCAAGTCAATGCTGGGAGATGAAACCCTAGGTCAAAGCTTCCATAAAAAACTTATGGGAGGTAATAAAGTCCCTCTCACAAGCTAAGTTTGCATAAAATAAAAGATTAATAGAAAGACTTTAGGGTCATTTTCAAGGTCACCCAAACTTTGACATGTTTTTGGGGAGTGCTTTAGATGACATTCCTTCTAAGCTTTGGAATAGGATTTTTCCAATAAGGATGGTGCTTTTGATTCCAAGGGTTCCCTAAAGGGGACAAATGGAAGAACATACACGCACAAACCTTCTCTTTGATAAACAAGTTTTAATTAAACAAGTGTTCAATTTTAGAATCCAAATGAAATATGTGGTGGTGTTCTTTTGACCCCTTGGTCTTAAGTTGTAACTTTGAAAGCATAATTATCAAAGCATTCACTTAAGCATTTAAATTTTTCATTAAGCCCAAAAAAAAAGTTACTAATTCATTTTAAAACACTCAAATGAAGTGTTAAATGCATTGATTTAGTTTTTTTAGATGACTTTCCATGTAGATCTTGCAAGAAAAATGTTATCACTTTGTTTAGCCTTGAAGCACATTTATCAAATGAGGTAACCTTGAAGGGCAAAATCTGTCAACCCGAAGGCAAAATCTCAAGAAAAAAATGTGTTAGATTAGACAATGTTAGAAAAAATATAAATAAAATCTTAAAAACAATAATATTAAATATATGAATACCTGCAAACAACAAATTAGAAGGCTAAAAATAAAACATAACACAACACATAAAAGCTTGCACATAAAACCCTAAAGTAAGTATTTTTAACATAACTTTTAAAATATATATTATTTTTCCACAAAATTTTGAGAGGTAGTGAAAAACTCCAGGGCACACGTCTATACAAAATTTTAGGTCCAAAAAGTCAATCAAAAATGTTGTAAACTCTGTTCTAACCATTTTTACCATAAAAATACAAAATAGAAAGTGACGGTCACTAAAATAGATATAAGTTATAAAATATAAAGGATTTTTTTGTTAAATTTTTATCAAACATCAATGGCATATTTATATATATTTTTAAAAAAAATTAGATAAAAATATTAAGTAAATAAAAAGTCATGACTTATTTATTGGATATTTTTACTCAAATAAAAAACAACAAAAAAAAATGAATCAAAACTATGAAACACAAAAAACTTTGTGGATTGTGCTCTCATGAAGATCATTCCACCAAGAGTGCCATTATATGAAATATGAATTTGACTCAAGAGAGGTGTTAGTATCTTGTTAGTGACAAAATGAAATCAAATTAAAAAACCAACACACTAGCTAGCATACATTTCTAGGCCTAGTTACTAGGGAGAGCTTAGTGAGGGAAAACTATTTGAAAACACATATAAAAATGGAAAGAAATAAGAAATATGAACACAAAACACCAATTTATTACCAAATATTTTATTGCTCCAAAAGGCTCCTTCTTTGGCTTGCTCAACTTGTGCTTCAAGAGATCTTCTTCAATGGAGTATGGCTACCTTCATCTCCTCTTGGCACCTTTGGCTTTGGCTTGGCTTGGATCAATAATTTGAAATTATAAAACTAAGATGAAATGATTTTTAAATACATTTTGGCATTATAAGTTTGGAATAAAAGATCTTAAAATTTAATAGGCAAGGCCTCTTATTTATAGATTTTTGGAATGGTTTGAGGTCAACCATGACTGTCCATCTCAAGATTGAGATGTATATGAAATTCATTATAAAAATATCTCCATTAATATTTGGGATATAGGGGTATTTAATAGGCATGGGGCATCTTAATGAGGCATGGCAGACCCATCATCTTGATATTTTATGGATTTATGGCTTATGGATGCCACCCCATATGATGATGTCACCTGATGATGCAGTTAATAAAAATCAATTTATAATAAAGATTTATTCAACAAGTTCCATGTAAAATTAACTTAAGGACCTAATTTAGTTTAATTATATTAAAACATGATTAGTAAACTTTAATGCAAATTTTATCTCTTAGTGCACAAATTAATCAAATTGGTCAAAATGTTTTGTTATTAGTCCAAAATTTGACTGGATTGGAATTAGAAGTGAATGCTAGATGTGTTGGATCCATTATTCCATTTAAGATGTTATCAACATCAAATAACAAAGGCATATGTCCCATACAATAAATTTGATAGAAAAGAACAATCCAGAGCACCTAAGAACAAAATTGGTATTTTGGCTCGAAATGATTTGATCAAAGTTAGTTGGCCCATAAATTGCATTACCTCATTTAAAGATACCCTAACCAAAATTAGCACTTGAATATATCAATTTAAACTCATTTAATGTGTTTTTAGTGGTTTTAGGGCAAATTATGCATTTTGGTAGAAATTGGTCAAAACCCTGGTTGGAGGTTATCAATGGCCAGATTTAGGTGTTGATAGTAGTTGATGTTGCTGATGATATTGAAGCCAATAGGGAAGTAATAATGGATGGGATACTTATGGAAGTAAAAATAGGAGCGGTCCCAAGTGGGATGTTTGTTTGTGTTGTGCTCATTGATGGGGGATAAATTATAAGAGGAAAAAATATAAAAGCAAAAGTAGTTTTAGATATACTTGCAATTGGAAAAAAATGTAGTGGTGAGGTACTTACATTATGATCTTGTGATCCATGGGTATCCTATGGTGTGCTAGTGGAAACAATAACAATATATGGATAAACTCTTGGAGAGGGAGTAATTACTTATTCTTACACAAATTGGGTGCCTACAAGAGTTACTTGTGTTGGAAGCTCTGAAATCACTTGAGAAGTTAGTGGAGGGGTTATTACTCCTCTCATAGTGGTTTTAGGCTTCTATTTCCTCTTGTAGGCTTTCTTAATGTTTCTATCAGCTAGTGTGTGCACTTCTTCCATGGAGAGATCAATATATTATTCCAATTCCCTAAGGTTAATAAAAGTAAAGTCAGGTTGATCTAGGATTTCTAGAATAGATCCCATATTAGATGCAGAGATTATTGTGGGCCCTTGGGAGGGGTTATGATGACTACTAAATCTTCCTTGCTCAAATCTTGAAGGTAAGTCCTAAATTCTTGAAGTGGAAAGTTATGGAGGTCTATTTGGCCTATTTCTAAGAAGAGGAATGTTGTCTTCATCTTATTCATCTTGTCCTTCCTCATAGTTAGAATCAAACATGTTCTCATGTGCTGGTGGTGGATAAGACTTAGTAATATCTTACTTTTTTTTCTCCCTATCCAATCTCATCTCTAGTTCAATGTTCTTCATTATTGCATTTTGGAGTACCACCTCATCATTTAGATCATCTCTATATATCCACTCATGGACTTCTTATCTATGCTTGTATTCCATTGATACATCTTTATTTATTATGAATATATGCTTGGCTATGAACTTATTATGATCCCATGGTCTAAATTCATCTTTAGGCAATAAGTATGAATCCCTATGACTAATAGCTACAACAATATCATACCACTTGGTAATCTTGGCCCTCCCCAATTTGTAAGGAACCTTATGGGGGGCCATTTTATTCTTTCCCTTAAAGATTCCATCAACTCCATGTAAAATTTTAAAGGCCATTTATTCTTTAGCTAACTTCATTATCACAAACCTTGGTAGTCTAAGAAGGGCCACCATCACTCCTTCCATTCTGATAACCATGCAGCTTGGGTATAACTTGTATTTGCCCATGTCTTTCAAAGTTTTTTTGATTTCAAGGGAAACCCTCTACATCTTGAATTCATTGATTGACTGGTAGACCACTGGGTATAACTCTTCCATAATCACTCTCATATTGCATCTAAATATATGAATATGAATTGTAGAAAAGAGTCGAGGCACCACTTTTAGATGCTCAAGAGACCATGAAATTTGATCTAGCTAAGCAGTTGCACATATTGCATCTAATAAGTAGCTCATCATTAAAAAGGGCACCATTATTGTAAGTGTCATGTATTTCATACACCAAGTTATTACTGATAATTTACCCAAGTGGGGGAATCTACTGGTCTTCTAAGATTATTTGAAGCAATGGAATAGTCCTTATGTACACATAAGCAATGTGTGGATTGTTAAATATTCTATTTAGGAGGGCTAGGCTAGTTATGAATCCTTTTCTAAATTATTGGATGGACAAGTTCCCTTCATCATCTATGAGAATAGTTCTCATTCGGTTAGTCACCCATAAAGCAAAAACCTTCTTTGGGGAGTGCACTTCATACTAGTTATTGATGATGACCTGGTCATATTCTATCTATGGTGGGGGAAGGTCATAGTTTTTTTTGAAGCTCGGTCCTACTATGAAAGAATAGGAGTCCCTTGGGAAATTTTCAATCAATCAACCCATCTTCACACTTTGACCTCTCAAAAATGCTATAAACTAGGTCAGTACATGGCATGACCTCTAACTTATCTTCAGCCTTGTGGACACTGACTACATTAATGGAAAGGATATTAAAAGCTAGTTAGATTTCATGAGGCATGGTTTCATTCTCATCAATATCCCTAGCTACTTCTACATTAAAATATATGTTACTATAATGCAAGTCACTAGATTTTATGTCCTCAGGAATAAATTTAGTATCTTTAAAGATGACTGAAGAACCACTCTGAAATAGAAAGTCATCGTTATTAGAGGAAATGATCTTACCTAGAGTAGGACCTAATTGTGCCATCTTTTCAAATAATTTAGGTATCAATCAATGTCTCTTTGTATCTTTCTATAATTTTTATCTCCAATAATGGTAGTCGAAAGTGCAATTTTCTAATGGCTCGAGCTTTATCAAATTGTGAGAGCACAGATAGTATAGAAAGAAAATTTGTATAGCTTCAAAATGTAAATAACAATAGCCTTGATTTTGTAGCTTTTTGAATGACCACTATGATTAATGTAATATTGAAGGTGATCCTAGTTTATGTCGTATTGATGGCAAACTTGTCAACCTTGCATATATGTTAAACAACTTAAAACTATTTATTTTAGTAATTAATTGCACTATAATTAAATTTAACTTTAATTTATCTTTGATTTTCCATAAATTTTATCTTTAAAGATAAATGTCACCACCTTTTAACATGTGGTTGCCACCTCAGATATAACTAACTAATCATGTGGCTTGAATATGACTAAGTTACCTAGTTGGCTCAAAATTTAGTCATGTGACACCTTTTGATTTCCTCATGGACTCTTGAAATGCATCTTTGCATGATGACTCATCTTTATCTCACCACATGGTGTCTTTAAATTTATATCAAGATCTTGGGTGGTGATGTTCCATTCTAATTGGCTGTGAGAATACCATTCATCACTCTCATGGGAAATCACAACTTTCCTTGCTAGGTGTCTCTTTAGAAATACTTTTGGATAATTTTCAACAACTTATCACTAATTATACGGCTCAAGTGGAGGCATGCATCCATCTCAGTGGTGATTTCTTGGATCTTAGATATAAATAATGTAGGTATGACATGTGGCATCATCGTATGGGCCAAAAGGGGACGTGCATAATTCTTTCAAGTTATTGTTTGTTCTTCTGCCAAGTGTCATTCTCATAAGGCACCTCATATAGGTGTATATCATTAAATATTAATTGGATGGCTTGGGTACAACTATGTGTCTGATTTTTGCGCTCTCATGAGATTTAGATGGATGCAACATGGTGTAGACATATGGTGACCTCAGATGAACCTAAGGGGACACATATCACCTTGAAAGGTTGCTTGTGTCTAGCTAGTTGTCTTTGAGATATACAATGGAATATCATAGGATTTTTCATTGTGTTAGGATGCATGAGTGATAAGTGGAAACTTGAATTGGATGGGCTTGCTCATGGGGGCTAAGATCTTGACATGTAGCCCCATGATTTGAATTCTAATGGATCACTTCTCATGAGCCCTCTAGATGATGCCACATAGCTCATGAACTTGGTAGATTTTCTCCAAGTGTCTTGTGTAGGGTATAATGAATCCTTAAGGCATTACGAGGCTTGATGAGGTGGACATCTATCTTCTCAGGTGATAGTCTAAACTTTGATGTCTTGTGAGGCGTCATAAAACACAACTTTAATTTGACATCCTGCAAGGTCAAACAATAAACTAAGTTAGCTTCTTGAATATGCCACTACCCATCTTAGGTAAATTTAAACAAGTTTAAATTAAAACTTTACAAGCAAATTCCTTAAACACAACATAATGTTAATTTAATAAAACCTAGTGAAGATTGTTGTATTTATGTCTATTAGAGAGTTAAGATGCACTTCCTTAATAAAATCTTGTCTGCATATCATTAAACCATCTATGGTCAATAATTCATTATTGAATAAAACTTGAAGAATACTTATAATAATTTGAATATTTCTAAGTATCAATCCTTATTTCAAAATGAATGATTAACCAGAACATTATAGAAACACAAGCATTGGTAAATTAAATCAATTTTCAATGCATTCAAATGATTTAATATGCCTAACATCTTGGGTAATTTTAAAAATTGAATAAAGGAGGGTCCCCATTCTGAGAATAAGGGAATGTTGATCATCAACACAATGGTCTACTCACCCCTTTCCCTATGCACCCCTTAAGTCATGCACTCAAAGATATTGAGACTTGATGGGTTCCTACAAGATAGAGAACATCAATAATTGATAAAAATTTGAAAATATTATGTATATACAGTGTCTAGGTTAAATTCAAGACCTTTTTTGTAATCTTTTGGAGAGATGCCATCTTGAAGTTATTGGAGGTACAATCATTGAGAAAGAGGGTGAATCAGTGATGCAAGATATTTAAAAATTTAAAGGTAATCCTTTCAAACTCTTAATCAATGACCACAAGAATTCATAAAACATATAAGATATTCATAATAGTGAATAATAAAGATGATGTAAGATCACACATATAATACAATATCTACGTGGGAAACACTCTTGGGGAATAAAAACCACTCTCAAGCCTGAAAACACATAGACTATTTGTCTTATAAGATTATAAAAAATATGAGACCTTTTAGTGAGACACCCACTTCACAAGGAAAACCCACCCCTAAATATAAAAAAGAACCCACTTGTTCTAGATGTTGAGCACTCACACAACAACTATGAAATCAAAAAATCCATAAATCTGATTGTATTTCAATCTAATTGGAGAAACAACGTATAACACTCTCTTTTAAATCTTCACACATACTCAAACTTGATTATATAATAAATGCATCCAAACACCCTTTTTGTATCAATCTAAGATTATTATCTCATCCTTAATTTACTTTATACTTCAGTCCATCCACTGAGCACACTCTCTCTGATCTCTTTCCTTCAACTCTATCTTTTACTCTCTCAACACATTCACATAGAGTCAAGAAACCATTAACTTGGTCTTCACTCTTTATAGAGTATTCATGAATATCAACTTCTAGGTAAGACAAAATAATTGTCTTAATCCTTAAGACTTCTATCATGCTAAGACATAGCTCAAATTCATTATCACAGGTCGGCCATATCATCCATGGGTCACACTTAAGCAGCTATGCCTTTCAATTAGGCCTTAGTAGCACTTATAGGTCTCATGGAGACATATTACCCCTTTATCACTTCATAAATAAAATTAATAACATAATATCATTTTTAAATACATGAGTCCACTCCATATGACCTCTAAGACATCTTTAGGTGATTAATCCTACCAAAACACTTTTCTACTAAAGCAAAAATTGCTCAAACATTATTTTGTACACATAAACATAATGAATGAACATATAATAAAATTTGGATCTCAATATATACAAATTTACAAAAAATCAGACCTTCTAATAAACTTTTCTGGATGTGCCTTGAAGTTCTCTATAATTTTTCCTTTTACACCATTATCAAATTCTACATATATCAAAAGTTATAGCTTAAAACCCATCACTTATTTTCCTTCACAAATTTGAATATTCAAATTCCAATTGTCACTATGTAAATACAAAACATCTGACACTTGTCATCATTTTTTGTCCCCTAACAACTTTGAAGAAATATGCTCCATTTATCTCCTCATGATTTTCCTAACTTTAACTCTTTAACACTCACTGTTGATCATTGATCCTAGCTTTCAAGTTTATGCCACTTGGCAACTCTCCATGCCTTATACACACATTGACTATTTGAATCAAACCACACCATTGATATCCATCTGTAAAAACACCCACGTGTCATTTATCTTTTTTCAAATCATCAATATTGAGACACATGTCACAAGCACGTGAAATCTTAGTAACATTTGAAAAATTGACTTCACACGCATCATTGATTTCTATCTAACAAGATCATGCACTCTGTTAGTTCCTTATTTGGTCAAATTAATTCCTTATTATAGATATTCATCACTTGATAAATTCTCATCATAGATCTTTGATAATGCAAATTTGGCTAAGTATAGGAACCATTTTAATCTACTTGGAAGGCCAACTTTTCACCTTAATAACTTTTTATATGCTCAACCTCATGACCTAAAATTTGAACCACGAGATCACCTCACATAGGGAAATCCATCCATGTATCAAACTACTCTAAAAATCTTCACACATGTGAAATATGATTTCATCAAATTGCTTATTCAACCTTGTTTGCCAAGATGACTTTGAACCTAGACACTCATATGACGCTCTAATGAATTCATTTCACTTTCATAAGCACTGTAAGTACTCATAACACCCTATAAGGTATCTAAAACATGACCATACCATCAAGATATCAAACCAAACTTATTTGTCCTTAATGCTCTATTATCTCATGCTCTTTTTGACATCAATGACAACCTAACATTAGTGACCACAATCAACAACCTCCCCCTTTGTAATTGATGGTGAAATACCCTCATAATGACTTCTTACTTATTTGAACTCCTTCATTTTGATCTTTCTCCCCATTTGACATTAATGACAAAGGGTCTCTTCCTCAACATGTCAAAAATCATTCTTTAACATTATATATGCATTCAAATACTATTTGAGATGCTCAAGATACTTACATACTTTAAGCATATGAATCAATTGCTCCCCCTTTGATATGCACCAATCTAAACTCATTTTTTTTAACCCTTAGACCTATCTACATATATAACTCACAATATCTCTTTGCTCATATATGAAGATTCAATACCTTGTCAAAATACATGACTTGGTTTGATCAAGTCATCATATCAATATTCTTGAATTCATAACTATAGCAAACATCTTCACACTTATATCATGACTGAAGCATCTCCACATATTCTACCCCTCACATCATGAACATCTTATTAAATCCACTCAAGATAATTTAGTTATCTCCCCTTTATCCAAACACATCTTTCATATTAATAAATTGTAGAGAACATACCTTTGTACTAATTGGCATTTTGATCATTACCTAGAGCACACACACTTGTTTCCACACATGAAAGATGTCTCCTAAGAAGCATAAGTAGAGACACACACTTGTTATAGAGGGACTAAATATCCCAAAACTTAAGAGACTCCCATATATCCATGCTCTTGAATTTTAGTCCTTTTTTATCTTTAGATTGACTTTGAATGAGTTTTCAACCTTATTTTTTTCTTTTATCTCAAGATCCTACTTGATTTCCTTGTCCATTTGAGTAGATAAGGCTTTTTCCTTTATTATTTAATTTTTTCCCTATTCTATTATGATAAATAATCCACTTTGAGCCTATTTTTCATTTACCTCCTTAGGCCTCCATTCACTATGGCTCCTTCTCTTCATGACACGATTGCCAATTTTTGAAGTAGAATACTGATCATTCTTGCAAAACCTTATTATGTGACATTTCTCATGAAATTTGAAACAAATGAGGTTTATAAGATTATACATACCTTTTTATTAATATATATGATTATTCCTTGAATTTTCATGAATTCATTCATGTACCTAATCATTTGGTCTCCTAATGAATATATTACAAAGCTTTGTAATATGACCAAATGCTTGACACTTGTAGCAAAAGATGTCATTCTTTCCTTATGAACCTATTGACTATCTTGAGTGATTATTTTCTTCATTCTTGCCATTGTCTTGCTCATAATTCCATGAAAATTCATTCCTTGAGGATATTTACAATCTTTTGACCTATGACCAAACTGATTACAAGATTAACAATGACCATTAAAATTTGCATACCTCATAGCATTTGGTGTCTGATCTAATTTATCTTCATTCTATCAATACCTTCATTCCTTGATTGATGATTTATATTCAAATATTTTATATTGTCTTGAGTTAATGCTTTTTTTCTTGTTTGTATCTAACTCTAGATCTATCACTAGCATGCTTTTGACTACTCAAGAATATTGTCAAGATCATTTGAGCTCTTTTCATATTTCACAAATGACTTCACCTTATAAGATGTCTTATCTAAATTACATTTTAATAACCCAATTTTAATCACATGCCTTAAACACTCATATTTTTTGGATTTTAGGCTTGTAGACATAGTTTCTAATTGACTATTGAGATGATTGATAGTATCTTCATGTTCCCTGGTGTCATCATTCATTCTTGCTTCAAACACACTAAATTTCTCTTCACAGTCCTTGATTGTGATGTCATATTCTTGTTATTTTTCTTCTCAATATTTAGATCTTAAAGAGCATTCATTAATTCATCCTTATTATCCAAATCATCAATTGTATCTTTGATCACATCCTAATCTAGTTTCATTTGTAAAGACTCTATATATGATTGATACATGATACACTCTTCATCCTTACTATTTAATTCATTATTAAGAGTAAAACTTGAGTTTAAATATATTGTGTGATCTCATAATTATCCTTGACTTCATTACTCAGCCTTATTTTAAAACTTTTAATTTGCTCCTCATAGAATTTGATCAAGAAATATTGTTTTCTATTCTTTCTTTATAGTATCTTCATTTCTTCCACAATATTTAGATATATATCTTCAAGAGTGACTTTCTCATCTTCTTCCTCTCAACTATATCTACCAAAAAAATCTCTACTTAAAAAACATTCACCTTCATCATCACTAAAAGCCATGAACAATGTCTCCTTGTCCTCATTAGGAAAACAATCATCACTGCCTGATGTGTTTACTTCTTCTTTTGTAGATGAATTACTACCTTCTTCATGGTAAAGGCTCTTATTACCTTTTTATGATTCCTTATTTCCATTTTTCTTATTGAATAAATTTTTGTACTTGCTAGGACCCTCAAATTTTTTGAGTTCATCCTCATGAGATTCCTTATAAGCTTCTTTAAGTTCAAACTTGTTTGGACATTAGATGTAAAATGACCAACTTTACCACATGAAAAACATCAAAAACCAAGTTTTCCTTCATACTTACCTAATCTTACATTCAATATTATTGTAATCAAGGATTCAAGTTGATCTTAATTAAGATTAAAATCCTCAATACTTAACTTGATATTATTATCTTTTTTTCCTTGATCACATTGAGGGTTGCTTCCTTCTAAGGAGGAATTCCTCATCAACTCTCATTTCATAGGTAATAAGGATGCCATGCAGTTCATCCATCTTCAACTGAGTGAGATCATGACTTTCTTCTACAATAGAAACTTTTGAATAAAACTTGAGTGTAAGAGTCTTTAATACCTTATGTACTATAGTAGCTTCATCAATCACATCTCTAATACCTTTGATCATGTTTACTACCTCATCAACCCTTAGAAGATAGGATACCAAAGTATCTTCTTCCTTCATTTTGAGACCTTCAAATTGAATTTGGTAGATCTACAATTTAACCAATTTTTCCTTTGAGTATCCTTCATAGATAGTCTATAATTTGTCCCAAATTTCCTTGGAAAATTTATAATGGATCACTTTGGTGAACTCAACCTTAGATAGACCACAAATGATAACATTAATATCTTTAAAATTATTCTCACTCAACTTATTGTCAACAACATTAGTTAGAGGAGTAGTTAGTGTAGTATAACCATCTATAATAAGTTGCCAAGTTCCAAACCCTAAAGACATGATGTATGTCCTCATCCTTACACTCTATAAAGCATAATTTAACCCATTGAATAATGGTGCTTATTTTTTAGAGAAACCTTTCTTATGTTGATTTGACATATTGTACCTTAAATCACCTTCAAGTGGTTAAACTTGTAATGAAGGTCCTAATCTGATACCAATTGTTGGAGGTACAATCACCAAGAGGGGTGAATTAGTGATGAAAGATATTTAAAACTTCAAATGTAATCCTTTAAAACTCTTAATCAATAACCACAAGCATTCATAAAACATATAAGATGTTCATAACAATGAATAAGAAAGATAATGCGAGATCACAGACATAACACAAGATATATGTGGGAAACCCTCTTGGGGAATAAAACCCACTCTCAAACCTAAAACCACATGGACTACTTGTCTTATAAGATGATCACAAACATGAGACATTTTAGTGAAGCACCCACACCTAAATATGAACAAGCACCCAATTTTTCTAGATGTTAATCACCCACATAACACCTATAAAATCAATAACTCCATAAATATAATTGGAGAAATAATGTATAATAGCTCTCTTTAAAATCTTCACACATACTCAAAATTTATTATAAAATCAATGCATCTAAACACCCATTTTGGATCACTCTAGGATTATTCACTCCTCCTCAATCTATTTACACTTCAGTCTATCCATTAAGCACACTCCTAATATCTTTCCTTCATCTATATCTTCTACTCTCTCAGCACATTCACATAGAGTCAAGAAACCTTTACCTTTGTCTTCATTATTTATAGAGTCTTCATGAATATCAACTTTTAGGTCAACCAAAATACCCTTCTTAATCCTTAAGACTTATATCATGCTGAGACATAACTCAAATTCATTATCACAGGTCAGCCATAACATCCATGGGCCATACTTAAGCATTTATGCCTTTTAATTAGGCCTTAGTAGCTCTTATAGGTCTCATGGAGACCTATTAACCCTTTAACACTTTATCAAGAAAATTAAGAACATTATATCACTTTCAAATATATGGGTCCATTACATATGACCTCTAAGACATCTTTAGGTGATTACTCCTGCCAAAACACTTTTCTACTAAAGCACAAATTGCTCAAACATTATTTTATACATACAACTAGCATGAACAAATATAAAATAAAATTTGGATCTCAATATCTACAAATTTACAAACATTCAACCTTTTAATAAACTTTGTTGGATGCACCTTGAAGTTTTCTACAATTTTAACTTTTACACCATTATCAAATTCTACATATATCAAAAGTTATAGCTCAAAAACCCATCATTGGTTTTCCTTCACAAATTTTAATATTCAAATTTCAATGGTCACTATGTGAATAAAAAATATCTGACACTTATCATCATCTCATAGCCCCTATTACTTTGAAAACATAGACTATAACAATCTCCTCATGAGCTTCCTAACTTTAACTCTTTAATGCTCACCATTAATCATTGATCCTTGCTTCCAAGATCATGCCACTTGGCAGCTCTATATGCCTTCCATGCACATTGATTATTTGACTCAAACCACACTTTTGATCTCCATTTGTATGAATACCTATGTGTCATTGATATTTTATCAAATCATCAAGATTGAGACACATGTCATAAGTGAATGTAATCTTAGGAACCTTTGACAAATTGACTTCATGCTCACCATTGATCTCTATCTGACAAGATCACGTAATCCATTAGATCCTTATATAATTAAATTAATTGATCAACATAGATATTCATTGCCTTATTAAATTCTCACTATAGATATTCAATAATACAAATTTGGCTAAGTATGGGAACCACTATAATCTACTTAGAAGGCCAACTTTCCACCTTAATAAATTTTACTATGCTCAACCTTATAACCTAAAATTTGAACAAAAAGATCACCTCTCATAGGGAAATACATCCATGTATCAAAATACTCTTGAAACCTTCACACATGTGAAATATGACATCATCAAACTACTTAATTAGCCTTGTCTACATAGATGACTATTTGAACCTAGACACTCATATATGACTGATTTGATGAATTCCTTTCACTTACATAAGTACTCTAAGCACTCATAACACCCCATAGGGTCTCTACTACATGACTGTACCATCAAGATATCAAACACAACTTCTTTGTCATTAATTCTCTAGTATCTCATGTTCTCTTTAGCATCAATGATAACCTAACATCAATGACCATGCCCAACATAAGTCCCTTAAATTGTATGATAGTTTCACCATTATGAAATCAATCAATTGGTACATGATATTATTTTACCTAATCAATGAGTTTAAGGTATTGGAGGTTAAGGTTAATGGTGAGGAAAAATGTGTCATTGAAAATATTAGTGGAAACAATATCTTTGTAGATACTATGAGAGGAACCTATTTCAATGTTAAAATAATCATCCTCATAAATAGTGGAAGTATCACTAGCATCCTCATACTAATCACAAGGGGGCTTATATCTAATGCCATGATATTATCAATTTATGTGAACATGTATAGGCTCTCAAATTCATTGTCCATAAAGGCCTAGTCCTTTTAATTTGTAGTTCATGATGTGGCACATTTTATTTTCTATAATATACTTGTTGCTTTGGAAACATAAGGCTAATTTTTCATCATATGACCAAGAATCTGAAACTTTTAATATTTTTGTTTGTAAGAAGCCCTACTTTGACAAAAGAGGTTGGGATAAACTTATAGGATACCTATTATTTTTTCTTATTCGCGTTAGGCCTACCATGAATTCAAGGGGAATGGGGAGTTTACTCACATAGAAATCATCTTGGATTTTATATTCTCTACAACCTTTGTCAAGGCTATTAAAATGAAATTTAAAAGGTGGTGTTTTGGATTTGTTGGGGGGTCATATAGATGAATGTAGGAAGAGGAATTTATAAATTCTAGTGTTGTTGATCTATCTGATTCAAAGGCATTTTCAATATCAGGATAATAATTGGTTTTATGATAACACCCCTCCAACTTTTTCCATATTAGAAAGGTTGAGGATCTCTAAGGACAGCCACTTTCATGCCTAAATGCATAAATTTTATCATTAATGCAAGGTGGATGGGATGTATTTCATCCCATGAATCCATGGTTGACTAAGAATGATGTTGTAAGGGAGGTCAAGATCAATGACATGTAACAAGGTTTACTATTTGATAACCACAACCATGATAGAAAGATGTATGGTGCCCATTAGTTCCATTTCAACATTATCATATATCTTGATGGTGATGATGTTTGAGTTCAATATTAGTTCTAAGTAGCCAAAATGTTTAATTAAGGTTAGAGCATATATGATCACGTCCAATCCATTATCTACACATACCATTTTCACTTTATGTTTAGTGATATAAGCTTCGATATATAAAGGGAAATTATAGGATGGGCCAACAAGAGGCATGTCATATTGGTCAAAAATGAGCTGTTGAATTAAATACATGTTTCCAATGAATGCTTGGAATTGGAATGGATCAATTTCATTGGATAATATTCAATCATGAATGATTTTGTATAAGATGTCCTAATGAACATTATATGTTTTGAGAATATCTAGGATAAATATCTAGGAAAGAGTTTTCTCAAGATGTTTGATAAGGTTGTATTTTCCTTTAGGGGTAGGAAGATGAGGCACTAGGAAAATGATTTTGTTATTCCTAGTTATGACAACCAAATATAGGGTTTTTAATTTAATGGTTATGAAATTATTTCCTATGTGTTTAATGTGACCAATAAATACATTATAAGAATGGCCAGATTTTATATAATTGATGTTATTGGTTTGCATGTTTTGATCTTGATTATACTATGGACAATTTTGACCAGGTTTTAGACATGGGTCTTGGTGTATCCCTAATTTTTTATTCTTGGATGTATATGCACTTAGATTTAAATATCTCTATTATCAGTGAAATCTTAGATGTAATTCTTTAGATTCATGCATCTATTAGTTGAATTCCCTTTTATTTTATGAAAGTCATAGTATTCATTATATTTGTACCATGTGGGTTTTAGTTTATTTTCATCAAAGGGTTTAGTTTGTAGAAAAATAATAATATTTTTAGAAACCAATTTGTGAAAGACAACTTCATATGATTCCCTCAGAGGCATATAATATCTTCTTTTGATTTCCTATTTGCATTGGCCCTTAGGAATGGTAATGTTGGAAGTGATTTGGATGTATTAGATGTGTTTTGAATTAGAAATTCCATGACTAACATTATTTTTTTAAAAATAACTTAGGTTTTTTTATTTTATTTTATTTTGGTGATCCTTATTGAAAAGTTTCACCAGTCCTTTAGTGACAAGGGATTTTTAGATTTCAATGCCTTTTTTGATGATTTCATCAAAGGTGGTATCAAAATGTACTTGTAGGTGAAAATACATTTATTAATTTAGGTTTTTAAAAAAAAATTAAAGAATTGCTTTTTTGGGGTCGACCAAGGAAACCTGTTTGCTAAGCTTATCCATCTTGGCAAGAATGAAGAGAAGTTTTCTCAATTCTGTTGTTTAGCATTAAAAAATCCATCATCATGAGCTCATGGTTTACATTATAAGAGAATTATTTTAAAAATATTATATATATATACAAGTTTTGTAATGAACACTTTAGAAAGATGAAATAGCCATTCCAAAGCTTGCCCCCCGAACTTTGGTAGAATAATGAGATCAAATAGTTATCACTATATGCAACTTCTTGGCAGAACATAAAGAATTATTTGACATTATGTATTGAATCACCATTTAACCTATATTTTTAAAAATTTAGTGGTTAAAATTAAGGATTAAAGGGTATTAAAACCATTTATCTATCAAAAGGATAGGGGTAATTCCTCAAATTTATACTTTCTATTATAATTATTGATAGGATCGAAACTCCCCAAAGCTCTGACACAACTTGTCAGATTTAAGAGAACACATGATTACCATTGTATAAGCAATTAAACATGCAAAAATACCAAAAGAACAAATAACTATCAATGAGAAAACACACAAAATATGAGAGGCAACACATAACTGTATTCAACTCATTACAAAGGAAATTACAATAAAGAGATCACACTCTTCTTCCACCTCTGTGAGGCTTCCTCCTCAAGGGCTCCAAGTAATCTTCCCACCTGAGTAATCTTCTCTCATAGGTCACAACACACAGCTAACACAAGCTGTTGTTCACCTCATTGTACATCCAGTACAACCGAGTACGAACCGGTACTCCAAGTAGATCTCTCCATGATCCTGCTGATGTATTGCTGTCACCTTGGACCCTGGCCAACCACCAATCTCTGTCTGACCCTCGCATACACACATCCATGCATATCAAACCTGATATT
Source organism: Torreya grandis (assembly GCA_037957365.1). Classification (NCBI taxonomy): domain Eukaryota; kingdom Viridiplantae; phylum Streptophyta; class Pinopsida; order Cupressales; family Taxaceae; genus Torreya; species Torreya grandis. Next base: position 8,770,584 of record JARHVA010000029.1, read on the forward strand.
ACTTATACATACATGGGGAATCCTACTTGATTCCACCATGGGAAGAACTCTCCAAGCTCTACATAGCTCTTCTACAGATTCTCCATTCAACAATACAACCCATGAGTCTATTATATAGATCTCATGCATACACAGATTAGACTTGCAGCTCAAGACTTTGAATAAGTCTTTAACATGCAAACTCTGTGTTCACTTAACTGATTGTTCATCAACAGCAGTTCAGACTACCACAGGCGACCGACGTCGGTCCCTGCCATCCTGGAGGTGACCGACGTCGGCTAATATTCTACCGATGTTAGTTTCCCTTCTGCGTCCCCTAACCGATGTCAGTTTGGCCTACCGATGCCAGTGAATACATATGCTAGAAACCCTCCTATTTGCCTTAAGGTGTGGCTTTTAGCTCCACACCCTAACAATCTCCCACTTGGAGATAAAGAGCTACACCTGTACCCAAAACCAGTACTCTGTCCAATCTGCATCCTGGCTTGTATTCCTCTTCAAGCTCCCACTTGAAGACAACCCACCACACTCCTTGTGGTGTTAAACCTGTGCCTGATTCTCATTATACCATCTTCTGCCTTGCTATACTCCCACTCAAATAGCAACCCCTGTGAGTAACCTGTAATCAATGAACACTTAACAGATCTGGGCCATCTGTTAGTCAAACTCACTCTGAGAACGTCCAACCTCGCTCTGATACCAATTGATAGGACCGAAACTGTCCAAAGCTCTGACACAACTTGTCAAATTTAAGAGAACACATGATTACCATTGTATAAACAATTAAACATGCAAAAATACCAGAAGAACAAATAACTATCAATGAGAAAACACACAAAATATGAGAGGCAACACATAACTGTATTCAACTCATTACAAAGGAAATTACAATAAAGAGATCACACTCTTCTTCCACCTCTGTGAGGCTTCCTCCTCAAGGGCTCCAAGTAATCTTCCCACCTGAGTAATCTTCTCTCATAGGTCACAACACACAGCTAACACAAGTTGTTGTTCACCTCATTGTACATCTAGTACAATCGAGTATGAACCGGTACTCCAAGTAGATCTCTCCATGATCTCACTGATGTATTGCTGTCACCTTGGACCCTGGCCAACCACCGATCTCTGTCTGACCCTCGCATACACACATCCCTGCATATCAAACCTGATCTTACTTATACATACATGGGGAATCCTACTTGATTCCACCATGGGAAGAACTCTCCAAGCTCTACATATCTCTTCTGCAGATTCTCCATTCAACAATACAGCCCATGAGTCTATTATATAGATCTCATGCATACACAAATTAGACTTGTGGCTCAAGACTTTGAACAAGTCTTTAACATGCAAACTCTGCGTTCACTTAACTGACTATTCATCAACAGCAGTTCAAACCACCACAGGCGACCGACGTCGGTCCCTGCCATCCTGGAGGTGACCGACGTCGGCCGATATTCTGCCGATGCCAATTTCCCTTCTGTGTCCCCTGACCGATGTCAGTTTGGCCTGCCGATGCCGGTGACTGCATACGCTAGAAACCCTCCTGTTTGCCTTAAGGTGTGGCTTTTAGCTCCACACCCTAACAATTATCGCTTCCATCTTGTAGTCCTTGGAGAGCATCTTTCATAGATTTACACTCTTGGGAAAATGGTGTACCTTTTATTGGTTATAATAGGGTCTGGATAAATTTAGGTTTGGGAAACTCAAGGGCATAATTGGTATTGGATTATTGATCATGTTGTGAAGGTATTACCATTAAAGGATTTACATGGGAGACTAGGTTTTCCAACTGTTGACTTAGTTGTTTAAGTCGGTCAAACATGACTTGGTATGGATATTTAAGGTATTTTTATGCTATAAATAATTTTAATTTTTAAATTTTTATATGAGGGACATGTGGACTCATTTTTTCATTGGTCAACTCTAGGTTTGCTTTATTTTAGTTGATGAGATTGCTAGAATTAACGTGTTCTTGGTTTGGAAGGGTTTGATATTTCTTGCTTATAATGTGACTCAAGTTTTTGGGATTGTAATTTGGGGTAAGATTGGATAATATTTATATAAGTATCATGAGGATGACATCCTTTTTCTCAAATAAGAATTGGTCTACTTGCACTTATCATGTTCTGAGTTAAACAAATCATTTCTATCATTATTGTAATGCCTTGGTTTGTAAGGCTATCATTATAATTATTATGAATTTGATCTTGATTAAAATTTTCATCAAAATGGAATGGATTATGATGAAAATGGTTTTACATATTGGGATTTTGATTTAGTTTGTCTTGGGTGTCTAGTTATTAGTGCCATCAGTTTTGTTTAGGTTTGTTTTGTGATTGGTTTAGTTTTAATCTAGTTTCACACAAGGGGGAAATAATGACACACACACACAATAAAAGCTTATGATATTCAAGTGGGAGTAAAACCAAATATTGGCCCATAAATATACATTCAAGGCACATTGTGTAATATTTGGGAATGTTTTTATCTAGGCACCACTATGCAACTACATCTCAATGGCTCATAAAATAGGTTTAAATAGATTCATTATGAGACTCATTGATATACCTTGCGGTATGTTAGGCCCAAATCCATGATACAAGGGTGATATTTAAGCCTTAGATATTATTAGTGAACCACTCACTTCATAAAAACTAGGAAAAGATGAACTTCCACTTTGACAATGACTACAACAATTCCAAAGAATATTTATTGTCCACTAGAACAAAAATTTTGGATAGTGCTTGGTGATGAAATCAAAGTCATTAAAACTCTAAGTAAAATAAAAATAAAAGTTACAATCCATTTCTAATTTCCAAGATCACCTTAAGCCATGAGGAAAGAGCATATGAAGGGTGATCTAGGGAGAATCAATTGACTAAACCATTTCTAATTTATAAGATCACCTTGTGACATGAGGAAAGAGAATACATGAGTTTAAGCCAAACATAAAAATGAAAATAAATAATTTGTTTTGATTATTTGATTAGTGATTAATTCTTAAGTTTAATTTATCTGATTTTATGTCTTCTTTTAAATTGAACTGTATAACACAAGTTAAAAGTTTTGGTGTATAGGTCTTCATCATAAGTTTCATGCAAGTTATAAAAATTTAAAAAAAAACACTAAAACATAGAAAAAATGCTGATAATAAAAAAATAAACATTAGTAACAGACACCAAAATTTTAATGATAGAAATTCTGAACTATAAAATAAAAATGGCAAAGATTTATGCAAAAACATTGAAGATTAATGAAAAAATGCCAAAGGTTAGTGTAGAAATGCTAATGTTCAAAAATGTTAAATAACAACATAGAAACACTAATGTTTAGCATAAAAACTCCATTGATCATCACAAAAATGCCATTGGTCATTACAAAAACACTATTTTCTAAAAACAACATATAAATGACAAAAACACTACTAATTATGTATAAATGATAAACTTTAGGACATAAACACCATTGGTTAGAGCAAAAATGCCAAATACTATTTTACACCTACACAAAGCATAGAAACATTGATCTACGAAGTAAAAATGTTAAAATTAAAGATAAAAATGGTAAATCCTATTTATGACCTACACAACATAAAGCCACCAATCCTAAGAGAAAAAATGTTTTTCTTGATAACATGAATGCTAAAACATAGAACATAAATGAAGACCTAAAATGGATAAAAATAGTTATAACTTCAACCCAAGAGGATTACGACATGATTAAAGAATATTTAGACACCCAATAAACAACAAAACAAGTTAGAAGAACACCTCAAAATGAGTCAAAAGTGCAATAAAAAAAGAGGTGTCCCACTAGACATGCCAAAAAGGTGTTTGTTAAAACTCAGAGCTATGAAATAAATAAGTAATAAAACTAATCTAGTTCCTACTCTCAATAAAAAATAAACCTCGGATTGATCAATAAAAGAGATAATGATTAGCTTCACCTACCAAGCGAATAAATTTCCTTTGTTAAGTAGATTTTCTCATGCAATAGGTTGATTTTGGTTGTTCAAGGATTTGTGCAAGATTTTAAAAATATTCATTTATCAATAATGATGTCTAAGATGAAAAATAGTTATATAGATTTTACGTCAAGCTCATCCTCTTCCAATAGATGTGAAAATTAAGGATGAAGGGTGTTATTATAGTTTTTTACATAGGCAAGTAGATGGTTGGGATTAATATTGATTTTATTAGAAATTTTGATTTTGGATGGATGATATTTGATCATTGAGTCAACTTATTTGATTTCAATTTAATGAATAATTTGAGGGAGTTGGTTGATTTGATTTATTTATTTATTTTTATTAATTTTTGTCTGCATATAATTATTTAAAACTCTATTAAATAATTTATATTGATTAATTAGCTAATTATTCATGGGGTGATGTTAGTGAGAATAAATGGAGTTATTTTATGGTTGATTGATTAATGTGGTTATGTTGTTAGTATGGGTTTTGTGATAATAGGGTATTATAATTAATGATGGACTAAATGATGATTTAAGGTGTAATAATTGGGGTGTCTACACCATTATCAAATAAAAAATGGATTCAAGTGCTTACCAACATTTTGATGAATTTTGTGATGCACAAGCATCTGGATCCATAAGAAATATAACATACACAAAAGCACTCAATTTATTAATAATAATTTTTTCATAACCTTTTGTTTGCACATAAATTTATTTGTAAATAACCCTTCATATGCAAATAATTTTAAGATTCAAGTGAAAAATGTCTTATGTTTTGCGTGACTTGTGAATTATAGTGAAAATCTTAGTTGGAAATCTCTGTGAAGTTCTGCACAAGCCCTTTTAAATATCCACATAAAATAAGTGTGACGGTGAAGTATTCCAAGTATGGATAATTTACATGATATTTTTGTTTTAAAAACTTTGTGATGGATTGGAAAATTTAAGACTTGTGTGTAGATTAATGATTGAGAAAGTCTTGCATAAATATTAAGTATTATGTTGTATGTGAAAAATTTGTCTATGATTATTAAGACCCAAACTTGTGAGTTATGAGGAATTTATGCACTCACTATTATGCATCAATTTCTTGAAAACTTATACATATGTATGTTGATATTGAAAAATTATATGAAGACTCTATGTAACTAGTAGATACTTGATATCACATCAAGTGTAAGGGAAGTTGAAAGATATTTATGTCATGTGATTTCATTGTCAAGGACATGCATTGATCTCATATATATTATGATATAATTCCAAGTGTTAATGTGCGATGAAAGGATAAAAATATAGATAATGTGTGGCCTATAACTGAAGGAAGCTGAAGAGTCACCTAAAAATGACAATTATTTGACAGATTGAAACAATATCATTTTAATTTACATAACACTTCTTATTTGCATGCCTATATCAGGTGCAAACATCATCGTGAAATGATTTGGATGAAAGTTAGTGGAAATTTTGGATGTTATTATTTATTTGGATGGATATATAATTAGATTCTATAAATATAGAATAATTTTGTGAAGACTATTAGTTATCAAGATTTGTAGACTAAGGTAGCCAAAAAATAGAGATAACTAATAGTGGTTCAAGTAGAGATTTTTGGCAAGCCATAAATTTGAGCAGTGGGATATGGTGTAGTGCATATATTATGAGATTTATTTAATTATGCAAGTATGTTTTAAGTTTTTAATTAGACTATAGGTGTGTGATGTGTGAAAGTAGTAACTTTTCCTATTGAATTCATTAAGATCATTTTTTTTGCATAATTTTTTGCACATGAACTTCTAGTAACTACATTTTTAGTTGTATGTTTTTTAGGTTACATGTTATATTTATGTCCTTAATTTTCCACCCTAAACATGTGAATCATGATTTCATGTAATTATAAACTATGAGATAAAAATTATAGTGAAAAACATGCTTACATATTAGACATATACTCCACTTAGTAAAATAATTTAAACCAAACCAAGTATTAATGATAAACACAATGACCATAAGCCCCTATGTAAGAATGGATATATGAAAATAGTTAATGCTATAGAGAAACCATAACATAATATTTTTCTACCTCAAAAGGAACGTAGCAAATTCACATGGATAAGTGAGAATTCATGAATTACACTTAAATGATTACTTGAATGAAACATAACCATTTTAACTCCAATAAGGGACTTTGATAATTCATGAACATTGCCTAAATATTTTAATGCCAATGAATATTGTTAATTGCATAGGCTTCCATGGCACTCTATGAATAAATGTCTAGATATATCTCTTTGAAATAAAATATTCAAGATTTAATTGATAATGGTCAAATTCATGTTGATGGTACATATAAATTAAAGTAAGACAACTGACATGACTACTCAAAAGGAAAAATCAACTAATAATAGTAAATTTCATATGGTAGACAAACCAAAGTACAACAATGAACTTATAGAATACAAACATCATCCAATCGATGATTTTATTAGAATAATTAATTCAATCAAATAAAAATCCATAATTATTCAAATTGTGTTTATTGAATAAGATATGCAAGAATTTATAGATGTAAAAAAAGATGATATAGTATTTTAAAATGATTCTAATTTGAATATATGTAGTGAAATGTTTTCTTATTGCCTTGAACTTAGCTTGGATGGTATGGCTTATAATTCTATGGCTATCACATGACATGATGGTATTATAAGGAAACCATTTGGTCATGTTATTTTACCTATTAAAGTGGGACCAAATATATATTTACAACAATATTTTATGTGTTTCCCATTAATGGATCATAAAATTCTTCACTTGGTTGATGATGGATACATAAAATGAAAACAATACCTTCTAATGTGCAATAATGCTTAAAATTTGGACATTCAGATGAAGATATTGAAATTCAAAGGGATAAAACATTTTTAAAAGTTTATTCTAAGGTTAAAAAAATTCCTATATGGGAACCAAAAATATTCAAATGGCTACCTAAAAAAATGACATAAAGAACTTCCAATAAGGGTTCAATAATCACATTGTATGCCTACAAGACAAACACTAAACTACCATTTTAACTGTTTGGGACTTAGTAGTGTAAATATTAGATTGTTAAAGGGGTTGGGTACAAATGGTAAATATAGATTAATATTTAAAATTGATCTATCTAATTGAATTACCCATACTAGTAAGTGAAATGAGAAAATCTACTTATTTGGAGTGAGAAAATTATCACTGAATGATAAGAAGGTTAAATAGGTTTGGAGATCAGCTAAACTCTATTCATTCTAGAACTAGGGTTGAAAAGGGCTTCAGATAGTAACATGATTAGAGGGATAGTATCACACTATGATAATGTCCAAGGAATCACACTAGTGTCCTTTTAGGTATAGGTATCCTAAGACTTTTGGGGATGATAAGAGGAGACTTCAAGGTCCTATAGATTTGCTCAGGAGTCTTCAATCATCCTAATGAACACCTACACACTAAAAGTAAAAACATAATTAAATACAAAAGGAATGGAAAATATGGGGTGTGAAATGTTATGATCATGTGGGATAGATCCCCTATTGTCTTGGTCTCTGCATATATCAACCCTAATGATATGGGTCTCAAATCACATGTAGTTCTCCCTTAGGGAATATACACAATCAACACACACATAATGATAGAATGAGTTTCACTTAGGCCCTTATTTTATCAAGCATGTATGTATATGTGTGTTTTTGAGTAGTATGCAGAGTGCTAAGCTATACTATTGATTGATTTTTAAGTAATTATTTGCTAATTTAGTGATTGTTAGATGTAAAATACCTTATGAGGCTCTTTATATATAAGTAAATTAATTGGATTGTGAGACACTTATTTATGGGATGAAAAAGTGAAAAATAAAGATCAAATCATAAGGAGAGACTCAAGGAAGGGTATGGATTGGTGACAAGTTAAAAAAGTGACCTTTAGACACTAGCACACTATGCTAGTGTCTAGGACCATGCTAGTGTCCTCAAACTAAAAAATTGAGTTTTGGCTATGAAAAATAGGCCAATGGGGTCCTATGAATGGGATAACATGACATAAGACTAATAAAGGTGCAAAAAATAGGATAAATAATTCATAAGAAATATCAAAAGACTAAAATGACCACATGAATAAGACTCACATTCATCATTAAGACCTTCTTGTGAAAGAACAATAAATACATAATGCTTGTGTTTTCTTGACCAAATTAGGGTGTCTACATTTTCACCCATTATATTATAGTAATACAATGAAATCAAAGTACTATAATAAAAGAAAAAAATGCATACCTGTACTTACCTGTGTGAACGTGCTCTAGACCTAGCTCACTTCTTGGCTAGAGAAGTAGATAGGCGCTTGGAATACTAGATGTGAAAAATAAATACATAATGTGGGTCTCCCTTGTATTTGATCTTAGTAACTAAATAAATTATGAGAGACAAATATCTATTTTTCCCCACCTTGATATGTAGCTGAGTTTAAGAAGTAATTTGTGAACTATAGAGAAACAAGCCCTACTTACCCGCACTTTAGCATGTAATTAATTCTGAGAAGTAATATATAAATCTGGAGAAATAATCCCTTATCACCCCCATTTTGGCATGTAATTAAGTTTGATAAGTCATCTATAATTATGGAGAAGCAAGCTTTGATTGACCCTAATTTGGTATGTAACTAAGTTTAAGAAGTAATCTAATCAAAGGTTAAAACTATCATTCAAATTTTTTAATCTAGGTCTAGTGATAAATATAGATCAACTGCTAGAATCAGTTATATGACCCAACTTGGTAAAATCCTAGTGATGATCTACATGTGATCTGATAGTTTGAATATAGAGATGGTATAACTTGCTATTCCATCTGTGTAACTTGGTGGAAACCTATGGGGTCAAGAACATGTGACATACATCATGCCCCTAAACCTAATATCTAAGTAATGTTGTTTTGTATCCTATGTATAAAACTATGTCCATATAAGGATGGTGTACCATGTATGTTCCCCCATATATATAATCAAAGTCTGAAACTGTGTCAAAATCTTATGTAAAATCTTAGAATATAAACCAACATTGTAGAACCTTATAAATTTGAGTCATCCTATGTATCTAAATATTTAAATGCCTATGTAATTATATATCTAAACCTAAGTGTCTAAGTATATATATGTGTGTGTGTCTGAGCCAATCTATATGTCTAAGTATCTAAGCTATTGAACTAGGAAATTTGAGATAAATGTGTATCTAAATTAACTTGTGTACCTAAGCATCTATGCATATAAATAATTGTATGTCTATTTATATAAATTAATGTATATTTGAGTATCTGAATTAAGAAGTTTAAGTCAAACTATGTGTCTGAATAGAATTGTATAAGTATAAATAGTGTATATATGCCCTCTTTTGGTGAGAGAGTTGAGACTATGGTAAGAGTATAGAACCAAAAGTGATACTAGTAAACATGTTAGTGATAATTAGCATTGATAATAAGAATATAAGATCAATTATTTTGGTGATTGTAGAGGAATCATTTGTAAGCCAAGTCTAGGATAGACCTGTGTTCTTTATTATGTTTTTTAAGGAAATATGAGTTTTGTCATTTGTGAAGTCTATTCAATTGGAATATATTTTTAACTGGTACAATGTGGGGACATCATCATCAATCCCCAAACACAAAAAAAATATCATAAATTGGAGCTACGGTTTTTGATATATTATGATTGGAATATTTTGGTATTAGTTCAAAAAATTTGTGTGTAATATCAACCTTAAGTAAGTGGAATTATTAAAACATAAATTAAATAGGTTGATTGATTGAATTTGAAATTAATTTTAACCTTTCAACTTGAGTGAATTAAATTAATGAGCCTAGCAAATATGCTAAGGAGACGAGGAGTGAACATGACCCACTATGAGAAGGTGGAGGTGTTCATCCAAGTCAGGGAGGAGGTTACCTTAGTAAGTTACCTATCATTTTTATATATTTTTGAAATATTTGTTGCATTTTTTAATCATTTTTAATGAAATTAGGTAATTTAGGTTCTTTTTAGGAGGGTTGCAATAGTGTCATGAGGACAATGCTAATGTCTTAGGATACTATGCTATTATCCAATACTAGTGTCTTAGTGGTAGCGCTAATGTCTGATGGATGAAATTTTATAATTTTTAATTCTAATCTATGTTTAATTATCATTTTTGCATGTTTATGTCACTTAGAGATGCTAATTTTAGGTTTTTACTATGTTTTATATGAGAATGTACATATGATGAAGTTTCTTAGTGGTCATATGATGGAGTGCTTACACAATTTTCCCCTAATAGATGATGAGAGGGTAGTGATTGATATGGCTAGTTTGGGATATGTGGCATCACTTGCATTGATGCCTTGGGATTTCAAAATGATTACCATGTTGTATGAGTGGTGGAATGTCGATACCTTTATATTTTGGCTGCCCACTAGGGAGATTACTATGACTCTAAAGGATGTATATAGGGTATTGAGAGTGCCCATTACTAGTTAGTAAGCTATATTATAGGAGGTTACTAGATATAGAGCTATAGAATGGGCTTCTAGGTACTTTAAATGCATACCCATGGGGACCTATTATCAAGGGAGTTATATTGATGTTTTGTTATCAATGATTATTATGGCTAATGTTCCATGGTTTTGAAAGATTTTTGCACTATTAATAGATTCATTTATTATTGTGGATGGTAATGGTGTATCTCTTTCATATAGAATTCATGGAATCGTACATGACATTTAATCATGGGTTCACACCATGCTAGCACACTTATATAGGGATTTATAACATTTTACTTAGAAGTTGTGTGGTGGAGGTATTAAATCTTCTAATTTGTTGCATTGTTGGGCTTATAAACACATTTTAGTTTCTAAACTTGAGGGGTTTCCATGTGTATAATGGGGATACCCATAGGTATTTATAGAGAGATGGGCTGGTATAACTCCCATGTGATTAAGGATCACTATGCACTATCATCAAGTATTAGATCAAGTGACATCTAAAGATATCATTTGGTGACCCTACAAGGCAGTTTAGGGATGGATTGAGGATGGGATTCAGTTGAGAAGGGTTCAAGTGAGCTATTGGTTATATGATCCTAGGGTTAATGTTTTTGAGATATTTTAGTATGAATGAGTGACATGATAATTTGGTATCACTCATGATGTACCACCCACACCATGGGTGTGTTTTAGGAGTTATCAAGCCCCAATGAGGCCAGGTAGTAGACCGAGACCATCTATAGCTAAGCTAGCTCTTATTCTAGTGATGAAGTAAGATCTGATGCTAGATATACATAATATAGATAATGTGGGGGTGATTGATACCTTAGGAATATGGTAGAGGTAACATAGATGGCCACCACTATTTTCAAGAAATGAGGCTATCATAAAGGATGTGATAGATGTGGAGTCCCTTGGGATAATTGAGGGTATGTTGTTATTATATATTTTTATGTTTGGTTTAATTTAGTAATTGAATTATTGAGTAAATATCTAATGCATTACTTTTATATGCATAGGTCTATGAGTATTGGGAGACCATTATTGAGGTTACATTATGAGAGTTGAAATGATATATCCTTGATGATGCCATGGATGATGGGCTAGGGGAAAGGGTCATAAAAGTTAAAGGAAGTCATGCCCACCTTTTGGATGAAAATTTGTAATTTGTAATTCTAATTTGTGTTTAATTATCATTTTTGCATGTTTATATGTCACTTGGAAATGCTAATGTTAGGTTTTTACTATGTTTAATAAGAGGATGTACTTATTATAAAGTTTCATAGTGGCCGTATGATGGAGTACTTACATGAATTACCCCTAATAGATGATGAAAAGTTAATGATTGATAGTGTAGGTTTAGGATATGTGGCATCACTTGTACTGATGCCATGGGATTTCCATATGATGACTACCTTGTGTGAGTGGTGGAATGATGATACCTTTATGTTTTGCCTACCCACTAGGGAGATTACTATGACTCTACAAGATGTCTATAGGATATTGAAAGTGCCAATTACTGGTCAATAAGTTATATTATAGGAGGTTACTAGAGATAGATCTATAGAATGGGATTCTAGGTACTTTGCAGTCATGCCCATGGGAACCCATTGTTGAGTGAGTTACTATGATTCTTTATTATCAGTGATTTTTATGGCTAATGTTCCATGGTTATGAAAGTTTTTTGTAGTGTTATTGGCTTCATTCATTATTTTGTATGGTAGTGGTGTATCTATTTCATATAGGATGCATGGGATTGTATATGATATAGAGGAGTACAGACCATATCCTCATGGGTTGTACCATGCTATCCCACTTGTATATGGATTTGTACCAATTTACTTAGGATTTGTGTGGTAAAGGTATTGGATCTTCTAATGTTTTGCACTGTTAGGATTATGAACACATTTTAGTTTCTAGACATGATGGGTTTCCATGTGTATATTAGGGATATCCATAGGTATTTATAGAGAGGGAATAGTAAAACTCCCATGCGATCAAGGATCAATATGCACTATCTCTAGGTATTATATTGAGTGATGACCATAGATATCATTTGGAGACCCTACAAGGTAGTTTAGGGATGAATTAAGGATGGGATTCAATTGAGAAGGGTTTGAGTGAGTTATTAATTATATGACCATTAGGTCAATGTTTTTGAGATAATTTAGTATGAATGAGTAACATGATAATGTAGTATCACTCATGATGTACCACTCACACCATGGGTGTGTTTGAGGAGTTATCAAGCCCCAATGAGGCCAAGTAGATTGAGACCATAGACAGCTGAGCTAGCTTTGATTCTAGTGATGAAATGGGATTTAGTATTGGATATATGTTGGGTTATTTTATCTATCATGTTTCCTTAAAAATCTGAAGTGTCTAGTACCAACAATCTTACACAATGGATTTTCATGCAATAATAAGATCTTACATCCTCACCCACAACACACAACATGAAACCAGTTTCTATGGGTTATGTTGTGTAGTCACTTTTCATAAGCTAAGTTTATTCATATATATAGTTAGAGATTACATAGAAAAAGGATTATATGATTGTGGACCTTGTATCATTAATCACATTAAGTAACAACACAAAGATAAATGCCATGAAGTTCAACGCATTATTTACACAAAAATATACAATGCATATTCTATAAATATCATAGTGAATTATAATCCACAAATTACTTGATGTAAACCCATTTTTAATGTTTTATTACCAATTATCTATAGCATAACACCAAAACTGATTGTAATTTCCCTAATTTTATATTATAAAGAGTCATTACATGTTATCTATTATAAATAACCTTACACATATATACAAAGGGGTATTTATACTTGTTTTTCCCTAGCTAATTAATTACATAAGTAAATGACAAATGGGTGACTGGATAATGATCTCTAGTAGACTAAGAGTTGTGGCAGTCACTTATTTTCTCCTTAAAAACTAAGCGTTTGTGCTAATGGGTGTTATTATTACCCCTTCATTTAACCAACTTATGTTGGTGTCAGTCCTTACCAGGCTAGTGTCTAAAGCTATTTGTAGTAAGACACTTTATTGATTTCAAGTTAAAAATAATTTTTTTTTTTTGGGGGGGGCGGGGGGGGCGGGGGTTTATGTTATGTTGATCTATGTCTATCTCTAACTTCTACACTAATGCTGAAAGGAAACAATCTTGCAAAAAATATAAACAAACTAATCTAAACTTAATTTAAGAATCTAGAAATGATCACACACTGCTATAAAACTCACCTAAACTAGATTCAAATTCACACTTGCAGAATAAAAGTAATCTTAAATCACACTTGAAAAATCACAATTATGAGAATGAAAATAATTAAATGCCTATGTTAAAAGTAACAGATCAACCATTCAATCTACCCTATATGTTATCAATATTAATTATGCAAACACACACACACACACACACATCAATCTTGATTAAAATAAACAAAAATTAAATAATAAATACCAAAATAAATCTCTTAATGCTGAAAGGAAACAATCTTGCAAAAAATATAAACAAACTAATCTAAACTTAATTTAAGAATCTAGAATGATCACACACTGCTATAAAACTCATCTAAACTAGATTCAAATTCACACTTGTAAAATAAAAGTAATCTTAAATCACACTTGAAAAATCACAATTATGAGAATGAAAATAATTAAATGCCTATGCTAAAAGTAACACATCAACTATTCAATCTACCCTATATGTTATCAATATTAATTATGCAAAAACACACACACACACACACATCAATCTTAATTAAAATAAATAAAAATTAAATAATAAATACCAAAATAAATCTCTTAATGCTGAAAGGAAACAATCTTGCAAAAAATATAAACAAACTAATCTAAACTTAATTATAGCATCTAGAAATGATCACACACTACTATAAAACTCATCTAAACTAGATTCAAATTCACACTTGCAGAATAAAGTAATCTTAAATCACACTTGAAAAATCACAATTATGAGAATGAAAATAATTAAATGCCTATGCTGAAAGTAACACATCAACCATTCAATCTACCCTATATGTTATCAATATTAATTATGTAAACACACACACACACACACACACACACACACACATCAATATTAATTAAAATAAATAAGAATTAAATAATAAATACCAAAATAAATCTCTTAATGTTAAAAGGAAAAAAAATCTTGCAAAAAATATAAACAAACTAATCTAAACTTAATTTAAGAATCTAGAAATGATCACACACTACTGTAAAACTCACTTAAACTAGATTCAAATTCACACTTGCAGAATAAAAGTAATCTTAAATCACACTTGAAAAATCACAATTATGAGAATTAAAATAATTAAATGCCTATGGTGAAAGTAACACATCAACCATTCAATCTACCTTATAGGTGATCAATATTAATTATGCAAACACACACACACACACACACACACATCAATCTTAATTAAAATAAATAAGAATTAAATTAAAAATACCAAAATAAATCTCTTGTCTCCTTAAGGAGTGGGCCCTTTCTCACCCTTAGATTTAGGTTTGAATCAATTTAGCTCTAAGATATTCTTCAACACATGAATTGAGAAATAAACTACTACAATGTTCTTTTATTTCAATAACCAAAATTAAAATATCTTTATATGTATGTGTATATGTTACAAATCCAGTCATGGATCTATTTATTTATTCTATGTAAATAAACTATTTATCCCTACATTCTAGGTAACAACTTGACTGATTTGAAACAAGAAGATATTATATAGAGATTGGGCGATATAGTTAAAATAGGACATTGAAATGAGATCTTTGAGGAATCAAAATATCCATAAAAGCTAACAAATGCCATGCCTAACTATATTTAGTGACCAAATTTGTACATATATGATATTCATATCTTCTATCTTTAGTGTTGTAACCTATAATAATAACTTCCAAAAATGGAAGACTAAATAGAAATAGAAAACTATTTATATACATGCATAGAAATAGAAATGTCAAAAGGAGTCTTTCAAATTATTATGAAGAAGGTGGAGAAGCTATTTGAACCCTTTAGAACACGCTATGATCAAATTTGGAGTAAACTAAGTCAATCTATAGCAAAATTGATGAAATTCGTAGCTTACTATCAAAATTTGTAGCCACCTGATGAAATCCATAACTAACTGGTAAAATTTGTAGCTGCCTAATGAAATATATAGCTGGCTATTGAAATCTATAATAAGCTTTAAAAATTTTAGTTGGGTCTCAAATGATTGATTCTTTGTCTTGAATCATCTTTATCTTCACAAAATCTTGTCAAAACTCATATTAATGATACCATTTCTTGTACATATCAAAATGTGAAGCCTAAACATGCAAATGGTCAAAACATAATGCAAATAAGATAGACTTAGACTTTACATGAATTTGTATAGATAAAAGCATATATTTCCTACCTTATTCTAGTTCTAAATATCAAGAATACATACAATTCTCAACTATTTGACATATTTAAGGTCATATACTATAGCAATAATGAGTCATTTTATGGACTCATCATGTCTCCCACACCTTACCTTTTACAAGTCCCTTTTGAAAACTAATATCCTTAGTATTCATAGTTATGAACTATCTATTCTAGCTTAAGATTCAAGTCATAGATGGAATACAGATCTTGAATTATTCTCTAATGATGAGGATTAAAGCCCATATCCCTTTGCACAAAGTGGAACCAAATTGCAAACTATTCCTCAGATTGAGGTCTTGTATTCTACCATGGGGACATAGGGGAAAGCAGTAAGGGAGGTCTGAACCTCATCCCTATTCATGGATTTTTTCCATCCCTTTGTAGAACATCAAAAATTATTTTCAAAATGACTTTAGCCCTTTTAATGGACCACTGAATAGTAGTGGGTGACACCAATTCTCTTCATCTTGAGGGAACTAGTAACATATGCCAATGTTGTCTACAAGTAACCACTACATTATCAAAATTATGATGAACAAATAATTCAAAAATGAGAAGGCCATCCTATAAGGTAGAAAGATAATGATCACAAACTTTGGGCTATTGATAAAAATTATGATTTTTTTCTAATATATATTGTACATCATTAAATTGAGGCCTAATGCATAAACCAACATCTTTTGTAATATTAGTGTGATCATCATATCTATCCTACCAAGTAATTTTATTTTTATATATAGACAAAAGAGTTCTCATTTGAATTTCTCCCACAAATAGGTTTACCAAAAAGTCATTTGTATTGCCTAGAATAATGTCACACAAGTAGAATTCACAAAGTAGATCTTGCCTATTAGGAGTAATATTTGTAAACGCTATCAAGAAGTCATCACTAGTATTTATTTCATGTGGTAAATCACAAGATACTTATAATATTTTCCATCTAAAGAACTGTTCATGTAAAATAGACTATATGCATAAGAAGGGACTCTACAAGATAATAATTTTTCACTTAGCTGATAGGTAAATTAAAGAGTTTGTTTAACCTATTCTTATTTTTGTTGAGCTTGTGTTAGCTCCTCCTGCACTTGTTGTTTATCTTTCCTGAGAAGATGTTTTTCCTTCATACTCAGGTGATTTTATCTTTTCATCTCTTCAAGTTCTGAGAAAACTTGCTCCTATTGATTTTTCACATCTGGAATAGATAAAATAATTTGATAGCCTTATTCTATCATGACCCTAGGAGGAACATTAGAAGAGCTAGAAACTATTTGAGTCCTTAGTCTAGCATTTTATATTTCATATTTGAGAAGATTTCTCCTTAAATAAATATTATCTTCCTCAAGTGATTTGCTATGGCTCCATACATCAATGATTTCATCTTCTACATCATCCAATCCCTTCAGGGATTGGATTTTCATGTTTTCAATTTATTTCATTAAATGGGAAATCATAAAATATTTGTTTTGAGTTACAATAATTAGTTCAGCTATATCCTCTACATTCTATTTAATAGTGGCTTCTAGTTGGGATAATGTTAAAGCATGTTGTAGTTCCAAACCTTCTACCTCCTTTGAAGGTTGTCCTTCTTCTTTATTCATTGATTCCTTTACTTTATCCCTTATTTTCTATGTAGAGGAAGTAATAATCTCATCAAAGATAGTTTTAGAAAAGTCTTCTTTTAGGAGATGGATTCCCTCTTATTCTATATTCTAGGCTTCACTATTAGTGGCAGTGGGGTTTTGTATCAAGCTGTCTAGGGTTTATGCAACAATAGTCTCATCACTATCAACAACTAGGATTAATTTCTTTCTTCTCTTAGGAGGAGGAAGGGTTTTTGTATGTGAGGTTTCTTAAGTTTTTAGCTAAGAGGCAAGGTCTATAAATGACTCATTTTCAATAATATGAATGGGTTATTGAATAGGATCAGCTTGAGGAATATGTTGATGGATTCTAGTAGAAGGTCAAAGTCTTCATTTTTTTCTTGTTAGCTTAGGGGGTGAGACTATATGAGGAGGAATTAGGGTTTGTAATGGAACAATTCTATTTGAAGATCTTGTGATACGATTGGTTTTAGAGACAATTTCTTTGGGATAAAATCTAGGTGGGGTTTTTGAACTTAAAGCATGAATGTGCAAAGGAATCTACCTAGTAGGCTTAGGGGTTTTTATTCTCTTTCCTTCATAAAAGGCAACCCAAACTTCCATTCCATTTTCTCGTGACAAAAATTGATGTTGGAAGAGTTGAATGAACCCATGATGGTGGATGGCAGAGGGATTTTTGGTATACCTCATGGCTATGACTTGAATAGATCCTAGGAGAAATGAGGGTAGATTTATTTTATGCTGAGGTTGCTGAGCACCATGTCTCAAGTGAGTTAACATTATCAACACCATACATCTTAACACACTATATTTCCCTTCACATGTTAAATATTTTATGAGCCAAAATGAAACTAACCTCCATGGTTTATGTAGATATTCTCTTCTAACTCCCTTGATTCTTCCTTTTATGTCTTCCACATAGACTGATATTGATTCTTCTTCACTGATAAAAATCTTGATGAGATCACTAAATGATTATCTTCCTTCTATTCATGCACCTTCATCTAGAATTATTGATAATTTGATAAGGACCTATGTGGAGAAGGGTATTTGAACACCTCAAATTGTGGAGAAGTTAGGTTTTAAGTAGATGATGAATTTAGTTACCAATGCCTCCTTAAATCCCTAAAATTTGAGAAAGAACTTGAGCCATCCAGCTCCTCCCTATATCTCCTTTATTGGTTTATCCTTCAATATCTTGCTTGCATTTTCTGGTTCAAATTTCTTATTTAACCCCATTCTAAACTTACACATGACACAATCAATCCTTTACTTAGTTTACCAAAGGAAAACAAACTCTATTATAGAATAAACAACAATAATATCTCCTTAGGATTTAAACTATGGACAACACTTCAATCATGCCAATTAATGATGATGATATTAATTTGAAATAATGATGGTGTACTCTTTTACTTTTTATTACTTTTTGAAATAATTATACCATCAAATATTTTAAACCGTCACTTTTTGTTTTTTATAAATGAAATATAATTATAATGATGTGTCATCATGAAGTACTTTATGGCTCAAAGGAATATTACTTGTAGCACATATTTTGAGGTTCAAAATATAACATTTTGAAATGACCATTTGCTAACATCATAGAATGTTCTCCTTATATCATTGTATGAAATTTTTTATGCCTATAGGTTTGAGAAAATGCATGCAAGTTAGACATCTAAAACTAACACTTAGCAAAAAAATAAATACTCTATCTTACAAATCATAATAATATCCTTATAAGTCTTCCTTACATATTCTTACATAGAAATTTGCATGAATTAGTCAGGAAAATAGTACAATAAATAATAACATCAATTTATTACTTTAAAATCAACGAAATTTTTGAACTCATTTTTTTTTGGTTTTTTACCCTTGACTAGCCATTTGTTGATTTTCTGATCAAGGCTCATTATCCAGTGCATGAATAGCCAATGAGCTAGTTTTTTGAACATGAGTGTCAAAAATGTCTTGAAATATTTTCATTGTTGATTTTTTTTTTAAATTTTGGATAAGAGAGGAATCCTCTTCTCTTATTCATGCCAATATTTTCCTCAAAGATCAATTACCATGGAAGATTTGACTTCTTTCATGGTACCACACTCATTTTATATTGACTAAATGAATTCCTCTTTGTTAGAAGGCTTCTGATATAGCTTTAGATAATTTCCATTAATAATAAGTGTTTTGTGATTTTTATCTATAGGCAATAGTTGTATTGAACCATTATCAAAAATCTTTGTTAACTAAAATGGTCATAACCATCTAGTTCAGAGCTTACCTTTGAAATTCTAATATTTGGAAATATATAAGAGTGCCCAATCTCTTTTGAATTGCCTTTTCTTGATATACAATTCATGAAATTGCTTCCTCTGATACTATTTCATCTCTATCTACTACAAGGCTTCCATCCTCATCTCATCCAATTCATTCAACTGTAAAATTCTTTCCTTTTGTGCTTCATCCAAATTAAATCCTACTTCTAATGCAATCCTCAAAGTTTACATTTCAAATTCAATTGAAAGGAAAGGTTTTTTATCGTAGATCAATTCATATGGTGAAAAACTAGTAGTGGTTTTCCATGTGGTATTGTATGCCTAAATAATTTTTGAGAGTTTGGTTACCCAATTCTTTTGACTGCTACTGAATATCTTGTTAAGGATATTCTCCAATTCTCTATTAGTGGCTTTTACTTATCCATTTGCTTGAGGATGATATGGAGAATATTTCTTGTGGTTGACTTGGTATATCTCCATGAATGATTGGATCATATTGGACATGAACTCTGGCCATTGATTAGATACTATCTCCCTTGGTACTCAAAAATGATACATAATATTAGAATACAAGAAATCTACTACTACCTCTTCTCTTGCATAAGAGAGATATTGTACTTTAGCCAATCTGGTTACATAATCCTTACATACCAACAAGTATTTTTCACCTTGTGAAGGTAGATCTATGGGTCCAACAAAGTCTATACCCACTTCTTAAAAGATTCCAAAACTACCTGTGGATGAAGAGGCATCTCGAAGGATAATGTAGCTTTCCCCATTCTTTGACATGAATCACATTACCAAACATATATCTTTACCTACTTGTGGAGAGTTGGCCAAAAATATCTAGCTCCAAGTATTTTATGTATCATTCTTTTCACTAAATAGTGTCCTCCTCTAGGTTCATCATGACATGTATAAATGATATCATACATCTCATTCTCCTTTACACACCTATTAAAAACATGATTAGGTCCAAGTTTAAATAATATATCATTAATCTATTTATAAGAATGACTAATTTTAATTAAATTTTTCTTTTCCTTTTTGGTACATTGAAAATGATACTTCTTTGTAGCTAGAAGGTTTGTTATATCAACAAACTAAGGTGATTGTGCTAAAACAACAAATAGTTGTTCATCTGGAAAGTTGTCTTCTATAGGTTCTTCATCTGCATTATGCAATCTAGAAAGAAAATAAATAACTACATTGATTTTTCCTAGTTTTTTAATAATTTTTATATCAAATTATTGTAAAAATAACAACCACCTAATAACTCTTCCTCCTACTACTAGCTTATTCATCAAGTAATTGATAGCTACATGATCAGTATATACAAAAAATTTATAACCAGTAATATAGTGTATAAATTTATTTATGGCATAAATCATAGCAAGAAATTCCTTCTTAGTGGTTGTATAATTTATTTCAGTTGAAGTTAAGTTCTTGCTTATGTAGTATATGGCATACATATGTCCATTTTCATCTTTTTATCCCAAAATAGCTCCCATAGCATGATTAAATACATCAATATAAATATGGAAGGGATATGACTAGTTAGGTCCTCCTAAGACTGGTGCAATACTGAGCTTCTCTTTGATGGTTTCAAATGCTTATTGGCAAGCTAAATTCTAGACAAATTCACTCTCTTTTGTGAGCAAAGAAAACATTGGAGCAAAAATATTGTTGAAGTCTTCTATGAACCTTCTATATTAGCCTGCATGTCCTAAAAAAATCTTAATGTCAGTCTAATTTTTAGGAATAGTTAAGTTTAAAATGAATTCAATTTTATTTGGATCTAACTGGATTCCTTTTGTAGAAATATGATGTCCTAAAACTATGCCTTCTTCTACCATAATCAAATACTTTTCATGACGTAGAGACAAATGGTGATCCTCACATATTTTTATTAATTTTGTAATATTGCTCAAAATTTCATCAAAGGATTCTCCATGAATAGTAAAATCATCGATATAAACCTCTATATTATCATTGGTCAAGTCTAAAAATATGTGTAGGATTGCTCATTGGAAAGTGGTAGGTGCATTACATAAACTAAAGTGTAATACTCTATAGGAAAATGTTCCCCATGGATAGGTGAATTATTTTTTGTCTTGATCCTTAGGTGCCACTTATATTTTGTTTTATCCACTAAAGCCATCTAGGAAAGAAAACTATCTTTTCCTAGCTAGGTTTTCAAGTACTTGATCAATGAAGGGTAGAGGAAAATAATATCTCATTTTTACCTAGTTTAATTCCTTATAATCTAAACATACTCTCCATTTAACATTTTTATTTGGAAAAATGACCAAGGAAGAGACCCATTGGCTATCAAAAATAAGATAATTGAATCCTACTTCTAGTAGCTTTTCAATTTTAGTTTTCATAATGTCTCCCAAGATATAATTAATTATTCTTTGAGGCTACCTTACTAGCTTAATGTTCTATATGTAAATGTGGTGTGTAAATACACTTGGATGGATTCCCTTCATGTCTTTATATTCCCAAGTAAAATCTTGAGTATGATCTCTAATTACATCAAAAACTTTCATTTTTTGATCATCTATCAACCAACTATTTATGTTGAGTGTCTTCCCTGGTGCTACTGTGATTTGTTTAGTACCTAGATGGGGAGATTCTATTTTTTTGAATTCACTCATCAATGAGTTGAGAGGATAAGAATGTGGTAGCAATGTATGAAATGTAATATCATCTTTGACAAACTTATCTCCTATAGGAATGAATCCAACTAAAGGATAATAAAAGGCTGTTAGAAATAAGTTTTAGCCTTCATATACCCATTGCATCACACTATTATGAATTTACTTATGGTCATATAGTATATTATAAGAGGTGGAAGAGGATGAATGATCATAAGAATAGGAAGTGCTACTTTGAAAATATCTTTTGTTCAAATCCATAGATAGTCTATTACAATCCATAGCTAGACTGTCAAGATCTATAGTTAGACTATCAAGATCTGTAGTTATTCTAATACTTCTTAATAACTCATATTATACTTATTAAACATGATAATTGATTATAACCATAGCTAGAGAGGATATTCTATCATATTTTTCATCAATTTAGTCAACCCATAACTATTTGACATTATTAATTGATCATTAAGCATGTGGATATAAAGAAATCCATTTTGATTTAAGACCATTTGAGATGGTCATATCTCCGTATCTACAATCAAACAATGATATTATAGTTGCTAACCAAGGTATTCCTAAAATCAATGGGTATCCAATCTATTTGTTCTTAGGATGGAGGGAAATAAAGTTAATGGGATATTCCCATAACTCTATAGTCAACATTATATCTTCAATGACACCTTCTAGTTTGGTAATGGAATGATCTACCATTTGTAGGATTGTGGTAGTTGGTTTCATGTCCTTAAAAGAGAGATTTTCCATGGTGTCTATAGTTGTTAAATTAATAGTAGATCCTAGGTCTACTAGTACATTTGGTATCTCCTACTATCCAATTTTTACAAAAAATGATAGGGCAACTTGGGTCTCCAGATTTTAGGCAAAAGCAAATTTCCTATTAATAAATCAAAAATATTACTATCAACATGTATGGTCTTAGGATATTATCTTTTTCTTCTAGGTGTCTTGATACACAAAATTTTGACTACCCTATTTAATTCTGAAATGGCTCTAATAGATTGTAATAATGGAATCTCTATGTTTAATTTTCCAATTTCTTAAATCAATTCAGATTCCTTGTTATTTTCCACTTCTTTTAATCTTTTTGGAAAAGGAATAGATGGAGGGGTTAAAATAACTTCCTATATTTTTCTAGTTTCCTCTTTGAACTCTTATTCTTTCGTTGGTTGAGTCTATGGACTTATTTTATCTTCTAACACTCCTATGATGATGATTTAAAGTTATTACACTATTCTTCTAGATTTGAGATGAATGTCTACACATTCAATAACTCCTACCCCCATTGTTTCACTTTGTTCATTTATAAATATTTATCTATTTTTTGGGTCTGTTACTAGCTGAGCAAGTATCTAAGTTGGTTTACTTGTTCTGTAGGGGTTGCTTGATGTGGTTGTAGTCAAAGATGGTATAAGAGGGTAATTTTGACACCTAATTTTATATGCATAACACCATTTCTAGGTACTACATCTCTTCTATTATCAATGGTAGGGGTGGAGGTATTTGTGCCTTCTCTTTTTAACACACCATTCTAGATTCTTCACCTTCCATGCACTACCTCTATTCCTCAGGTGTTTCTTCTCTGATCAAGACTTTTTCTTCCAACATGTGGTATTTCCTCTTCTATAATGGTTGGTAATATATCACTTATTAGGGACTTCTTATTAGGCCACATGGCTATGGATCCTGAAGGTTGAGGTGCATCCATCCAATGTTCCTAAAGTAATACATGTTTATGGTAGAAGTGACTCAACTTTTCCCACTTTGATGGTTGTTAATGATGGATGCCTATCTCTACAACCTATAACTACTAGTTTTCTTCTTCATGCTTCAAATATAGCTAATTTTCACTTTATTACTCAGTCAAGATCCTTCACAATATCCAATAAATAGGAATTTGATGCTCTATACTTATTCTAGAATCATCTGGACTTAGTTCACTCTTCAGCTTTGTAAAAAGTCAAATGCAAGCAAAGGTAAAGTTTAAAATGAGCCCTTGAATCCATTTTATAAGTTGGAGGGGGTAAATTTGCATTTAATACCCCCTCTCTTCAACCATCACTTCTTGAAATGAATGTATTTTAATGGCCTTCTTTCTTCAATCATTGATTCTCATCATAAATGCATATAATGGTATCATCATGGAATGATGTTGGCATGCTTATCACAATCACGTCTCCCTTTATATTAATGGAATGTATTATCCCATCTTTTTCTTTAGAGTTAAAGATAGATTCTCAACCCTTCAAATATTCCTACTATTGGCAAGAATATTTATCCTATGACTTTTTAACTTGTGTGTGCATCCTTATGTTACCCAACACATGGACCTTTTCTTAATACATGTAACACCTCTTACCCCACACTAAATGTGTGTTGTGATCCTCCACAAAATCACAAGTACAAAATTTAAAAAAAACATAAATTAAAAGAAAGGTTACGCACAACTAAGGAAATGATTTTAACAAAAATAATAAATCCTAAACTAATGGCATATGCCTTATTATTATAAAAACTAACCTTTAAGCAAAGAAATACGACCTTAATTGGCTACCATTATAGTGGCCAAGAAGAAATTGGCCATCCAATATTTATAAATGATAAGCACTAGTAGGGAAAATGCTATGAACAATAAAAGGACCATCCCAATAAAAATGGATTTTCCCATAATGGCATGCAAACATGGAGTCATAGAGCAAGACTTTCATTCTAGGGGTAAACATTTTATGCTTAATATAGCGATCATGCCATGCTTTTTGTTTGCATTTATCAACATATTAAATCCAATGAGAAAGAAAATGGGCCTCATCCAATGGTAATAAAGCATCCAAATTTTATTTCAATGATGAATCCTCATCTAATTATGTAATGTGCATGATGTAAAGAGATCGTACCAAGAATTCAATTGAAAGAATTATTTTTGTTATAAACACTAGATTGAAAGGTGTTCTCTTGTTGAGGTGCTTATAAGTTAAGTGGTAATCCCAAAGAATTTTAGATACCCAATCATACTCATTAGTAAGACCAATATTACAAATCTTTGTAAGTATTATGCCTAAAATTTTATTGAATGCCTTGGCAGTGCCATTGGCCTGGGGATGATATGGTGTTATTTTGTGATGGGCAATCATGAACTCAGTGAGTAAGATGTAGATAGTCTCATTAAGGAAATGTGTACCACACTCACTTGTAAAACCTAATGGATATCTAAAATAGGTTATGATATGTTCCCATATGAAGTGCATAATAGTTGTAGTAGTACAATCCCTTGTTGGCATAGCCTCAACCCAATGTGTGAGATAACCAGTTGTTGTGATTATATAATAGGAACTTGTATGTCATCTTGCTATGTTGATGGGGCCAAAAAAATAAATAGCCCAATTATCAAATGGTTCTTATGATTAAATAATATGTAAAATCATGACATCCTATAAAATTGCTTTCCCTATGTGCAAGCAAATATCAAACTACTTAACATGTAGTTTGGCATCTTAAAAAAGGGTAGGCCACCATAGTCTGGTTAGCAGTAGATTCACCAACATAGATTTTGATAGCAATTCCTTCACTAACTTCATGTAGTACTTAAGATCACTCATGTTTCATGACATAAACTTTAAGGATTTCATATTGTCTAATCTTGAATAAGTCCCCTCCAATGAGCTGAAATGGCGTGACACAGATGGTGAGTTACTTCTTAGCCTATAAACTCAGACAATCTGGCCCTATGCCAGTAGTGAATAAATCTATGATATCTTATAACTCCTCAAAAACACATGAAACATGAAATAACTATACATTAATTAGGTCATCTTCAATGCCATGCATTGGTTTTTTAGAATCAATTCAGGAGACATGGTCAGGACCATAATTAGCCTTTATTAATTTGACCATGATAAAGAATTGAAATTCTTAAAATTAATACAATCTAATGGTATATATGATCATGTAACACAAATTTATTAACCAAATATCTTAAATTTTATGGTCTGTATAGAATTCAAAAGGAGTTTCCAATAGGTATGGTTAAAACTTGTGTAAAGCATAAACCATGAAAAGTGCTTCACGCTATGTGGTGGTGTAATTCATCTTAGTTGAAGTAAGTTTTATACTAGATACGTATATGAGGTGATCAAGGTGACCTTCACCAAGTTGTGCAAGGATCACACCAATGACCATTGTATAAGGGTCAACATGGATATAGAATGGTTTTGTCCAATTAGGAAACTAGAGAATTAGGGTACTGATAAGTTTGTCCTTTAAGACATCAAAGGATTATTGGTAAGAGTAGGTCTAAATAAAATGTTTGTTATGTTTTAATAGTTCCTCCAAAGGTGTAACAATCTTTGCATAACCTCAAATGAATTGTAGATAGTACCTGATATGTCCTTAAAAGGCACAAACTGTGTATTGAGATGTCAGTACTAGTAGAGGAGAATGATAGCTACCTTAGTAGGGTATACCATAATTCTATCTTTGTAGATGATATAATTGAGAAGAACACTAAATGGTGTATCAAAAAGACACTTCCTTAGATTCAGTGATATTTGAAGTACTTGACGACACTCAAGCATGATTCATGGATTAAAACAATGGTCCTTCACCAAACCATAGACTATCTAGTCATCCAATAGATGAAGTCTTTAAATTCCTTAATGACTATATGGGAGAATACAATAGGTTCATTATTTAACCCAAATGGCATGATAGTATATATAAAAGATCCCCATTCAATAGATAGTCTTATGTCAATCCTACTTGATGATCTAGACTTGATGGTACCTAGAGAATTTATATATGAAAATGTAAATTTCACATCTGATGATGCCTTCAAGGACTTATTATATGAATGGTGTTAGGAAAAATTCAATAATGCAAGATGCATTAAGTATGTGATAATCAATATAAATCCTAATGCACCCATATTTATTTATACTTATGACCATGGGTCTGACCCACTTGAATTCATCAATTAGGGTTATTACTCTATCATGTAGCATATTATCAATTTCCTCCTTCACTCGTGCACTTAAATTTGGATTCATCCTACATGGTTGTTTCATGACTATTTGAGCACTGTCAACCAATTTGATATACATTTTGCATAATGATGGATGAACACCTTTAATCTCACTATAATTCCTTAAAAAGACATATTGGTATTATTTTAACAAATCAAATATTTTTGAAACCTCTATATCAATCTAGTAGTTACCCATAGTATCTATCTTTGGTTCTTCTTCTTCTATGTTGATGTTATGATGAATAATGTGAAGAGGTTCTAAGTATAGGTGGTTTGCATTAGGACCATTATCATGAATAGTTAGAGAACCATAGTCTATAGGGATATCCAAATGATTTTCTAATGGGTCAAGTGGGTCAAAACCATCATCTTTATCAATGTGAAACACTAGTTTTTACTTCCCTTGGAAAATTTCTTCACAAGGTTCTTGATCAAGGACAATTTTTAGCATGGTGATGGACTACTCTGATGGATCATTAAAGAGAACCAAACCTTATTCTAGGACATCATGTATATGTCATAGATTGTTAGGTTGTGGAGTTAAAAGCTTCACCAGGATGCAAACAAGAGGAGGTTGCTCAGTGTTACAGCAACTGACATCAGCAGCACAACCGACATCGGTCATATCTAATTACAGAACAACTAACATCGATCAGGAGTCAGCTGATGTCGATCACTTCTAGATAGACAAGGACCAACGTTGGTCACTTGTGCATTCCAGAACTAGTTGTTGATGAACAGTTAGTTTATTGAATGGGTTATTTGCATGTAAAGACTAATTTTAGTCTTGAGTTGTGGATCTAATTATTGTAATTAGATGTCTAATTATTGTTTGCATGAGATCTATATAATAGACTCATGGGTTGTATTGTAATGTGTGCTAGTTAGAGTTGAGCTTGGTTAGCTCCTTTAGTGTAAAGAGAGTAATGGTAGCTCCTCCTAGTTCCACAGGGGTGCCGAGTGTGTATGATTAGGTAGATCTATGGGATAACAAGATCTGGTAGAAGATCCACCAGGGTATTGGTTTGGAGAATCATAAGGACTTGATGAGGCAAGGACAAGGGTTCTTTAGGGTGTAGAGAGATCTACATGGTAAGTAAGATCAGTTGTGTTGTAGGTTGTGCAAAGGTGATCTACTTGGAGTACTTTGAGTACTTGTGTACTGGTAGTAGTGATACTGACTGGTTGGAGGTGAACAACAACTCTATGTTTGAGTTATTTGTTATGACCGTAGTTGAGAGAGAGAACTCTTGAAGAGATTTATTGTTTACGCCCTAGAGGTGTGGGAGCCCTAGAGGAGTGTAGAAGAAGATTGTGGCATCTTCTTTCTTTGTATTTCCTTTTGGAAAGAGTATTAATACAATTGGGTATTGTCTCTCATATTCTGTGTTATTTATAAATTTCTATGTTACTTGTTACTTCTGGTTAAATTCTGCATTTAGTTTCTTATACAAAGGTAATCAATTATTCTCCTTATGAGCTGGGGATCCTGACAATTGGTATCAGAGCTAGGATCAACTAACAAGTGGTCAGAGCTTGTTAAGTGTTTGTTGATTACAGGTCACTCTCAGGGGTTTTTGATTGAGTGGGAGTATAGCAATGGCAAAAGAAAGTATGGAGAAATTCAAAAGCAAGAATGATCAATTACGGTGTTATGGAAAGAAAGAGCAGGTAAAGAAAGATTGCTGGTTGGTTGAAGATCAGCATGAAAGAAATAAAGTAGCATGTGTTGCAGGGATTATTGCACTAGTTATTCTTTTATGTTCCTTGGATAAAGTAAAATCTTGGTTTATAGATTCTGTTGCCTCTTCCCATGCAGCCCCAAATAGAGTATTTTTCCATGTTAAGGTCCATGGAGACATTGGAAAGATTTATTTAGGGGTTGGTGAGCCTTGTCAAAGTTTTGGCAAAGGGGAAGTGCAGCTGAAATTATAGATGGCCAACACACGAGTGTTGAAGGATGTCATGCAGGTCCCAGTCTTGAAGATGAGGCTAATTTCTTCAAGAAAGTTGGGTGATGAGAGATGCACAGTAACTCTCATAGCAGATGCACTTGAATTAGCAGGTGGTAAGAAAGTAGGTATCCTTTATCTATCTACTTATATTATTGATTCTTCTTCTATTGTGAAGACGTGGCTTTGTAGGCTTGGTCACATGAGCAAGAAGGAGATGCATGTTCTTAAGAGGAAGATAGATGTGTTTGACAAACTTAAGAACTAGAAAGCCCTAGTGTTTATGGAGGAGATGATGGACAGAGATTAGTGGATGGGACTGAATAACTCTGAGTAGGGCAGTTTGGATAGGGTTTTGATCCAAAGAGAGCTCACGAGTAAAAAGTCATCACTCACAGGAAAACATAGGTACCAATGTTGGTTAGGGGTAATCGACATCAAACAAATAGGTACCGACGTCAGTCATGTGCAGACAGGCAAAGTCGGTGGTGTCAGGCAGGGTGGCTACCGGTGTCGATTAGGGAACCGACATCGGTGACCAGTGGACATCGACGTTGGTCAGGGAATTGGTGTCGGTGATGAGGTTGGTTTGACATCGGTCGGGGACAGACCAAGGTTGACTAGGAAACAGATTTTGGGCAGACATCAAGCTGTCAAGGAGTCTCAAATGCCCATATGGAGGACTGAAAGGGTAAGAAGCCTCAAATTCATTATTCCCCTTCTTTATACTAGTTGCTCACTGTAGAGTAAGAAGGATCCAGGAAATAATGGGAGCATGGCATGAATGAGGAATTTGATTCCTTGGATGTAAAACCAAATGGGAGATTTGGTAGAGTTACCAGTCGAAAAGAAAGCACTGAAAGATGAATGGATTCCTTGGTTAAAGAAGAGAGAGGATGGACACGTGAAATGGAAGGCTAGGTCATATGGTCTAAAGGAAGCTGTAAGACAGTGGTATAAATTTGACAGGTGTATGACAAAGCATTGCTTTAGTCAATGTCATTGTAACCATTGTGTGTTTCTTTACCAGGTTGGATAATGGTCGCTACATTATCCTGTTATTGTATGTGGATGATGTGCTTGTTGTAGGTGCATACATATAGGGATTTGCTGAGCTAAGGGTAAAGTTAGTTTAGTGGTATGTCATGAAGAATTTGGGAGTAGTGAAATTCTTTGGCATGAGTTTTCCTAGAGACAGGGAAGATCACAGGTTGATGTTGTCTTAGGATGATTGTGTGAAGGTAGTGCAGGATGCAGAATGGCAAATGCACCTATGGATGGATAGTTCACAGAACAGGGTCTCCAATCACATGATGAGGTTGAGTACATGTGTACTCCCTGATATTGCCCCAGTAGTGGGTACTATCAAAAATTTTGTAACCAATCTGAGAAAGAAGCATTGGAGAGTAGTTCAGTGGGTACTCAGGTATTTGAGAGGGACCAGCAGTAGGTTAACATGCTATGCAAGCAATGGACTTCTCTACATGAGTATTTAGATTTGGATGTGGCAGGTTACTTGGATGACAAGAGGTGCATCACAGGTTTTGTGGTGGTTGGTCTTAAAGGTTGATCTTGAAGAGAGATACAAGCCAGGAAATAGATTAGGCAATGTATAGGTACAAGTACAGGTGCAGCTATTTATCTCCAAGTGGGAGATTATTAGGTTGTGGAGTTAAAAGCTTCACCAAGATGAAAATAGGAGGAGGTTGCTCAGTGTTATAGCAACCAACATCATAAGTGCAACTGACATCAGTCATATCCACTTGAATTCATCAATTAGGGTTACTACTCTATCATGTAGCATATTATCAATTTCCTCCTTCACTCGTGCACTTAAATTTGGATTCATCCTACATGGTTGTTTCATGACTAGTTGAGCACTGTCAACCAGTTTGATATACATTTTGCATAATGATGGATGAACACCTTTAATCTCACTATAATTCCTTGAAAAGACATATTGGTATTATTTTAACAAATCAAATATTTTTGAAACCTCTATATCAATCTAGTAGTTACCCATAGTATCTATCTTTGGTTCTTCTTCTTCTATGTTGATGTTATGATGGATAATGTGAAGAGGTTCTAAGTATAGGTGGTTTGCATTAGGACCATTATCATGAATAGTTAGAGAACCATAGTCTATAGGGATATCCAAATGATTTTCTAATGGGTCAAGTGGGTCAAAACCTTCACCTTTATCAATGTGAAACACTAGTTTTTACTTCCCTTGGAAAATTTCTTCACAAGGTTCATGATCAAGGACAAGTTTTAGCATGCTGATGGACTACTCTGATGGATCATTAAAGAGAACCAAACCTTACTCTAGGACATCATGTATATGTCATAGATGATCGTTGATGGGACTAGGGTTACCAATAATTGCTTCACACATGGCTTGGAGAGTGAGATATAAATCCATTCTCAGACATGAATAAGATAATGTTGAGTTCATGTTATCTTTCAATAGATGCCAAAAATGGATACCCAAATGTCATTATTCATGAACATACCATGCTCTATCCTAAGTACATAAGGTGTTGTAAAATGCATGTACCCATAGGTACTGTAGAAAGAAGGATTCTTCAAACCTCCACATGGATTCAAAAAGCTTCTATGTGTGGTTATGGTGATCATACTCCACTATAGTTGATTGTAACATAGACATAGTTGTCATGATGAAATCAGTGATGTAAAATAGAACATACTTGATCTCAATGAATAAGTCACTCATTATGGGTTCAAAACCACCTCACAGTCATGTTATTAAAAAGTTGAACCAATGAATGCATACGATCAACATCAGAGTTATAGAAGTGTTCAAGTCACTGAATGAAGTCATGAACTTCCATTTGCCCATAAAACCAAGGAACTTCATCAAATCTCTCTAATAGTGCATCCATAACTAGTCCTCTCATGACTTGTTTGGTAATAAGGAGAACATATCTATGACATTTATGGTATTGGCACATAATGTTTTCACAACTACCAATTACACTGTATAATATTTTAGTGAGGTCATAGTCATCATGGGTCTAATAATTATAAATATTACTTGTATTATTAGAAAGGGACTGAGTGTCCATCCATCAGAGGATGCCATTAGGAGTAAGATCATGATGCTCATCATCTCTAGATATGAATTTGTATATGTGTTTAATATATTTATCCACACTAATAGGTTCTACGTATGGGGGCCCATGTGATTGATCCAATGGGATAATGATGCATTAATCAGTATTTTCAAAATTGATATAACACTTTTTGAAACTTAAGTCCACGTTATTTTCATAGCACCAAGGTTAACCCAATATATCTAGAAAGTCATCAACTTCAACCAACTCAAGAACTTTAAAATAATTTTTGAAAGGTGCACCAAAGATATAGATTGTTACATGCTTAAGAACATTAATTGGTAGATCATGGGCTTTATTATCCATAAACAACACATGAGGTGATGGTTGTAATGTTGGGCTAGCCATTTTACACCATGCATCCTTTATGAGGACATTAACCTCAGCACTAGTGTCAACTAGAATATCCCAAATCACCCAACTATCTATGGAAACATTCATCAGTATCTCCTTATACTCTAAAGTGATAAGAGGAATAGGAGTATGTTATGGTTGAGCATGATTCAATCGATGATATTCAATTGGCCTAAGAATTTGAGGTTGAGCATCAGTTGGTGTTGGTACCTAATTTTTAAGCTAATTACTGAAAAGATTTTAATCTAAAAAATATCATTAATGATAAGCATGAAGGTGAGAGAAAATAAGAATTCATAAAAAACTAAGTTACCTCTCAAAAACAAACTATAGTGACCAGACATTTAAAGTAAAAAATTGAATGTATTAGTGAAAAACCCATGTGATCTTATTAAAAAAACTTGAAACAAATATCTTCACAAGTACAAGATTTGATAAACAAGAGAAGAATAGAGATAGATAGAATGGTTCTTAGTGAAGAAAAGAGGAGAAGAAGAGCTCTTTTGTAGAGCTAGAAGAGAAAAATAAGAGTTACATATAACCCCATTATGACCTTACAAGCCTTCTAAGTATGTGTCACTTATGTCCTAATCCCTTATAAAGAGAGAGGAGGTGTGTGCCAAGTGGAGAAAGGAGTTACTCATGAAAGTAACTCCCAAATCCTAAGGGAGAATAAAAAGTTGAGTGACACCTCAAGGAATCCAAATTTATGTTAATTAAAAATTCACATAAATATAAATTCTTCACATATGAAAAAGAGACTTAAGATAAAATAAATTATCTTAAATAAAGATTAATTCTAACACTCCCCCTTAAAATTTATTTAGAGGTTTTACATATAAACAAGAAAGGAGAAAAAATCACTAACTCTCCCCCTTAATGAGAACTTCTTTCAATCCTAACTTGTTACAAAAGAAAACAAACTTGTCTCCACATAGAATATTAATGAAAATATCAGCCATTTGCTTTCCAATAAGATAGAAAGAGAGAAGAATTTGATTGTCTTCAATAAGTTCACATTGAAAGTGATGTTGAATCTCAATGTGCTTCGACCTTGCATGAAAAACTAGACTTTTTGCTAGGATAATGGCACTTTGATTATCACCAAAAATCAAATTAGTCAAATATTGTGGGTGACCCATATCTACAAGAAGTCTTCTAATCCAAATAAATTCTTTCACATCATGATTATAAGCTTTATATTTAGCTTCTATGTAAGATAAAGATACAATTGTTTTTTTTTTACTATTCCATGAAACAATGCTAGAACCCAAAGAGAAGCAATAACCACTATTAGATCTATGATCATTAGGATCACCAACCCAATTAGAATATGAATAACCTACCAAAAAAATTGATATTCGAGGTATACTTGATGCCATAGGTTAGATTACCTTTAATATAATGAAGAATTATTTTAACATCTTTAAAATGAGTAGCTTGAGGTTTAGACATAAAATGAGAAACCAATCCAACAGAAAATGCAATATCAAGATGAGTATGAGTAAGATAATTCAAACTACCAACTAATGTCTATATAAAGTTGGATCAACATTTTTTGTATCTATGTCATTAAGTAATTTAACACTAAGTTCACAAGGATTAGCAACTGGTTTACAATCTAACATATTAAATCTAGATAATAAATCATATTTAGATTGAGAAATAGAGAGGCTATCATTTTCTTTCCAAACTTGAATACCTAAAAAGTAATGTAAGAGACCTAAATCAATCATTTTAAAGGTATTTTTTAAAGAATTTTTAGTGAAAGAAACCATTGAACTATTACTACCAGTTATTATTAAGTCATCAACATACAAAATAATGATAACTATGTCATTCAGAGTATTTTTGACAAAAAGATTAGGATCATTAGAACTACAAGTAAAAAATTGAGTTATAAAGAATTGATAAATTTTAGAGTACCATTTTTTAGGAGATTGTTTTAAACTATAAATAGCTTTATTTAACTTGCATAAAGATGTTCATTGCCTTTTTTTATAAAGCCAGGAGGTTGAAAGATGTAAATTTCTTCATGCAAGTCACCATTTAAGAAAGCACTCTTAACATCCATTTGATAAATAGACTAATGTATGTGAGCAGATAAAGCTAAAATAACTTTAATAGTGGGCATTTTAGCCACAAAAGTAAAAAAATTATTATTATCAATTCTTTCAATTTGAGAAAAACCTCTAGCAACTAATCTAGATTTATATTTTTCAATTTGATTGTCAGACTTAAACTTAGTTTTAAACAACTATTTATAATTTACCAAATAATGCCATTTTAAATATAGGAACTAACTCCTAAGTGTTATTATAAATCAAAGAGTTGTATTCATCATGCATAGCTTTTTTCTAATGAGGGTAACCTTGAGCTTGTTTTAAAGTTTGAGGATCATTAGTTTGCATAATTTTAGACATCAAAGCATTATTGTAAAATTATTGTCTAATTATACAAGTATCATTAAGATCAACATTAATTCTTGAATATTTTATAGTAGTCTTGGCCCATTTAAGCATAGCTTTAGGTGGAGAAAGACTAGAAGAAGGAAAAGGAAGTGGAGTAATAACATCATTATAAAACACATCATTATGATCATTACTAGATTCAAAAGGAAAAGAAGTAGAAACAATATCAAGAGAATTTGAATTGAAAGTATAATCAAGCACATCATTTTCAGTAATATTAACATCCCTTTTAATCTTGATTTTGTTATTTTGAAGATCATAAACCCTATAGGATTTAGATGATTCATCATAACCAACAAATATAAAAATGTCTAGGTTAAAATTTAATGTTTAACACTTTTTAATTATAATATAAAAAAAATCATCACAATCAAAAATACGTAAATATTTTAAATTAAGTTTTCTACCACTCCAAGCTTCTTCAGGTGTAATATTTAAAACAACTTTAGTGTAAGTATTATTAATGAGATAAACAACACAATACATGGCTTCAACCCAAAATTTATAATGCATATTTTTAGCATGTAATATACACCTAGCTATTTCAGTGATAGTCTTATGTTTACATTCAACAACACCATTTTGCTCAGGTGTGTAGGAAACAATTTTCTCATGCTTAATTCCATATTACTTACAATATGCAAGAAAAATGAGATTTTTTTCAACAAAGACATGAAAAGTATCTAAAACTTGATCTTTAATTTTCAAGAAACAAATCCAAACTCACCTAGTGAAAATCATCAACAAAAGTTAAAGCATACTTATCACCATTAGCAGAAGGAGTTTGCATAGGACCTAAAAGATCACTATGAACTAAATGAAGCTTTTCAATAGCATGTCAAGAATGATTTTTAAGAAAATATTCTCAATAAATTTGATTAGCCATACAACCATTACAAGTAGAAGCAGTGGAAGAAACATTAGGAAAAACTTGCACCATATTGTGTTTTTTCATGAGATAAATACTTTGGTAATTGATATTACCTAATATTTCATTCCATAAGTTAGTATCATTAGCAAAGCATGATAAGATGAGTGAGAATAAAATTCAATAAATTTGAATAAATTATCATTATCTAAAAATGTAGTAGCAACTACTTAAAAATGTTGCTTAGTAGATTTAACATAATAAGTATAATTAATAAATTCTACCTTATAGTCATGTTTGTATAATTGAAGTATAGAAAGTAAATTTAATTTTAAATCAAGAACAAGTAAGACATCATGCAATTTATCATTAGGTATTTTAACATTTCCTATGGCTTCAACATTATGAGAAGTATGATTTGCAAGACTTAAATAATTGTTAGAAAGATCTGGTTTTAAATAAGTAAATAATTAAGCATTAGATATCATATGTTGAGTAGCACCAGAATCAACAATCCATTCAATAAGAGAAGCATGCAAAGCACAAGTAAAAGCAGCTCTAGTATTATACTTTAGTTTTGCTTGAGTCTTATTGTTACTAGTGCTAGCAGTGTCTTTGACTCTAAGCTTTTCATTTTTGATAACACATTTTTTTTGACACATTGATCTTCATAATGAGTGTTTTTATCACAATAATTACACTAACTTTTTCTTAGATTTTGAGTTAGATTTGTTATCTTTCTTATCATGTGTATTATTGGACTTAGTATGATATTTACCATTCTTATGTTGGTGTTTAGAAACAAAATCATGTTCATTAGTATTAAGACTTCCAAATTGAATCAAATTTTGTTCTTCTTGATGCAACAAAATACAAAATAATTCAAATGTCAACATAGCAGATAGAATAGGAAAAGCTAGTTGTAAATGAATATTAGTAATAAACTATTGAAATGGTTGAGGTAAATATTTTTTCATAATAATATGAATCAAATTCAAATCATAAAGTTTGACACCTAAAGCAACTAGTTGAGAATGCAAATAATGAACCTTAATTAAAAAATCATCCATATATTTGAAATCATTATATGTTAAATCAGATAAGTGATCCTGAATTTGAATTTTGTGAGATTCATTCACAACATCATAAACATATTTAAGTTTAGACCAAGCAGTGGAGGAAAGAGAAAAATCATCAATATGGATATACAATTCAAGGGTCATGGCCATGCCAATCAATCCTAAGGTCTCATAATTTTTTGCTTGTCATTTATCTTAAATTTTAACGGAGGCAATCTTAATGTTCGGTTGAGGATCCATGCCATCTATGATGTGTACCAAATGTTTGAAAGTGAAAATATATTGCATATATAATTTTCATAAATGGTAGTTAGTGGATGTGAGTTTAAATTTAGATAACAATTGAGTTATTATGCTATAAATCTCACCCAAGAATCAGAAAATGAATAAGCAAAAAAAGTCACTTAAATAAGGACATAGGAGGGATGTAGAACCAAAAAGATGACTTATCAGAATGCAAAAAGAATATCTTAGCAAAAAAAAAGGTCAAAAAAATAATTGCTAACCAAAAAAAGATTAAAAATTAAATTGCTCAAGTGGTCTTAAAAATATATATATATATATATATAAGTGAAAGATTTTCACTTTTATTTAATTTTTTTTTAAAACTTAAATAAATTAAATTGATTTTTGGGTTAACTTTTTAAAAAAATTGGAAAATGTCTTTAAAAAGACAAGTGGAAATTGATTTTTTTTGGTTTTATATGGAATAAAAAAGGAAACTTTGTTTAGATTATTTGTGTTTGTTTTTTTAAAAGGAAAATAGCTTTCATAAAAAAGAAAAGAAACTTTGCTTCGAAAGGATTTTTAAAAAAGCTAAATATTTCCTTTTTGTTGTAGCAAAGCTTATTAGAAATTATTTTGAAATGCATTATAAGGGCAATAAAAATAAATGCCTAGGATAGAAAGAAAAAGAATGAAATGTACCTTTTAGAATAATGGCCCAACACTATGTTTTGACAGACTGATTAACTGCTAGAGAGGAATGTTGACCAGATCATAAGTGTTCAAAAGGAGGAATGAGAGCAAAGAGAACCAGGTAAAAAATTATTTACATAAAAAAAAGATCCAACATGTGGGATGGAGGCCATATGGACTTATACGGATGTCGTAAGGATTTTGTACGGTTGGACGTACAGCTAGGAAAGGATACAAAAAGAAAATTTAGGGGGGGCGGGGGGTGATGCCTTAGTAGGGAGGGTGAATGGCTGGAAGGAAAGAGAAATATTTTATAGAGGAAAGAAAAACGTAGACTATTGGTAAATAAACCTATAAAAAAAACTCGCTTCTAAGAATCTTTTTTTGCCATAAATTTGTATATTTTATTTGTTTTTATATGTGTGAAAAGAGCATGAACTAATGTATACAAGGAATAGGTTTTTAAAATATATATAATACTAACAACATAATTTGCTTGTTATCATTCCCTTATCTCTGCAAAAAAGGTTTAACAAAAAAAATTTAAAATAAGGATGAAGAGTATTTTTTTTATTAAATAGAATGAGCATACAAATTTTTTTCTATCACTCTCCCTCTGTAAAAAAAAACTACAAAGTTAAAAGAAAGATCAGAAATAAAA
Source organism: Torreya grandis (assembly GCA_037957365.1). Lineage (NCBI taxonomy): Eukaryota > Viridiplantae > Streptophyta > Pinopsida > Cupressales > Taxaceae > Torreya > Torreya grandis. The sequence continues at coordinate 8,809,560 of JARHVA010000029.1, forward strand.
AAATGAAACATAAATGTATATTGTGAATGCTCTAATTGTTTTTTTATTTTTTTTAAAGGAAAAAAAGTTTTACTTTTTAAATAGTGTTGTTATAAAATCATGTAAAAAGAGTTAGGAGTCACTATTAAAAATAAAAATTTTTTTGAACTTTTTTTTTTGGAAAAAAAACTCCTACAAAAAAAAGGCTAAGAGCCACTAAAAAAATAAGAAGAAAAAATAGATTTTTTAATTATATTGACCAAGGGTTAAAACCCTTGCGAATTTATTTTTTAAAATCTCTTTAGAAAAATCTGCACACTCTCAAAAAAAATGTCATTAGAATGATAATGGATATGTATATCATGAAAGGATTTTAACCCAAGAAATATCTTTAATGACAAGCATGAAGGTGAGAGAAAACAAGTATGCATAAAAAAATAAGTTACCTCTCAAAAGCAAATCATAGTGACAAGAGATTTCAAGTGAAAAATCAAACATATCAGATAAAAACCCATGTGATCTTATTAGAAGGCTTACAATAAATATCTTCAAAAGTACAAAATTTGATAAAAGCACAAGAGAAGAATAGAGAGAGATAGAATGATTCTTAGTGAAGAAAAGAGAAGAGGAGGAGCTCTTTTATAGAGCTAAAGGAGGAAAATTAGAGTTACATAGAACCTTATTATGACCTTACAAGCCCTCCAAGTGTGTTTCACTTGTATCCTAATCCCTTAAAAAGAGAAGGGAGGTGTATTCCAAGTGGAGAAAGGAGTTAATCATGCAATTAACTCCCAAATTATAAGGGAGAACAAGAGGTAAGTGACATCTCAAGGAATCCTGATTTATGTGAATTAAAAATTCACATAATATAAATTCCTCGCACATGAAAAAGAGACTTAGGATAAAATAAATTATCCTAAATAAAGAGTAATTCTAAAATTACTCAATTATGGGATAATTTCTTCATCTAACATACACTTGCAAAGTTATTGAAAATCATCCCATACCATGTTTTGAGGTTCCATGGCATTTTTCAAATCAGCAGGTTGGTCTACTTCTTGGTCCTTATGAAGCTGAATTTTATCTTGTAGTTCCTATACCAACATCATTATATCCTAGAGCACATATTTATATTTTTGGGAATCAAGATACTTCATTACATGAGGCTCTTCACATTGTATCTTCTTAATAGGTAGAATAGACATAGACTGAGACTATCCTCTACTGCATGTAGTGATATTAACTAGTTGGGTTATTGGGGTGCTAGAGCACAAATGTCAGTGAAGTTTTTCAATGTGAATCATACCAACACCTTTTTTATTATTTTCATTAGTGATGGATGTGTATAATTCAAGACATTCTTCCAACTGATATTTTTTTTACAAAAAGAACATATTGGATAGACTAGATAATATCATTGATAGTGATTTGGGGATCCATAATTATAATATGTTTTTGGTGTAAATTGGCCACCTTCTCATCCCCATCCTCATCCTCATACATGATATCCATCATTATCTTGATTATTAGATATAGAGGTTTGATGTATAATGTACGCATGTGCCTCATGTATATCACTAATTAGCTGGCAATAATTTGTATCATGGGTATAAGCATCACATATCTTAAAATATTTAGACACTATAGAATGTTTATCCCTCTATAAGAGAGGACAATATCATACATCATGATCTTTGTGTCAAATCTCTCATGACTACTTTAGAATAATGTAGATGTTTTTACAAGGGCTGTTGTTTCTATTATGATCTTCAAACTCATAATTGGTACATCAAAGACCATTATGAGTGTCGTATACATTGTTTGCAATCAACTTCTCTAATTATGATTCCATTGAATCTATTTGAGCTTTCATAAAAGGATTGATTCTAGTGTCAATGCTACCAATAACTTCAGCATGGAGGGCAGCTTCCAGGGCTTCACACAGGTTGGTAAAAGTCCTTTGTGATAGTGTTCATCTAAATAGAAGCAAAAAAACCCCTACAAACCATTAGGTATGTTGAGGATCATTAATCTAAAATGAAAGCTTTGACTAGAGTGTTTTTCACTATGTATCATACTCTCATACATTTTTAGTGAGATCTTGTTTTATATCCTTTAACACAACAATACTTTTTTTCTCAAATTTGGGAATATCAAATTCTTGAAGAAATGTCATCTTGAGTTGATCATAAATAAGTATTATTTGTTGAGGGTAAAAATTCATATACTGATTATGTTCTCTTTTTATAAGTATGGTTGCAAATTATGTGGCCTTTCACTCAGAAGATGTTATACCACGCACCCTCTAAATGAGTTCACACTTATTAACATGCTCTGTAGCATTCTCCATGCCTTGATATTTAGGTAAATGAAGCATCATTTCATAATACACCATCGGTAGTTGAGGTGATTGAGACAATGGCTGGTGAGAACCCTTAGGTCTTATTCTTAAAGGGAGAATTCCACCACTTCCTCTAGTGTCACCTCTTAGTCCACCTCTAGTGTCTCCAATAGTAACACCCATGATTTTGGGGGTAGGAACAGGTTAATTAATAATACTTGGACTAGTACTCTAACCACTATGAATGCCAGGTCCACTAAGCATACCAAGTTGGGCCATGAAATTACCTTGAAGAGGAAATAAAAGTGTTAAATTTGAAATTGGCTTAGCTATAATTTATACTACAGGATCATTTTCTAATTCTACACTATCTATATCTCAGTTATGTAAAATTAAATCCTCTCATTCATGTTGACTACTTTGACCAAAAATCAAAATAGGTCAACCCCCTATAATAAAAAATTTGTATAGGGGTCTATTAGGATCTTATAGGGTGTGCCATGGTCCTAATAATGTCATTTGATGTGTCATTAGGTTTGTCATGGTCACTATTAGTCCGTAGATAGTCTATGTCATGTTAGGGGTCATTTTTGAGTCATTTATGAAAGTTTGTATGGTTTTCCTAAGTAGACAAATGTTTCAATAGGTTATTCAATGTCCCATGTGTTAATGGAGGTTAGAAGTAATGTGTCATAACTAAAAAATTGTAGGTTTTTACATCATAGCAAGAAAATAGTTGAAAAAATGGTAGTTTAGGTAGTTTTAGTTGGTTATATGACTTATATAGGAGTGTGGTACATGTGCCAGGCTTCTATGGTGACTTTTCAACTCCCCTGAACTCACTCTCATGTTTGGTCATCTTTGAAACACTTGAAAATGACCTAAAACCATTCTATTCTTCCATTTCTCCATTAGGAAGGTAGAAATGACCAACTAATTTTGGTCTAGTAAGGATAATAGGGGTTAATTTAGGTCAAATCCACTTGGTGGTAGATATTATTCTTAGTCTAATTCTATTTCATGGTAGGATTTCAATAATTGATTGTGTATGCTTTATGAACCATTGTTTAAAACTCTATTACCATTTTATGCCTGCTCATTCCTACACCCTCAAGGTGTCTCTTATGTTTGCCTAGTTCTGTACAAACCAATGGTTATTCTTGGTTCTGAAGAGTGAATAAACTTCTCACATGGATATTGTTTTGGCTTGTATTTATATTGAGAGAGAGACAAGTAGAACACCTTGCATTGCTAATGAGAGACGCCATTGAGTCTTCATATAGTTTCATCAATTGCAGGAGCTTGTATCTTAGTTTAACCTTCATATAAATGGAAATGAAAGTTGACATGTTGTGTTTTAATCTCTCACTACATAGTGAGAAATCTCTTCTTATGGAGTTTTAATCTCATAAGATAACATAGATGAGGAACATAGTTAGTTTTCATCATGACTGTCACACATAGTATGATGAAGAAAGCTTTGGCCATCCCTTCTAAAGAAGTAGAGAGGTTTTCAAAATTTTCATATCGTTTTTATGGTGAAACAACATTTTTTAACCTTTCAACAGGTTAGAAGTTGACTTAGAGAAGTAGTCCAATACATACTACCTTGTATACAACAATATTCACCTATAGGCATGGAAAAGGAGCTTTTCACAATCATGTTTAACGTGATGAGGAGTTTCAATGTGTTGAGAGGTCTCCTACAGTGAGAGAAACATGTTCAAGCCATATAAAATGTTTTGATATTGGTTGAGGTCAACCAATTCTCCAATATATACAAAGTTTTGCCATGTGTACTATTGATGTACACCTATAGGAAGCTCATATAGAGGTCTATAAACATTGAAATAGAGGTGTTTGAATCTTTTTTTCACCCTCATGGGAGTTTTAGAACATTAAAAAGGTCATGGCAATCATGGTGGAATCCATATGATGACAAACAAGCTTGCAACCATGTCTATAGTTTGAGAGAGCCACTTCAGGGACATGTTACCTTAACATCTCCAAAATAGGGATGTTTCCCTACTTTAGACCCTGTCATGGTGGGTTACCTTGAAGTATAAATTGGTATAATGTGTTCCATAATTAATTTTAGACATAGGAGTGAGGCCTTAAATAAAGAGAATGAGTGTTTGGTTCCAATAGGTGATGTAATTGGTTTCAAAATCATGCAATCTTTCACTTTAAGTTCTCAATATTATCTACAATATTTTGAGTCCAAATGGATTCACAATGATATGAAACCTAATGGAACATAACCCTAAAGATAAATACTTATTTTTAATGGAAATGGTACTAGTGGCTCAAAGAACATTGAAAGGAGTTGAAGTATGGGGTCTTAACTCATATTATCATCTTATAAGAGCTCCTTGTTAAACACAGGATATAATGAGAGGGGGGGTGAATCAATATATCATATATCTTTTAAAACTTTTACTTAATAAAATTCCTTTACTTTAACCACTTAGTCATACATTCAAGATATGCAATAAAATTGAAAGTAATAACATGCACCACATAAGAGAGAGAGAGACTAGATTTTTACGTGAAACCCCAAAGTGGGAAAAACCATATAGAACTATCTCAACTATGTAAATGAGTGCCAACTCAAGTTTACAAAATTTTCAAGTACTAACTTTCTGGAGCAGCAACCCCTTTGTTGAGCACCAACACAACAATGATTTATGAGCACCCACTCATAGAAGCACCAACCTCTCTTGTGTAGAAAACACAACTATTTCTCAATGTTGCTTTCTCAACAAATGACAGAACACTATTATATCTCTATATTTTCTCTTCTCTTCTCTCTTCTCTTCTCTTTCTCTTCTCAACTAGATAAATGATTGCAAAAGTGAATTACAAACCATGCACTTGCATATTACAAATGGCTTCCCAAGCCTCCTTTTATAACTTTCCAAATGACCTTTGGCATTCACCCTTTAAGACCTTTCAATTCACATGAAAAATGGCACCAAACTTGCATGACGCTTTGAATTCTTTCATTTGAAAAGTCACATGGTGACCCTTCATGGGGAAAATTTTCCTTTCCCTCTTTTGTCTTTATCTAGTGACTCTTCAAATTCCTCAAGGTAACCCTTCATAGGAAAGTACAACTTTTCCATCTTTGGTCTTTACTTGGTGACTCTTTGACTTCCTCATAGGCCCTCTTTTATCTTTATACAACCAAAAATATATCTATTAATATTTAATTAATATTAACACACTTTAGCCAAGATATGAACATTAAAAACACCTTTAGACATTAAATGTTATGGGGCTTTTATCACCAATACTGCTAGACCTTTGACATCAATGGAAATATTTCCAACAATCTCCCCTTTTTTCATTGACAAAAATCTCAAACTAAAACTAAAACATTATGAAACCTATACTGCACATGCCAACTTAAAATGACCTGCACAAACTACAAACTGAACCAACAAAAAACTTACAATAACTCCCCCTTACTATAGCATCCTATTTTTTTACATTGTTCTTGTACCTATACTTCTCCTCCTTTGACATCAAAGGCAAAGGGTCTATCTTGGATCTAATCTTAGCTCCCCCTTAACTGATGTTGATCCTCAATGGTAGGAAGTAAAATAAATTACTCCAAACTTCTCACATAGATACTCAAATGTGTCTTTTGGTAGAGCCTTTGTGAAGATATATGTAGTCTATTTTATAGTACTGATTTCTAACTTGACCTACTGATATGAAACCTACTCTCACAAGAAGTGATATCTGATAGGAATATGTTTTGTCCTTGAATGCATCACTAGATTCTTAGAAATATTAATAGCACTTGTGTTATTGTAGTAAATAGAGATAGGTTCATCATATTTTTACCTTGATGTCTTCTAAATTTTTCTTCACCCAAAGAACTTGAGCACAACACAACACTGCTACAATATATTCTAATTCAGCTATAGAAAGTGATACTGAGTTCTGCTTCTTGCTTAGCCAAGATACTAAGCTATCATCGAGAAAGAAAGCTCCTCCACTTGTACTTTGTTTGTCATCTAAACAACATACCTAATCTGAATTTGTATAAGCAACCAAAGTGAAATCTCTGCCTGTGGGACACCACAATCCATAATTCAATGTCCCCTTGACATATCTAAATATTCTCTTCACCAACTAAACATGACTCTCCTTCAAGGTTGCTTGATATCTAGTGACCATGCCAGTTGCATGTATGATTTTAGCCTTGATGTTGTTAGATATAAAAGACTACCCATCATAGATCTATACAAATACTAATCTACATTAGGTGAATCTTCATCCTTACTCACCTTGTTCCCTGTACCCATTGGTGTGTCAACTGGTGCATAATCCTCAAAACTAAAATTTTTTAACATTTACTTGGCATATTTGCTTTAACATATGAAAATACCTTTATCTAACTGAGATATTTGTAATCTTAATAAAAATGACAATTCTCCAAGCATAGACATCTCAAATTTTTATTTCATATTATTAGAAATTTTTTTGTATTCTTTTCACTGTTACCTCCAAATATTATGTCATCAATATATACCATAATAATCAATTGGTGTTCACTTTCTATTTTTATGTAGAGATTAATGTCAACAAAACCTCTCTTAAAGCATTGATCTTGTAGGTACCTATCAAGCCTTGCATACCAAGCTTTGGGAGCTTGTTTCAATCCATATAGTGCTTCCTTCAATCTACACACATAGCTACTATCATTTGAGAGAAGAAATCCCTCAGGCTGTTCAATGTAGACCTCCTCTTCTAGCTTCTTTTTTAGGAAATCAAACTTAACATCCATCTAAAACACTTTGAAATTCTTAAATATTTCATATGCAAGAAACATCCTGATAGCCTCTAGCCTCACCACTAGTTCAAAAGTTTCTTCAAAATCTATACCCTCAATCTGAGCATATCTTTTACATACTAACCTTGATTTATTTATGATAACTTCACCATCTTCATTTAACTTATTTTTGTATACCCATTTTGTTCCTATCACATTTTGATCTTTCGGTCTAGGCACTAATTCCCAAGTATCATTCTTTTTTATCTAATTTAATTCTTCATCCATTGATTTATCCCAATGCTCATTATGTGTAGCTTCTAAAAAAGTTCTAAGTTGAATTTTGGATAATAAAGAAAAATTAACTTGCTCAGATTCACTTACTATCATTCTTCTAGTGCAAACTCCTTCATTTATGTTCCTAATGATGTCACTTTCATTATGATTTCTCTAGATATATTTGGATAGGGTTTTGGTGTCCTTTCGCTCCTTCTCATCTTCATCTAATTCTTCAAAATCTTCTTCTTCAATGATTTCAAGAATGTCTACTAAATCACTGGCTCTTTGAGCTACATCTTCATCTATTCTGACACTTACACTTTCAACTATCTTCTTAGTTATTTTGTTATAAATTTTATAAGCTTTAATTTTATTGGAGTATCTAATAAATATACCTTCATCTACTATGGATTCAAACTTACCCAAGTTTTCATCGGTTCTCTTTATGAAGCATCTGCTACCAAAAACTCTGAAATAACAATAGTTGTTGGTCTGCCTTTCCATAACTCATATGGAGTCTTGTCACTATTGACTCTCAATAATGTTTTATTCTAGTTATGCACTATTGTGCCTACTACCTCTCTCCAATATTCTTGTAGTATCTTGGATTCATTAGCATTGTCCTCACTATCTCCTAGACTATTCTATTTTTTTACTAAACTACTCCATTTTGCTTTGGAGTTCTGGTTGCTGAATAATGTCTCTTTGTCCCATGGTCTTCAAAATACTCAATAAACTTATCTGACATGAATTATCCTCCTTGATATGATCTCAAGCACTTAATCTTCAAACTAGTTTCATTCTCAACTAAATCCTTGAATGCTTTGAAGTGGCTAAAAGCTTTTGATTTTTTCATCAAAAACATCACCCAAGTCATATGTGTAAAATCATCAATAAGCAACATGAATTATTTCTCACCTTGAGTACTTTGAGTCTTGGTAGGTCCACACAAATCAATGTGAACAAGCTTTAACATCTGAGTAGTTGAGTATTCCATTGTCTTGAGCCATCTTCTAACTTGCTTTTCATGCTAACATGGTTCACAAAACATGGTGGGGGGCTTTGTAATCTTTGGAATATCTCTAACTGCTTGCTTTTTGCTAATGTTAACAAGATTTTCAAAATTTATGTGTCCCATTCTCCTGTTCCACAACCAACTTTCCTCAACTTGACTCAAACAACATTTTTGACCTTTGATATTTGATAACATATATAAATTGTTTCTTGTCCCCTAAGCATCTGCAATCAACACTTTTGAGTCTTTTCTTCTAATCTCAAAACCTTCTATATAAAACTTTAATGTGTGTCCCTAATCACACATTTGACTTACACTCAACAGATTATGCTTTAGACCTTCTACATACAACATATTCTCAGTCTTGGTTCTACCATTATCTAAACTTAAAGTATCTTTTATGACTATCTTGGTAGTGGTATTATCTCCAAAATTCACTCTGCCACCATTGATCTTCTTTAGAGTTATGAACTTGCTCTTGTCTCATGTCATATGCCTCAAACATCTACTATCAATGAACCATGGTTGTTCTCTATTTATTACATGCAAAGTTGTTTGGATTAACATAGACTCTTTATTTTATTTCTTTTACCATGAATCTATCTAAACTCTCTTCTTGATGAATGGATCCTTGAAGCCTTAGTCCTTCTTGACTAACTCTAACATACTTCTACAATGTTGGGCTATGTGTCCAAAATTATTACACTTATAACATACTATGACTTCTTCATTAAATCCTGATAGAGGATCAAAAGAGTTGTGGCTTCTACTTGACTCTATATGAGTTTCCTTCTCCTTGTTTCTGAGATTGTTAACTCTTTTCCTTACCCAAGTTTCAAGAGCAGATTTTCATTGCATAAGTTTAACAAATTCTAATTCAAAAACCACATAAAATATCAATTAAAGATTTATCATTATTTTCACTTGTCTTCTTATCTATGGGAATAGTTACAAGTGTATGTGGTTATTTGTATTCATTTATCACTACTTGCCAAATGTTGAATCTTAGGGCCATCAATTAGGTCCTCATCCTTATGCTCCAGAAGGTATAATTTGTCTCATAAAAAAAAGGTGTCTTATTTATAGAAAAACCTTAATGTGCTTTTGCCATTGTGCTTTCCTTGATCTACCTTCAAGCTATTAAACTCTTTCTAAAGGAACCTGCTCTAATACCAATTGTTAAACATGGGATATATTGAGAGAGGGGGTGAATCAATATATTATATATCTTGTAAAACTTTTACTTAATAAAATTCTTTTACTTTAACCACTTAGTCATTCATTCAAGATATGCAATAAAACTAAAAGCAATAACATGCAACACATAAGAGAGGGAGAGAGACACCAATTTTTTACGTGGAAACCCAAAGTGGGAAAAACCATAGAAAACTATCTCAAGTATGTAAATAAGCACCAACTCAATTTTATAAAATTTTCAAGCACCAAATTGCAAGAGCACCAACCCCTTTGTTGAGCACCAATACAACAATGATTTGTGATCACCCACTCACAGGAGCACCAACGCCTCTTGTGTAAAAAATGCAACTATCTCTCAATGTTGTTTTCTCAATAAATGATAGAACACTACTATATCTCTATGTTTTATCTTCTCTTTTCTCTTCTCTCCTCTTGCTCTTCTCAACTAGATAAAATGATTACAAACCATGCACTTGCATATTATAAATGTCTTCCCAAGCCTCCTTATATATTTTTCCAAATGACCTTTGGAATTTACCCTTTGAGACCTTACAATTCACATGAAAAATGGCACCAAACTTGCATGACCCTTTGAATTCTTTCATTTGAAAAGTCACATGGTGACCCTTCATGGGGAAAAGTGTCCTTTCCTTTTGTTATTTTTATCTGATGACTCTTTAAATTCCTCAAGGTAGCCCTTCATGGGAAAATGAACCCTTTCCCTCTTTTCTCTTTACTTGGTGACTCTTTGACTTCCTTAAGGGCCCTTTTTTGTCTTTATGCAACCAAGAATATATCCATTAATATTAACACAATTTAGCCAAGATATGAACATTAAAAACACCTTTAGACATTAAATGCTATGGGGCATTTCTCAACAATACTGTTAGACCTTTGACATCAATGAAAATATTTCCAACACTCTTTTATCTTCAAAATAGCCACCTATAGTTTGCTATGTAGAAGAAACCAACTCAGACTGGTGTCAATAGAGAAGCAATGAACACAAGCCTTAATACATGGCATGAATGGACTTAAGAAAGTATGAGATGATTTCAAATACTCTAGAGAGGTATTATGGAATAATATGTAGGGTCTAACATTAAATTTTCACCTATATGCATACCCTTTTTCTTAGTGGATACCATAATCTACTAGTCTGTCAGTCTAGCCTAGTCAAGTAGTGATGAGTGAACTTTGAGGAGTTAGAAAAGAAGCATGGGTGATAGAAATGATTATAAAAAATTATAATTAGTAATTAAAATTCTAAATATATGATTGTAAAGAGAGAAATATAACTATGGTAACCTTCACACTCTCAACCCATAATCAACTCAAGGAATCCTACAAAGTCACTAATTCTCTAAGTCTGTCTGGAGGTTTATGTTGATTGATAACCCTAATGAGGTGATCCAGATCTAAAAATTTATATATATCATATGAATAACCTAATTTATCCCCTAATATAATTTTTTTTCTTGAATAGATAGGGGAGATGCTCTTTGTCTTGTTTCAGATAGAGGGCACTCCCAAAGAGACACACCTTGTAGATTTAGTATGTGAATGATAAGAAGGTGTGTTGGGGATTATTGTATCATTGTAAGAGAATGTAGGGAGTTTTTATTAACATGAACCAACATGAAGGATAACCTATAGGTTATATAAATCAAACAAGATGGCCTAAACCCACTATGCATAGTTTAGGCCTACTAGGCCTAAAGCCCTAAGACGTCTAAATACCATTTCTAGCACTACGTAAAATTTCCAAGGCATTGGATTAACTTCATATTATGGTATGAGATTTTTTATAACCATTATTCTATATATAAAATCATGAGAAGGTCACTTTTTGGCTTAATAAAACCTCAAACCTATTTAGAATGCACTCCCAAGCTCAAAGGCCATATTTAGAATCTCACACCAATATAAACATTTATAATGGATGTAAAAGGAGTTAGGAGATGTTTAATAAGGTCCCTATAATGATTTTAGTGGAATTTTTTTGAGTTTTCAACATTAGGATTGTATGAACAATCCTTAAGATCTAAAACTACTTAAAACCCTCCAAAACCCTTGCTCATGACCCGATTGGAAAGATAACGAAGAAGATGCATCTAGATGGGATAGTTTGGTTAGGTAAGTGTTTTGGGATTTAATATAACTCTCTTAGTCTCTTTCCCATTGGATTTTATTGTACCCTATTTTTATGGACATGGTATATAACAAGTTTTCTTGGAAAATTTTGATGTTTTGTAGGTGTAGGGGATTTTTGAAGGATGAGGATCACTTTGAGAGATCAAGTGGGACATAATATAACTCCTAATTTTCATTTATTACTTAAGATAAACCCACAAATAACTCTACTATCTCCTTCACTTCAGGCAGAGTCTATGGAGTATAATGAGAATAGAGGGTGATCACTAAGTGAGAAGGTGATAAGTCTAATTGGGAGGCCTTTTAAGACCTGATTGATGGATTTATGGATAAGAGGACTCTTTAAAAGTTTCATATCACCTCCTACATGGATTTATTTTTAAAATTGAAGGTCACTTGAATGATAAGTGTGAAAAATGAGTGAAAGAAGGATAATGGTGACAACAGGGAGTGAGAACACTTGTCTAAAAGAATACCAATGTTTATGGACATAGAAAATTCATGATGGATATTTTTATTAACCCCCCCCCCCATCATAATTCAAATGTGTAAACTCTCCTTAGTCTGCCTTGGAGTGATCAAGAGATGCCAAATGATTAAGCAAATTTTTAAAAAGGCAGTTGAAGGGTCCTATGCTAGATTTGAGGAGTTTTCATGCTTGGAGGGAAATTTGTTCAAAGAGAAATTTCATGGTCTATCTCATACTAAAATTCATCTAAAAAATAAATTTTTCTCATGCCTTTACAAGTGGCATTATGACCCTTGAGCTCCACTTCTCTCTCTCCTCTCACACATTATATAAATGCTAACAATTTTGGCTCTTGTATGGGAATTCCACACCTGGTATGGTGAATCCCTATAGGTTTTATGTTGTAATTTGAATTTAAATAATATTTAAATATATTTTTTAGTTCATAAACATCTTGTCTAAGTGTGTGAAGTGATGTATGATGAGTTATAGTGATAAGCTTCTATCCTTGCTTCTCTTTATCCTTTTATGTTTAGTGCAAGAAGTTCTCATTATAATAGGCCATATGGAGTGTATCTAGTGTGTTTGACTCATTTCAAGTGTACAAGTATCCTTATTTTCTACACCTAACCTCTAGTCCACTTACCTTGAGCAGTCTCATGTATATCACCTCTATATTGAAATACTAATGTTAGAGTATTTTAGGAATTTAAAGCTAGTGTTATAGGTCATTACTCTTAGTGAAAGAGTATGATAGTATATTCAATATCCTTATGGTGTATCACCCCTTATAATATTTTAATTTAATTCATATTTCTACCTCTTTTCCCATAAACAATCAGTTAGTGTAGGTGATAAGCACTTAAAGGTCAGTTTAGGGAGCTAGCCCTTAAACCTAGAGGTCTACCTCTATTATTTATTTGGAGTTTAGTTTGTAAAAAGTTTTAAAGTTGTGATGAAACCTCTTTCACATGGAATATCTCGTTGAGAGCTTTCTAGTGCTTCTTTTGGATCACAAAATGGAGTCCAAATGCCCAAGTTACAGGCTGTTGAAGCTATTTTACGATAGGCAAAATAAGGAGGTATCATAATTTAAATGTGACAAGTGGACCAATCCATTGTTGACATGTGGTAGTACATTTTTTTAAGTTCATGCAAAAATTTGGTTTGGTGTTTTGTTTTGGTTTTAACCTCCAGTCTTTGACAGGCGGTCATAAAGAAAACTGTGGGCCCCTCTATTGGCTCATTAGGGGCCCTCAACGAGGGTCAACACACTTGATTAAGGAGGGGTGCCTTGGCCTCCATCTCACATTCCATTGCATTTGAATTTGCTTTTAAACCTATATTTTATACCCACCAGATGCATGTGGGACAAATCAATTATATGTTTTAAATAGCTTGTAATATTTCTTTGCAATTTACTTTTGCCATGCCCCATTACTCCACATGGGAGAACCAACACTTACCATGAAGGTCCTGCCAACTCATAGTATCGAGTCAAGCTTGAGACTAAAGGCTGAGTCAATATTCCATATGCCCAAATATTGGATACAAGACCGAGCCATATTCTATGTTAAAGATGGCATAATGCCAGTATGAGGGTGAATTAAATACCACGAGGATGAATCCATTATCATGCTAAGATTAGTGTTTGAGCTAACTTTAGAATGTGTTATGTTTGGTTCCTTGAGCCTTTGTACCCACTTAACACCATTTCTAAGTTCAAGGACTGAGTGCACTACCCAAATTAGCCAACATAACCATCAGTCGTGGTATATGCCTTAGCCAAAAGGCATTGGTGACCATTATAATGGAGATTCAAGCTATTAAATTTTTGAATTGGTTGAGATATATTCAATGTGGGATTAATGAGATAAGTCTAAAGCATGCAAAAAGAAGGCTGAAGACTTGAACTTATGACCCACCAACCAAAAGGGATAGGCCTTGACCACTTGAGCCATGGGTTTGCAAGTGGATTAAAAGCTACGAACTTCTATTTGAATGTAAGCTTCACAGGACTGTGTATTATTTTTTCTAAAGGCTGAGAGCTAGATGGAAGCTTGGAAAAAGCTAGCAAATGGATTTTAGTCCATTATCCGACCTCGTACATAATAAGTAAGCCTTTTTAATTATGTTTTGTAATTAAAAAGAGAAATTAGAAGTTATTTTATTATAAATTGGATAGACAAATAGTTTAAGTGAAGGGACTTAAGTAATTATGGAAGGGATTAAACACTGAGGAAGGATTATGTGTTGCTGAGCTTGAGTTTATCAATGAAGGTGGAGTTCTTGGATAGAGATCAGACCTGAGGGGAGTTGTGCAGTGTTTCAAAGAATTTGTAATCCATTTGTTCCACAAATTTAATAGAAATGGTTCTCACTATTGGGTGGACCCAGAGACGTAGGCAAGAGATGCCAAACTCTGTTATCAATGTCAGATGGTAAATTGTCATTTGATTGCATGTTTTATTTTAGTTTTTGATTTTTTTATATGCAAAGTTTAAACATTGACAATTTACGACATTTTTAAAATAAAACTAGTTTAATTGGTGAATGGAAGTTAAAATCCTTGTGATGGATCCAATCCAATTTGATAACTAAGAACACTTATTGCCAAAAAAATTGCAAGTTCTTTTGAGTATTTCAAGAATTTGTTAAGGTTGAGAAATTTAGTATCCATATTTTAAACTTCACTTTGAGTTTATTAGTGTAGTTTACAGATCAATTATAGGTAATCCAAAAGCCTGGAGGTATTCCAATGTTTCCCAAATCTTAGAGTATGCTTGAAAAACATCTTATAGGGTAAAATATTTGGTGACAACAATTTTGGCACACTCAGTGGGACCATTGTCCTAAAGACAACTTATCAAGGTGAATGTTGGTCTTGAAAACATCACAATTGCATATGGTGTTTTACTGAACATTTAGTGACTTCATTTAAGGTAAAATCTGTTTATAGACCATTTTTTGTCATATTCTTGTGATCATACTTCATGGTCCTTATTATTTCATCTTCTATTAGAGTTTTCAATCCCATCAATCTACCTCTTCAACATGAACTTCCCTTTATCCTCAACCTATTCTTACATTTGAAGAGCAAGAGGAATTTGCAAGCCAAGAAGACAAATAAAGTGAGGAATAAATTGAAGAGAACATGGCTAAGAAACATGCCTTCCCAACCTTTAACACTAAAAATCCAATTCATCTTAATTCTTATGATGACATTCTCCTTAATGTTACAAAGAGTGTTCCCATAGTTAACAGTGAAGGCCATGTTGCTCCTAGTGAGCACATTAGGGATATATCGAAAAAAATTAGTTTTCACAATGTCATTAAGGTTAACATTTCCATTAGACTCTTTACCATGTCCTTTATATGTAAATCACTTGATTGGTATAGGAATTTGACTGATTATTGCATCGCAACTTGGGATGATTTTGGAGAGCTGCTCACATCAAAATTTGAAGATAAGAGTGACCACACATGACTCATTCATTAACTCAATGTGATTTGAAGAGCCCCTAAGGGGAAAATGCATGATTTTAATGAGAGATTCCAAAAGAATTGGCATAGGTGGCCTCCTCCCATGAGACCACCTACTAGTTTTATGTTTCCTACATATTTGAGGGCTATTGGCATTGACATAGCCATCATGATGCAATCTATGAGTGGTTTCACCTTACCTAAGGCATATGACCTTGTAATTAGAGCTGAGAATGGACTCATACAAGTAGAAAAATTGCCCCCAAAAGTTTCCATGCCTCTGCTACCTAATATGTTTGATAATATTCCAAATGTTTCTCAAGTTCCTAATGTAAATCCCAAGCCAAGGACTACTCCTAAGAATGTAGAAGAGATAATTGATTGGAAGGCAAGATATCAAGCCTTAGAGGCTCAAACTAGGAAATTTAATCTATAACAATGTGATTATCAAAAACCTTACTCCTATCATCAACAATATGATCAAAAATATGTGCAAGGTAGAGGTCAAGGGAAGCCTAATTTCAATAGGCCTACCAATTCATATAACCCAACCTCTCCCTCCAACACAACAGTAATGGTAACTATGCATAGTAATCTGATCTAAGGAGAGGAATGGAAAAAATTTCAATTCATGGATGTAAATTAAGGTGGAAATTCATATCTATTTTCTCAAGGAGGATTCACTCCTCTACTATCAATAGAAGATGAAGTCCTAATGCAAGCAAGTTAAGGGTGGTAGCCTCAAGGGGTAAGTTTCACTAACTTCCTACTTGAAGACACTTTTGTGATTAATCAAGGAAATTCAAATATAAATAATAATATATATAATATGAAGGATTTATGAGATGTTAATGTTATTCCTATAAGTTTAAATAGTCCTCCTATAAGGAAATATGGCATGACTACATGTATGGCAGTCCCTACTACTCTTACACCTTCTTCCAATCAAACTATTGGAAGACCTGATCAAAGTGATTTAATACCTCAAGATCCAACCACTTATTTGACTCTAAGGACATAATAAATTTAAACATTTATGCTCTAAACATTATGTATTCTTTGTATAATGCCAAGGCATCTATCTCTCTTTAGGATGTCCTTCACATGCCTGGACAAAAAGAGCTTTTACAGAAGTAGTTGTCCACTATCTATATTAGTCCTCCATCATCAAACCATGGTTATGTTCATATTTATCCTACAAATTCTCCTAATAACATTGTATAACTCTATACTAAATCTTATAAGCCTCCACCTTTCTACCTCACTCTCATTGTGGGGGACTAACTAGTTCATAACTGCATAGTTGATAGTGGAGCTAGAACATCAATAATGCCCAAGGTTGTAGCTAAAAAATTGGGTATAAATTATGAACCACATATAAAAGGGGTGATTCAATTAGATGGTACACCTACCAAGTTATTAGGATTGATCAAAATATTTAAATTTTTCCTTCATGATTTCCCAAGCTTTCCTATCCTTCAAGACATTGTGGTTGTTGACTTACCTGCCTACTTTGTTATCTTCCTCTCAAGGGATTTCAAAACCAAGATAGGAAGATACCTCTCAATTTATTAGTCCTTCTTATCCTTTATGAAAAAATATGGATCAAAATTAACCATAATAACTCAACCACTTACTAGGTTCCACATTGAGCCCTATGTAGAAGTAAGCTCCAACTTGAATTGTGTTATCACTGATAAAGAGGAGTCTATTCTAGATGATGGTAAATCTTACAATATTGAATGTATTATTGATTTTTTTATATATGAGTATGGTGCATATGCTTATGAATATGATCCATATACATACTTTGAGCAAACTCACCTTGGCACCTATATCATCCATGAGGAACCATATGAGCAATCTGAGGTGAGTGTTGAGCATTCATTCTCACAAACTACTGAGGGTAATTATTTGGTTCATGTGTATGATGGTGATATCTTAAAGAGAAAGATATATCACTATGATGAGAATAACAATGTCCTTTTACCTATAATTGATTAAGCATCCCTTGAATATGACATTTATGAGGAAGAAAATGACCTATGGCAGAGGTTTAATGCCATAAGTCAGGAGTTTGAGCAACTAGGTAAGACTATTCCTCCTCCAAAAAAGTGTGAATTTGATGATATTTTTGCTAATGAGACTAACAAGCAAGATTTTGAGTGTCCTATTGATCAAGAAAGATAAAGGCTTGTCAAACATGATATTGTATGTCATATTGTTATCCAAGAGGTTATAACCACGGAGGAGTCTCATGAATAAAAAATAGATGTTTTTGTGCTTCAGGAGAAGACACCACCTCAACCTGATATTGATCCACTCTCAGATTTATTTGGGTATAAATAAGATAGACTTGATGATCTAATACATAAAGTATATTGTGTTCTAAAAGAGAGTAAGGTTGAAACAGCTATCATGCCTCCTAACTTACAGTTTGAAAACCACCAATCAGATATGACAGAGATAAAGCAAGTTATAGACCTAAATAAGATCCTTGAGAGGCAAAATAAAGCATCTTTGAGAGATCAAAGTAGTATAATTTCAAGCATGAGAAGATCCAAGGATGGTAATTCATTTCACCATCTATATAAATAAGTGTTTGTTGATAAACATGCCTCTCATGGTGAATTGCCTTCATATAGTAGCAAAGATGTAAGAGAAACCATCTTTGACTCTGGTTAAATCATGGTGATTTTTCTTTCAACTCAAGTTTTAAGTCTTGTAAATTTTAGGATAGGTGTGTCTTTATTTCAATTGTGTGTGTGTGTGTTCCATAAGTGCTCTTGAGAACACATGTGTGTTTCTTTTGGTGCCTTCTTTTGTGTGTCTTTCCTTTTTGTTTGGTGTGGTTTCAAAGTTAATTGAGTGTCAAACATGTGCATATGTGACTCCATATCCTAATGCATAAGAGTAAGCTACTGGTCATTAGCATAATAAGCATACCACCCCTAGTAAATTACTAATAATATTGACTATTTTGACCACAAGTCAAAATACGTCAACCCCCTATAGTAAAAAACTTATATAGGGGTATATTAGGGTCTTATAGGGTGTGTCATAGTCCTAGAAATGTCATTTGATGTGTCATTAGCTTTGTCCTAGTCATTTTTAGCCCTTGGATAGTTTATGTCATGTTAGGGGTCATTTTTTAGTCATTTTTGAAGGTTTATATGGTTTTCCTAAGTAGACAAATGTTTGAAGAGGTTATTAAACATCCCATGTGTCAGTGGAGGTTAAAATTAATGTGTCATAACTTACAAACTATAGGTTTCTACATTAGAGCAAGAAAATAGTTGAAAAAGTGGTAGTTTAGGTAGTTTTAGTTGGTTATACAACTTATATAGGAATGTGGCACATATGGCAGGATTTTACATTGACTTTTCAACTCCCTTGAACTCACTCTCACATTTGGTCATCTTTAAAACACTTGAAAATGGCCTAAAACCATTCTATTCTTCCATTTCTCTAATAGGAAGGTAGAAATGACCAACTAATTTTGGTCTAGTGATCCATAAAATGGCACTAAATACATGCTAAAATCTTTACCAATGGATTCTTTTTGTCAAACATTCAATTTCCTGAAATACTCAAAGGAATTACAATAGTGTTTGACCTTTAAAAATGTGTTTATCTCAAAAACCCAAAGTATTTTAAAATCTCTATTAATTTTCATTATGATTAAATTTTGCATTCAAAATGATTAATTAACAAATCAAATGCAAAAAAGAAAAGCACAAAAGTCAACTCATGACAACCAAGTTGATAATAGAGTTCACCCACTGCTCAGGCTACATCTCTCAGTTTGCTTAGAACATAAACTAATCTATTTCCATGAATTACAAGTACATGGCCAAAAGCTTAAAATTGTCTAATTGATCCTCCAAGATTGCATACATCTCATCAACACCCCTTTCAAAAGTCCTAAAACCCATGGATGGAACTTCCACCTTCTTGTTGTGAAAGCAATCTCATGTCCCTGAAGTTCTCCACTGGAAGTCTTACTTTGAGACTTTAGAAAGTGTCTCTAATAAACTCAAATAAGGAAAATAATTATATCACCAGAATAATCTCAGAGTCCATAGAATTTCATCAATTCACTTTGAAGTCTGAAAATGACTCTAGATACTTTGAAAATGGTGATACATGTAAATTGGTCTCTACAAAGCCTATTACACAGTCTATAAAGTTTCACTTTGAGGCATCAAACGACCTCAAATACAAACACTCAATATATGACTCTCAAATATATCTCTATCTATTAGCTCTTAGCTTTGGCTCTGGCTCTCAACTCTCGACTCTGGGTCTTGGCTCTTGGCTCTCAGCTCTCGACTCTCAGTTATCAGCTTTGGCTCTGGCTCTTGACTCTCAGCTTTAGCTCTAGCTCTGGCTCTTGACTCTTGGCTCTCAATTCTCAGCTCTTGATAAGAGATTTGAAAATTTTTAATGAATTTAAAATCCCCTTTAACACGTTTATATACTTGTTATGGGTCCACTTGTTTTTATTGGGATGCTTATCCACAATCTATTTTAACAAATTTCATAATTATCCCACACCCAATTTTAATGGGATTTTAAATTATCCATAAAAAATGGGGTGATAATTATTCCTCAATGTTAAATGGAATATTTTTATCCCATTTTAATAAGGTTGGATTTACAAATATTAAAGACTTGGGTTGAGCCATATTGCCATGTCACTTTATTGCCGCATCATCATTTTTATCGAGTTTGACCATAACTTTGACTGGTCATAAATTGCACATACAAACTCCATTTTTTGAATTGTAAAATGTGCCAAAAATATCTCAACAAGATATACACCATGGAACTAGTTCATAAATGTTCCAAGATCATCAATTTTTTTAGTTGGACCAGCATTGACTACTTTTTAACCTACTTTGACTAGAACTTGGACTGACTACACAAGGAGCATACGAGCTCTATTTCTAGAGTTACACATACCATCAAAAATATCTTGATGAAATATTCATAATGATATAGGATTTGGTCTAATTTGGTAACTTCTATGAATTGACCTATAGATCACACCTCCCCATTAAGAAGGCTTTTGGTCCACCAAAATCTAGTATTTAATTAAAATGCCAGTCAATTTTGAAGATACTCTGACAGTTCTTATTGGTCTACTAAAGTTCCAAAATATTGCCTAAAATTCTTGGAACAAACAAATGATCAAATCTTTTGCAATCCCTCTACTACTACTTGACCATCAATAGCCTCTATATAAAACTAGGGTGTGATAACTTCCTCTGTTACATGAATTCATAAGAGCCTCTACACAAATAAGCCTAGTGATCTCCTCTATTACATGACTATAAAAAGCCTTCACATAGATCTGAGATCTTGAATCTCCTCTATTTCATAGCCTCAATGAGCCTCTACATAGATCTAATATTATGTATGTGCATCCATGTCTTCTTTTACTGTATAGCCATCTAAGGGCCTCTACATAGAACTACGCATGGATAATACCACATCCATCAATGTCCTCTTCTACAATATGCTAGTGATTCTTTGTAACACATCAAAGTACAGAACCCAAATCATAGCATATGATAAAAATGGCAAAATCATACTAATTTATAACTCAAACTGTAAAGGCATTAAAAATAAGGCATGAATTACTTTGAATCCTAAAACTGCCAATAAGATCACAACATCTATCAACTATCTGCCCATTATCACATCATGTAAGTGGTGAACTACCAAACACTGCAACAATAACCAATGCAATTGCAAGACAAGTTTGTTAATGTAAACAAAATACATAAATTATTGTGACAATGTCATAATACACTGCCCAAGTATGGGTCTTAATATGCTAAACCACTATGGAAACAAAAAATAGTGTATAATGTCTAGTATTTCAAACATTACCCAATAGGGTATTAAAAATGCATCCAATCATACACATGCCATAAATAGATGCATCCCAAAATAGCAGTGATTCTGAAACAAGTATTGTAGGAAAACTAAATCCTACCCAATAACCTGTATATCAATCCCCAAGATGATCAATGAGTTAAATTCCTTAACAATTCAATAGGAAACTCATAAAGCTAAAACTAGAGATTTTAAGAATAGAACTTTTCAAAACACAAGTGTGAGAATTAAAAACTTTGCATGATGAACCTATCTCGAAGTGTTCCCACCATAGTATCTCCAAAATGCATATATCAAAGCGTGGGTAAATGTCCTTTGTCAACATACAATAAGGATTCCAAGATTGCTTTGCAACATAAATGCATTATCAATCATGACATCATGAAATTAAGAAACTATATACTAACCCTCTTTATCAGATTCTCCTTTTTAGGGTGTTTAGTTTCCTTAGTGGATTTATTGACATTTGCATGGGTTGATTGAACAAAAACTTATTAATTACCTTATCAATAGTTTTATAAACCATCTTCTTCTTACCATTATCAGGATGGTGGGATAGTTGAGGTGTCCAAAATTTCTCAACCTGATGTCCACTCATGTGACAATGCATGAAAATAGGCCTCTTTTTAGGTGAGGTCACCCATTTGCCATTTCTCATTTTAATAGGATAAGATTGGTCTTTATCACCTACAAACCTATTCAATAATGATTGCCTTTTCCAAAAATATGTGGCATGATGATTTCTTAATTCGTAAAACATAAACGAAAAAGAATGCAACATCTTCTAAATATCAAAACCAAATTTATTAAATGGTAGAAGTGAATTAGAAGTCGTAGAATTAACATTCTTATTCGTGTTTTTTCTAGCCTAAGAATGAGGATGTGGAATCTTGATACCTCTTTTACCTAATTTCTTACACCACTCATCATTTCTTCTCAAAAGCTTATCCTCTTTCAGCAATGGAAGAACTCAATCCAACATCCACTTTCTCACCAGTGTAACCCAATCTTGCATGGCTATATCTATGCTCTACCTATATTGGGTTAGTAATACCTTGGCAATTCTTACCATGGCCCCTTCCATTAAATCCCATTTTCAATAATAGTTTAGATCTAATGCCCTTAGTGTGTTTTTCAAAACTACCAAAAGTAATATCTAAAACATTTGAAATTAAAGGGATAAAAGTAATACATGATGAACAACTTACAATGTAATCATCTATCATATTACCTACATCTGAAGTGGAAGGAAATTGCTTCAATCCTTCATCATTTTGCATTTGTGCCAAGAGCTCATCCATGGCCTGCAACTCAGATTTCAAGCAGGCAATCTCCTCATCTAAGGAGTAGAAACAAGCCATCATGAAAGCATTTATTTCCTAGATCTGTTGGTTAATTTCTTCAAGCTCATCAAGATTGGATTTATGTGACAACTTGCCCATTACACCTGTCCAATCACAAAATCAAAACAACTACCATAAATGGAAGCAAAATCCTATCAACACCAACTGCTAATCATAGTAAATCAAATATGATCACTAACCAGGCATTAACCATGCTCTAATACCAAACTTGATCTATAAAATGGTAGTAAATACATGCCAAAATTTTTACCTATAGATTCTTTTTGTCAAACATCTAATTTCCCAAAATACTCAAAGGAATTTCAACAATGTTTGACCTTTAAAAATGTGTTTATATGAAAAACTTGAAGTATTTTAAAATCTTAGTTAATTGATATTATTAGTAACTCTTTCATTCAAAATTATTAATTAACTAATCAAATACAAAAAATAAATTCACAAAAGTCAACTCATGACAACTAAGTTGATGATAGAGTTCACCCGTTACTCGGGCTACGTCTTCGAGTATGCTTAGAACATGAACCAATCCATTTACATGAATTTAAATTACATGGCCAAAATATTTAAATTGTCTAATTAATCCTCTAATATTGCATATAACTCATTAATAGCTCTTCAAAAAGTCCCAGAACCCATGGATGGACCTTCCACCTTCCTGTCATGAAAGCAATCTTGCATTCCTAAAGTTCTTCACCAAAATTATTACTTCAAGAATTGAAAATTGGATCTAATTAACTCAAATTAGGAAAATAATTATATCACCAAAATCATTTTAGAGTCTAGAACATTTCATTAGTTCACTCTGAAGTCTGCAAATGACTCTAGATGCTTTGAAAATGGTGATACATGCAATTTGGTCTCTAGAAAGCCTATTGCATAGTCTACAAAGCTTCACTTCAAGGCATAAAATGAAATCAAATATATACACTCATTATATGTCTCTCAACTCTAGCTCTAGGTCTCAGCTCTCAACTTTGTCTCTAGCTCTCAGCTCTGGCTCTAGCTCTCAGCTCTAGCTCTAGCTCTTGGCTCTTGGCTCTGGCTCTAGCTCTAGCTCTCAGCTCTTGATCAGAGCTTTAAAACTTATTAATGAATTGAAAACCACATCTAAACCTTTTATATACTTGTTATGGGTCCACTTTTTTTGATTGGGATGATTATCCACAATCTTTTTTAATAAATTTCATAATTATCCCATACCCAATTTTAATGGGATTTTA
The DNA here is from genome assembly GCA_037957365.1 of Torreya grandis. Lineage (NCBI taxonomy): Eukaryota > Viridiplantae > Streptophyta > Pinopsida > Cupressales > Taxaceae > Torreya > Torreya grandis. Next base: position 8,833,748 of record JARHVA010000029.1, read on the forward strand.
GATTATCCATTTAAAATGGGGTGATAATTATTCCCCAATGTTTGATTGAATATTTTTATCCCTTTTTACTAAGGTAGGATTTAAAAATATTAAATACTTGGGTCAATCCATATTGCCACATCACTTTATTACCATATCATCATTTTTACTGAGTTTGACCATAACTTTGACTGGTCATAACTTGCACATATTGACTCTATTTTTTTAATTGTAAAATGTACCAAAAAGATCTAAATGATATATACACCATATAACTAGTTAATAAACATTCCAATATCATAATTTTTTCCATTTTGACTAGCATTGACCACCTACTGACCTACTTTGACTTAAACTTAGACTGGCTGCACAAGGAGCATATGAGCTCTATTTCAAGAGTTTTAGATACCATAAAAAATCTCTCGATGAACTCTTCGTAATGGTACAAGCTTTGGTCTAATCTGGGACATTCTAAAAATTGACATTTGAATCATCTAATAAGGACAATAAAAGTTTATTTAAGTCAAATCCACTTGGTGGTAGATAGTACTCTTAGTCTACTTCCATTTCATGGTAGGATTTCAAGGACTGATTATGTATACTATATGAACCATTATTTATAAGTTTACTAACTTTTTATGCCTATTCATTCTTACACCCTTAAGGTCTCTCTTTTGTTTGCCTAGTTCTATAAAAACCAATGGTTATTCTTGGTTTTGAAGAGTGTGAATAAACTTCTCACATGGATATTATTTTGGTTTGTACTTATATTGAGCGAAAGATAGGTAGAACACCTTTCATTGCTATGAGAGACAACATTGAGTCTTCAAATAGTTTCATCAGTTACAGGAGAATGTATCCCAATTTAACCTTTATATAAATGGAAATGCAAGTTGGCATGTTATGTTTTGATCTCTCACTAAGAGTGATCAATCTCTTCTTATGGAGGTTTGGACTCATAAGATAACACAAATGAGGAACACAATCAATTTTCTTTGTGACCGTCACACATAGTAAGGTGAAGAAAGCTTAAGCCATCCCTTTTGAAGAAGTAGAGAGGTTTTCAAAGTGTTCATATGTTTTTTATGGTAAAATAAAAAGTTTTAACCTTTAAAAATTTTAGAAGTTGACTTAGAGAAGTATTCCAATACATACTACCTTGTATACTACAATATTCACCTACAGGCATGGAAAAGGAGATTTTCATAGTCATGTTTAATGTGATGAGGAGTTTCAAGGTGGTGAGAGGTATCTTTAGCTAAGGGGAAAATGTTGAAGTAATATGAAATTGTTTGATATTGGTTGAGGTCAACCAATTCTCTAATATATAAAAAGTTTTGTCATGTGTACTACTAATTACACCTACAAGAAGCTCATATAGAGGTTTATGAACATTGAAATATAGGTGTTTTAAGTTTGTTTTCACCTTTATGGGAATTTGAGAATGTTTAAAAGGTAATAAAAATCATGGTGGAGTCCATAGGGTGACAAATAGGCTTGCAACCATGTCTATAGTTTGAGAGAGACACTTCAGGAACATGTTACCTTAACATCTCTGAAACAGGGACTCTACCCTACTCTAGACCCTCTCATGGTGGGTTACCTTGAAGTATAAATTATTCTAATGTGTTCCATCATGAATTTAAGACATATAAGTGAGGTATTGATCAAATTTAATGAGTTTTTGGTCCCAAGAGGTGATGTGATTGGGTTTCAAACTCATGCAATATTTTATTATAGGTTCTCAATGTTATCTACAATATTTCGAGTCCAAATGGATCTACAATGCTATGAAATATAAAGGAGAATAACCCCATATAAAAATAATTATTTGGAATGTAAATTATACTAGTGGCTCAAATAACATTCAAATGAGTTGAAGTACAGGGTCCTAACTCATATTACCATCTTCTAAGAGCTCCTTTTTCTTCAAAATAGCCACCTATAATTTCTTATGTAGGAGAAACCAAATCAAGCCCTAATACATAGTATTAATGGAATAAATTAAGTATGATATGAGTTAAAATACTCAAAATAGGTCTTCGGTAATAATATATAGGGTCTAACATGAAATCTTCACCTACAGGCATACCCTTTTTCTGAGTGGACAACATAGTCACATAGACTGCAAGTCTAGCCTAGTCAAGTAGAGATGAGTGCACTTTGAAGAGTTGGAAAATAATCATGGGTGATAGACATGATTATAAAACCTTAAAATTATTAAGGATACTTCTAAATATATTCTTGGAAAGATATAAATAGAACTATTGAATCCTTCACACTCTCAACCCACAATCAACTCAAGGAATCCTACATAGTCATTAATTCTCTAAGTCTATCTGGATGTTTGTGTTGATTTATGACCCTAATGATGTGATCCAAATATATAAATTTGTACATAAAATCTACATTATGTAATTTATCCCCTTATATCCTTGTTTTTCCTAATTAGATAGGGGAGATGCCATCTATCTACCTTAGACAAAGGGCAGTCCCAGAAAGACACATCGGTTAGATTTAGTATGAGAATGATAACAAGGTGGGTTCAAGACTATTGGATAATTGAAATGGGATATATGGAATTGTGTTTAACATGAACCAACATATATGATAACCTATAAGTTCTATAAATCAAACAATATGTCCTAAACCCTCTATGCAAAGTTCAAGCCTACTAGGCCTAGACTAGGCTTAAATCCCTAGGAGGTCTCAATACCATTTATAGCACCAAGTAAACTTTAAAATGCATTGGAGGACCTTTAGATTATGGTATCAGATTTTTTATAACCATTTATATATATATATATATATATATATATATATATATATATATATATATATATATATATAATAATGAGTTCACTTTCTGTCTTAAGAACACCTCAGACCTATCTAGAATGCACTTCCAAGCTCAAGAGGTCATCTTTAGAAGCTCACACTAGTACGAACATTTATCATGGAGGTTGAAGGAGTTAGGAGATGTTAAACAAGGTCCCTAAAATGATTCTAGTGGAATTTGTTAAAGTTTTTAATGTCAAGACCCTTACTCATGACCCGATTGGAAATATAAGGAAGAAGATGCATCTAAATGGGCTAGTTTGGTTAAGAAATTGTTTTTGGATTGTAGATAAAACTCTCTCAAAATATTTCCCATTAGAAAGGATTGTACCCTATTTGTATGGATAGGGTACAGAACGTGTTTTCTTTAAAAAATTGATGTTTTACAGGTGTAAGGGATTTTTTAAGGATGAGGATCACTTTGGGAGATCAAGTAGAACCTAATATAACTCTTCAAGTTCATTTATTACTTCAGATAAACACACAAACACCTCTGCTAGCTCCTTCACTTCAAACAGTCCATGGAGTATAATGAGAATAGAGGGTGATCAATAATTGAGAAGGTGATTAGTCTAATTGGGAGGAATTTTATGGTCTACCTGATGGATTCAGGGACAAGGGGGCTATTTAAATGTGTCATATCACCTCCTATACATATTTGTTTGGAAAACTAAAGGTCACTTGAATGACAAGTGTGAGAAATGAGTGAAAGAAGGATAAAGGTGACTTCAAGCAGTGAGAACACTTGTCCAAAAGAATACAAATGGTTAGGGACACATCTAATGCATTATGGAGCTTTTTATTAACCCCCCATCATAGTGCACATGTGTTATCTCTCCCTAGTCTGCTTTGGAATGTTCAAGAGAGGCCAAATGATGAAGGTAGATAAGTGGTCCTACACTAGATTTGAGGAGTTTTCATGCTTGGAGGGACATTTGTCCAAACATACCTTTCATTTTATATCTCATAATCCATTCATCTATAACATAACTAATTCTCATGCCTTGACAAGTGGCATTATGACCCTTGAGCTCAACTTCTCTCTCTCCTCTCACACATTCTATAAATACTAACCATTTTGGCTCTTGTATGGGAATTCCACACCTAATATGGAAAATACATGCTAGTTTGATGTTGTAATTTGACTTGGAATAATACATTAAATCTAGTTTTAAGTTCATAAGCATCTTGTCTAAATGTGTGAAGTGATGTATGATGAGGTCCAATGCTAATATTTTATCCTTACTTCTCCTTATCCTTTCATGTTTGGTGCAAGAAGTTATCATTCTAACAGGTCATATGGAATGTATCTAGTGTGTTTAACTCCTTTAAAGTGTAAATTTTTCCTTAATGTATCCAACTGACCTCTAGTCCACTTACCTTGAGTAGTCTCATGCATATCACCTCTATATTAAAATATTAATGTTAGAGTATTATATGACTTTGAAGCTAGTGTGGTAGGTCATTGCTCTTAGTGAAAGAGTATGATAACATAGTGGATATCCTTATAGTGTATCACCCCTTATAATATTTTACTTTCATGCATATTTCTACCTCTTTTCCCACAAGTTAGTGTAGGTGATAATCACTTAAAGGTCAATCTAGCGAGCTATCCCTTAAACCTAGAGGTCTACCTATATTATAGGCAACCCACATGTTTAAAGGTATTCTAATGTTGCCCAAATCTTATATTGTTATTTAAAAACCTCCTATAGGGTGTAATATTTGGTGACAATAGTTAAAAATCATGAGCACACACTATGGTTTGGGAACTTAGTTAGTTTAAATGTAGTTCTTCAGTCTCTTATATCCAGCTAGTTTCTCCCTCATATGATAAAACTAGCATTGGTCATGGTTTGAAAGTGATTGAGTCCTCCTTGTGCCTTTCTACTTCCCTTAGTATCCTAACACCACTTCTTGAGTTCTCTTGCTCCCTTCCTACTCTGCCTCCACCTATGATCCTCTATTGAGCTTTATCATATTTTTGCTTTTGTAATGCATGTTGACTTGATACCATTCTAAACCAAAACTTCCTTACCAACACCTCTTCATTACCCTTTCAATTGTGCATCTCATGAAAATATTTATGTATCCCCCCATAGGTAGAGTTTTGAGTTGAGAATGAAAAAAAACCCTTCTTTACTTCTAGTGGAAAGTGTCTAATATATCAACCACATGGTTTTTAAAGAAACTGGAACTTGGCTTCTTCAGGATAAGAGTAAATGGTTACATCATATTCCAATATGTAGTTATTCAACACTCTTCTCCACCAGATATTAATAGCCATTAGATATTAACATCCCATGTCCATAGTTTTCCTAGATGTTCCAAATCTCTTTGACACTCTATCATCCAAGCTTGCCTCCTAAAAATTTGTGACCGATTTTAAGCAAAGGCAGAGAGCCAAGAATGCAAATGAATAGGGACTTTGATAAATAAGGTTTCATATAATGAGATATAGAGATGTTTTTCCACCCATTCACATGCAAAAACTCTTGGTTCAAGATAGGAAACTACAAAATTATCCTCAACCTTGGTAATCCTTTATTCAATACTTTAAAAGGATAAATGTATGGGCATTTTCCATTACTATGTAGTAAGTGTTACAAGTCTCGATAATAGAACCAAAATGTTGGGAAATTTTCTATCACATGTACTTAAGGCACTAAAGTGTCTAGTCCCAACAAGCTACATGCTAGATGTTCATGTAAGACGAAGCTCTTGTACACTCACCCAAAGCACACAATAAGAAACTGATTCCCATAAATTATGTTACATAGTAAAACTTTTCATAAGCTTAAGTTTATTCATATATCTAATTGGAGATTACCCAAAAAAATAAATATATTACTGTGGATCTTGTCTCATTAATCACAAAAAATAAGAACACAAAGATTTATGCCATGAATTTCAACATATTGATTACACAAACATGTACAATGCATATTCTATAAATCTCATAATGAGTTACAATCCACATATTAATCAGTGCAGACCATTATTAATGTTTTAAATATCAATTAACTTAAGCATAAAACTATAACTAATTGTAGCTTCTGTAATTTTGTATTATCATAAATAGTCATTACATAATATCAATATTCAGTCACCTTCCACATCTATAAAAAGGGGTATTAATACTTGTTTTTCCCTGACCAAGTAGTTACATCATTAATTACAAAATGGGTGAGTATCCAATGATCTATTAGTATAATAAAATTCATGGAAGTAATTTACTTATTTTATCCTAAGGACCTAGGCCTTCATGTCCCCTATATCTTTGTTTGATGCTAGACACTTACTTTCAAGTGTCCTTTGTGCAGGCTAGTGTAAAACTCATGTGATGATTAAAGACTATTTTTTCTTTGAGAATCGATCCTCAAATATTTCCCACTTCCCTCGTGCTCCCCATGTATTTTGATAGTGTATTGAGTCTTAAGCTCTTGGGTTCTCCCTAGTTATGTTCTATCTTTAACTGGGTCTTCTCATGTTGTTATCTTTTGTGTCTTTATCCTCTTACACCTAGTTGGTTTTGCACCATGGTTATTATGTGCCATGCTAGTTATATGTTATGGTCTTCCTAAACCATGCTCCTCTCATGGTGTGTTATTTATGTGCCAAAAATCAAAAATACTTAGTCAAAATTTGGGTTCTAATAATGACACTTCTAGAGTTGTCAAAACATTTGATGACTATACATAGGATACCTCATTCTTAGTTATACCAAACACATGGATATTTGATGTGCTATTAGGACACACTTAGATAAAAAATATTAGATAAATACCTTCTACAATGCATAAGTGTCTCAAATATTCATGGTAATAAAGTGGTTGAAATTATAGGAATTTGATATGAATATCCTTTAGAACCAATGGTATTTACTCTTCTTACATAAAAATTGGTTAACACATACATTGAGAAACATGGTAATGAAATATTCTAGAAAATTATTCAAGAGAATATTAAAAAATCAATTTATGCATCTATTTATGAGCATCATATAATTATACATGAGCATACTACATAATCAGTTTCTCCATCTATCTATGAGTATGATACAATCACACATAAGTATAATAAGTTAGTTCCAAAGAGCATGGTACATTTTCCTAAGAAGAAAGTGGCACCTAAAAATAGGTATTTATCTCCTAAGACACAAAATGTTATGTAAAATGATTCATCGTAGGTATAAGTAGTTACATCTTCTTCTATTACACATGAAGATACAAGTTCACATGGGTATATGAGTAGTGATCCAGATGTTATATTACAACACATGATTCCTATTCAAATTTAGAGGCATCTAAAATTATCATTTCCTCCTCATGGGAAGTTAATCCATATCTCGCCATGGGTTAAGCAAACATGCATCCTATTATAGACACAATTGGTTAGTTATTTGCACATTTTAATTTGTCTATAGCTTCTTTGATTTTACTTTGTTGTTACTTCTTCTATACCTTATTCCAAGATTTCTTCTCACCTTTGGTTTTATTTTTATTTTGGTAACTTGACGTCTTTTTTTTCAAATTGATTCAAACAATCCAAAATAACTATCTTATAATACTTTCAGTGCACATTCTTTATGGTAGTCCACTTACTTACTATAGCATATCTATCATGCTTTGGCTTTCATTACACTTACATGATCACATATTTATACTTTTACAGAGTACATGAAAATGCATAGTCTCTTATCCATTAATGGGCATCTACATATTTATTTGTATCAATCATTCATGCTACATTGCTATGAATCATTTACATAGACATTGTGGGCATATTGCTTGACTTCCTTCTTGTCACACTATTCTTTAGCACCCTTTTGTGAATTGTTTGAATCCCTTCATTTCTTTTATTTTTGAAGCCTTGCTTCTTGGTACTTTTGAAATATTTTTACGTTCCAATTTATCAAAAAATTAAAATTCAAAAAAAATAAATTAAGTTAAAAATTCAAAAAATACATATATTCCAAACTTATTAAAAAATATATTTTTTCCAAAAAAAAAAAAAAGGACCTCCAAACATTTTATTATGTTGTTAAGTCTATTTATTTCCATATTTGATTTATTTCATGTTAATTAGATATCATATTTAAATTTTAATAAATACACTACTTTTCACGAGGTATGTGAGCACAATATAAGACATACTATTATATGGTTTTTTGATGCCATGCTTCCCTTATTACCTAATAACCTTGCTAAGTTGGGGCATCTCTTTGTTATCCATGAACATTTCAACATTTTATATCTTCCCACAACCTTTCTACTAAGTTTTACTATATATCATATAAATGTTTTGTTAATCACTCATACTTTACACTTTGTTACATGAATATTCTAGTTGATAACACTGATATTGATATGCATGGTTTATGTAGACTAGTTTCACTTGCTCTATGCTTATTTTCAAAATTCTCACTTTACTACATGATAATTTAGGACTTGATTTTTTACTGCATGTGGCCCTTAGCTTATATAACATCATCATGTCGTTTGAGTGTGGCCTTTGGCCTTGCTTTTTTGTATAACATTCACATTTCCCTTGTCTATGAACTTTGGGACTTATGTGTGAAATTATATGCAAGTTGCATGACACTGTATGACATTACTTGTATGTTCATTACTTGTTACTATGGTTTCATGATTCCTATTACACATTAATTCTATTTTTAAATTTTTGGCATGATACATATCATGCAAATGCTACTTATGTGCTTCAATATTATATCTATCTAACACATGTTTATTATGCAATCCAATGCTATATTCAATACTACGATGCAATACATTTCAAATGTTCACATGATACTATAAGATCATATCTTTCACATATTATATAATTCTCTTTTTATATTAGTGACTTTTAAGTTGAATACCTCATTTCAAAGTTGGGGCATCACATTGGGCTTACCTTTGAGAATTAAAGTCCTCATAAACAACAAATTTTAAATTTATGATGAAATGCAATGTTTATATTTTTAATACAATTCAAAACTTTCATATTATTAGGTATATGACATGCATGTGCACTAATTCTTATAGTTATTTCAGTCTAGATTTGCATATACTTGATGCATATACATGACCATGTGAAAAATAGTTATAAGTTACAAGTTTCAAATAGTTACAAGTTTAATTGGCATTCTATATCAATATAATATAGTACATGGGGCATGATATTCATTCATGTTCATGTTATTAATTTACAAATTTCAAATATTTCCCTTTCAAATTTCAAATGTTTGAAAGGAACAAACATTTCAAATGGAATATAGATCTGTCTATAATAATGTGATTCATCGCATTTTTCTAGTGGGACACATTAGAGTATAGTAACACTCAATGTCTATGGTTGCACTTTAGCGATCCACATTTGGTGATTCATAATAGTGTAGGGGTTTTATTTTTTCCCATATTTATTTATTCTGGGATTTTTCCCCTCACTTGGATTTTTCCTACTTTCGTGGATAAGTTTGCTTACGTGTACTTGGAGTTAAATTTTGACCAGATGAATAAGAATTAACTTCCTTGATTGGTTATTTCACGTATAAGAGTTAATCTTTTATTATTTCTCTCTGCCTAGATTTATTTTAGGAATTACTCATGCACTTATATTTGTATATCTCTCTTGGTGAGTTATTATTCTATACAAGATTGGTTTGGTCTCTTATCTTATTTATACAATATTCTTGTGTATGTGATTTCATTTTCTTGTAGATATTTTGTTGTGTATCATAAACCTGTGTATTTTCTTGATCCAAAAATCTTGACATCTACTCTAATATGGTATTAGAGCAACTCTGGTATTTGATTGTCTAGTTTTTTTATTGTTATTAGTTTTATTTAAAATCATGAGATTTATTATTTGCAAATAAAAGCTAGTTTTCACAATCCATTTATGGGAATTTTTCATCTTTGGTGGAGTCATGTTTTGTAAAATTGGTTCATTGGCATCCATTCCCATAGTTTATATGGTTTCTTTGTGACTATGTGTTATGTGTGCCTTGGTGCATTTTTTACAAAAAACCTTTTTGTCTTCATACAACTTCGGGTCTAGTCTCCTCTATTTGATACCAGCCTATGCTCAGCCTCAATTGGTTCTATTTGTTTGAACTTGGTTATGTATTTATTTAAAATGTCCCTCAACTACAACATTTTGACCTATTAAGACTTCTCTCATTTTTGACTAGTCAAAACTACCATTCCATGCAGCCTCTATATGTGTGAGTTAGTTGTTGGGTGAATATTTTGTCATTAGCTAACTGAGGGCAAAATAGGTGTTTCAACCACAGCATAGGGAGATTTATCAGCCAAATGTGTAGTTCTACCACATCAAAAGGGGACAAATCTCTCCTCTCATCAAGGGGAAGTTACCTATAACTATGATATACTATATATTAATATACTATAAATATAAGCTAAAAATAACACTCATGGTAGGATAACACCATCCATTCTCTTTTTTTAGAGATGATGTTCATAGACATAGGATAATTCCTAGGTGATTGCTATAGGTAATTCTCTTCTTTGAAAATTAATACTCAGTCAACAGCCAGATTCCTTCCTGGGTAGTAAAAGTAACTGGATGCAGTAACACAACAGGATGAAGTGTAGCACAAAGTCTCCACCTCAACTGTCAAATAGTGTGTTGGGTGAATATTTTGTCACTAGCTAACTGATGGGCAAAATAGGTTGCTTCAACCACAACATAAGGAGATTGGTCAGCCAAGTGTGTAGGTTTACCACATCAAAAGGGGACAAATCTCTCCTCTCATCAAGGGAAGTTCCCTATAACTATGAGGAGCTATATATATATATATATATATATATATATATATATATATATATATAAGTAGAAAATAATATTTAAGGTAGGATAACACCATCCATCTCTCTTTTTCAGAGATGATGTTCACAAACAAAAGAAACAATCTTGGTGAAATCACTGGAACCACTTCTCCTTTTTCAGAAGTGTCATGCAACAAATAGCAGGAATTCTTCCTGGTAGTGATAAGTAATAGGTAATAAGGGCGTAGTAACCAATAAAATGAGGTGTAGCATAAAGTTTGCACCTCAACTACCAAAGATTGAAATACAAAGGGTAATGGGGGCACAAAGTCATCCCCATATCCTTTACACAGAAAGAAACTAAAACACACACACACAAAAGACAATTGTGGCAGCATAAAGTCTCTCCACAGTTAGCTTCAAGACACCTTCCTAATTAATTCCACTAGTTCTACTTATTTCATTAAAATGGAATAAGAACACATTCAAGAAATAGACATAAGAACAATTTCCTAAATGACACAAGCTATTACAGCACAAAGTTTGAAAGTAACCTGCTTTCTCATTCAAATAAAGAAATATGATTAACAATCTGAGCTCAAACTCTCAGTAATCGCCTTTCAATTTTGGTAGAGTTTTGCTTCTATAAAAAAAAGATCTCCCTTTGCATAAAATAAGAGATTACAATATATAGCAGCCAAGAAAGGCTTGGCACTCTATTTCATGGAATGGCCCATGTTGCATTCAATGCCTTGAATGCATTTCTAGTTCTGTCAAGGGGCCATGCTGAAACAGGGCATCAGCCTTGACTTTGGTGTACAAAAATATCTCGAATGTCTTGTCTTTAGTATGGGTTGTCTGGTCTTTCTCCAAATATGTATGTGGCTATCCCCTCACTTTTTATTCAAAGGGAGAAAAATAGGTCATGCCTTTTAATGTTGGTGAGCTCATATGTCTACTTGGTGGACTGTTCCACCTACTGAAAATAACTCCTATGTAGATATTTTTGGTATTTCTTTCTTTCTTTGTTGTATTTTATCCTTTTCTATGTGATATGAGCTCTCGGTCTATCTCCTTCAGCTAGTCACTTAGTTTGTTCTTCATGTTTTGTGTCACATTTGAAAATCAATGAATATTTCATTACCTTGAATTTGACGTTTGTAGGGACGTCACTGGTTGTTGGTCGCTTGAACCACATTGAACCTTAAACCTTTGAACCATGAGAGTTCATTGGTTTAATGGTTCAATGGTTCATGTGGTCTTATTAGTTCCTTGGTCCAATCACTTCTTTGGTTCATTCACTTCTTTGCTCTTCAGTTGAACCATATCTTCAAACTGGCCTTCTAGAATCTTCCACTTCCTTCCTTTGTTCAGAGCTTTCTTTGAACCGTTGAACTTTTGAACCTTTGAAATTTTTTGGTTCAAGGTTCAATGGTTCATTCTCTTTCTCAAAATCCTTTATTTTTCTAAGCCTCTCAAGCTTTGAATTTCCCTTTGGCTTTATGTCTTTGGAACCCCCCGAAGGGAAGCTATCCCTTTGGGCCTTGAGAACGGTCGATTCTGTGGTCCCTGAGAATCCCCCACAAGGGTACCTGCCCTTTGGGGTCCTTCGAGCGGCCTTTTTCTTCAAAGCCTTCAAACAAAATGTTTGAAGGAATTCCTTTGGACATTTTGTCTGAAGGATTTCTTTCCTTTACTTTTGTTGCTTTTCGTCAGGCCTTTCAACATTCCTTCAGACAAAATGTCTGAAAGAATTCATTCAGACATTTTGTCCAAAGGATTTTACTTGTAAAATTTTGCCACGAATAATCTTTTTGAAAGATATCCTTTTATTCCCTGCCTTCACAAGGGCACTTGTCTTTTGGGCTTTGGGACACCTTCCTTTGAACCTTTTGATTGAATTGACCGATTGAACCAACCTATGGTTTAACGGTTCAACAGTTCAATAGTTCAATATTTTGTTTGAAGCCTTCTTTCACTTAAGTCTTTTGATCTTATTGAACTCTTTGAACATTTGAACCTTAGAACCATTTTGGTTCAAGTTTCAACGGTTCATTCTTTATTCTTCGAAGCCTTCTTTTCTTCTAAGTCTTTCGAAGCCATTGAACTTGCCAAAGCGGTTGAACTTTGAACTTATCGAAGCACTTAACTCTTTAAGTCTGCCGACATTGCTGAACCTTTGAACCTATTAAACCTTTGAACCTTTAGAAGCAGGGTTCAATGGTTTAATGGTTCAATCCTTTGTTTGAAGCTTGCTGATGAACCTTTTGGTTGAACCTCGATGTTGAACCAACTTTGAAATTGCCTAAGTATTGGGAACTTGTTTCTTTGTGAGAGCTCACCTGTTGAAGTCATTGAACCCATTAAACCTGTAAGTCCCTTAGCTATTAAACAATGAAGAATTTGAATACTCAAAACATTTTTTGAGAAAGAAAGAGAGAATTTTGGCCTGCAGGACCAAAATAGTTCATATGTTGTCCCCAAAAATGAGTGACACATTTTGAGAACAACAGTTGGCTCCAGTTTTAGAACTTCCATTGATTGTAAAAATAATTGAGGGGAGTAGAAACCAGAATCTCCAGTACCTTTAAGTATGCCATTCAGCTATGAAATCATGCTACCTCAAAAAAAGGTGCCAAAAATGAAAACAAAAAGCATAAAATAGAACTAAAGACTATATAAATATACATATGTACAAATGATCTTATCTAATACTTCAAGGATTGAAGTGCTTCAGATGCTGCCCATTGTGAGGTAGAGAAAAGGGCGTGCCATCTTGATACTTCAATAGGAAACTCTTTTTACCATTGAGTTGATGGATAGTAAATGGGCCTCTCCATAGGGAATCAAATTTCCCATGCATTCCCTTTGGTTCTCTTCTCTTGTCCCATAACAAAACTTGATCTCTAATCTAGAAAACATGGGTTTTTGCTTTCTAGTCAAAGAGCTTCTTCACTAGACTTTGATATGTACTACTTTGGTCCACCACCATAGTTTGTTGCTCATCTAGCTCAGTTAAGCACATGATCCTCTTATCGATGGAGCTTTCATATGTCTGATCTTTGACTGCCTTCACCAATTTTAGTGCTAGCAATTCCAAGGTGATTGGTGTCTCTACATTGAGACCATACAAAAGTTAGAATGGTGACATACCTATCACCCTCTTGGGTGTAATTCTACCTGCCCATAAAGCATCAACCAATGCTTTATCCCAGGTTTGTTGGTTGTCATCCACCATCTTCTTGATGATGGTCACTAGGTTCTTGTTGCTTGATTCTACTTGGCCATTCCCTTGTGGGAAATAATCAGAGAAGTGGGAGAGGGTAATCCCATAATAAAAGTAGAACTGAGTGATCTCATGAGAAGAGAAATAGGATGCATTGTCTATCATAATCTTGGTTGGGACCCCAAACCTAGAAATGATGTTTTTCTTAAGGAAATCACATACCACTTCTGAAGTAGCATGCTTGGTTGGAATTGCTTCCACCCATTTGGTGAAGTAATCTATGGCTGTGAGGACATAATCATGTCTAGAACTTGAATATGGGTTATAGCACTAATGAAATTGATTCCCCATTGCTAAAATGGCTCTTCTATTACCACTGGCTTAAGAGGTAGAGCAGCTAACTTGGGTCTTCCAATGAACTTTTCACATAGTTCACATCTCCGTACCCACTTGTATGCATCTTGAAATAGAGTAGGCTAGTAATACATGGCTCAAAAAATCTTATGGGCAGTTACAAGAGTAGAAAAATGTCTTCCATAGGCCAGATTATGGAAGGACTTCAAAAATTGGTTTTGCTGCTCTTTATCCACGTAGCAAAGGAACACTCCATCGAGGTTCCTCTTATACAGGCCATTGTCTCATAGGACAAAATTGGCAACTTTTAATTTGATAGTCCTCCTTTCTTTATGAGATAGGTGAGTGGGACACTCACCATAAGTAAGGAAATGAGCAATACTTGAATACCACTCATTCATGGTGGAGACAAAGAGGACTGTTGATGTATTTTCAATTTTTGCTCCATCTGGTCTGTTATCAGCAATTAATTGGTAGAGTCTCCTTCCTCGCACAAGCTTCATTGGTTTGATAACCAAATCAAACTCCTAGATTTTAGTAATCTAATTGCCTCTTTTGGTTCCAAACTCCTACTGAGTTAATATAGATTTGACTATGGTATCAGGAACCAGGGCAGTAGTTTGTGAATTGAGGATGTAAAAATGGAAGTGATTTACTGCCTTTACCACTGCATAGGCATGATTCTCCATGTTTGAATACTTTAGTTCATGAGCTTTGAGAGGATAGCTCATGAAGGATATGGGAGATTCCACACCTTCTTCATTCTGTTGAACCAGAATTGTTGAAAGTGTGTGCTCAAAATCATAATTGTACATTGTGAAATCTTTGGTATAATCTAGACAAACCAAAATTAGAACATGGGTGATAGCTGTCTTAATGTCTTGAAATGCCAATTAACCTTTTTTAGTCTAGCTAAAAGTGGCCTTTCCCTTCATCATGTTCACAATGTGGTGAGTATTCTCAGCAAACTCAAGAATGAACCTTCATAAAAAATTCACCTTTCTAGAGAAAGAGTGAACTGCATTCTTACTTGTGGGTAAGGTAAGCTCCTGGATGGATTTGACTCTTTTTGAGTCAATCTTTATGCCTTCTCAGGATATAATGTGTCTGAGAATTTTCCCTTCTGTTACCCCAAAAATAAACTTCTTGGAATTTAGAGAAATGCCATTCTAGTGACATCATTCCAGCACTTGTTACAAATGGTGCATATGATCAGGACGATGCTTGAAAAAGACTATTAAATTATCAAGGTACAGCACAATGAACTTACCCATTTCATCTTTGAAAGCAAGGTCCATTGCTCTCTAAAAACTAGTGCTAGCATTTATCAAGCCAAATGGCATTCTTTGATATGGAAGGGTTCCCCAAGATGTGGTGAAGGCAGTCTTGTACTGGTTTGCTTCACCAACTTCAACTTGATTATACCCTGAGAAACCATCCAACATTGATAACATCTCTAAACCAGTCACCCTCTGAAGAACTTGATCCATGATGAGCAGAGGATAGTTATCCTTTAAAGATGACTGATTCAAATTTTTGAAGTCCACATAAAGGTGAATTTCACCACACTTTTTTTTCACAGGTACTATGTTTGCAATCTATTTGGAATGATGGATTGGAAAAATTATCTTAGATTTCAGCATTTTCTATATTTTAGATAGTATAGTACCTGATATCTTTAGATTGTACTACCAAGATTTCTACTTGTAAGGCATTGAATCACTCTTGAGAGGAATTTCATGATGAATTTTTTTAAGCCTGAGTGACTTCAGATCATCATAGGAGTACGCCAAAACATCTATGTACTGGCAAAGCAGAGCAGTAAACTTGAACTTCTCTTCCTAAATGTAGCACTTCCTAATGTTCACCATCTTAGAATTTTCCTTGGTACCCAAATCTATTTGATCAAACTCTTGGGAGGAGCTTGAATCCATTTGTTATTGTTTGATGAACCTATCATGCTTGCCAAATAGCTTCTCAAGGGAAACTAGGCCTTTTGGGATTTTATTCCCTTTAAGTTGTAGGAATTCTTCACCTATGTCTAAACTTGTTTCAAGGGCTGGTTCAAGTTTTTGAGGCTCACTACCTTCGAAGTGAAGTTGTTCAAAGCTATCTTTTTGTTCCAAAAAGGTGATGATTTAGTTATCGCCATTGAACACTTGCCAATGATTGGCATTATCAAGCACACTTGGTCAGAAGAACAGCTCAATAGTGTACCTATCTCCTTTAAAATCTAAGTGAGGAACCAAAATATTTGTTAAAATAGCCAAAGCATCAGCTCGGTCATTGAATTCTTTAGGAACTATAGAGATGCTAAAAACATCAAAACTTTCAATTTGATCCCAAATTAGATTGCAGTAATGATGTAATCTCTCATTTTTAGTTTGGTACAGGTTCCTAACCTAGCAAACCACCAGCTCAGCATCTCTTTTAGCATGAAGGAGTTTGATGCCCCTGTCTTGAGTGGCCTTTAATCCAAACTGCAGTGATTCATATTTAGCAGTATTGTTAGTATTATTGAACTATAATTTGTATGAAGAAGGAAAGATATCTCCTTAAAGAGATATCAACACAATCTTGGCTCCAAAATTGGTAGAGGAATAGCTACCATTGAATTCTATAATCCACACACCATCAAAAATTGATCTTACCTTAGATTCATATTTGTTTGGAGGGGAGGATTCTTCTACACTTATACTGCATTCTACCAATCCCTCTGCTATTTTGTCTGAACTAATTTTTAGATTGTCATTTTTAGAAGTTCCATTAGATGCCACATGAACCTCCTCTATGAATAAGAAGTAATTACCCATGTTTGAAGACTCAAATAGAATTTGAGCTTCAGGCGTTGATGTTTTAGTGACAATGTATTTTGCTTCCTTCTTAGGGAGCAGCCTCTACATGACACCTTTAACTAGGATCCTTGCTTCAGATAGGTCAATACTTAACTTGCCACCAACATCTTTACAAAAATTTCACCCAAGAAGGATTTTGTATGAGGTTGGGACATCAACCATAGGACTGTCATCTTGATTCTCTTGTCTGAAAATGCCACAAATGCAAATTGGGCATCCTTGATTTGTTGCAATAGTGGCACTTATTTTTTCTCCATGAAGAGACATCTCCCAAATGTCTTGGTTAGTGTGAGTCTAAGAGATTCTACCACTTTGGTAGGCATGACATTGTTAGATGCACCTGAATCTATGATGCAATTGTTCAATTGGTGTCTATTTATTAGCAAGGAGACATAAAATAGTTTTGTCCTCCTAGGAGCAGTAGGAGGAGTAATGACAAGGTTATTTTAGGTGGATGTGGGATGTTAGGGTGTGGAGCTAAAAACTTCACCAAGGAGCATTCATTATCAGGTTTGAGTCTACACAGACACCGGTGTCGATCAGGAGCCACCAATGTTGGTCACAGGCAGTTGCAGAGGCACCGACGTCGGTAGAAGGTCGGCCGATGGCAGTCACAGACAGGCAGCAGGAACCGACATCGATTACCTACGTGTCCAGAAAGCTATTTCTGTGGACAGAAGCGAGTGTTTGCATGATAAGTTTGAGTTGTAGACTCAAGCTCGCGTCTCTATTATTAGCAATACTATTTTTAGAGCCCTTGTTCAAGTGGCTTAACTGCTTGTTGGGTGTACATGCTCAAGTCTCCTAATTCTATATGTAGAATTAGATCTTCCTAGCTTATTGTAGTTTTGTAGTGGATTATTGTAGTTGGGTGAATTATTGTAATTCATTGTGTGTGAAGAATAGTACAGAATTGAATCAATCCAGGCTTGTTGGAGTTGATTGTTCTTGAGAGAGAGAGCTCTTAAGGAATAGAGATCTATTGAGAGATCTATACATCTAGGAGAGGTGTGGAAGAAAGAAGCTTTCTTCAATTGTATTCCTTTTGTAAAGAGTTTTGTTAATACAAGTTTTCAGGGTGTTTTCTTGTATCTCTTGTTCTTACTATTATCATTCTAATTACTTGTCAATCTGATTTAATTCCGTGTTTATTGCTGTCACAATTGTAATCTATTGTTGGATTGATCCCCCAACAAGTGGTATCAGAGCCTTGGTTACAGGTTCAGAGCTTGATAATTGGTATCAAAGTTTAGGTTCACTAACAGGTGGTTCAGATCTGTGTAGTGTGTATTGATTACAGGTTCTCACAGGAGTTTCTGTAGGGATTTCTATTTGAGTGGGAGAAGCAATGGCAGATGAAAGTAAATTGAGAATGGAAAAGTTTAATGGCAAAAATTACCAACATTGGAGAATGCAGATAGAGGACTATTTGTATCAAAAAGATCTCTACTTACCGTTAGGAGGTGTTGCAAAGAAGCCCAAAGACATGGAGGATGAAGAATGGGAAGTTCTTGATAGAAAGGCTCTGGGGTCTATAAGACTGAGTCTAGCATCCACTGTGATATCCAATTTATCACAGGCAAAGTCTACGGTAGAGTTGATGACTACGTTAACAAATTTGTATGAAAAACCCTCAGCTTCTAATAAGGTATATCTTATGAAGCAGTTATTTAATTTGCATATGAATGAAGGTGGATCTGTTTCTACTCATCTGAATGATTTCAATGGGATTGTGAATCAATTAAGTTCAGTGAATATAGTGTTTGATGATGAAATAAAAGCTCTTTTGATATTATGTTCTTTGCCTGAAAGCTGGCATGGCTTAGTAATGGCAGTAAGTAATACTGCATCTACATCAAATATTTTGAAAGTAGAGGATGTTGTTAGTGTTATCTTGAATGAGGAAATACGCAGGAAAAGCACAGAAGAGGCATCCGGGAACGCTTTAAGTTTTGAGAGCAGGGGAAGGCATAAAGAGAAGAGCAAGAAAGGCAAATCAAGATCCAAGTCAAAGGGGAAAGGCAGATCTAAATCCAGAAATGGCAGGAAGCCACAATGCTGGAATTGTGAAAAGATGGGGCACATAAGCAGAGATTGTTGGTCAAAACCTAAGGAAGACAATCAGCACGAAGGAAAGGAAGAAGCCAAGATTGCAGGTATTGCACAAGATGCTTTAATTTTCTCTCTGCATAATAATATAGAATCTTGGGTATTAGATTCTGGTGCATCTTTTCATGCTACTCCTAACAGGGAATATTTCAGTGACTATATCCATGGAGATTTTGGAATAGTGTATCTAGGGGATGATGAGCCCTGTAAAATAATTAGCAAAGGTAAAGTGCAGTTGAAGATGCAGAATAGCAACACATGGGTGTTGAGAGATGTGATGCATGTTCCTAGCTTGAAGAGAAATTTGATTTTTGCAGGAAAGTTAGGGGATGAGGGTTGTACAGTAACTCTCACAGTAGAATCTTGGAAGGTGACCAAGGGTGCACTTGTTATGGCCAGAGGTAAGAGAGAAGGTACTCTCTATTTGTGCAATTGTGTTACTAACAAATCTCCTTCTGTATTATCTACTTCAGATGTGGATGCTAAATTGTGGCACTCAAGGCTTGGCCACATGAGTGAGAAGGGGATGTCAATTCTTAAGTCCAAAGGTATGCTTTCAGATTTAAAAGGCATAGATCTAGAATTTTGTGAGCACTGTGTATTTGGAAAATAGAAAAGGGTTAGTTTTCTCAAAACTGGGTCTACTAAGAAGAGGCACAAGTTGGAGCCTGTTCACACAGATGTGTGGGGACCAGCTCAGGTTGCTTCCATTGGAGGATCACAGTACTATGTATCTTTCATAGATGATGCTATAAGGAAGGTATGGATCTATTGTATTAGAAAGAAATCTGATGTATTTGAGACTTTTAAAGTTTGGAAAGCTATGGTTGAGAATGAAACAGGTAAAAGATTAAAGTGCCTGAGATCAAACAATGGCGGTGAGTTCTGTAGTCATAAGTTCAGAGATTATTATTACATGCATGGAATCTGTAGGCAAAGGATGGTTCCAAGGGCACCTCAGCAGAATGGTATTGCTGAAAGGATGAACAGGACAATAATGGAGCATGCAAGATGTATGAGATTGCATGTCGGGTTGCCCTTACAATTTTGGGCACAAGCTGTTGACACTGAAGTATACCTGATTAATAGAGGACCCTCTACAGCGCTGGATGGTGGTATTCCAGAAGAGGCATGGACAGGTAAAAAGGTTGATCTCTCATATCTCAAAGTTTTTGGTTGTGAAGCCTTTGTGCATATAGATAAGGAAAATAGAAAGAAGCTTGATGCTAAGTCTATGAGATGCACATTTATTGGCTATGGCTCAGATGATTTTGGTTACAGATTGTGGAATCTAGAAACTAACAAGGTAATCAGGAGCCGTGATGTTGTTTTCAATGAAAGAGTGATGTATTGTGATCAGATAAGGAAGCTAAATCAATCTAAGCAGAGCAATGGTGAATTAGATGAGGTGAAATTCCAAGATGAGCTCGCAGGAAAAAGAAATAATCACTTGCAGGAAAACACAGAGACCGACGTTGGCAGGTTAGGAACTGGCATCGACAAGAAAGAAATCAGCGTCGGCCATACAGAGACCGATGTTGGCTGTACAGGTACCGAGGTCGGTCAGGCAGAACCAACGTCGGCCAGTAACAAGTCTACAGGTGACCGAGGTCGGTCACTATCAGAGAATTTGGGTGGACAGCATGTTGTAGACGAGTCTCAGACACCCATCAGGAGGTCAGAAAGGGTGAGTAAGCCTCCAATTAGATATTCTCCTTCTTTATTTTATTTATTGCTAACTGATGGTGGAGAACCAGAGAGCTTTGAAGAAGTAATACAGGTGGAGTCCAAGAGTGAGTGGGAGCGTGGCATAGTTGAGGAGTTGGAGTCCTTAAGAGAGAACCAAACATGGGATTTGGTTGAATTGCCAGCTGGTAAGAGAACACTTAAGAACAGATGGACCTACAGGTTGAAGGAAGGCGAGAATGGACAAATGAGATATAAGGCCAAATTAGTGGCAAAAGGATTTGCACAAAATCCAGGTATCAACTTTGGTGAGATTTTTTCTCCTGTTGTTAAAATGACTTCAATAAGGGTTGTATTGTCTTTGGTTGCTTTTGAGGATTTGCATCTTGAACAGCTAGATGTTAAGACAGCGTTTCTTCATGGAGATTTGGATGAGGAAATTTATATGGAACAGCCAGAAGGATTTGAGGTCAAGGGTAAGGAGAAGTTTGTGTGCAGATTGAAGAAAAGCTTGTATGGCCTCAAGCAAGCTCCTAGACAATGGTACTTAAAATTTGACAGGTTTATGACTGAGCATGGCTACAGTAGGTGTCAATCAGACCATTGTGTGTATTTCAAGAGATTTGATAATGGTAGATATATTATTCTATTGTTGTATGTAGATGATATGCTGGTTGCAGGATCTCACATGCAGGATATCTCAGAGCTTAAAGTGAAATTAGCTCAAACGTTTGCTATGAAGGATTTGGGAGCAGCAAAAAAAATCCTTGGCATGAGCATTAAGAGAGACAGGAAAAATCACAGGTTGATATTGTCTCAAGAAGATTATGTGGACAAGGTGTTAAAATGGTTCAATATGCAGGATGCTAAACCGGTAAGCACACCTTTGGTTGGACATTTTAAGTTAAGTAAAGAACAATGTCCTAATTCATATGATGAGGTAGAGTACATGAGTAAGGTTCCATATTCTTCCTCAGTAGGGAGTTTGATGTATGCAATGGTGTGTACTAGACCGGATATTGCCCAAGCAGTGGGAGTGGTAAGTAAGTATATGGCCAATCCAGGGAAGGAACATTGGAAAGTAGTTCAGTGGATCCTTAGATATCTGAGAGGAACCAGCAGTAAGCACTTGTGCTATGGAGGTTCAGATACTTCTCTACATGGTTATGTAGATTCAGATATGGCAGGTGATTTGGATGGCAGGAGGAGCACTACAGGTTGTGTTTTTACTGTAGGTGGAACGGCGGTTAGCTGGATATCTAAGTTGCAGAAGGTTGTTGCCTTGTCAACTACAGAAGCAGAGTATATTGCAGCCACAGAAGATAGCAAGGAGATGATATGGATGACACGGTTCATGGATGAGCTTGGTAGGGAGCATGAGAGTTGCAAATTGTATAGTGACAGTCAGAGTGAAATCCATTTGGCTAAGAATTCAGCCTTTCATTCAAGAACAAAGCACATACAGCTAAAGTATCACTTCATATGACAGGTATTAGAAGATGGTGAGTTGAAGCTAGAGAAAATCCATACAGATAGGAATCCTGCTGATATGTTAACCAAGCCGGTGACAAAGGAGAAGTTGAATCTTCATTCAAATTTTGTTGGTCTTCATGATTGAGTTGAAGTGGAGGAGCTAGAAGATGTTGCTGTACAGGTACTGGTGCAGCTGTTTATCTCCAAGTGGGAGATTGTTAGGGTATGGAGATAAAAACTTCACCAAGAAGCATTAATTATCAGGTTTGGGTCTACACAGACACTGGCGTCAGTCAGGAGTGATCGATGTTGGTCACAGGCAGTTGCAGAGGCACCGACGTCGGCAGAAGGTCGGCCGACGGCGGTCACAGATAGGCAGCAGGAACCAATGTCGGTTACCTGCGTGTCCAAAAAGCTATTTCCGTGGACAGAAGCGAGTGTTTGCATGATAAGTTTGAGTTGTAGACTCAAGCTCGCGTCTCTATTATTAGCAATACTATTTTTAGAGCCCTTGTTCAAGTGGCTTAACTGCTTGTTGGGTGTACATGCTCAAGTCTCCTAATTCTATATGTAGAATTAGATCTTCCTAGCTTATTGTAGTTTTGTAGTGGATTATTGTAGTTGGGTGAATTATTGTAATTCATTGTGTGTGAAGAACAGTACAGAATTGAATCAATCCAGGCTTGTTGGAGTTGATTGTTCTTGAGAGAGAGAGCTCTTAAGGAATAGAGATCTATTGAGAGATCTATACATCTAGGAGAGGTGTGGAAGAAAGAAGCTTTCTTCAATTGTATTCCTTTTGTAAAGAGTTTTGTTAATACAAGTTTTCAGGGTGTTTTCTTGTATCTCTTGTTCTTGCTATTATCATTCTAATTACTTGTCAATTTGATTTAATTCTGCATTTATTGCTGTCATAATTGTAATCTATTGTTGGATTGATCCCCCAACATGGGAGTCCCCTTTGGAATAGTTGGTCCTACAGGGATGGATTTATTCTTTACACATTGAACCAACTTATCCAACTGCTCAGGGTTAGATTACAAGATTTCAAATTTAGACATTTGAATTTTAGTTTTCTTGACATGGTCAACTATGTCAAATGTTTAAAATGAATTATGAATAGGGGAAGGAAGTTCATCCTTCTAGTGTTTAAGAGGGGGAGGACTGATCTGTGAAATTAAAGTTGAAGGTGAAGGCATACTTGATGTACTTACTTTGTTATTACTCACTGAGTCCTTTGGCTGGAAAGGTAGAGAAGTTCCTCATTTGGAAATTGAAATTGTAGGTTGAGCTCACTCCTCTATTTTTTCCTTATCAGTTTGCTAGGTTGACTAGTTCTTCGACTGGGTGAATACAGCATATGATCTATCAACTGCTTTACCTTCACTTCTAGGTTCATCTTGGTAATTTAGGATACTAATGTTGGAGTCACCAGCTAATTCTTCTTCTCCCTCTGTGAAGATATTAGCATCATCCTCTAGGTTCAACTCAGGCTGGAAGGAGAAATTAGATTCTATTTCAAGATATTCAACTACTGAATTGGTTAGAGCTACTTCGATAGCAAGCTTCCCTTGAGGGGGAGGAAGATGATTTGGCTGCCCTTGATTCTTAGTAGCATTGCCTTGGTATGACTGATTGGGGAATGTCCTTCTTGGTATCTCTTTGTACAAATGATCAGATGACATCCCTTGCACCATTTTCTTTTTAAGAGCTAGCAACTCATATACCAGCTTTTTCACCATTAAATTAGTGGTGCTTGTAGGTGAGTATTCAAAAGATGAAGAAGATTTACCTCTATTAGGATCTCTCCTTATCTTTCCTGCCAAGATAAGGTCATCTTCCACCTCAGTGGCCAAATCCTAAGCAACAGCAAGGTCTATGTGGCTAGCCCATCTCAATAAGAAACTCACTTCAAGCAGCTGAGAATTGATGAAAAACATTTAAGGTTCTCAAGTGTTGGCTAAGCAATTATAGGAATTTGGTTCCTTAGCTTGTCAAACTTAGTAATGAATTCCCTCATAAGTTCATGAGGCTCTTTCTTCATTTGTATGAGCTGGGCTAGTAGAGCATGTGCATCTTCTATAGGCTTAAACTTGGCTTCAAATTTAGCTTTGAGAATGTTTTAGTTAGTCACTAACCAAGCCTGCAGGTGATAGAACCAGTCTATAGTAGCACCTTGTAATGTCTCCATAAATAGCCTAACTACCACATCCTCATATTCCATGTCTATCACATCATAGGCTATGCTGAAAGTTGTAATGTGTTTATCAGGATGAACTCTCCCATTACCAAAGAATTTGGGGAAATTCTTCCTTGAACTGCGTGGTAGCTCATGTAGAGGTGGAGTTAAATTGAGTGGGCCAAAATAGTTACCCTAGGGTCCTTGAACTACCATGACTTGATTATGGAAAAGGGGGATAACAAATCTAGGTGGAGTATGTATAGGCAAAGCTCTGCTAACAATAGAGAAAAAAGCTCTGCCTTGTATTGGTGACCTGGTATTGGTAGGAGGAAAACTCTTGGTTCACTAAACTTGAAGTTGTGGAGGAAATAAATCAAAATTTCCCTACTACATCAACTCAAAAATGGATTCAACAACACCTTGGGCTCTCTGGCATCTTGTATAGCATGGAGTTGCTAGATTGCAAAATAAAAATGGAAAATAATTGGCCATGCTTCAGCTTGAAGCTTGAGGCTTCAAACTGTGCGCTCTTCCCTAACGGAGTCACCAAAAATTGTTGGGTGAATATTTTCTCACCGGCTAACTGATGAGCAAAATAGGTTGCTTCAACCATAGCATAAGGATATTGGTCGGCCAAGTGTGCAGTTTACCACATCAAAAGGGGAAAAATCTCTCCTCTCATCAAGGGGAGGTTCCCTATAACTATGAGGAGCTATATAATATATATATAAGCATAAAATAACACTCAAGGTAGGATAATACCATCCATCTCTATTTTTTTAGAGATGATGTTCACAAAAAAAGGAAATAATCCTAGCAAAATCACTGGAAGCACTTCTCTTCTTTCAGAAGTGTCCTACACAAATAATAGGAATTCTTCCTGGTAGTAATAAGTAACAGATAACAAGGGTGCAGTAACTAACAGAATGAGGTGTAGCACAAGTCTGCACCTCAACTGCCAAAGAGTGAAATATGAAGGGTAATGAGGGCACAATGTCATTCCAAGATCCTTTACATAGAAAGAAACTAAAACACACACACACACACAAAAGACAATTGTGGTAGCACAAAGTCTCACCACAATTGGCTTCAAGACACCTTTCTAATTACTTCCACTAGTTCTGCTTATTTCATTAAAATAGAATAAGAATGCATTCAAGAAACAAACATAAGAATAATTTCCTAAATGACACAAGCTATTACAGCACAAAGTCTAAAAGTACCCTACTTTCTCATTCAAATAAAGAAATATGATTAACAATCTGAGCTCAAAGTCTCAGTAATCGCCTTTCAATTTTGGCAAAGTTTTGCTTTTATAAAAAAAATATCTCTCTTTGCATCAAATAAGATATTACAATATATAGCAACCAAGAAAGGCTTGGCACTCTATTTCATGGAATGGTCCATGCTGCATTCAATGCCTTAAATGCATTTCTAGTTCTGTCAAGGTGCCATGCTGGAACAGGGCATCAACTTTAACTTTGGTGTACAAAAACATCTTGAATGTCTTTTCATCAGCATGGGTTGTCTAGCCTTTCTCCAAATATGTATACGGTTGTCCCCTCACTTTTTATTCAAAGGGAGAAAAATAGGCCACACCTTTTAATGTTGGTGAGCTCAGATGTCTACTTGGTGGATTGTTCCACCTACTAGAAATAACTCCTACCTAGATATTTTTGGTCTTTCTTTCTTTCCTTGTTGTATTTTGTCCTTTTCTATGTGATCTGAGCTCTCAAGATATCTCCTTCAGCTAGTTGCTTAGTTTTTTCTTTAGGTTTCATGCCACATTTGAAAATCAATAGATATTTCATTACTTTGAATTTGATGTCCACGGGGACGTCACTGGTTGTTGCTTGCTTGAACCACATTGAAACTTGAACCTTTGAACCATGAGAGTTCATTGGTTCAATGGTTCAATGGTTTGGGTGGTCTTATTGGCTCTTTGGTCCAATCACTTCTTTGATTCATTCACTTCTTTGCTCTTTGGTTGAACCATATCTTCAAACTGGCCTTCTAGAATCTTTCGCTTCCTTCCTTTGCTTAGAGCTTTCTTTGAACCATTGAAACTTTGAACCTTTGAAATTTTTTAGTTAAATGTTCAATGGTTCATTCTCTTTCTCAGAATTTTTTTTTTCTAAGTCTCTTGAGCTTTGAAATTCCTGCGGCTTTATGTCTTTGGAACCCCCCGAAGGGAAGGTGTCCCTTTGGGCCTTGAGAACGGTCCATTTTGTGGTCACCGAGAGTCCCCCACAAGGGTACCTACCCTTCGGGGTCCTTCGAGTGGCCTTCTTATTCAAAGCCTTCAAACAAAATGTCTGAAGGAATTCCTTCAAACATTTTATCTGAAGGATTTCTTTCCTTTGCTTTTGTTGCTTTCCGTCGGGCCTTTCAACATTCCTTCAGACAAAATGTCTAAAGGAATTCCTTCAAACATTTTATCCAAAGGATTTTACTTGTAAAATTCCACCACAAAAAATCTTTTTGAAAGATATCCTTTTATTCCCTGCCTTCGCAAGGGCACTTGTCCTTCGGGCTTTGGGACACCTTCCTTTGAACCTTCTGATTAAACCAACTTATGGTTCAATGGTTCAATGGTTTAATATTTTGTTTCAAGCCTTCTTTCACTTAAGTATTTTGATCTTATTAAACTCATTGAACCTTTGAACCTTAGAACCATTTTGGTTCAAGGTTCAATGGTTCAACGGTTCATTCTTTATTCTTCGAACCCTTCTTTTCTTCTAAGTCTTTCAAAGCCGTTGAACTTGTCGAAGCGATTGAACTTTGAACTTGCCGAAGCGCTTAACTCTTTAAGTCTGCCGATGTTGTTGAACCTTTAAAACCATTGAACCTTTGGAAGCAGGGTTCAATGGTTCAATGGTTTAATCCTTTGTTTGAAGCTTGCCGATGGACCTTTTGGTTGAACTTCAGCGTTGAACCAACCTTGAAATTGCCTAAGTGTTGGGAACTTGTTTCTTTGTGAGAACTCGCCTGTTGAATTCATTGAACCTATTGAACCTACGAGTCCCTTAGCTAAAAAATCTTGAACAATGAAGAATTTGAATACTTAGAACATTTTTTGAGAAGGGAAGAGAGAAGTTTGGCCTACAGGACCAAAATAGTTCATAGGTTGTCCCCAAAAATGAGTGACACATATTGGGAACAACAGAGTGAAATATACGAAGGATAATGGGGGCACAAATTCATCACAAGATCCTTTACATAGATACATAAAATAACACACTAAAGACCATTGTGGTAACACAAAGTCTTTCCACAGTCAGCTTCAGGACACCTTCCTGATTACTTCCACTAGTTCTGCTTATTAAATTAAATGGACAAAAATGCTTCTAAGAAACAAACATAAGAAAAATCTCCTAAATAACAAAAGCTATTCTAGCACAAAGTCTGAAAGGTCACTTGTTTTCTTATTCAAATAAAGAAATATGATTAACAATCTGAGCTCAAAGTCTCAAAAAATGCCTTTTAATTTGGGTAGAGTTTTGCTTCTATAACAAAGAGATCTCCTTAAAATAATAAGAGAGATTACAATATATAGCGCCCCAAGAAAGACTTGGGCACTTTGTTTCATGGAAATGGCCCATGTTGCATTCAATGCCTTGAATGCATTTCCATGACAGAGTCATGCTAGAATAGGTCATCAGCCTTAACTTTGGCATTCTAAATCATATCAAACATCCTTTTCTAAGCATGGGTTGCCTGGTTTTCTTTATGATTCTTACACAGTTGTCCATTCACCTTTATTTAATGAAGTAAAATAGACCGCACCATTGAATGTTTGGGCTCTCTGATGTCCATCTAGTGGACTATTCCACCTACTGGAAATAACTCTCCTATAGATATTTATAGATTTCCTGTAGTTGTTCTCTTTTTCCTCACCACATCTTGTCCTTCCTTGGCGATCTGAGCTCTCAGGCTATCTTCTCACTTTTTGCTGGCTTTTTTGGCTCCTTCTTTGGTTGGTCGCTAAGTTTATTCATAGGTTCCATGCCATATTTGAAAATCAAAGGATATTTCATTACCTTGAATTTGACGTCCATGGGGATGTCATGATTACTTAGTCACTTGAACTACTTTGAACCTTGAACCTTGGAGTGCATCGGTTCAAAGTGGTTCAATGGTCGATAGTTCAATTAGCTTGTCTATTCACTCAACTCTTTGGTTCAATTGTTCTTTGAACCCCTTGGCTGAACTCCTCATTGAACTTCTTCTGATTTTGGGAACAACATTAGTTAAGACGCAACACAAAAGATTCCTATAGTTTCAAAGGCTTGAAAGTTTCTTCTAAAATAATCTAAGTCTATTCAAGTTTTCCATAATGTTTTTTATCATATTATATTCTTTTTTTAATACCTTGATTTAAAATAAGGTCAAATAGGCTACTTTTATTTTAATGTACAAGTAATGCATAAGAGGATTGGTCAAGTTTAGCATTGTTAGTGGAGATTGTTTATTATTTTTTATAAAATAATATATTATGGGAAATATTTAAAAAGAAAGTGTTATTGACTTTTTCACTTTCTCACATTTTATTTGTTTCTTTTAATGCATTATAGACTAAGTTCAACATCCTCTCTCTTTTTGTGAAATCTTATATTTTGACTCATTACACTGATTGCTCAAGACACACTATCTGTTGAGTTTGACGTCTTTTGAGCATGTGTTTGCAACATTTGGTGGGTTCACCATTTCATAGTTTAGGGGGGTGTACAATGAATTTTTGGGTCACTCTTTTCATTCTACTTGCACTTTCATTTCTAAACAACTTCAACTTGCACTAATTCTACAACTCATCTCAACACTAAAATGGATCCAAGTTTAATTAACCCACTAACTCCCTTTAACTATAATTAATGTAAAATCAATATTGTAATCATTATAAGGATTAAGGGTTTATATATGATAACTATGGGTGATTAAATTAAACCTAACATAGATACAAATAAATTTAAGTAGTATAACCGTAGTGATGAAGCATATAGGCTATTGTGTCTTTCTATAACACTTGATCTCTTATTTCAATTAGAGCTTGACAAATCACCTCATTATGTATAGAACACTATAAGTAATATATTTGGGGAGAAAGATGTGATGAGAGGTCACAATATTGAGAATGAATTAATTATCCTAAGTCCTTATAACTTTTACGCCCTTTAGGATTTCTTCACTAAGCTCAAATCCTTGAGATTTCAATTGAAAGAATGTGGGATAAAGAAAGAAGATGACCAAATTATTCTTTCTATACTCTCTAAACTAGGTCCTGACTATTTAATCTTTGTCTTTACTTTCCATGCCACTAAAAGTGATTTGGGCATTGCATGAAAAATTCCCTCTTTAGATACTTTCATTTTTGACTTAACCAAAGAGAAAGACAAGTTGATCCAAATGGGCACAATGAAGTCCACAAAACCTCAAGCCCTAATTGTTGGGATTGGGAATGAAAAGACTTCAAATAAAGAGAAGAAGAATAAAAATAATAAGGATCAAGAGAATAATAAAAAATCAACCTCTACCAAAACCAATATTGAATCCTCCTCTTCCAATGACAAACCTAAGAAAGAGAATGTTAAGTGTGCCTACTATAAGAAAAATGGGCATGATGAACACAAGTGCATGAAGAAGTAAAATAGATCACCTAAATCATCTCCTATATAAGAATAATATAGGTTTTCATGAGTCTATCAAGAATAATTTATCAACCCAAGATTCTACTAAGGCAAAGGGAAATTGGAAAGAGAAATAAAAGGGCAAGACTCTTGTAGTAGTTGTAATTTCAACATCTTCATGGGTTATTGACTTGGGTGATTCTCACCACATGGGCTCTTGAATAGTTGAGTTTTCTTCTTTAGAGACTTGTATCATGTCTTCTATCAGTTTGGGTGATGACACTTATGTACCTGTTATAGGGAGGTCTATTGAAATAGGAGGAACATTTAATAATGTTATAAGTGTCCTTTCTCTTTCAACCAATCTCCTATTAGTGTATCAAATAACTCATAACAACAAAGGCATGAGGGTTGAGTTTTTACTAGATTAATTTATCATTATGGAGTTGCATAGTGATTCTACAATGGAAGTGGGTAGGGTAGATCACCAAGTTAGGTTATACACCTCACATTTTTTACTTGATTCTTATCTAAAGATATTGCTGACTCATTCAAATAGAATTAGCAAATTATGGAATGAGTGGTTCTGCCACCTTAACTACTTCTATCTTGAAAAAATTATAAAAAATGGCATGGTCATAGGCTTACTTGAAGTTCAATTCTCTAAGGGAATTTATGAGGGTTTCTCTCTTGGAAAACATTCCAAAGCAAAATTTGACAAAGGCATAGCTTAGAGGGCATCAAAATCATTGGAGTTAGTACAGAGCAATGTATCTGGGCCTTTTTCCATTCTATAGTTTACAAGGGATAAGTACATTCTCACTTTCATTGATGATTTATTGAGATATACATGGGTCTAATTTCCTAGGTGAAAGTCTAAAGTGTTGGAATATTTTCAAGATTTCAAGGCACTTGTTGAGAAATAATCTAAGAAATCCATCAAGGTTTTTTGAACTAACAATGGAGGTGAATATGTTATAAATAGATGAGTAATTTTTAATCACATAAGGGATTTATTTCAAATGGACAATTACTTATAGTCCTTAACATAATATAGTTATAGAACACAATAACATATCCTTGAAATAGATTGCTAGTTGTATGATTCACTCTAAGTATTTGACACCTAAGTATTGGTCTAAAGCCATTAATTATGATTTTTATATTTAGAGTAGGGTTTCTCACAAAAATTTGAAAGGCATAACACCCTTTGAATCTTGGCATGGAAGGAAACATAAAGTTGAACACTTTAAGGTTTTCAAATTTTTAGTTATGGTACGTATACCAAAGAAGATACATAAAGTTATGAAACCTCAGTCCAAGATTTGCATCTTTGTAAGTTATACAGATGGTGTCAAGGGGTACCACCTTCTACATATAACCACACATAATTTTTTCATATAAATACGTGTTCACTTTCAAGAGAGTTTCAAAAACTCAACACTTGACACTTCTTCTCTTTCATTGGATTCATTTAGACTTAATGATTCTTCTTTTGAATTGGACCATCCAAAGTAGGTTCCTGAGCTAGTGTCTTCTTATTCTTATAGTTATGATAGTGAGGGTGGTGATGGGGATTATTATAAATCCACCTATATTCATGTTTCATAGGATGAATCAACACCTGACTCACCCACATCTTAGCCCTTTTGGGCCAAGCAGACACTTAAGAGTAGAAGCACTTGGGTAGCGGATCTAATAGATGATAGATGTACTTAAGTAGATTATAAAAGTGATTCACATGATTTATTTTCTTTATTTTTGGTTCCATAGACATTTATATAGGCTTTAAGTAAACCTAAGTGAAATAGTGCTAAATAAGAAGAATATTCTTCCTTGATCAAAAATCACACTTGGGATTTGACTTCAATTCCTAAGGGGAGGAATTTGGTTCAATGTAGGTGGATATATTAGACCAATTTTATGGTATATGGGTCATTCAAAAATTATAAGTCGTGATTATTTTCTAAGGGTTATTCATATGTAGTCACATTAACTACTCAAAGACCTTTGCACCTATTATAAAGATGACTTCAATATAACTCACACTAGCTATAGCTACAACACATGATTGGGATGTGCACCAAATATATGTGAAGAGTAAATTTATTCATAGAGACCTTGAGGATGATATCTACATGGAGTATCCACCAAGGTTTGTTCAAAATTCACACATATTTTGCATACTTAGGAAATCCATCTATGGCCTCAAATAGGCCCCTCAAGTTTGGTACATTGAGATGGATTCCTTCCTCCTTACTTCAGGTTTCACTAGGTGTCATTAAAACCCTAATGTATAATTCTTATGGAAGGATTATTATTTACTGATACAGTTCTTTTAGTCGATGATCTTTTGATCAGAGAGAGTTCCTCATCATCTATTATGGTAGTGAAGACAACACTATAGGATAGATTTGACATGACTGACTTGGGTCTTCTTTATTACTTCCTCAGCATCGATATTTCATAGTCTGATTTAAGGATTTCACTTACACAACCCAAGTATACTCTTGATCTTTTGGCTTAGTTTCACATGTATGATTATAAGCCATCTTCAACTCCCTTTCTATCAAGAGTCAAACTTGAGCCTGACTATCATACATCTTTAGTTGATTCCACTTGGTATCAACAACTTATTATTAGTGTTATTTATCTTACTCATACCAGGCCCAACATTTTATATGTAGTAGGGATTATTACACTAGAAATTACCCAAGTGAATACTCCACTACATTTAGGGCTCTTATAGATTTGAGATTTAGAATAGATTTGGCACAGAGGTTGACTTGGTTGGTTTTTCAAATTCAAATTAGGTTGGAAATATTCATAATTTCAAGTCTACTTCAGGTTAAAATTATTATTTAGGTTCTAGTCCTATCAGTTGGTCTAGTAATAATTAAAATTAAAATTATATTACTATATCTTCCATAGAGAAAAAGTATAGGGGATATATTAATGTAGTTACTGAGGCTAATTGGCTTCGAGGGATTCTATCTGAGTTTGAAATTCCTTTTAGGTATCCCACCATCATCTATTATGATAAATATATTACTATATAGATATGTAGGAATATGATTCAGCACCTATAGACCAAACACATTGAGATTCATATACATTTTATTTGGGAGCTTATTCATGGTCAGGTCGACAACTTGAAATTTTTCTAGTCTTTAGAGTAGGTTGCAAATATATTTACCAAACCCTTCATCAAGAGTAAGTTCATTCATTTATGAAATCTTCTTCTTCTATGTCTATCTTTTAGGGGGGTTTCCTATATGTTTTCTCCTTTTATCTACTTTATAAGAGAATAATTTGTATTGGGTACCTGATTAGGCCTATTTTATATTTTGGCATGATAGTTCACCCTTGTGGAGGATTTATTCAATTTCCTCCACTCCCAATCACAATATGGTAACAACCCCAAGATGTGGGTATCTTATAATGGGGTTGAACCTCTGGAAAAGGCCAACTTTCTTTTGATGGATCACCTAAACTAATGTTGTTGCTAAAAAGGGTTAGAAAAGGGGAAAGGGCTCCCAATAAATTTAACCAGGTGATACACCAAATAAAAATGGAAGACTCCCATAAGCTTGAACCCACACTAGACAACACAAGATAATGCTAGCTCACATAACCTCACAGACCAGCTAATTGCATAAGTATTTCATAGACTAGGTTCAAGAAGCAATGAATGAAAACAAGGAGGGATTATAAGACCCACACTGATTCAACATTAATTTTAAAAAGGATGTGAATCTAGACCTACAAATATCTTAAAAACACCTTAAAATATGTCAAAAAGAAGGACAATGGCATGGAAGATTCTCCTTCATAATGCCATCATGCACAACTCACTAGACACTAATTACAGGTAAGAGATAGGTAAATAAAGTCATTTATTAAATCAAAAGGCAATTCTTATAAATTTTTGATAGGTTTTATCCTTATAAAAATGAGCATATCTTGCCAAGATATCTTAGAGAGTCCCCTACTCTTTAAAATAAAAGAGACCTTATGGGAATCCAAAATCAGAGAGAGAGTTTTACCATATAAAAGAAGATGGAAGATATAGAAGAAAAGGGAGAGAGGGGGAGCATGCCATCTGAGATCATTTAATGAGATACCACCATATTTTAATGAATGATCCACCATATTTTTATCAAAATAGGTTTAATACATCACATACAAGATAGCTTTCGTTTGTCCCAATAGCCCCCTAATCTTCTCATTGGTTGATAAAAATGTACTAAAAGACAAGAAAGTGTCTTAGGATGATGATTCCTGATCCTTCTATGAACAAAAAACCCTTGGGAACCCTAAAAATCTATTAAATACTCCATCTACCTTATTTAACCACCAAATCTCCATCTTGAGACTTTACATTATCTTCCACTTCACCTATTTATGAGAATAAAATCCTCATATCTATAATCCTGATAGAACAATCACCATGTTTGCTTTGGGTGGCCATAGGTACCTATTTTCCAAAGATATTATTGTGTTAAATGATGAGACAATCCACCATATCTCATTTATGTTTGTATCTACTCCAACCTGAATATAGATCCTTACTATAGATTGAAAACTAATCTAATATATTGGTTTTCATATAGTCATTATATCAATGAAGATATGAAGATTACATAGCCTCATTCTAGGGATATATTAGGTTTAAACAAACCTATCATGCCTTTTAAATTTAATGGTGATAGAGCTTTGGCATGAATAATCTTGATTATATGGCTGCATTTGCTTAATGGTATTTGATCGAGCTCTAATAGAGACACATCCCTTTGAAACATTACTCTTAGTTTAACCTAAACTATATTTGACCTCTATTTGAAAACTCCTAGCTTTAAATTTTATCTTGGACATTAATCTTTATCTAAGCTTCTCATATTAAGCTAATTATTAACTCCCCATTTGTTTTACAAGCCCTGCAATCAGTCTTATGTAGTTCCTACACTTTTGCCATGTGGTGGCCTCACATTCATCCTCAGGAGCATTGACTCTTGACTTTAAATGCACCATTGA
The DNA here is from genome assembly GCA_037957365.1 of Torreya grandis. Classification (NCBI taxonomy): domain Eukaryota; kingdom Viridiplantae; phylum Streptophyta; class Pinopsida; order Cupressales; family Taxaceae; genus Torreya; species Torreya grandis. The sequence goes on from JARHVA010000029.1 coordinate 8,868,904, forward strand.
TCTAATTTTGTATGGATTACATGCATACCACTAATTTACCTGGTAGCTACCATGGTTATCACACTTGGCAACTACATATTTATCTTTGATATTTGCTAACTAGTTGACCTTTTACTCACCATCGATCTACTTTAGTACGATAGATCATATATTGTTGATCAGTTTGGACCCACTAGATTTATTAGTTACCAAATGCCATTAGATCTCTATTTAGGTACCCAAGATCTTAACACTTTTTAGGCTCATGCTTATCCTTGAGATTATTTAAATTTAAACATTTATTTCATGAGGGCCAAATTTGACGTTTGCATGCACATTCCACTCTACAAGTTTAACTTTAGAAGCTTATATTTTGAGATAGAGCACTCATCAAGATATAAAATTTGAAAAAGATGTTTATGGGACCAAAATCATCATTTTTATGCATTTTTTTGCTTTGGTTAACCTCCCAAGTGTATTTATGAAATGTGTAACCAGATTAACCTATTTATTTCTACATGATGTGTTAATGGTCTAGCTTCTTAAAATCACCAAGTTCACACTTTAAGCTTGTTTAAAGTGTTTTAAAAACTTGTAACCGATAAGTGATCTGCATGAAGGTTGTTTGTTCATCTTCTTATTGGATTGCTTCTCAACCAGGACCCTGCTCATCTTCAAACCACATTTAGTCAAAAGTTTTTTATGTGGGCCAAATTTGGCCAACATCTTTGGTGACTCAACTAGGAAGCATGCCTGTTATGCTTGAGAACCCAAACCATTTGTCTTAACTTATCTATTGGGCATGGAGTCTCCTCTCTTTTTTTTGAGTTGATATGAAATGATATAAGGTTGCCCCTGTGGATAACTCCTCTTAAAATAACAAGGACCAAAAACAAAATAAAAATTGTGCCTAAGGCATTTATTAAAGGGAATATAGAACAAAAAGGAAATGTGCACAAAGCACTTAGAGGAAAACATAAAATCTACCTACCCTAAACTAACCAATCAAAATGAAACCTATACAAAACCATTGACTAGTTATACAAAATAATTGCCCTTTCTCACTAATCTAGTATGCTTTACATGCTTAAGGGCAACCAACTAAATATGGAGAAGGAGTGGATATTTAACATATTAGTGACACACTTCTCCAAGAATAAAAACAAAAATAAACTTACCTACCCAATCTAATTTATTGGACATACAAATATCTTAGAGTGGATAGGTAACTTGATCTTTCTCTTTTTGACGTGCAACTTTGTGCTCTGAATTAAGTACAACATATGATGGCTCCTCCTTGTCATCTTCCAAATGAGATAGGTACCTGATAGGGCATCTTCTTGTCAATAGAAACATTGATAAATTAGATTTTACCTCAAACCTACACTTTGTTGCTCCATCATTATTCTCCTCAGGCACAATCAGATCATAGTCTCCTTGAAGAGGAACATAGCCTGCTCCTAAGATCTCAAATAAGTCCTCCAACTCCATTTCACTTGCTAGTGTATACAAGTTGATCTTGAGTTGATTAGGATATTCTCCTTGAATCACATGCTAATATTGAAATATTTGTTCACCCTCAAGGTCTTCCTCTATCACACAAAGTGGTAGTTTATCAAACTGAATTACCTAAGCATTTGAGATGTCTTCTTCATCAACCTCACTCAATATTTCATCTTGTTTTTCAACTAAAAATGAGGGTTGATTTGACAAACCAAGGTCCAAAAAGACACATCTATATTAATCAAGGTCTAATTTACCTTCCTCTAGCTCCAATCTATTAGGGCTACCTTCATTTGACAACTCATCCTAAAGTGAACCAACCTCTAGTTCCTACTTCTGATCCTCTTTTTCATCTATGTAGAATGGACCTTCAGTAGTCCATTCAAGGTCTACTCTATTTTCAACTTGAGGATTTTCCTCATTAGGATCCATCTCATTAGTGTCAAATCCATGCTAATAATGTTGGTCCAAACCTAATTCTTCCCCTTTTGAATGAAGTGGGCTATCTATCATGATCTCCTCATCATCGGCACTTGCATTATCCTTTTCAAGTTCACCTATGAATGTAAGCTCCTCATCTATATTTTGTAAAATAAGTTATTTATCTAATAGGGATATGGTGGGAGGGTCAATAAGTTCACCTTGATTTCAGCTCAGGAGGGTTTCCTTCTAGTTAGGAACTTTGAAGGCTCTTCTAGGTGGCTCTTAAACTAGTGCCTCATTTTTTTGTATGCCTTCCTTGACTAATTTCCATGGGGTTAATGTGTAAGAAATAACCATCATTTCTTGATTTTGAATATATTCCTCTTTCCTCATCTTTAGCTCTAAATATTTTATTTGTCTATCTATATTCTCTTGGAAAAGCCCCTCTTTAAGATGTTTAGTGGCCTTATGAAGATAAGGAACACAAGAGGGTTGGTATGAGGTACAAGAGGATTCTTAGGGAAGATAAGTGGAATCTCAGATCTCTAATATATGCTACTCAACAATAGTCTCCTTTTTTTTAAGGCTCTCTTGGATTGAATTCTAAGAAGAGAAGGTCTAAGGAGCACATGAATAACTTGGAACACTTGAAGGGTCACTTAGAGTGGTCTTTTGGGGAAGAATGGTCGGCATATATAAGGGTTGAGGTGTTATATATGAATACATATGAGGTTGATTGAGTTTTACCTATTGTTCTTCAAGGCATCTCAGCTTATCCTTGATGCTTTTAATGTAACCACTTACATCCATCATCTCACTTGAGAGGTTTTTCCAATTTGCTCCCTCAATAGGTGCCCATTATTCCGTCATTAGCTATAATGCATTTCTCATGTGATGAATGATGTGATTAGGGATATCTTGACCATACCCCCTCTGTGTATTAATTTATATCATATACCTTTCATATCCTAAGAGAATTTTTGTCTAACTTAAAAATAGATCAGTTTGGGGAAAAACTAGAGACATCTTGAGCTTTAGAAGGTTGATGCATTAAATATTGAGAACCACTTGGGGTGAAGCTATAAACATTACTAATATGATATGAAGGATGTTGAGGTAGAGAATAAGCATATTGATCAAAAGAGTGATGATACATACCAAATTATGATGATTATGCATTTAGGCTACTAAACTAGTTGATGAGTACTCATAGTCACCATTGATGTTTGCACACATGCCTCTAAAGGATGATTGGATGAAGATAACACCAAAAATATTCACCAGTGAACAATGTAGTAAGACCCACTAGGCATGCCATAAACTATTGTAGCATGATATTTCACCCTTATAGAGGATTTATTCAGTCTCCCCCACTCCCAATCACAATATGGGAATAACAACAACTTGTGGGTATCTTATAATGGGGTTAAACCTTTAGAGAAGGCCAACTTCCTTTTGATGGATCACCTAAACTAATGTTACTACTGAGAAAAGGGTTAGAAATGGGGAAAGGGATCCTAATAAATTTAACCAGGTGATGCACCAAATAAAAATGGAAGACTCCACAAAGCTTGAACCCACACTAGATCAGCACAAGACAATGCTAGTTCACACAACTTCATAGAATAGTTGATTGTATAAGTATTTCATAGACTAGGTTTAGGAAAAAATGAATGGAAACAAGGAAGGATTCTAATACCCACACTAAGCTTACATTATGGTATAAAGAACATGAATCCAAACTTGCAAAGAACTTGAAAACACTTTAAAAGAGGCCAGAAAGAAGGACAATCGTGTGGAAGATTCTCCTTCACAATGCCATCATGCACAACTCACTAAACACTAATTACAAGAAAGTGATAGGTAAATAAATTCCTTTATTTCATCAAGAGGTAGTTTTTTCAAATTTTTGATAGGGTTTAGCCTTATCAAAATGAGCATATCTTTCTAAGATATTTTACAGAGTCCCCTGCTCTTCAAAATCAAAGAGTCCTTATGGGAATCCAAAATTAGAGAGAGATTTTTACCATGTGGAAGAAGATGGAAGATATAGGAGAAAGGGGAGAGAGAAGGAGCATGCCATCTGATATCATTAAATGAGCTACCACCATCTTTCAATGAATGTTCCACCATCTTTTTATCAAATCAGGGTTAATACATCATAGACAAGATAGTTTTCATTTGTCCTAATAGCCTTTGAATCCTCTCATTAGCTAAGAAAAATACACTAGAAGAAAATAATGTGTCTTAGGATGATGATTCATGATCTTGATATTAATTAAAAAACCCTTAGGTACCTTTAAAATCTATTAAATGCTCTAGCTACCTTCTATAACCACTAGATCTCCATCTTGGGACTTTACGCTATCTTCCGCTTGACCTGTTTATTAGATAAAAATCCTCATATGTATAATCCTGATAGATCCATCACCATGTCTACTTTGGGTGGCCATAGGTACCTATTTTCAAGAGCTATGATTATGTTAAAGGATGAGACACTCCACCATATATCATTTATGTTTGTATCTAATCCAACCTGAATATAGATCTTTACTATAGATTGAAAACCAATCTAATATATTAGTTTTTTTATAGTCATTATATCGATTAATATATATAGATCATATAGCCTCATTCTTGAAATATATTAGGTTTAAACAAACCTATTATGCCTTTTAAACTTACTAGCGATAGAGCTTTCAAATGAACAATCTATACAAAGTCACTTGATCATATCCTTCTTAGTCAGCCATACATTCAAATAACTTAGGTCAGCCATGAATAGGTCTTATAATATTAAAATAACATGATTTAATTATGAATCAATGAATACATTAGGTTTACCATAGATCAATTAACCCTTACTCCTCTTTTAGGCTTTATAGAGATCTAATAGGCCTTCTTAGCACATGTTACCCTTTGATATTTCTTGAAGCATATTCAAACACATAAAATAGTAGGAACACATCATATGTCACTTAAATATACCTTATCCAAATTTACTTTATGTCCATAACACCTTTTAGGTCCAACCACCATTTGAACCCTTTCTCAAACCATTTTTTATAAAAGGCTTATGGATATACAAAACCTTTATCTTGAACAACTAAGGCATAAAATCAACTTTACCAAACAACCATGGAAAAAATTAATATATTAAGGAGTCTCATGACTTTAATTCATCACAAACTTCATCATATGTTTCAACTTAGGGTATACATACTCAAATTATTCTCTGCAAGATCCTCACTCAAAACTACAAACTGACTTCAAAACACAGTCAAGGAAACATGAAGTTATAACACTTGATTGAATATACTAAAGGTATTTAAATACATGAATAGGATATTATTCCATCCTCATATCAACCACCATAAAATAGATCATAATCTCTAATGGAAACTATTGGTCTTGCAGACCAATCTATTGATCTATGTCATAAACTCTACTCAGCCAGATAAGCCATGTTGGATTCAATGTTCCAACCTATTACACTAAATTCCAATCTTATAAAAAGAATGGATAGAATATCCATAAAATAATATCATCATGAAAACACATCAGGAATCATCTTCTTACTTTTTCCTAGTTTTCTTACTATCTACATCACTAGGTCTATTAGCGACTAGCTAACTTGGATTACCAACTTTTCACACTAGAGTTATAGAACCTATCTATAAACCTTCATGGAAAACAAATATAAGTCTCATAATTTTATCTTCATCCATTTATCAACTTTGACTCAATCAACTTTGCCTACTATAGCAGATCTCTAAAAAACAAACACTTGCCTGTAGGGTCTACTCACTCACCTAAGAAACCAATCACACTTGGAGATGCCTAGGAGAGTTGAATTAAACCTCTAATCACTTTTATAGACATATCAAACCATTATGAGCTCTTTTAGAACAAGATATTCAACATTGGATCATTGTTAGGGTTCTTTGAGGGTTTAGACCATCTTCTAATCTTAACGATCATTTATAAAACTTAGCTCTTCTTTATAGAAACCAATTTTTGGAACTTTGAAATAGAACCATTTATCATCTACTATGAACATATTATGTTCTCATGTAGATGCTTCACATGCCAAGAATCACTTGAAAAACCTTCTCCAATAGATAATTCTTCATTTTTTTAACTCAAAAAACCTCAAAACATTCTTCAAGCCTTTTCTTGAAAACCATGACCTAAAACTTCATGTACATCTTTAAGATAGCTTGACTCACTTCTATCAATGTTTAATTGCTCACCCATGTCATGTAAACTTATCTTGATACCTCATCTGGCCACCACATCTCTTTTGCTTTCTAGGCCTTGACCTACGAGTCTCATTAGGCCTTGAATCTAACCTTCGAGCCACCATGTAGGCTTCACCTTGAAACTCTCTTGTGTTACAATGCCTCTTGTATATGCTCAAGAAACCTCATACACTCACTCTTCTTCAAATATTCAATAGAGCATCTTTAGAGCTTCTTATAGATCTTTAGATCTCAACTAAGGATCTTCATAGCATCTCTAAAGTTGCATACATAGATATTTTGAGCTGACATTCTAATCATTTTCAAGGCCCTCAACACCTCATGTACAAGATCAAATGACCTATCACATTCTCAAACACTATTAAATATTCTTTGGAGCATTCTAATCTTCATAGCTCATTTGAAACATCTTCAAAAATGCTTACACAGATCTTTAGATCATATAGATTATTATTTGAAGCTCACTCATTTCATCATGCTACCTGCACATATCATCTCACAAGGTATATACAAAGATTTACAAGTTACTTGACACTTGATATACTAACCTGTACTCACTCATGTTGATTATCAATGATTTCACTCAAGCTAACATCATAACATTCTTCAAATAGTACTCTTACATTAATACTTTCATAAAACAACACTCGTTATGATGGTATAAGAACTCATCATACACATACCTCAAATATTACTTGATCATGCATCTTCACAAGAACCTTTGACATCAATGACAACACTTATTCCAATAACTCAATAATCAAAGACAACGCTCAATAATATCCTCCTTAATCAATGACAATGTTCAACAGTATGTGTATCACATAACGAAAGAGACATAAACTAATATGTAAATCTCATTTTAACAATATTAAAGGACATTTTGGAGTTGAAAATAACATCTTAGTGTTACACAAGTACTTCATTTGGCCAAACCTAAAATTTGATGTTGTCAAATACATGAGGTCTTGTACCACATGTGTAATTTCCAAACCATTCAACATGAAGCAAGGCATATATAAACCTTGCTTGATTCCAATGAGACTATGGGAATCCATTTCCATGGACTTTCTCTCAATCTACCCTACTACTAAGCATGGTAATGATTTATTTTTATAGTAGTTGATAGATTCTCAAAGTTGTCAATTCTTATACCTTGTAATAAATTAATCTCAAATATAAAAACAAATTTATTATACATTAAGCATGTGTTGACCCATTTTATAATCTTATAATCTAAAATATTTGATAGAGATATAAATCTATAGAGTAATTTCTAGAAATTACTTTGGTTTTTATTAGACAAAAGAGAAACAAGTCTACCACATTCCATCTTTAGACTAGTGGGAAAATAGAAGTGGTTAAAAGATAATCACGTACCTTCTAAGAATTTACAATTCATAAAATTAATGCACATGGGATGAAATTATTCTCTTAATTTAACACAACTAAAACAAAGTTGTAAATAGCCATACCACACAACCCTTTTTAGGCCTACTTAGGTTTCTAACCTCTATCACCTATTGACATAATTTATCCTATTTGAACATCAACAATAACTCATTCAGCTCAAAAATAAGTTGACAAAGTTTTTTTGTTCATTAATCATAATTAATAACAAGTACAAACCATTATCCAGTAGGTAATGCTATGTAAAATCAACACCATGATCAACAACAAAAAATGCACACCTTTAAGGATGGTGATCTAGTATGGCTTCAATTTCAAAATTCTATACTAACAACGCCTTACTGTAAGCTTCATCAGCTTTAGTATGATTCCTACACCATCACCAAATAAGTATGAGATAATGCTTTTGATCTTAATCTTCCTTCTTATCTTGGGATTCATCTAGTCTTCAATGCACAACTCTTAGACCATTATTTTCCACCTTTGTGGGACACTTTAAATGTTGTATATATGTTTTAACAAGTAGATATTACTATCGATTTCAAGCACCCACAAAAATGGATTGAGTAATTGACACTAGATTCAAACTAACATGTCAACAAGAGATCCCTCTCTTTTAGATTGTTAAAGTAGGTTAATTTCCTTCCTAGGGAAAATTATTTATATAGGTGCATGATTCCAACATCTTATACTCCAATTACATGCAATGGGGCCATCAATCTTCAAGGATGAGTGATTAATCTAGGAGAATTTAAAAATTTTATTGTCTCATAGTACTTTGTTGTTGTTCTATGGCATGTATCATCTTCATCAACAATTTGAACATCATCCCAAGCATGTATGCATACCACATAGTCCAAAATCCTCTCCTACAATGCCACATAATCTTATAGTGTCAATATTATAGTGTATATCACTACAATGGCATTAATAAAAGATGAAAAACTAATAATTATCAATTAAGTGGTTGTTATGAAATTTTGTAAGGGTTCAATTGATGTTTTAACTTTTTTCATTGTATATTAAGAAATTGTTCTATTCTTTATAATAAGTTAGTGAAATAAAGATACACAAAGTAGTATGTAGACATCATATATATGATCTCTTAGATCTTATATACTTTTCATAATACAAATTTGTAATTATATTTATGATATAGTGTTCATTATCTTCTTTATTCTTTCCCTTATTTTATTGTCCTTTGATATATTCTTTGGCATATGGCATTAAATATGTGCTTCCCTAATAATCCATTTCATCCATTAAGTGAGGTTTTCTATTGGATATATACTTGGGCTCCAAATCAACTACATTCATGTGGACCTGATATCTAAAAACCTCACTCAATTTTATGTACTTTGAATTTGATCACCTGCAAAAAAAAATATTCTTCTTTTATTAATTGGGAAACAATATCTAACAACTTAAGAAAAAAACATATGTTTTGGGGCCTACTGTAAAACAATAATAGAAAAATATATCAATATTTTTAATGCCTTAGACAATACTAATATTTAAAATAACAAACTTTAATTAATGAAATAGTTCCAATAACATCCAAACCCAATTTTGTACAGTTTATATCTAGCAAAAATGTGTATGCTTCAATGATTGCTTGATTTCCTCTAGAATTATTTTGAGTGCTCAATAGGTTCATGTGGACTACAAATGCATACTCTATGATTCTCTCTGTAAATGAACTATAGTTGTTGTGTATTTATAAACAAATGGAATTAAAATTATGACCCTAATGGTTCTTAATCTAACATCAAATAGATGAAAAACAAAAAAGACTAAAGAGGGGGTCGTGTGGTCATGAGATAAAATTGACCATACCAACATGGCCAAGAGTGTAAGAACATTATAAATAATGTATAGAGTGTTTGGACTCTATAGATACCAACAAAGTTAAGAAAATCTTAAGTCTATAAATGTGCCAATAATGCCTAGAGGGTACAAGGACCAAATGTGAAAATAACATTTGGAGGGTGTAGGGACCATCAAAAGATAATAAATGCACTAATAACACTTAATTTGGACTAATAATTGACAAGCACACAAACATCCTAAAACAATGTAATATAATGACTAATAAATATCTAGGGGCATTTTTAGTTGTCTAAAAGATATTATATTATTTATCTCTTTGAATTTTTGTTCTATATATTTGGGTCTCATCAATGGAGAAAGAGAGTAGGTGTTATATTAGAAATAATTTCAAAAATGGCATTTCATAACCAAACATTCTTGATTAACTAAAGAAAATAGAGAATAACAAGAAATATAATTATAAAAAAATTGCAACTCCAATGATATAATATGCATTCAAATTAAATGTAAATCATAATTTATACTTAAATAATATATTTTGATAGATTCTAGAAACCAATTTGATGGAAAAGATATAATCTGATAGATCTTACAAACCAACTTGATTTAAAAGATATTAAAGTCATCATCATCAATGTATTAAAAACCTAAAAACTCTATGAAATATTTTATATCTATCAAAATGATGATTGTCTAATTGATGGGGATGATAGTAAAGTTGTCACACCATTCACTAAGATACAAATTCTACGAAATACTAAAAATGAATAAAATTGGTGTTAATCCAAGATTAATATGGATACCAACATTTGTTAAAAGTTTCCAAAGCATCGAAATACTTATCCTTTAATTTGAAAAAATGTTGTATAAAAAATTATATTATTTATTAATGGATTGGTATGTATTAATGGATTGGTTTAGACTTGTAATTTTTATTGGTTGATTCAATTATTCCATCATAACACATTAGGACTAGGGATATCATACTCATTAAACATGTCCTTTGAATTTATTTGCAATGTTTTATTTTGTTTTTCATGGTATTTTACTTTTGGTCTGTTGAGCTGACTTACAATTTTTATTTTTATTTTTTTTTATTTTGTGTGTGTGTAGCATAGTAAATTTATAATTGTTTATCCAAGATTGTGTAACTAGATAATTACAACAAAGCAATTATTATATTAGATCATATGTTATATAATTCAAATACTTTTTAATATATATATATATATATATATATATATAATTGGTAGGTTATCACATTTTAGGTATTCTATATATGCCCTTCCTAGGTTTCTTTCTGATGTCAGAGAAGATATCTACATGCAGTACATTTAGGTCATTTAGGTGATGCATGGTGTCATTCATCACCCAACTATCTCTAACATCATTAGTCTCATAGCTTGAGATTTGCCCTTGGCTAGTTGTGAGTATCCTCACACCAGTTTCAGGTTGAGACTAATCATCATATTCCACATGGGGCCCAGATTTGTCATCTTTTCTCCTTCCAAATATTGGAAACTTGAGAAAAAATCATTTTAAAATTCCATATTTATTATGAGATTTGAGGGAGATACCATTATATTTATATATATTCAGTAAACTCTCTATCCACTTTCTTTCAATACCTAGATCAATAATGTCTAGACCTTTTTATTTTTGAATTTATCACCCTTTGGCGTAGGTCCCTATAAATCCCCCAAGATAATCACTTGATTATTTTAACTCCTCACATAGGTTGGTGACATTAAGTTCCCTTTGGATATTTTTACTTCACACACTGATGGGTGTATCTCTATACGATGACACTCATCTTTATGCAACACTACTCCCAAAGAGTTTATTGGGCATCCTGATATTCTTATTTGAGATATTGAATGCAAAGTATTACACCTTAGATCTAAGGAAGGAAAAAAATAAGATGAAATTTTAGAAGAAGGTATGTAAATTTATTTAGATATATTAGTTTCTTCCAATTTTAAATTATTAGAAGTTGTTGATTATTCTTTACCTATAAAAAAGGGACATTTTAAAGATGTTTTAGTTAAGGTAGTTGAAAATGAGGAATTTGTTCCATTTTCCATTATTCATGATGAGGAGTTCACTCCAATTCAGAGGGAAGGTAAGGAGGTGTCTAATCTAACGTGTAAGAGGAATATGAGGTTTAGTGTGGGGAAAAAAAATTGATCTAGGATCTAATAAGAAGGGAAGCTGAATAAGGAGACTGGGAAGAAATCCACTAAAAAGGATGTAGCTAATTGCATCAAGAAAATTTGGAAATGTCTAGACATTTGGTGTCTCTTTATAATGATTGTTATTTCTTGGAATATAAGAGGTATCAACAGTTTTTCCAAGCACAAAGTTCTTAGAGATCTTAAATATAATTTTGAGCCGAGTATTTTAACTATTCATAAAACTAAGATATCTGATGTTTTAGTTTTGGGTGCTAAATATTTTTTTAGAAGGAAGCTTCAAGTTTTGGTGTTAGTGTTGATGGTGCTTCCAGAGATTTGAATATTTTTTGGGGTCAATTGACTATGAAAGGGGAATTTTTTTAAAATAAAAAACACCACACAATAGTTCTTTTTACTAATGTGAGTGTTAAATCTATGAGGCTTTTTTCCAACATCTATGCTCCTAATGATTATATTATGCTCCTAATGATTATATTGGTTACAAGAAGCTATGGGAGGGATTAGTTGCCTTTGGACTTATTGACCAAATTTTGCCTACAGACAAAATTTTTGGTCCCTTTCCTCCTTTGTTATTCATGCCAGTCATTTTTAGGTTGCACAAGTTCAACATGTTTGGTTCATGGCATGTTTCAAGTGTTTCAGTGACCTTTGGTTCAAGGGTCCATCTACAAGTTCAACATCTTGATTCAAAAATGGTTGAACCCTTGAACCGTTGAACCAAATTTTGGTTCAACGAGCTTGGTTCAAAGGGAGAGGTTCAACGGGCTTGGTTCAAAGCAAGGGGTTCACCAGCCTTGGTTCATTAGTCCATCGGTGTGCAATGGTTGAACCTTTGAACCGTTGAACCATTTTTGGTTTAACGGTTTGGTTCAAGGGTATGCCCTTAGCCGAAGGGGAGACTTCAAGTTCAAAATTGCCCTAGTGGAGGGCTGACGCTTTAAAAGAAAGGGACCTAGGTAAGTTTTTTTCAAAGTTCAAAGTTCAAAATTCAATTTTGTTTGAAATTGACTAAGTCTCGAATTCCTTCAGACTTTTTTCCCGAAGGAATTCCTTTGGACAAAAAGTTTGAAGGAATTCGGGCTGCATACACAAAGCAAAGTGAAGGGTCGGGAAGAATTTCCACAGACTTTTTGTCCACGAGAAAATGTCTGTGAACAAAAGTCTACAAAAAATACACAGAGTCAAAGCGACCTAGGAAAATTGTCCGTGAGGACCCTGGGAAAATTCCAAGGCAAATAGGGACCTGCCGAAGGACCCCTAAGGGCAGGTGCCCTTGCGGGGGACTCTCGACCAAGTGCAAAGGGTCACCTTCCCTTCAAGAAGGTGATAGAGACAAAGAAAGATACCTGCAAAGAAATTAAGAAGGCTCGAAGCTAGCAAAGGACCCGTTGACATCCCAGAGGACATCAAGTTTAACAGAAAAAGTTAGCCGTTGGTTTTCAAACCAATGACGATTGCGTGAATGTCAACTTTCATGAAATGAAATGGCCATTTGTTTTCAACTGAGAAAGAGCTAACCATGGAAAAGAAAGCCCAAAATGCAGTGACCCACAAGAATGTTCGCCCCCAAGGGCCGAATGAGCCAGATGAGACAAAATCGAGAAAAGACAAGGAGACAAGCATGGAATGAGCAAGCAGTTAGTCCAAGTGGCACCAATTTGAGAAGTGACTCTGGTAGGTGAAATAGTTCCTACAATTGATCATTTGAGGATGCAAATAGCTAGTAATGCAATCGGTTTCTCCATTTTACATTTAATGGGTGGACAAATTGTGTATTGACCTTTAAAAAGGCAGACTTTCAAACAAACAAAGGGCATAGTTCATTAATGTTTTGAATGACTTGCTCTTCCCAATGAGAGGATGCGATAAGCCCACTTGTAAACAAGGAGTGCCAAATGGGCCTCCTTACCTCTCCTATATATTGTGAACTTGTCATTTGTAAAAGCAGCTTCCACATTTTGCAAGGCGTAGCCCTACTAAATTTCCCACCTGAATCAAATAAACACAGTTTTACCTATTCTTGGATAGACATTCTATGTATGCCCTGAGTTTTAATTTGTGTTTAGTCATTATCTTTTGATGCTCTCACAAGTTCAACACCAACACACCAGTTATCTACAAGGTGCCATTTTGCAACTGACAGGAGAAGAGCTCTATTTGGGAGTATAGAACAGAGGAAGTTACTTACAGTGTGCATTTCACAGCACCTTGGTGAGTCTCTATTTCTATTTTTTCATAAGAACCTCCCTACCATTTTCTTGCAACCTGGTCCTTCTGCCAAGTCTGAAGTGTATGTATGTTGTTTTTTTTCTGATTATGAGTGTGGATGTGAGAAGGTTGACTTATTTTAGTGCATCACCTCTCTAGAGTAGTTTTTTTACCTATATCTTTCTCCCTTTTCATCCCCTCCAGTTTATATATATGTATATATGTATGTAATTACACTTGCTGGAACAAACATGATGCATCAAAGGGAGTTAGCCCTTATCTAGAGACTCACCCCTCTATCTTCACCAATAACATAGGTGAGAGGGGAGTTTCCATAGTTGCGAGGAGAAGGCAAGAGCTCAGCCTCCTGCCAAGGGTGTAATTTCTTATGTTAATAGTTTTGGGATGCCCAATGGGACTTAGTTTTATAATGCAGTAAGGTTTCAGGATTGATGCTGGTCTTATTACAGCAAATCAAATATTTTCAGCATCTGGTGACTCTAAGTTAAATCTAATGGTTAAGTAGCCTGGTGCCATCAGAAATCATTTCTTGTATGTATATTTCCTTTGCTCAAAATCATGGGTCTTATTTTCCTTCATATGAATATAATCATGCTCCAGATATTTATGCAATCCCCTCAAGCAACTCTCCTAGTTGCCCTATAATGATAAGGGAAGTGGCCTTGGAATTAGAGATTAATAGGCTAGAAAAGCATTATAAATATCAGCATGAGCTGATGTATAAAGAGGACCATTTGTTTAGGCAAGCTCAGCCCTTACAACCCATGAAAGAAGAGGCAACAAAATGGAGAGATCCATTTATTCAAGGTAGTCAGTGTTATGTGCCCCCTCCTATTCTAAACAAAACCCCCTCTTTTGCACCAAATCCTTTCTATTAGATTGCACTTGCTCACTCTAGCTCATCAAATGCATTCACTCTCAATCCCATGCGCCTAGCTTTCTAGCACCAAAAGACATCAGAGCAACCTCCCATGAAGATGAACCTTCTAAATTCCTTATATTGTGAATCTTCCATTAAGAATAGTACCACCAGCCAGCATGTCCCTCTTCTAAAGACTCCTCCAGTGCACCAACAGTCTCTTCCTTGCATTCCCCAACCTCCCCAAGTCCTTCAGCATAATGCACAGATTTTGAGTTGGAGGAAGGAATGCCAGGAACTAGCTCTGAGCTTTGGAGAGGATCATGCTGGTGACCTCCAAAAAAGACTCTTTTAGGACAACCTAGCCAAGCAAATTGAAGATTTAGAGGCTAGGATGAGACTTCTTCTTGAAAGAGAGATAAAATTTCTAGACCTTGTGGAGGAGCCCCAAGACCTTGGAGAAAACAAAGTTGTTGCCTATTCACAAGAGCAAAATTCTAATTCAGAGATCCTGAACTGGGGAGAAATAGTAGAATCATGGGGCAAAATGGAAGAAGAGCAAGGTTTTTTCTCAAAACCTTGAAGAAGTTGATGTTGTGCCTGCTCATGATAATGCTGATGACCTCTAGGAAAAGCTTTTCCAAGAATATATAGCCAAGAGAATTGCGGAGTTGGAATCCAGGGAGAGATTCCTCAGCCAATGTGTGATGGATGGCTCAGACCAAATAGCACATTCTATGTCTGAACACACCCCACCTACACATTTCCAAGAGAGCTATCAGGCCATACCTGATATTGATGAAGTGCTGACCAAATGGAAAGATGAGAATCATTCAATTCTAGCTCAAGGACTACCTCCTCTTCCACATATTTTCCCCACTCCACCTCTTCTCAAGGAAGAACCTGTTATGTAGGAGGCGAGTGAGGAGCAGATGATCCAATCTACAGTTCTTCAGGAGGCTGTCATGAGTGACAACAAAGGCAGAATCATCATTGATGCTCCTTGTGAAGACCTTATCAGCAATGGAGAAGATGCAGGTCTTGCATATATGTAGATGTTCCATCAATCTGAGGAGGAACAAAAGCATGGTGAGCTCTCTTCCCCTCTGTTTGATGAACTTCCTTATTGTTTTGATGATGAGGTCGACTACACTGAGGACCCTAAGTTAGAGGAGGATCAGGGGAATACCTTTGAACATCTAGAGGTCCTGATCTTTGAGGAGTAAAAGGAGAGGTCTATCTTCTTGGAGGAATGCCTTGAAGAAGAGAGAATTAAATAGAGAGGTGATGTTTTGTGGGATGAGCAATCATTTTGTGAGTCCATTTCAGACATCACCACAGTCACCCTTCTTCAAGAAGGCCAAAAGGAAGTAGAGGATGAGTCTGACAAGATTTTCAATGAGGCAGAAGGGAACAAGTCAGAACATGATACATTGCAGAGGGAATGTGTAGATCAAAGGGCTTATGGTGATGAGCCAGCAGCTATTGATTTATTAGTGTGCAACACCAATAGAAGGGACCAACATTTAACAGGCTTCCAAGGATAATCAGAGTACATATATGTCAGAAGAATGTTTGATTTTGATCCACTCAGATACCAGCCAACTCAGGTGGCAGGCAAGAGGAGCAGGTCACCAACTTTCTTTTTTGTTCAGCTATTTGCCTGGCACCATAAGTCTTCTTTCCAGGAAGGGAACTTGAGAAGTTTCCCCTTTGATCCAGGAGGGAGGTGAGAATCCCTGGTTAGCTGTATATAATAGTTTGTTTTCAATTGTTTTTCTTGTTTTCCATAAGTGTAGTTTACATAGGTAGTGTTTTTAGCCTTGTGTGTTTACCTTTGCGTGTGGGGTAAAGCTTCATGTTTGATTCTCAAATCTTTTGGGGTTGTTACTAACTTTTTTTATAGCTGCATCTGACTCCGTGCCCAATAGATTGCAAGGCAACTAGTCTCTAAGCATAGCAGGAATGCTTCCCCTGGGAGTCACCAAATTTGTTGACCAAATTTTGCCTACAGAAAAAAAAATTGGTCCCCTTCCTCCTTTGCTATTCATGCCAATAATTTTTAGGATGCACAAGTTCAACATGTTTGGTTCATGGCCTGTTTCAAGTGTTTTAGTGACCTTTGGTTCAAGGGTCCATTTACAAGTTCAACATCTTGATTAAACAATGGTTGAACCCTTGAACCATTGAACCAAATTTTGATTCAACGGGCTTGGTTCAAAGGGAGAGGTTCAACGGGCTTGGTTCAAAGCAAGGGGTTCACCGGCCTTGGTTCATTAGTCCATCAGCACACAATGGTTGAACCTTTGAACTGTTGAACCATTTTTTGTTCAACGGTTTGGTTCAAGGGTATGCCCTTAGCCGAAGGGGAGACTTCAAGTTCAAAATTACCTTAGTGGAGGGCCGGTGCTTCAAAAGAAAGGGACCCAGGTAAGTTCATTTCAAAGTTCAAAGTTTAAAATTCAATTTTGTTCAAAATTGACTAAGTCTCAAATTCCTTCAGATTTTTTCCCTGAAGGAATTCCTTCAGACAAAAAGTTTGAAGGAATTCGGGCCACATACACAAAGTAAAGCAAAGGGCCGAGAAGAATTTATGTGGACTTTTTATCTGCGGGAAAATGTCTGCAGACAAAAGTCTGTGGAAAATACACAGAGTCAAAGCGACCCTAGAAAATTGTCCACAAGGACCCCGAGAAAAGTCCAAGGCAAACAGGGACCTGCTGAAGGACCCTGAAGGGCAGGTGCCCTTGCAGGGGACTCTCGGCCAAGTGCAAAGGGTCACCTTCCCTTCGAGAAGGTGATAGAGATAGAGAAAGATGCTTGCAAAGAAACTAAGAAGGCTCAAAGCTAGCAAAGGACCCGATGACGTCTTGGAGGATGTCAAGTTTAACAGAACAAGTTAGCCATTGGTTTTCAAACCAATGATGGTTGCGTGAATGTCAACTTTCATGAAATGAAATGGCCATTTGTTTTCAACTGAGAAAGAGCTAACCATAGAAAAGAAAGCACAAAATGCAGCGACCTGCTAGAATGTTTGCCCCCAAGGGATAAATGAGCCAGATGAGACAAAATTGAGAAAAGAGAAGGAGACAAGCATGGAATGAGCAAGTAGTTAGTCCAAGTGGTGCCAATTTGAGAAGTGACTCCAGCAGGTGAAATAGTTCCTGCGAATTGATCATTTGAGGATGCAAATAGCTAGTAATGCAACCGGTTTCTCCATTTTACATTTAATGGGTGGATAAACCATGTATTAACCTTTGAAAAGGCAGACTTTTGAATAGACAAAGGGCACAGTTCATTAATGTTTTGAACGACTTGCTCTTCCCAATGAGAGGACGTGATAAGCCCACTTGTAAATAAGGAGCACCAAATGGGCCTCCTTGCTTCTCCTATATATTGCAAACTTGTCATTTGTAAAAGTAGCTTCCACATTTTGCAAGGCGTAGCCTTGCTAAATTTCCCACCTGAATCAAATAAATGCAGCTTTACCTCTTCTTGGATAGACATTTTGTGTATGTCCTAAGTGTTAATTTGTGTTTAGTCATTGTCTTTTGATGCTCTCACAAGTTCAACACCAACACACCAGTTATCTACAAGGTGCCATTTTGCAGCTGACAGGAGAAGAGCTCTATTTGGGAGTATAGAATAGAGGAAGTTACTTATAGTGTGCATTTCATAGCACCTTGGTGAGTCTCTATTTCTATGTTTTCATAAGAACCTCCCTGCCATTTTCTTGCAACCTGGTCCTTCTACCAAGTCTAAAGTGTATGTATGTTGTTTTTTGTCTGATTATGAGTGTGGATGTGAGAAGGTTGACTTATTTTGGTGCATCACCTCTCTAGAGTAGTTTGTTTACCTGTATCTTTCTCCCTTTTCATCCCCCCCCAGTTTATATATATGTATGTATTTGCACTTGCTAAAACAAACATGATGCATCAAATGGAGCTAGCCCTTATCTAGAGACTCTCCCCTCTAGCTTTGCCAGTCCCACAGGTGAGAGGGGAGTTTCCATAATTGTGAGGAGAAGGTAGGAGATCAGCGTCCTGCCAAGGGTGCAATTTCCTACTTCAACAGGACTCTCATAATTTAATTTCAAATGGATGATACCTGGGCATTTTAACACACCTATTTCTCCCTTGGAAAATAAAAATAGGAGGCAATATTTTAGTAAAAGTATGGAGGATTTTACTTATTTTATAACTACTAGTGGTCTGCTTGATGTAAAATTGAGAGTTTCTTCTTTCACCTGGTCTAATAAATAGTTGGGGGAGAATTTGATTAAAATATGTCTTGAAAAATTCATTATTACCCCTAATTAGATGATTGGTCATAATCTATTATTATCTTCTTTACCTAGAATTGGCTCATATCACAATCCCATCTTGCTTAATATTGATATGGGGAATAAAAATAACATAACCCCTTTTTGATTTGAAAAAATGTGGATGCAGCATCCTAAGTTAGAGAATACAATAAACAATGGAATTTACATATTAATGGTTTGAGTATGTTTATAATAGTTGAAAAATTGAAGCATATCAAAATCTAGATTAAGAAATGGAATGAATATAATTTTTGGAACATCTTCAAGAAAAAAAAGGAAATTTTGGATCAGTTGGCAACCTTAGAAGTGAAAATTGCTTCTAAAGGCATGGATCAAAATTCTTACTAGTTACAAAAAATATTTTGAGTTAGTATCACGCTATTACTATGGAGGATATTTTTTGGACACAAAAGTCTAGATCTCTTTGGCTTAAAGAGGGGGATAAAAATTCAAAAAAAATCATATTTTGACCCTTAAATAGAAGTATTAATAGGATTTTGGAGATTTTCATAGATAATGGTGATTCCAAATCCAAGCCTTTAGTGATTAAGGAGGAAGCTATTAGCTTCTTTAAAAATATCTTTTCTAAATAAGACTTTAGCAATAGGAATGTGGTGAACATATTTTTAGCTATTATTCCCTTGATTCTCAATAATGAGGATAATAAGATCCTATTGAAACTAAATACAGTTGATGAAGTTGAATTTGTTGTTAGTGTAGGCTTCTTATTGTTTGCAGTTTTACCTACATAGTTGTTAGCCACCTTGCTTAGGGTTATTAAGGTCATTAGGAGGAAATACACTTAATGTGTCTTCTAATAGTGAGTTGAGTTGTTACCATTTTGGTGACCTACTATCTCACTATATAATGTACCTCCTTTTATAATTTTTGGCTAATGGACTAATATGAAACTCACTTTTGCTTTGCATTGCTCTCACCTAATCCTAGGGTTTTCATGCAATCTTGTTAATAGAGGTTCCTGCAAAACCCTTCAAAACATGCTAATATAGGGATAGATTATACGTGAAGTGACAAAAATTAATAGATGGAAATTTAGACTAAATCAATTCATTAATGAGTAAAGGAAATATTTTATGCAAATAAACATAGACTTATTAGAATCATAACAGTTATTATAAATTTATATGATTAATAGATTAATTAAATAGATAATTCGTTGCACATAAAACAATGATAAAATATGCATGGAAAAACTATTTTAAAATGATATATATTAATCTCTATCACATCAAAACCATATCAAAATATAATTGAATGCTATATATAAAGTTTTACAAAACATTGTCACTTCATATTCCAACCTTTCACTATGTCCAAAGGAATGACTTTTTATATTTTGAAGTCTATTTTTATGCTCACAACCATTGAATACATACAAAAAGATATGGAAAAGATAAAATAGTGAAAGTTACACATGTTTCCATCAATTATACATTGTGATTTCAGTATCCATGTTCTACTTCTCACACTTTCTCAAACTTAAACAGTTTTCTCATCCCAAGACAAAGTCATAACAAGGTATCATGATCTAAAGCTTGAGCTAAGGAACTAAACTAGAAACAAGAGTTATGGTTATTACTCCAGGTAATGATTACCAATTTTTACTCTTTATGCACTACTTAGCCAACCTTTCAGGTTTTTAACTATTTAGCATATTAACATTCTACCCTTGTAGGTTTATAATAGACTAACTTAACCAGGTGGCCTCCCTTTATGAGTTTTCAACCAACCTATCCACACTCCTAATGCTTAAGACCATCCTATAAAATTATGAAAAAACTTGTGAAAAATACAAAATTTAAGGTGCATAATACCTACTAAATAGGTGGTGGCATGATTTGAGTTAGTTTCATAGAAGGTTACTATGATGATGATTTTTTTTAGGTTTATATGAAGCACTTGATTCTATAAAATTTGTTGGTGGAGGTTGTGCTAGTTGTTAGATTGTTGGCTATGAACTTATGGAAATATTATTCTACTAGATCACTTGTTGTAGATATTGTGGAATGAAGGGATCAAGCTAGAATGAATTTTACTTCAGCATTTTCTAATCAATCAGCACTTCTCACACCATAGTGGGCAATGTGCATAGTGGTACTTGAATCACCATTAGCTTCTAAATATCATCATCTTCTATAATGGTGATGAGTTCCCTATTATTTTCCACTTTGATATTAATGTAATGGGATAACTTCTCCAATCATTTTTCATGCCTCTATGTTTGAATTCCATCAAAGGAACTGTACAAAATCTCATTTTACTAGGCCTTCAGTTTTTGCATGACATTATTCCATGAATTAAGAAACTATTTGAGTGTATTGTTCATTGATTCATAAGTATCCATATAATATTCCATCAAATCATTGGCTTTATTTTCCCTATCAAACTCTAGCTTAATTGTGGAAAAGGAGTTAGTAAACTACTACTTCCAATTCAACATGTCCTGTGTTATATGTTTAGCTTGGAGTGTAGATGTATGCAAAAATTGTTCATATTATTCTAAGAGCTCAAAGATTACCTATCTTTCTTTTCTAATGTTATAACCTTAATCTCATAGTGATTATAACTTGTTCATAGCTATCGAATCTTTTTCTAGTTATGTCAATAAAGCTAAGAACTACTTTTCTTTGAACATGACTTGGTCACCTAGGACTTAGGTAACTAGTACAGGGTAGTTATTGTCAATAAGTTGGTGTGTATTGGTGAACTAAAGGCTTGAATATGTATTATCCTCTTACAACTACAAGACTTCCTAGTCCAAGGCTGAAGCCTTTTGTGCTATTGATTATTAAAAAGTAATTGTGCCTTCAATCTACTTATTGAGTGGTAGTTGGGAAACATCCAAAGATGTTTCATGTACAGTCATAACCAGAGCCATAGATGATGTCATAGGTGTTATAGGGTTCATCATTAATTGCACTAAAGGAATAGTAAAAGTTTTTCACTTGGTGTATTAGTTGGGAACATCCCATAGCCATTGGCTAATTATTTGAGGTTGTGGTTGAATACCTCCTCTTATGCACCTCTTAAAGTAGATTTCAATTCTAAAGGTATGGTTAATGTTTCCTGTGCCACTAATTATCATATTGTAATTTCTTGTTTCACTATGCACTCTACTTTTTCCACTTCAACCTTAGCCTTAACTTTTAACTTGGCTTTAGCTATGGTTTTTATGTCATCCTTAGTCTTGGCCTACTTATTTGCCTTGGTTTTGGCTTCAGCTATAGCCTTAGATTTGTCTTTGGATTCTTTCTCTTTAGCCTCTCACTTAACTTGATCCTTTTAGATGTGCAGATCTTCTCTATCTTTTCATTCCTCCTAAGCCTTTACAAGTGTCACTATTTTGTCTTTATTTTGTTACATATTTTGTGCTACTAAGTTTTTTCTTATTATTCCTTCTTCTTTCTTCTTTGCCTCTTCTTCTTTGGCTCTTTTATTTTGAGCCTCTACTTCCTCAATTTTTTACTTGCATTCCTCTTCCATGACCTATTATTTGTATTGCTCCTCTTTTTTGGCAGCCTTATGTTTTTCCTCTTTTTTATTTTTCTTCTCTTCCTTCTTCCTCTTAGCTTCCTTTAATGCCTTTGTTGGATATTCATGTTCCCACGTAGCTTCTTATTATGGCTCAGACTATGGCAGACTACTCTCTTCAAGATCCTCCATGGGAGTCAATGATCCCAATACTATAACCAATTTTAAATCTCGCAAAGAGGATGATTCCATAACAATACTGTTGACCCAATTTTGCCCCTCAGGCAAAATCTCGGCCACCTCCTACACCTGCTTCACAGGTCCGGTCATTTCAGGTTGCAAGGTCCACTTTCAGGTTCTTGACAGCGCCGTTGCAAAAAATAGGCAGCAAAGGACAGAGTCTTCAGACGTCCGCAAGAGAAGAAGGGGAAAAAATGGAATGTCTGACACTTAGCCAAAAAGAGGCAGAGAAAATGCAGAGGGCGGCAGAATCGCCGCCCACTACAAGGGCGGGTAAAATGAGCCCGTCTACGAAGAAAATGCAGAGGGCGGCGAATTCGCCGCCCACAACACAAAGAAAAGAAAAGACATCGGCTGACGTCGGCAATACTGCCGTCGTCGGCACCTTAAAGAGACCGACGTCAGCAGAACCGCCGATGTCGGCAGTACAAAGACAGGCACAAAAACCCCGTCCATGGCGGTGAAATGAAAAAGCCCGCCCATGGCGGTGGAATGAAAAAGCCCGCCTATAGCGGTAAAATGGAAAACCCCGCCGCATGGCGGGGAAAGGGAAATTGCCGTGCAGAGAACAAGTATACCGACGTCGGCAGATTACCTTAACCGACGTCGGCAGGATTGCCGCCGTCGGCAGATTATCGGCCGACGTCAGCAGGTTTTCCTACATGAAGTTCGTGTAAAGGGCGGCAAAATCACCGCCCACTATAAGGGCGGCAAAATTCCCCTGCAATGCACAAGAAGAAACCCGCCCAGCCGCCAAAGGAGAAGACCAGCACGCAAAACAAGGCAACCAGCATGGTCTTGGCAGACTTGTGACGTCATCAATAGTGTTTTTCACACTTTTCAATGAGACTTCTCTTGGCTCTTCTGCTATAAATACAAGGACTTAGTCATTTTCTAAGGATCTTCCTGACTTTTGTAAAGAGCATTGCTCTCCAAACTTCCCACCTGAATCAATAAAAATACAGTTTTTACCTCTATTTGGATGGATCTATCAGTGTATGCATTGAATGTTAATCTGTGTCCAGTCATTGTCTCTTGATGCTCTCACAGGTTCAACACCAGCAAACCTGTGATCTACGAAGTGCCACTGTCTGCTGCTGCCAGGAGTAGAGTTCTGTTTCAGAGGTATTGAACAGGTGAGGTCACTTACAGTGTGTGTTTCTCAGCACCTTGGTGAGTCCCTGTTTCTTGTACTTTCCATAAGAACCTCCCTGTCATCCCAGAGACCTGGTCTTTTCTGCCAGATCTGAGTGTATGTATGTTTTTGTCTGATTCTGAGAGTGGATGTGGGAAGGTCACCTGTTTTTGGTGTATCACCTCTTTTAGAGTAGGCTGTTTGTTTTCAAGCTTTTCTCTCTCTTTTCACTCCCCCCCAAGTGTATACCTATATACCTATATTTTGCGTTACCTGAAACAAACAAGATACATCAGAGGGAACTAGCCCATATCTAGAGACTCTCCTCTCCTGCTTCGCCGTCCCACAGGCGAGAGAGGGGTTTCCATGTTGCGGGGAGAGGGCAGGAATCCGTGTTCCTGCCGCTGGGTGCACTTTCCAGCGTCAACAGTTCTGGCACGCCCGGTGGGACTACAATTTTATCAGGTTCTAACACAGTAGTATTTCAGGATTGATGTTGGTCCTGCTACAGTGATTTTCAAATATTTCCAGCATCTGGCGACTCCACTGGTAAGAGCTCAGTTCTTTTTTAAAAGACCAGTTACTTAGCTTATATGCCAAAAGTTACCACCAGGTCAGCTTCAAGGAGGGTCCCCTTTGAGTTCGTTGAACTACCTTTAAACTCTGCTAAAAGACTCAGGTTTGGAAGAACTCACCCTTATCCACTGATAAATCCTCCTAGACCTGTTGCTAGGAACACCAACCCAGCTCAGCCACAAATACAACCTGTTCCAGCCATGGCCTTGCCTTTTGCAGCTTTTCGTGGTGAAAGCCCTTTGAACCTCCCACGCTATGATCCGATCCCCGGAACAGCTCTAAAAAATGTGCCCTTTTTTGATGGAGTGGGACCTATTACAGTTGTTGAGCATATAAAAAATATTGCCAACCTTTGCAATATTCATAATATAACAGAAGAAAATATTGCCATCAGACTGTTAGCCTTATCTCTGAAGGGGAAAGCTCTCGACTGGTACGGCACCTTGCCTGTGGATTCCATACATTCTTGAAACGAATTCGGCACTCGTTTAACTGATCGTTTTGGGGAAAAAAGTGATGGTCTCTCTCTTGCTGAGCAGCTGACAACTATAAAAAGAGCTCCGCATGAATATATGCAGGACTTCAATACGCGGTTTCAAAAGACTTGGGATAGAATTCCCATCCTGGTAAGGCCGACCCCCAGCTACGCTTTCTTGTACTATCTAAAAGCATTGAATAGTGACATTGCTATGATGATTCAATCTATGGGGGGACATATACTGCCAGCTGCGTATGACATAGCCATTGCGGCCGAAAATTGCTTGATTCAAGCTGGAAAAATCGCCCCTAGACCTCACATGCCACTTTTCCCAGAACCGCTGCCCCCAATTCAAGCAGTCTATCCTACAATTGCCCCCCTACCTGTCATTGAAAAGCCAACTGCTGTTCCATCCAATGAATTAAGTGAAGTTAAGGGCCTGTTGCAGAGCATGTCAAATGAACTTGTTGCCCTTAAAAGGCAGCAAGCTCAAAGCCACAAGCCAAACCAGAATTATCAAAATTATGGCCATGCCCCTAGACCCTCCTTTCAAAATTATAACCAAGGTCAGGGGCAGCTCACTAAAACTAGGCCTTATCAAAATTATAACCCTGGGCCTCCTTCGTCATCTAAAGCCATGGTACCTACATAGAACAATCTAGTGCAGGAGCGGTCAGGTTGTTCAAACATGGGACAAGGTCAAGAGCAAGCTGTCCACCCGAATGACATGATAAATTTTTGCCAGAATTTGGAAAATCAAGGTGCTGATTTTTCTCAATTTTTTGAGTTCCCAGCTCAAACCAGCACAAGCAACAATCAGACTCAGCCGGATTCTACCCTGATAAATCACGAAGAGGGCGAGCTCTGTGCAATTAATCATGGAGGCGCTGCAGTCAATCATGCTGATTGCGTTGCGGCCAATACGAGATTTAAAAGAAGAGCAGTTGGAGAAGTGCAGGCTTCCTCTCGGGCAGCGGCGAACCCTCCACCACACCCTTTTCAAAAGGCCCCAATTTCTGATGAACCATCTGTACCCCCAGCTCCTCAGTCTAAAGCTCCAGCCGGGATCAGCCTAAAGGAAAACGCGAAAGGAGTCAGTCCCCAAGTTAATATAGTTGATCAAATGAAGAAATTGCATGTGAGCATTTCTCTATGGGACTCATTGTCTCTTCCGGGACAAAAGGAGGTATTGAAGAAAGAATTGCATGAGCTAGACCGCCAGGGCATCCCAACAGACACTAATAATGTCCTAATGATGAATGGGCAGCCTTCTGCTCCAGGTCAGGTAAGGAAAGAAGAAAAGACTCCCCCTTTTTATGTATCTTTGATCATTGGAGATTTCTTAGTACATAATTGCATAATTGATAGCGGGGCCAGCACTTCAGTAATGCCTAAATGCATTGCTGATAAGATGGGGTTAAAGTACGAAGCAATGAACAAAGGAGTCTTACAACTAGATGGGACACCCGCAAAGACAGTCGGAGTCCTGAAAGGATTGAATTTAACATTGCATGCCTGCCCGACATTCTCAATCCCTCAAGATATAGTGGTAGCAGACGTTCCTCCATATTTTGCAATCTGTTTGTCTAGGGACTTTACGTCCAAGATAGGTGGGTATCTAGCAGCAAATTGGTCATACCTGGTTTTCAGAACCAAGTATGGGACCAAAGTGAAAATTGAATCCGAGCCACTCTATAAGGACCACCTAGAGTCCTATTCACCCAAGACAGTAAATGTCAGTTATACTATCATTGATCCAGAAGACTCTCAAACAGACAAGTCCTCATCTTCTGCTCTTGAAGGAGTCGCAGATCTATTCTTGGATGAGTGGGGAAAAGATAACTTTGAACACGATCCTTATAATTTTATGGAGGAGGCAGACCTTGGTGTCTATTGCTTGCACGAAGAGAGTGCCGTCATGCCCAATATAATGAAGAAAAATGAAGAAGATCTTGGCCTGTGGCAGCTATATTTCGACGGTTCCAGAAGCAAACTGGGCGCTGGTGGTGGGGCAATGTTAGTCTCCCCTTCTGAAGAAAGGTACTTTTCAGCTTTTCGTTTCCATTTCTCTTGCACATGTAACGTTGCAGAATATGAATCTCTGATTCACGGACTTGAATGGGCAAGAAAGAGGGGGATCAAAAAATTGCAAATCCTGGGGGACAGTGAACTAATAGTGAACCAAATCAGAGGCCTGAACTTGACCAAGAACTCTTTACTGAAATCTTACAAGCACAGAGTCTGGGACTTGATGGAGGATTTCCTTGCTCTTAACATTACCTCTATCCCCAGGGAACAGAATAAGCAGGCTGATAGATTGGCAGCTGTGGGTGCCCAATTTGATGTTTCAAAAGAGATAAGCAGGGGTTGTAGTTCGCGCCATTTAAAAGTGGTGGTCCGGCCTTCAATTCCAGACAATGTTACAAACTGGCAGGTCTTCGAAAGCGACCAACAAATAGTCCTTTTTCTAAAGGAAGAAGCTGAATTTGCAGTCCACAATCAGGCAAAATTGCAACAGCAATATGGAAATCAAGTTGTTCAATTGAAGAACAATAAACTCCCTAAGGGTCTGATCACGCTTGAAAGTATTTTCAACGGAGAGGACCAACTAAGAAATGACAAAGCATGCATCACTACCAAAGAGGAGAATTATGAAAAAGTGGAAATCTTCAAGGATAAGTTGCTGGCGCTTGGTAAGGTCTGCACGTTTCAAGAAAGACAGGCTTTCATTCTGCTGTGCCAGGAGTTCGCTGATATTTTTGCCTGGAACTATAGCGACTTGAAAGGCTTCGATCCAAGGCTCGCCCAACACACCATTGAATTAGATGAAGGCGCAAAACCTGTCACACAAAAGCAGAGACCTGTTAACCCGATGGTCGAGCTCCTTATGCAGAAAGAATTGGCCAAATTGATTGAGTCCGGCATTATATTTCCGATCAAACATTCCTCATGGTTGGCTAATTTGGTTCCAGTTAGAAAGAAAAATGGGGAGATTAGGCTGTGTGTCGACTTTAGAGACCTTAATAAAGTCTCTTTAAAAGATCATTATCCCCTTCCAAACATGGAGCAGATCCTTCAAAAGGTAATTGGTTCCGAACGCTTCTCCCTCCTGGATGGCTATTCGGGATATAATCAGATTTTGGTGCGTGACTGTGACCAATACAAAACAGCCTTCACCACTAAATGGGGAACGTTCGCCTACCAGAAGATGCCTTTTGGGCTATCCAATGCTGGTGCTACTTTCCAGCGAGCCATGGACATGGCTTTCAGTGGTTTGATAAATAGGAACGTGCTGGTGTACCTCGATGATATAACAGTTTTCTCCAAAGAGGCAGGACAACATATGAAGCACCTCAGGGAAATTTTTGAGAGGTGCAGGGAATTTGGCATCTCCCTAAATCCAAAGAAATGTGTATTCGCGGTTCATGAGGGGAAACTTCTTGGCCACATCGTGTCCAAGGAAGGTTTGTCTATTGACCCAGAGAGAGTCCGCTCCATTCTGGAGATGTCCCTACCAAAGCACAAGAAAGCCCTGCAGAGTTTTTTCGGCCGAATAAATTTCATTCGGAGGTTCATTTCAAACTTTGCTGAAATAGTTAAACCCCTAACCTCCTTGCTCAAGAAGGGTGAAGAATTCAAATAGACAATGCCAAGAAAGAATAGCTTTGAAGCTATCAAACAGGCTTTGACCCAGGCTCCCGCTCTGATCAGCCCCGACTTCAACAAAGACCTCAATCTCTATACCTTCAGTAACGGAGAAGTAATATCTGTCATCCTTACCCAAGCAAACAGTGATGACCTCGAGCAACCACTCGCTTTTTTTAGCCAAGGGTTAGAGGACTTCGAAACTAGGTACACCTATGTAGAGAAACAAGTCTTGGCAGTAGTGCGCAGCCTGAAGAAATTCAGATATATGTTGTCGAACAGCAGGATCCATCTCATGGTTCCACATCCTGGCGTCAAGGATTTCTTGACCAATCGAGACTTAAACGAGAAAAGAGCGGGATGGATCACCAAGGTAATGGAGTACGACATAGACATCAAAATCACCAAGTTGGTTAGAGGAAGGGGCCTGTGTGAACAGCTAGCCACAGATTTGAAACAAAGGGGTGAAGACAGCTTGCTGATCCATGACGCAGCCACTGCAGAAGAACCAGCTGTCGTAAGAGATTGGACACTTGACATGAGGTGTTTCCTTCTTACGGGCGAATGTCCACAGGGTCTCGATAGGGCCGGAAGAAGGTATTTTAAACTTCAATCCCTTCCCTATGTTTTGATTGACGGAGTATTATTTAGGAAGGATCTCTCTGGGGTTCTCTTGAGATGCATTGACTCCAGTCAGGCTGACAAGGTATTGGCTGAGTTTCACAATGGGCCAGCAGGTGGCCATTTCGCCCCTAAGATCACAGCAGCAAAAATAATGAGAGCTGGCTATTTCTGGCCCACTCTCTTCAAGGATACCCGTGCCTGGGTAAGGAAGTGTCGGAAGTGTGCACTTTTTGACGGAAAGCAGCGATTGGCTGCCATGCCCCTACAACCCATTCAAGTTGAGCAACCATTCATGCAGTGGGGCCTGGATTTCATAGGGATGATCAACCCTCCCTCTAGCGCCGGACACAAGTGGGTCCTGACTGCTACGGATTATTTCACCAGGTGGGTGGAAGCCATTGCTTTGAAGGAAGCAAATGAGAGCGCAGTCTTGGATTTCTATGAGGACTTAGTGACACGTTTTGGGGTCCCAGCCACTATAATCTCAGATAATGCCTTGGCTTTTCTGGGAACCAAAACTAGTGAATGGGCACTAAGGTATGGTATATACCTCAGCACTTCGTCAAATTACTACCCGCAGGGGAATGGACTAGCTGAGTCTACTAACAAAAATTTGATCAAGATTATAAAGAGGACCATGGAAGAAAATCAGAAAACTTGGCATGCCAAGTTGAAAACAGCTCTATGGGCCGATCGAATCACTCCAAAAAGATCAATCGGAAATTCTCCATATATGCTTGTGTATGGAAGGGAAGCAAGGCTTCCTATCTCACTCGAATTGCCAGCGCTGGACCTCACACATCAGCTGCAGCTAGAAGAAGGAAGCAGCATGGAGGTCAGATTATGCAAACTAATGGAGCTCCAAGAGGTAAGGAACCAGGCCATGGTCTCTATGATCAGTCGCCAGCATCAGGTAAAAAGACATTTCGACAAGAAGTCTTCGTCAAAGAGTTTCGTCGAAGGAGACATTGTCTTAAAATGGGACGAAGATAGAGCTAAGCCTGGAAAACATGCAAAATTTGATGCCCTCTGGAGCGGTCCTTACATAATTACTCAGTGCAAGCAGCATAATGCGTTCCAGCTCTCCAGGTTGGACGGCGAAGAATTGCGTATCCCAGTCAATGGGATACACCTGAAGCATTGTCACTAAATTTTTGGTTCCACCGTACATAGTTTCCCTTGTTTTCTTCCCTATTTTCCCTAAGTGCAATTTGCACAGTTAGTTGTTTTTAGTCTTGTGTGTTTCCCTTAGCAATGGGGGTAATTTCTGTATTTTTGATTTTGGAATCTTCAAAAGTTGTTGTGAACTCGCTTCAAAGTCACCATCCGACTCCGCACCCAATGGATATGTAAGGCAACTGGGTTCTAAGCATAGCAGGCACGCTTCCCCCGTGAGTCACCAATTTGTTGACCCAATTTTGCCCCTCAGGCAAAATCTCGGCCACCTCCTACACCTGCTTCACAGGTCCGGTCATTTCAGGTTGCAAGGTCCACTTTTAGGTTCTTGACAGCGCCGTTGCAAAAAATAGGCAGCAAAGGACAGAGTCTTCAGACGTCCGCAAGAGAAGAAGGGGAAAAAATGGAATGTCCGACACTTAGCCAAAAAGAGGCAGAGAAAATGCAGAGGGCGGCAGAATCGCCGCCCACTACAAGGGTGGGTAAAATGAGCCCGTCTACGAAGAAAATGCAGAGGGCGGCGAATTCGCCGCCCACAACACAAAGAAAAGAAAAGACATCGGCCGACGTCGGCAATACTGCCGTCGTCGGCACCTTAAAGAGACCGACGTCGGCAGAACCGCCGACGTCGACAGTACAAAGACAGGCACAAAAACCCCGTCCATGGCGGTGAAATGAAAAAGCCCGCCCATGGCGGTGGAATGAAAAAGCCCGCCTATAGCGGTAAAATGGAAAACCCCGCCGCATGGCGGGGAAAGGGAAATTTCCGTGCAGAGAACAAGTATACCGACGTCGGCAGATTACCTTAACCGACGTCGGTAGGATTGCCGCCGTCGGCAGATTATCGGCCGACGTCGGCAGGTTTTCCTACATGAAGTTCGTGTAAAGGGCGGCAAAATCACCGCCCACTATAAGGGCGGCAAAATTCCCCTGCAGTGCACAAGAAGAAACCCGCCCAGCCGCCAAAGGAGAAGACCAGCACGCAAAACAAGGCAACTAGCATGGTCTTGGCAGACTTGTGACGTCATCAATAGTGTTTTTCACACTTTTCAATGAGACTTCTCTTGGCTCTTCTGCTATAAATACAAGGACTTAGTCATTTTCTAAGGATCTTCCTGACTTTTGTAAAGAGCATTGCTCTCCAAACTTCCCACCTGAATCAATAAAAATACAGTTTTTACCTCTATTTGGATGGATCTATCAGTGTATGCATTGAATGTTAATCTGTGTCCAGTCATTGTCTCTTGATGCTCTCACAGGTTCAACACCAGCAAACCTGTGATCTACGAAGTGCCACTGTCTGCTGCTGCCAGGAGTAGAGTTCTATTTCAGAGGTATTGAACAGGTGAGGTCACTTACAGTGTGTGTTTCTCAGCACCTTGGTGAGTCCCTGTTTCTTGTACTTTCCATAAGAACCTCCCTGTCATCCCAGAGACCTGGTCTTTTCTGCCAGATCTGAGTGTATGTATGTTTTTGTCTGATTCTGAGAGTGGATGTGGGAAGGTCACTTGTTTTTGGTGTATCACCTCTTTTAGAGTAGGCTGTTTGTTTTCAAGCTTTTCTCTCTCTTTTCACTCCCCCCCAAGTGTATACCTATATACCTATATTTTGCGTTACCTGAAACAAACAAGATACATCAGAGGGAACTAGCCCATATCTAGAGACTCTCCTCTCCTGCTTCGCCGTCCCACAGGCGAGAGAGGGGTTTCCATGTTGCGGGGAGAGGGCAGGAATCCGTGTTCCTGCCGCTGGGTGCACTTTCCAGCGTCAACAAATACCTTTTTACACAGCTATTTTCTTTCTAGAAGTTAGCAAGGGAGTGAGTTTTTTTTTGGCCTCTTCATAGTATGGACCTAAATTTGTTGCCAGAATTTTTCTACTTGTTGTGCTCCACTCTCCTTTTTTGGGTCTATAAAATATGCCATCCTATCTTTTATTTGTGGGGATGGTTTATTTGTATCATAGGTCTTTGTCTATGCCTAAGGGTTAGAGATGGACTTTATTTTTCCAACAGGTCTACTTCCTATGTAGTAGAGGATCCTATAGTTGGATCTATCTAAAAAAATTTCACCTAGAACTATTGTTAGGTCGATTCCTTTCCTACAGTATCAACTATAATGGAAGGAGGAGGTTGGGTGATATCAACCCATATATCCTATCTTACTTGATTTTAAAACAAGTAGGTGTGCACTACCTTCCATAAAAAGAGATATTTATCCTATTTTTACTTTAAAACATCATTATTGATGTTTGAGAGTAAGGACTACAGAAATTCCTATTACTCAACTCTTAGTTATACCAAATTACACTCAGCCACTATCTTTGGAACATGTTTATTATCTATCTAGGAATTTGTCTGGTGTGTCCTCTTCTTAGGTGGTAGTGGTGAATCTCATCATGTTGGTGCCTTCATCTTACCTTTTTCATCTTATGATTTAGTCACTATTATTTATGGTGGTTCCTATGATTGACCTTGTGTATATGGTTGAGTTTGTGCCTATGTAGGCATGGGTTATTGTGTACCTAGAGGTATATATAATAGAGGTTGTACCTACCTAGAAACTAGGTATTTCTATCATAGGAATTTCATGTACACATCCTATGTAGTGATGAAAAATGCAATGGAATTATGGTTGCTTTGGGTAGCTCCTACAACTTAATTTGAATGTTTTTATGAAACTTTATGATCAATGCATGTTGTCCTAGATACTACATAACATCCTGAGGTACTCTGGGGAGTGAAATGATTATGGCTTGAATATCAATCCACCATGCATTTAATCTCCCTAATTATTCATAATGCTTCCCTATTTTAGTCCATGTAATGTTGTCAAACATAATAGTAGGCCAAAAATATCCAACTAGGTTGATTGGTCCCTCTTATGAGTTTCATTGTGTGAAACAGAGAATCAAGACCAAAAATTGGTACTAGAATTTATTTGATGTGCCAGTGAGAACATTATTAATGTTTATTATGAGTTTTGATGCTAGTAAATTGGACCAATTGAAATCCTCATGCAAACGTATCATATAATACGTAATGTCCACAATACTTTTAGTTACCTACTTTGCATGTTTAGTTATCTACAAAAAATGATTGGTAATGCATTCAAAAATAATTTACACCAAACCATATCCCATAGAATCAATGTAAATTCCTCTTCGTACCCTTGTATATTTTTCTCTAGTGTTTAATTGGATAGGCGGAGACATAAATTTATAAGGCAAAAGGGATTTACCCTGAGCTATACGCCATGTTGCTCTTACCATGATCACAAGGTTGATCAATATTATAACATCTTGATAAATATGAATGAAACATTTATTATATCTACTTATCAAAGTAAGCATTACCTCATCTAATTCCCTGAAAGTAGGAAACTAATCAGTCGCTCGACATCAAGGCCTCATAGAGGATGTTGAAGTGTTAGTTCTCCTACTTGTGTTACTTCTTATGGATCGGGGATAAATAGAGTAGCTTATACCACATCAATAAAATTAAAGGGATCCAAATCATGATATTAAGTTTGTTTGAGTCCTAGGCCAATCTCTATTTCCTCTTTCTATGCATCGATGAGCATAATTAATAATTGTGCCCTATTCATAGTTATTGTTATTGACTAAATTTAATAATGTCATTGAATGATCTTGCACTGGTGAGATAAATATATGCACAAGTATCTAATTGGGATATTTATCATAGATTTATCTTGTTTATATAAGTGTCTAATATTTTTGCATTGTTTACATCCTTTTCTATATAGTGTTTGCCACCCAAATCTATCTGGTCGATGAATTTAAATACATTAAGCTAGTTGTGCACAAGTTTGCCTTTAGAATTAATGTCAACTTATTGATATTTGATATGATGATTAATATTCTATATCTAAAATATATGATCCATCTATTGGTATGTATTTGATGTGATGTGGTGTCTTTTCATCTATCCACGTTCCTTTATAGCACCCCCTATTATTTTATCATTCGATCTTTAGGAAATGATACAAAAGCAATAGGTTTTCATTGTTATTTTTTTTAAATGGTCTTTATTTTAGGGGTCATATTTTATCTCTGTGAAGTTTTTCCATGCTTCACCTTGCTTAGTTTTGTTCATTCTAGCTTGTTTTCAATTTTCCTACCAAAATTGAAAATTTGAATTTTTGAACTTGTTTTGAGAATTTTAATGACTTTTCTCATTTACTAATTATTTTTTTGGTCATGATCCTTTATAGAGGGGTCAAGAAAGGTTTTATATTATATTATCTCAAATGTATTAACTCATATGTAATTTTTTTAACCTTTTAGGGTTTATTAGGTGTAAATCATATGTAGTTAAAGGGTTGAGTATGATGTTAATCTAGAATAAAAATTGGAAACTATTGATTTAATTGCATTATCCCAAAATAAAAAATGAGAGGAGAAAAGGAACTTATCTAGAGATAAATAGAGTTTTATGTAGATCAAGGTACTAGAAATAACTGAGCAAACATAGATAAATATTTTGTCTTTTGACTATTTGTTGAGATCTTGCTTTGGATAGTAACGCCACTCTCAATACACTAGTGCCATATGGTGTTAGTGTCTAATTATGATGCTAATGTCCTTCCTATAAGGACTATCAATAACTTTTAGGGAAGCCTAGGGAGGTCTTCAAAGTTTCATAGATGATTTTATGTGTCTCGAGGGCTCATTTGTATCACTATTTTGGTTAAACCTTCTTCAAAACCCTAATGAATACATGTATGAATTAAACAATAAATAGATCAAATGTAAAAAGGAAATAAAAAACTAGATTTTGGGATGTTACGATCATGTGGATTAGAACCCCTATTGTCATGGATGATACCTACATTAACCTTAATGTAATGGGTCTCATATCACATGTAGTTCTCCCTTAGGGAATGTGTACTATCAACTTGCATGATATACTAGAATGATTTTTTCTTGTGCCATTATTTGATCAAGCATGCAAATGTATAGGTGTGAAAATTGAGTAGTATGCAGAATATTTGAGTTGTACTAGTGGTTGATTTTATGTAAATAAGTGCCAAAATAGTAGGTGCTAGATGTAAAATTCCTTGTGAGGCTCTTTATATAGGAGGATATTTGTTTTGAATATAATACCTTGTTCATTGGATAACAAGTCATAAAAGAGAGGAAAAACATAAGAGAAGGCTTACTAAGGGGTTGGGACTCCAACATGGGTGAAAGGGCCCGTTAGAAACTAGAGCCACAAGTGGACACTAACACCATGTGGAGATATTGTCCTCAAAGTGGCGATAGTGTATTAAGGCTCAGAATAGATCTAAAATTAGGGAGGATAGGCTAGGGCCCTTGTGACTAGGAAAAGGTGACCTGTGACTATTGGGAGTGTCACAAATAGGTAAAATAAGACACAAGAAATATTCAGAGACTCAAAATGACCATGTGAACAAGTATTATAACCATCACTAAGAACCTCATGTGAAAGAGCAAACAAAGACATAATACTGATGGTTGCTTGACCAACTTAGGGTGTTTACTTTTACCCCCATTTTATTTTAGTAATGTAATGAAATGAAATTACTAGAGTAAAAGAAAATAGGAATGTATACATGTGCTTATCTATGTAAATGTAATCTAGATTTTGGCCCACTTCTTGGCCAAAGAAGTGGATAATAAATGGAGTGAAATATGTGAAGGGAAGACACATGGTGTGGATGCCCCCTAAACTGAACATGAGTATGCAAATGGGATGTGTGGAGAAACAAGGCTCACTTTCCCCCACTCTGAATTTGAGTATGTAAGTTGAATGTATGGAGAAATAAGGCTCACTTTCCCCCACTCTAAATCTAAGTATGTGAATTAGGTATGGTGAAATGTTATGGATCAACTACTATAGACTCTTGTGACCCAAATTGGTGAACACCTGGTGATGATATTGGTGATGATATTGGTGATGATACTGGTGATGATACTAAGTTTAACTTGACACATATGAAAATGTGGATTAAGGACATGTGATCTGCATCATGCCCCTTAATCTTGATATTTGAGCAACATAAATGTGTATCTAAATATGTGAGTGAACTGGTGTACCTGAGTAAAAATTATATATCTATGTAGAGTGTATATTTGAATACCTATGTAAATTTGTTTACCTATATAGACCCATGTGTCTATATATCTAAATGCATTTGAATCTGAATATCTATGTAAACTTATGTAGACTTGTATGTCTATATATCTAAATGCATGTGAATCTAAATATCTATGTAAACATATGTACTTCTATAGACCTATGTGTCTGTATATCTAAAACTCTATTAATTTGAATATCTGAGTAAACCTATGTACCTATGTAGACCTATGTGTCTATAAATTTGAATGCCTATAAATCTGACTATTTGTGTAAACTTATGTATACCCATGTCTTTGTATATCTAAAAATATATGAATCTGAATATTTGTGTAAACCTATGTACCTATGTAGACCTGTGTGTCTATATATCTAAAAATCTATGAATCTAAATATTTGTGTAAACCTATGTACCTGTGTAAACCCGTGTGTCTATATATCTAAATGAAATTATGTATGTCTAAATCAATCCCCCTTTTGGTGAAAGATTCACTACTGTGGTGAGCATATGTATCCAAAAGTGGTAATGATTTATTGTACTAGAGTTAATTAGCAGGTGTAATGTTGTGTTAAGTTTGAATAGTGCATTTATTATGTCAAAGTTGATAATTAGATGTGTAATTGGATAGATGTTTTTTTGGTTGTAATTTTAAATATAATGATATTATTTTTGTCATTTTTTAGAATTGATAATGATGAGGAGATTAGTTTAACCAATATGGGATGTTTTGTATCGATGTCAAGTCCCATGTGCAATAAATGGTTCATAAATTAGAGCTAAGGTTCTCAAGGTATGGTGATAGTAAGACATTTGTATTAGTTGGTGAAATTGGCACGTAAGCATAACCTTAATAAGGTGGCATTGGGTAAGTATGAATTAAATAACTCATTTAATTTATTTGGCAATTCATTTGGATCATTTAAGTTAAAATCATTTTATCATTGAGTGAGATAAATATGCCAAGGAGATGAGGAGTTATCTTGTCAAGTTATGAGGAGGTCAAGGTATGGATTCAGGCTGAGGAAGAGGTTTGCCTGGTAAGGAACTCAAACTATTTCCTAATTTTATCATTTATGGTATCTTATTTACTATTTTATTAAAAATGCATTGGTTAAAATATTATTTTGCATAAAATGGAGCTAGTGTCCTATTCTGGGCACTACTGTCTAGGACCTAGTGATAATGCCTAGGGTATGGTGCTATTATCATGTATACATCACTAGTGTCTAGTAGTCCTGAGATGTGATGTTGAGTATTGTTGACTAATTTTTGATGCATGTTGTTATCTATTGGGTTTATTTTTACTTTGTTGATGTCTGATTTAGTTATAATATTACAAGTTAATGCCTGCATGAGGGAGTTTTGCATGAGGTAGGTGATGGAGACCTTGTTGTATTTGCCCTTGGCAGATGCTGATATGGAAGTGCTCAAGAGAGCATGATTGAGATATGTTACTTTCCTAGAGCTTATGCCCTAGGATAAGCATATGATTACTACATTGTGTGAGAGGTGGGATACAAATACATGCATATTCTAGCTACCTACTAGTGAGATGGCTATTACATTAGAGGATCTATATCAAATTTTATGATTGCCCATCTTTGGGAAATGGGCTATATTAAAGAAGGATATTAGTCCTCAAGCCATAGATTGAGTGTCTAGATATTTTTTTTCTATGGTGATGGGGACTCATCATACAAGGAGTCTTAGTAATATAATTTTGACCTTGATTGTGACTATTGAGGTTCCATAATTGTATAAGTTTCTAATTGTGTTGTTATCTTCATTTATTATTATGAATGGGAGTGGTGTTTTTATTTCCTATAAGATTCATGAGATACTGTAGTACATTGAGGATTATGACATTGTGTACTCTTGGGGTTGTATGATGTTAACTCACCTATACAAAGATCTATATCATTTTATATAAGATGTGTGTTGGGGGTATCAGAGCATTGATGTTATTACATTACTGGGCATATGAGCATATAGCTATGAGTAGGATAGTGGCACGTGCATGGGATAGATGGGTTCATTTGTAATTATTTTTAGAGATATGGATAGGGATATGTCATACATCGAAGAAGAGTACTATGTAGTGTTGGTAGTTATTAGATAGTTTGATAGCAATGGATTTCATCTAGAAATCCTATAAGGGCTACTAGGGGTAGCCCAAGGATAGTATGTAGTTGAGGTAGATTTAGGTTAGTTGTTGGCTACATGACTATTGGGGAAATGTATATAAGTGATTTTAGTATGAGAGGGTCACATGACAATTTGGTGTTGTGAAATATGTTCTCCTAGCACCTATGATATGGTTGAGGAGTTCCTAGGCTCCTACAATGCTAAGCAGTATGTTGAGGCCATCTATTACTGAGATAGATCCTATTCTATTGATAGAGTGGGACCTTGCTATTGATATACCAAATATAGATGATGTGGGAGTGACTGAGGCCTACATAGCTTGGTGGAGTGACTATAGATGGGCACCTCTATTTTTGAGAGGTGGGATGTTTACATAGGATGTATATCCACTGAGGGATGATGATGGTAAGTTAACTAATATGTTTGTACATGCCATGTAAAGTTAATTATGTCTTTATGTAATGATTAATCTTATGAATTGTGTGGATATTTGTAGGTTCATGGGATGACAAGTACTGGGAGGTCACCATTGAGTTAGCAATACATGAATTGACATAGCATATTCTTGATGATTCCATAGAGGATGGATTGGTAGAGAGGGCCATCAATGTGGCTAGGTTACATGTACATTTATTTTATCAAGCTACAATAGGTACTTAGACATGCAAGTGAGCAACAACAAATAGATATGAGTCATGTGTTGAGTTTCATAGGCATACCATACCCATACCAAATACTCTAGGTGGGGCTAGTAGTTGGATAGTAGATGACTACATATGACTTCAGTGAGAGCATGTCAATCATATGTTTGAGTTAGGCATGTATCAAGGGAGAGATAGTGGATGGAGTCATCGATCCAAGTCACATATAGATAGTGTGGCCTCTAGTTATAGCTTTGATGTATCTGAGAATGAGAGTGAAGGAGTTATTCCCAGTAGTCATGTCCACATCATTGAGTGATGGACTATATTTGTATTAAAATTGTATTTTGATTTATATATATGGATGTTTGTTTTTTAATTTGGCATTATGTGTATTGGTAAGTGGATCTTATTATATTGTATATATTGTTATGTGTTGAATTGGTTTGATTGTTTAGACTGTTGAGATTTGTAATTTGCTTTTGGTTGGAGTAAAATTAATGAATTTGTATTTGTTTTATGAATGTTTAGACATATGTGTAGTGGATTAGGATTTTGTATTTATTAGTATATTGTTTTTGTTTTTATTTCATAATATGTATATGTGTATAACATGTGATGATGGTATGCCCTATCTAAACTCAGATGGAATGGAGAACTAATAACCATACTGCTCATAATGTGTCAATGTAGAAAGAGACTATGAAACTATAGTTGCTTGTGATGTACTGCTAGTATGTGAATGTGTAGACTCTGGTGTAAAAAGCTTTATTGGTTGACATTCTAAAAATTCACTCTGAGTCATATTATTTCTAGAAAATATCTTAATTGGTGTATGAACTAAAGATGGATTTTAATCTTTGTAATTATTTTCATATATCTCTATTGGTGTTTGAACTAAAACTATGCCCTTAGGTTTGTAGTTATTCCCATATATCCTAATTGGTATATGTATTGGAGTTGTGTTTTGATCTTTGTAATTATTTCCATATATATTTATTGGTGTTTAAACTAAAATTGTGCCCTTGGGTTTGTATTTGTACCTATATATCTTGATTGGTGTATGCACCAAAGGTGTATTCTAAGCTCTGTGAATTGATTTCCATAATTGTTAAGGTTATGGTGTATGGGACTACTCATAAATAGATGTCCTAGAATCCAAAGGGCTCATACAATGAGTAACCAATGGTTCCTTGAAAGGAGCATCCTAGGATAACTCTATCATAGAGTGTGATCTAAGAGAGTATGGTGAATGAGGTCTCGGTGCCCCTTGTGTAAACTCTACGATGCCTCAATTAATATATTAATTGATGTAAGCTTAGAGTGAATAACAATGATCATTTGAATATCCATTTATCTTGTGAAAATGACAATATGGCTTATGTGGTACTCAGTGCAAATGGTGTGGTGGATTATGATGAGTAGAAGGAAATGTGATCATCCCCCTATCTAATAGTGTAAGAAAAATGTCATGAGGCCTAGTCGTATCTAAAAATTATATAACCCATCTGTCTATATCTTATGTTTTACTCATTATAGAAGGTGTTGTGTAGAGTGGTTCTTTTCCCTTAATGAATATATATTTATCAGTGGTCATTAATCTACTGAGTTC
Organism: Torreya grandis; assembly: GCA_037957365.1. Lineage (NCBI taxonomy): Eukaryota > Viridiplantae > Streptophyta > Pinopsida > Cupressales > Taxaceae > Torreya > Torreya grandis. The sequence goes on from JARHVA010000029.1 coordinate 8,909,801, forward strand.
TAAAATTGAAGTGGAGTAGGCTCTTGTACCATATTAGATGATGAAGGTTCTGAAGGGTCTATATCCAAATCTACCTTTGACTTTATAACTACTAATCCCAACTTTGCCTCTAATGTTATAGCTATGTTACATAGATTTTGGAATGATTTAGATGTTTGATATAGTAATATCTCCTTGAGAGGATAGATTAAACTTTTGGCAAAGATGTATTATACTTCTAAATCTATCAGTTGATAAATCAACTAATGCAAACAATATTTGAACCTTAGAATGTATTCAAATGTTGGCTTTGTCTTACCCTAGTGTAATGAAGATAACCTATCATGTGTGACTAGAGGTACCTTATTCTATATGTAATGCCTAAGAAAGGCTATCTCTAGCTCCTCATATGTCTGTAAAGATCCACTAAGTATTGTATGTTAGAACCAATCTAGTGCTTTCCCATTTAGGGACTTTGGACATAATTATAGTAGAGTCAACTTATTTGTAATATGGGCCATGGATTTCTCATAAGCCTGAAGGTACAAGTATGGATCTCCATGTCCATCAAATATAGGTAACAAGTGTTTTTGAAAGTTGGGTGGCAACCTTGTAGTTGAGATTCTGTGTGGAATAGGGTTTCCATGAATAACATTGGCATCGACCTAAGATTGGGATGCTTTGTTCTCTGAATTGAGATGATGTGCTTGTTCCTGCAAAAACATGTAGCATGCATTAAATAAATTAAACTTGTGAAGGTATATTATTATTATCAAGGGTTTCATTTAATGCTTGAATTTTATTATTTATCTTAGCCATTGGTACATTGTATTGGAAATATTTTTTAGAGAGGGTGGGTTCGCTCTCAATAACCTTTAGAGGTGTGATATCTAGGACCTAGTTATAAAGAAATGAGCTACCACCCTCATTTAGGTTAATTTGAGAAACATATTCTACTATATTAAGGGGGTTTAGGGGGATTCATTGGTATATTTTAGATTGTTAAGTTGTGAATGAGTATCACATGCTAGTTTAATAGAAGGTACTTTATTCTCAAGTAAATGTAAATTATGGGCATAAGAATAAGTGTGTGTGTGGGTCTTTTAACATGTAAGCTAGTGTTTAGTTGAACAAGAGAGATAGGTGAGGTAAGAGAAGTAGAAGGTGTATATTCTATGTCACTTTCATCATAATCACAATAATTATCATTATCCCATGGTTCATTAAAATCAAAATTTAATTCATTTTTATAAGAGTAGAATAAGTAGCATCCACATGGTCATTAAGATAAAGAGAAGTGGAAGATTTTGAATTTTTACTACTATGTAATGTGTCATCATATGTAGGTGTAATGCAAGGCATTTGGTTACTAGTTATTTTTAAAATGCAAGCATGATTATCACTTTCAATTTAGGAATCAAGGATAAGATAAACAAAAACCATGTTTTCTTTTTGCATATCATGATGTATAGGAGAAGAGTTAGAGACATTTACATTATCAACTTATTGTAAAGAATCATTGCATTAAACTTAAAATGTGAAGGAAGATGATAAAATAATCTCGTCTACCTTAGTTTTTGCACTGCTAAAAGGTGTAACATCATTTATACTTGTTTTTTCAAATCTAACTAAGAAGGGTAAATAAAATGCATTATACCTATCTACTTTACTTGAATCACGCCAAAGTGGTTTTTGTGTAGTACACTTATATTGATTTAATTTGAACAATGAAGTAGAAAAAGGAGTTGAAAAGCTAGGATCACATTGGAATAAAGCAATACCAACATGAGGTTATTTTGGCATTATATTTTTAGTTTGATTTTAATGAGTAAGAGAAGAGGGAGAAGAAAGAGAATATGATGTATCTAATATATCCTCATGTTTATTTTCATTATCATGCTCATAGTAATCATCATATCCATCATTATAATAATAGTCATCATCATCATTATGAATGAAGTCATTATTATGCTCTAATGTATCATATTGAAAATTAGTCCATTCATTATTATAACCATGAGACAAATTCAAGAGTGAATCAAATGGATGAGGGGTAGAAGACTTTTTAGATGTCATTTTAAACTTGACAAAGAAGATAGTGTAAATAAGGAATGACAAACACACAAGAGGTAGAATATAATATAACATAAGTATGTGTGTAATGTGTGAAATTTTGAATAAATTTTGTAATAGAAAATAGGATTTGATTCAAACCCTAATTGATAATATTTGTATGTATAGGGACCTAGTATATGGATCTAGGGTTTTGATTAAGGATTGTGTTGTAAAAATTTAAATTAAAGTAAATAAATGAAACCCTAATATAAGATTAATCAAATTAGTTAATTTATGAAACAAATTAGAAAATCAAAAAAAATTAACCCTAATTTAATGTACAAAATTTGGAGAAGGTAAACCTTAAGGAAAATTAGGGTTTGAAGCAATATTCGAATTAAGATGGGTTCACCAAATGTTTTAACATTTTAGTATTTTATTAGGTGTAAATCCTATGTAGTTAAAGGGCTAAGTATGCTTTTAATCTTGAATAATATTATAAACTATTGATTTGATTGCACTTTCCCAAAATATCAAGTGAGAGGAGAAAAGGAACTTATCTCAAGATAAATAGATTTTTATGTAGATCAAGGTACTGAAAATGACTGATCAGACACATAAATCTTTTGATTATTTGTTGAGATATGGCTCAATATTGTAGCACCCCTCTTAGGATAGTAATCCCATGTGATGCTAGTGTCTAATTATGGTGTTAATGTCCTTGTAAGGACTATCTGTAACTTTTGAGGGAAGTTACGAGAGGTTTTAAAGGTTTTAGAGGTGATTTTGTGTCACTCTAGGCTCATTTATGTCACTATTTTCATTGAATATTATCCAAAACCGTAATGAATTGCTACAGACATAAAATAATAAATAGATCAAATGCAAAAATAAAAGTAAAAATTAGGTTATGGGATGTTACGATCGCACGAAGCAGAACCCTTGTTGTCCTGGTCGATGTCTACATTAACCCCAATGTTAGGGGTATCAGATTAAATGTAGTTCTCCCTTAGGGAATGTGCACCATTAAATTTCATGGTATGATATAATTATTTTTTCCTATGCCCTTCTTTGATCAAGAATGCAAATGTCTAGGTGTGAAAACTGAGTAGTATGCAAAGTATTTGAGTTGTATTATTGGCTGATTTTATGTAAATAAGTGATACAATAGTAAGTGTCAAATGTAAAATGCCTTGCGAGGTTCTTTATATAGGAGGATATCTGATTTGAATATAATACCTTATTTGTTGGCTGATAAGTCATAAAAGAGAGGTAAAAAACATAAGATAAGGCTCATGGAGGGGTTATGACTCAAACATGAGTGAAAGGGCCCATCGAACACTAGAGCCACAAGTGGACACTAGTAACATGTGGATATACTATCATGAAAGTGGTGTTATTTTCTTAAGTCCTAAAATAGAGCTAAAATCATGGAAGGTAGGCTAGGGGCCTCTGTGATTGGGAAAAGGTGACCTGTGACTATTAGGAGTGTCACAAACAAGGAAAACAAGACACAAGAAAGATTCAAAGTCTCAAACTGACCATGCGAATAAGGACTATAACCATCACTAAGACCATCATGTGAAAGAGCAAAAAAATAAATAGTAATTTTAATTACTTAGCCAAATTAAGGTGTTTAAAGTAACTAATTAAAACTCAATGGAGGTTAAAGCTTGGGTTGAGTTTACTAAATTGGTTAGACAATTTTTGAGAGTTTTGGAATGAAGGAGATAGAAAGAGGAAGATAGGAATACGTGTGTCAGATTATAAAACAAGAATATAAATCAATAAAAATATAACACTCAATAAACAATAATATTTGAAAAGTGATTATTATTGTTTTTATTAAATCATATTATTACTTGGATAAGAGTTTTCATTCATTTTTTTAGGTCTTAAGATGTAATAAATGTTTTTTACATTCAAGAAGGTGCTTTTACAACTAGGAAAACATTTTTCTCCAATTTTGAGATTTGTTCAAGGTTCTAAAATAATTGATATATTTATATATGTGTGTGTGTGTTTAATAACTTATCCAAATAAAATATTATAAAAATTTGTCTTAAAATTAATATTTCACGTGATTTAGTGCTCTTGGCATGTACACAATCAAGTAGGGTTTTAGTGTACTAAAATTTCTATAACTCAAAAACAAACCCTTAAAATTGCATGAACTTTTGTAGAGAGATGTGTTAGGATGTTTATGAAGTATTTAAAGTGTTTTAAAAAAAAATTGAAGCCTATAACTCAATATATTCAAAAAAATAAGTCTACAGGTTTAAAAGAAGGCCTAATTATAATAATTAAATCATCATAACTTGAAAAAAAATTAGAAAAATACAATGCAACTTTTTATATAAGTGCATAAAAGTAAATTTAAAGTTTTAAAGTTGGTTTAAAGGTTTGAGGACACCTATATAGAAATTTATTGAATAAACTCATACAATAGGTCTAATTTTAAGGTTTAAAACCCCTATTTTCACCTTTTCTTGCATTTTCAAGTTTGGATAAAGGTATAAATCGGTGTGTTATGTTGATTTAACATAAAATTAATATGAAAAATAATTTTATAGAATAAATATTCCTTATTTAGTATCCTATCAAGAAGGCTTTTAAACTTGTTCTTCCTTAACCTCTCCATCATTTGTGGTATCAGAGCAGAGTTTTGGTTTTACTTCAAAGATGATGTAAGGAGAAAGATATTTCATTGAGAAGATTGAAGAGCAGGTGTGAAAAATAAACTTTCAAGAAAGTCTAAGAATGGCACTTAAAGGAGCAGCCAAAGGTGATGCTAGAGGAGGTTCAAGAAAATAACCAAGAGATATATTGTTGAAAGAGATGAATAATTTGCAAGCCCATTTGGAGGCAATAGAAATTGACCAAAGAAAAGGTGTTGTGATAATTGATGTGATTGAAGGAGAGGAAGAAATACAAGAAGAAGCTACATAAGAAGAATAAAAAGAAATAATAGAAGAAAGACTCTTAAAAATAGTCATAGGAATAGGTTCCAAACCCAAATTGGAGGTTTCAGTAAATGGAGGCAATCTAAATGTCGAATAACTTATGAATTAGATAGTTGCAATGGACAAATATTTTAATTTTGAAGGAATAGATGAAGATAATAAGGTCAAGTTTTCTTGCACAAGGTTGAAGGGACATACATCTCTTTGGTGGGATAGTGTCCAAAAGGAAAGAAAGAAAATCAATAAAGAGAAAATCAATCATGGGATAGAATGGTATAAAAACTCAAATCAAAATTCATGTATGTAGACTACCAAACAAACTTATTCAACAAAATTCAAAACTTGAAGCAGAAATACATGAGTCTAAAGAACTACACTAAATAATTATATAAGCTTGCAATCAAAGTTGCTAATGTAGAAGAAGATGTTGAGAAAATAACAAGGTATATCAATGATTTGAGGTTCAATATTCAGGATGACTCTCAAGGTAAAAGAGAAGTTAGTTAGAAGACAAAATCAGTAATCTAGAGGAAGAGGTAGAAATTTTAGAGCTAGAGGGTAGCAAGGTGGTATAAATCCATTGTTGGTTCATAATAAATCAATTAAATCTCAAGGTCAAGATAAAAGTACAAGATGAGGTCATTCATATAGAAGAATAAGGCCATATACGAGAGGTAGAGGAGAAGAATTTTGGGGTAAATATTTTAAATATAATAGGTATGCTAGTCATAGGTCATATGAATGTCTGAATAACCCATAAATGAGCCATACAAGAATTTAAAGAAGCAATCAAGTTGTTAAAGCTGAGGAAAAAAGTGTAGGATCACCATCATATGTGGAAGAACCTAAAGTAGTAGAGTCCTTATTGATGAATAGAGTATTGTTAAATCCAAACAAGGAAGTGAAGTAATACATTGTTTAGGACTAAACACAAATCAAAAGTTAAGTGTTGTAAATTTATCATTAATAGTGCTATTATAGATAATTTTGTTTATTTATAAATGGATGAAAAATTAGGATTGAAAATACTGACACCTCCTAAACTATATAAAGTATCTTGGCTCTAAAAGAGACATCAAGTACTAGTCAATGAGTAATGTAATGTTGATTTTCAGATTGGTAGCTATAAGGATGAATTACTTTGTAATATTATGCCTATGGATGTTTTCCACGTGTTTTTGGAGACCTTGGCAATTTGATAAGAGAGCTATACATGATGGAAGGAGTAACACTTATACATTGGAAAAGGATGGCAAGAAGCATACTTTGACATCTTTGAAAGATGGTAGTAAAGTTGAAAACAATACTAAGGTGTTGATAGTAAGTGGAAAAGAATTATTTCAATTGATAAAAGAAGAAGAGGTTGGTTGTGCATTGATTTCTAAGCTCAATACAGTCATTATAGCTACTAAGTTTAGTGATTTACCATTAAAAATTTAAAATTTATTGGATGAGTATGTGGATATAGTGGTTGATGAATTGCCTATGAGTTACCACCAATGAGAAGTATAAGCCATTATATTTATTTCATTCCAAGAGCTAGTATGTCAAACAAAATAGCCTATATAATGACACTTAAGGAGAATGAAGAGATCTAAAGGCAAGTACAGAAACTATTAGATAAAAGTATCTAATCAAAGGAAATTTCCATAAAAGGAAATAGGAGAGGGAAGTTTTCATGTGACCAACTCAAATATATTTTGAAAATTTGCAAAGATAATCATTTTAATGAGGATAAAAAGTTTGTCTTGAAGGACAACAAGAGAGTGAGGTTCTCATGTGAAGGTCCAAAGCTAATTTTAAAAAATAGCAAGGAGAAAGAAAGTTGTGATCAACCCATAGAAGGAGTTATCATGAAGGATAAGATAAATGTGATAGATTTGGATAAATAATATGGAATCTATGAAGAGTTTCAAATTAATGAAAGGAGCAAACAAGTAGTGTTACAATTTTCTATAAAGGAAATATGGGAGATAGAAGTTGTACAAGCTAGTATACACAAGAAGATGATAGTGGAAGATAAGTTATGAAAAGTTGTTGAAATTAGAGATATGGATGAGGAGAATATATCCTTTGATATGGTTGATATGGATCATTGGAGAACCCATGGTATTAGTGGAGAGCATGAACAACATGTTAGAAGTGGAGAAGAGTTGAATAACATGTCTTTGAAGTATGATGAAGTGGTTTAAGGAGTATTTTTGAGAGCTCTTGATTTAATTAATATATTTATGATATGTTTAGGTACAGTAATGGAGAAGAGGGCAAAGTAAATACACAAGTTTGGTTCAGTTCAGCATGTTCATATATATGAGAAGCAAAGTGAAGAGATAGAATAAGAAGATATTATTATTAACTGTTCCAACAATAAAGAAGTGTCTTTAGTAGTTATAGATGGTTGGTATATACATGTAAGTATTAGAGGAGTGTATTCAAATTAATATGGAAACAAAGTAGAGTGATAAAATTATGGTACAAGAATGTTCTCAAGAGGATATACAAGGAGTTCATTTGTAACAGCTAGAGGTGGGAGAAAAGACTCTCACAATGACAAGTGAAAGAGATTGGTAATAAGATGAATTATTAATTTTAATGTCAAATACATATATATTTGTAAAGGATAATACACGTCAAAATCACCTATAAATGTTGATGAACATGTCATTGATTGGGAGTAGCATTGAAGATATCATGAGTAGGAACTCATGAATGTTTTTGTACTTGGGGAGCTTGATGCAAGAACATTAGGTTTTTGTTATTATTTTTGAAATTTTTAGTCTTGAATGGGTTTTATGGGTCATATTTTATCTCTATGAATATTTTTCATGCTTCAACTTGATTAGTTTTGGTCATTCTAGCTTGTTTTCAATTTTCCCATCAAAACTAAAAATTTTAATTTTTTAATTTATTTTGAGAGTTTTAAGGACTTATCTCATTTATTAATGGTTTTTTTGGTCATGATACTTCATGTATTGGTAAATTAAATTCTTATACATGTTTTATAATATCTCAAATGTCTTAACTCATATATAACTAAGTCAAACTCAATGGAGGTTAAAAGCTTGTGTTGAGTTTACTAAGTTGGTTAGAGAGTTTTTGAGAGTTTTAGAACAAATGACAGAGGAATAATATATGATTAGTGTGGAGGATGATAATATAGATGATAAATTAATAAACTCTAATATTTGAAAATATTTTGAAGAAAAGAATGAAAAGTCATGAAAAATAAGGTATTGGTTGGACTGTGTAACAAGTTTGTACCAAAACAATGAAAGATTATTTCATTTAAATTTCTTATTGAAAAATAAAGGTGAGTATTTATGTGAGTATTATTATTCTTAAATCATATTATTTCTTGGAAAAAAGTGTTCATTCATTTTCGTAGGTCTTAAGACACAATACAGGGTTGTTATATTCAAGAAGGTGTTTTTATAATAATGAAAGAGTTATTTTTTCTCATATTTTGAGATTATTAAAGGTTAAAAAATAGTTTATAGAGTTATATATACATGTGAAATATCTTATCCAAGTGAAATATTTTGAAAATAGGTCTTAAATTTAAATTTTCACTTGATTTAGAACTCTTAGCCTATACACAATCAATTACGGTTTTAGTGTACGAAAACATCTATAACTAGAAAATAAATATTTAAATTATTTTTATTAAGGTTTGAAATTAGTTTCAATAATTTTGGAGGCCTACAGCTCAAAATATTCAAAAAATGTGTACATGTCTAAAAGAAGGCCTATTTAGAGCACTAGAATCACTAAAATTCTCATTACTTGAAAAAGATATAGAAAAATGTAATGATACTTTTTATAGAGGTTGATTAAGGTAAATTTTAAATTATAAAGGTTTGAATACACCTACATGGAAATTTATTGAATAAACTCAGTCTAAAAACCTAATTTTAAGGTCAAGAAACTCTATTTTCACATTTTTTTTACATTTTCAAGTTTAGATAAAGGTATAAATTAGTATGATGAGTTGACTTAATATCAAATTAATGTGTAAAATAATTTCATAGAATAAATATTTATTTTTATTATCCATTTACTCTTAAAAAGACTTATATACTTATTCTTCATTAACCTCTCCATCAGGAAAGATACAATCTCTCTAGTGCATCGTCATTAATGATTTTGAATAACTATTGACCATCCTTTCTCCATATGTCTCTTTAGAATCTTATTAATAAAATTAATTGATGACCATTGTGTTCCCATTGATATCTATATTTCCTTCAGGTTGAATCTGCACATAGATCACTTTCTATGATTTTGACTAACCAAGCTTTGTTTCAATGTGTTCTGACATAAAGATCATACTATAAAAACACACACAACACTAAAAATAAAATATAAAATAAAAAAAAATTAATGATAGAGATTAATTATGATAAGGCTTAAGCCTATAACCATTTACATGCCCTAGTATAATGGTTATCTTTAGATCTTTTAAAATAATTATACCTTATTGTGGAACAACATGAATGATATAGGGTCCCTTCCATATAATGTGTAGCTTTCTTTAAAATGTTTTAAATCTATTGGCATAAAATATTATTGCTTCTTTTGGATAAAATTCCTTAGATCACAAGTTGCGATCATGCCATGTTTTTTAACTCAACTTGTTAAGCTTTTGTGTCCATTGCATTTGTTGCCTATTTTATTCCATTTTGAGTAAATCCATCAATCTATATTTCAATGAGTCTTGATCTCCCAACCTCATAATCATTACAATTCGTAGACTAGGAATAATGTATCCCATAAGCATAACTACCTCAAGACTATAAACCAATTGAAAAGGATTGAAGCTTTTAGCACATTTATAATTTGTCTAGAATGCCCAAAGAATCTCATGAATGTGATCCTACTAATCATCCTTTTGAACATTGCATATCTTTGTCAGGATTTTATCTAATACTTTGTTTGAAGCCTCAACTTACCCATTTATTTGCAAATGATAGGCCATTCTTTTGTGATGTGATATCATGAACTCTTTAGTAAGATTATTGATTTTGTTATTGAGGAAGTGAGTACTTATACCTTAATTAATTTAATCAGACATCGGAACCTTGTAATGATATTCTCATACAAAAACTTGGTGACAACTTTCACACTATAATTTGGTGTTGTAGTAGCTTCCACCCATTTTTTAAAATAGTATATTGTAGTAATGATATATCTCATATGATTATGTTTACTTGGAAGAGTTATGGGCCCTACAAAATCAATGCCCCATTATTCAATAGGTTATTTTGATAGCATTGGAATCAAGGGCATCTCATCTTGGTGATTCAATTTTCCCATTCTTTCGCAAACATCATAGTGTTTTTCCAACCTGTGAGCATCTTAAAAAATTGGACACCAAAGATCCCTCTGTAATATATTTTTCATAATGATTTCTCCTAGGAAATGGTCTTCTATGACTCCTTGATGTACTTCTTGAAGGAGCTACGATCACTCATGATCTAAGGCTACTCTATGTAGCACATCATCATTCTCGATCCTATATAATAATGCATTAGTGAGGCTATATAGAATTGCTTATGTAACCATTTTCCTCTTATCCCTTTCAACATAGTGCATAGGAAAATTTCCTTGTTCTAAGAAGTTTGAAATGTACTCCATATTGTTAGGTGTTAGGTTGTGGAGCTAAAAGATTCACTAATGCAAACATGGAGGAGGTTGTTGAGAGGTTGCTAAGTTGCAGAGCAACCAGCATCAGTCTGATCAATCGACATTGATCATATCCAATGCAGAGCAAACTGACATCAATCAAGTATTGGCCGACATCAGTCATCTCCAGCCAGACAAGGACCGACGTCGATCGCTTGTGCAGTTTTAGAACTGTCGATTGCACAAATAGTTTGTTAACAAACTGGTTGTTTGCATGTTGAAAGGCTAATTTTAGTCTTGAGCTGTGGATCTAATTATTGTAAGTATATGTCTAATTATTGTTTGCATGAGATCTATATAATAGACTCATGGGTTGTATTGTAATTTGTTCTAGTTTGAGTTGAGCTTGGCTAGCTACTTCTGAGAGTGAAGAGAGCAAGGGTAGCTCCTCCTAGTTCCACAAGGGTGCCGAGTGTGTATGATCAGGTAGATCTGCAGGTTGTTGCAAGATCAGGTAGAAGATCCACTGGGGTACTAGTTTGGAGAATCATAAGGACTTGGTGAGGCAAGGACAAGGGTTCTTCAGGGTGTAGAGAGATCTACATGGTAAGTAAGATCATTGATCTATAGGTGTGTGTGTGTGTGTGTGTGTGTGAGGTCAAAGGAGATCTGTGAGGTAGCAATATCAAAGGTGACAGCAACACAATAGGTAGCAAGATCAGGAGAGATCTACTTGGAGTACGTTGAGTACTTGGAGTGCGTGGAGTACTCAATTTTGGAGTGCATGGAGCACTTGTGTACTGGCAGTAGTGATACTAACTGGTGGTACTGGCAGTAGTGATACTGACTGGTTGGAGGTGAACAACAACTCTATGTGTGAGTTGCTTGTTGGGACCGTAAGAGAGAGAGTGAGCTCTTGAAGAGATTTACTATTTATGCCCTAGAGGTGTGGGAGCCCTAGAGGTGTGTAAGGAAGAAGACTGTGGCATCTTCTTTGTTGTATTTCCTTATAGAAGAGTGTTAATACAATTGGGTATTGTCTCTCATATTTTGTGTTATTTCTAAATTCTAGTTACTTGTGCACTCTGGTTGAATTCCGCGTTTAGTTGCTAGTACATGGTAATCAATTGAGCTTCCAGGTCCTAACATTGGGGACTGTAGAGGCTCTAAATAAATATGCATCTGGGGATTCATTATGTATTTATTCTTATTCTTCTACATTCTAAAGCCTGCTCAAATGATAAGGTCCCATATTTTCTCTTCTTGTCTTCACATTGATTCTAAATTGGAATTCTTGAAATATCATTAGCCACCTAGAGATCCTTCCACCTAGCATAGGCTTGTTAACCAGGTATCACAAAGCCTAGTGATCTATAAAAAAATTCAAATAGTGTGGCCAAAATATAATGCATAAATTTATATAAATCAAACATCATTTCTATATTTTCCCTCTCTATGGTCGTGTAATTTTATTTATAGCCAATAATTTCTTGCTTATGAAGTGTATAGGATGATTCAACCCACCATCCCCTTATTGTGATAAGATATCTCCTACTGTGATACTGAAAGCATCCACATATACATGGAATGATTTCTTTCAATCAGAAAAAACTATGATAAGAGTTGTTACTAACTTTTGTTTGATTTCAATAAATGTTATTTGACATTCATGTGTCCATTCAAACTTTATATCTTTGTGCAATAACTTTTCCAATGGCACATAGATGGATGTGTATTCTTAGTTGAACTTTTTATAATATCATGTGTGACTCAGAAAAGTTCATACCTCTATGGAACTAGTTGGAGGTGGCATCCCCATTGTTATTATAATTTTAGTCTAGTCAACCAAGATTCCATCATTGCATACAATATGACCTAGTAGAACACTAAAAGGTGTGGAAAACAAGCATTTCTTCATATTCAATGCAATGCGTAGGGATCGACAAGGTTCTAGCATTAGATACAATTTAGACAAATGATCTTTGAATAAAGAGAAGACATCCCAATTGTCCAAATAGACTTCCATAAAATTATAAATAAAATATTTAAATACAATTACCACATCCCTATAGAAAAAATTTGGAGCATTCTTAAGAATGCTATTATCTTATATGTGAACAAACCCCATTTCATTTTAAAAGTTTTTTTGTCCTAGTCTTCATTTTTGAAATTAATTTAATAGTATCCATTTATGCCATCCATGAATGAATATACCTCATGGCCTATGACTAATTGATGAACCTCATATGTGAAGGGTATGGGAAATGGATCTTTAAATTAAACAGCATTTAATACATGGTAATACCCACATACTTGAATTTCACTGGTCATCTTCGGTTGCACTAACATAGGACTAACCCAATCTATCTTTTCTACTAGATAGATGATGCCTATTTCTTGCATGCAATTCAACTCAACCTTCACTTTCATCTTCATGTTGGGATTCAATCTATATGGAAACTTTTTAATGGGTCTAACACACTCTTTCAATTGAATGTGCATCTCCTCTAATGATGGATCTACATCTTTAACTTCTACGAATTTAGTCAAAAAGACATCTTGATAATCTCTTAACAGCTGTAATGCTTTCAAAATCTCACTCTAAGCAAAATAGTCTCCCAAAGTCGTAAGTTTAGAAATGAACTCTATTCTAATATTTTCCTCAATATTATTCAATGGTTATTGATATACTTTGTTATATCCACTAGGTAATTATTCTCACAAAGTTCATTCTTCTTCTTGTTCTAGAATGTTTACATTGTGTAGTCTTTCTTTCTCTTCTTGTTCTGTGCATTGGACATTTATTGGCTCTGCTTCCCACTCTGGTTTGAAGAAGCCTTCTAAATCCATATCCCCATCATTATCACTAGATTTCATCAACTCGTATTTAATTTTATTACAAGGATTAAGAAGAGATTGCTCATGTTTACTATTTTTGTAGTTATGAATCACTAGATTCAAATCTCAGGTTACATCTTGCTATAATGATGAATCTATCACAGTTCTCAAATATTCTACCTAATCATAACATATAAAAGTTTTCAATTTTGGTAGCATATTTTTCACTATTGAATTTTTATCTTTGAAAACAAAAGTTTGCATAAAATCTTGTTGTACATGTGCCCAATGTTTAGTTTCCATACTACACTCTTGATACATATACCATACAGTTGGAAGTGGTGCTAAAGTGTGGCTAAAAATATTGACCCAGTATCTTAACTCAATACTTTGTGTAGACCATATATCTACATGTTTATGAATATATAGCTCAATACATTAGATTTATTAAAAGAATGGCCACTCCATTCTAACAATGAGCAGTAATTGAAATCATGCTCATAAAAATTTGCACACTTTATTCCATTATATCCCTTATTTTCTATGCACTACCCACCATATCACAGTAGTTCCCTTCAATGCATAACTGAGTGTGTTGACTCTTTGATCTATATCTGATACATGGTTATTCAACCTCAAGATAAACTGATTGAGATCCTTTATTACAAAATATTATGGCAACTGGTGTTATGTATAAAACACCATTCATAGAGGTTGTACCTCATGATCTCCTTTAACCCAATTCAAAATATGAGTGTCTAAATTAACGCTTATTGAATATGTTGTTTACCAAGGTAAGACACCTTCTGGATTAGGCTTTGTATAATCCATTATTTTTTCACTTGTGTCATATAAGAAACCTACTTTTGAATTTTTTGGATATCACACAAATAGAGAGGTGCATCCTTCAATTTTAAACTAAAGAGATGGAGACTTTATTAGCACTTACTTGTATACCAGAAGCTTTAATATTTTCAGTTGTATATGTTACTCAAGTTTTGGTTTAAATAACTAATATTTTTTAGCTCGTAGAGCATTTTCTTTGTATTTGTGCATCGTATACATAAGGTGACTCTAGTTCTTTTGGAATAACATAGAGTTTATGCTTTGATTTATTTAGTGGTATAACAACTATCTTATCCTCTTGGTGTGGCTCTAATTGATTACACATTATATTGATAGTCATTTGGCCATCAAAATTTTAGTCATTACCAATCAAGGCATGATAATGAGTTTCATTTATTTTCATTTCAATGACCTCAAAATATGCTTGGAGACTCAGCTCAATAACTTTAATCTCCACATTTTCCAATCAACCAATTGGCTCTACTCTCCCATAGTCTACAATACTGAGAGTAACAGGACTATAGATCAATGTTGGTCTACCAATAACCTCCCAAATATATCTAGGAATCATGTTAATAGTGTTTCCAAAATAAAATACTGCATTAGATATCTCATATCCTATGATTTTAATGTCCATACATGAGTCAACATCCTAAGGTTTCTTAGTTTTGACATACTAGACCACTTTATTGGTATGACTTTGTCCTCATTGTGCATGCCTCATAAGATTATGTAAAATATTGGTAATGTTATGTGAGATGTATTCATTATATAGAGTACTAATCAGTTTCAACAAATCTACCAAAGTAGTCACAACATCTTCCTATCTCATAATTTGCATAAATTTCCCATATATTTACACATCAATAACTGTGGCATCTCCTTCTAATGCACTCGATTATTGTATGTCTTGAAAGATCTATGTAGCATGATACATCAAGCTCTTTTCTTTAGTAAGATCAAGATATTTATCCTATTGCACTTTCTTGATTCCATAATCTTTCAATATTTCTAATGGAGGTAACCCTTGCTCTACATGTTATCTTGTGATTGCCTGCATGAATGCATTTTCCCTAGGTTGCACATTTATCATATTTACATTACACATAAGCTTGTCTTTCCTATAGTTTTATAATGTTGTATAATCTACAGTCTGATAATGTCTTTCAAATCCATAATCAGTGCAGTATGTCTATCTCTGAGGATTAGTGGCATAATTTCATGAAAAATGATTATACTCACCATAAAAATAACATTGAATGGGCTAGAGAGCTTATTGATTATCATTATTACAACTTATCTGATATCCACCCTACCCTCCTCTATATCCTCCTCTATTCTATTGAAATCCCAAACCTTATCATTGTTTCCCAACAAATCCTCCTTGTTATGTTTGTTATGCATCATATCCACCATACTACTACTGAGGTGATGTTGAAGCCCAATTTTATTGTTGATGTTGAGGACTCGCATTATTCCATGAAGATTGATATTGATATTGTGGAGATGAAAATGTCCATCTATCCAAACCCTATGGTTGATATTGATATGATGAATGCATCCACCCAAGACAACCTTGTGTTGCACTAGTCATTTACACCTCCAAGCTTGGAATTTCCTAATTTGCAGTAAGTAAATGTTGTGTTGCAAATGTAAATATATTTTTGGTAATATATTCTTTTAATTATTACATAGCTTGACAACGCTTCTCATCATGATTGGTCAATTTTAAAAAATTATAGTACAAACTCTAAGATTTTTCAATGTACTATTGTAATAGATGACACTTTGAGTTTGTGTGTCTTACTACTCTACATAATTCGCAAAACTTTGTTTTGAGTTTAGGACAATCAGTCATATGATGCCTTTCTCAACCACACTCTATACACCATAAGCCTAATTTAGGTTTTTCAAATTCATGCATCTGATCCATTTTCTTGAGAAAAACATCAATTTTCACCTCAACTTTGGAGCTAGTTACTAGAGTGTCTCCATAGTCCTCACTTTTTTCAGCTTGCAGGGCAACTACTTGAGCATCAGACTTAGTCAATAATTGAGATTTTACAATGGCAAATCTAATTCTAGATCACATCCTTTATACAAACCAAGAAACCTTGTCCTTGTCCTCCATGATAAAATCAATATTTTTCATCACATCTAAAAATATAATATCGTAGTCCCATATAGATTCTCTACTCTATTTTTGAACCTCCTTTAGATCTTGAATACTCTGACTCGAGAACTTCTTCATCTTAAATTTTTTAATTAACTATTTTTTAACTTGTTGAAAATTTAGAGCATTAACATCTATTTTAAAAATAAACGCCAAGACTCGACCTGTTAAGACTCCTATAAGCTCACATTGTTTATATCTTTGAAGGTTACTCCCTTAACCTATCATTTCATGTCAAAGATTAATAAATAATGTTTAGGGTCTATAGACCCATCATATTACATCAAAGCAATAAATAAGCTTTTATTCAATGCCATATTTAGCACACTTATAATTGTTAATACCAACATATGTACACTAGTAACTACTACTACAGATTTTATGCACTAGTAATTTCTACTATAGGCTTTTGTAGACTAGTTTTTATAAGTGTCTTAAAACTAGTCTTGAAATTGAATCCAATCTCTTTTAGCCTCTTCTTACCTATTGATTTATTAGTCTCTACACTACGTTTACCAAACTTAGCTATAAATGATTTAAACTAGCTTTTACTCATCCCTTCCTCTGCACTTTGTGGTCTTCTAACTAATAAAAAATTAGGCTCGAGGGATGCGTACTCAAGAAATGAATGATCTTTATCTTCAACTTCTTTTGTCTATGATCTTGAACCTATAATACTTGTATGATTGAGCATAATCTCCTCTAGAGAATATTATTTCCCTAATCCAAACAATATCTTTCCTCTTAATTACGATCTACTCATATCATTTAACTACTCTACTATTATCCTAATTTCCTCTTCCTCTTCACTCTATTTCATATCCTTGTTATCCTCATTTCTTTTTCTTTCCTTCTCAAGCCCTTCTCTTCCCTACTCTGCATACTCTCTACCTTCTCCACTTCCAACATCTTGTGTAGCATCTCTGTGGGCTCCCCTCTCTTTAGTATCCTCTACTTTATTTTTACTCATATTCATAGTTAAATATGGATTATTCAATTTATTTCATATTCTTTGTCATAGTTTTCTTTCCAATCTTAGAATTTTATTCTCACTCTAGCTCTTTTCATCTTCCATATTCTGGGTTCAAATTCAAGTTCCTCTACTCAACTCTGCATCATTCACTCCTACATCATACATATCCCTATAATGCCAAAAATGACTACTCCATGTTGGTAGCAATAAGCACCATTGCCTTTTCCACAACCAACATCTTAATCAGAGTAGGTATTCATTGAAAGAATTTTCTACAAATTCTTATGACAAATAGGTCTTGTGTAGCTTCAAAATATAAATAGCCTTATACAATAAATTTTATGATATAATTTTCAATGGTAGTCTTGGCCCAATAGTCTACTGCATGGGTCCAATCAGTATCTATATTTCATAGGCTTTATAGTTTTTCTTCTGACCAAGCTATGAATTCCATCCTTCTTACTTGAAAACAATGATACTCCAATCTAAATAACCATGCATCTAATAACCTAGGCAATTTACACCAGAAGATTTTATAAATTTTTCCACAGATATACTCTTGAATCATTTTTTTCACATTATTCTTGATTATTTTTGCTTCTTCTAAAAAAATTATGAATTATTTCATCTAGCCATCTTTATATATCTCTTTGTCTTGGTAGCCATCTCAACATGTTTCAACTAAAGGTTCCATGCTCACCACAACATTATTAGTAGATGTTCCTAAAAAAAATTTCAGAACATGCTAATACAGGGATAGCTTACACATGAAATGACAAAAGTAAATAGCAGATAATAATTTGAATTGAATCTATACATTAACAGACAAAGCAGAGAGTTTATGCAAAGAAAATCAGACTTATTAGAATCAGAACAGTTGGTATAAAATTATATGATTAACATATTTAAGCAAACATATTATTCACTATGTACATAACAATGATAAAAAACACATAGAAAAACAATTTCAAATGATATTAATCTCTATCACATCATAACCATATCTAAATATAATTGAGCACTATATATAAAGTTTTACAAAACATTGTCTCTTCATATTTCAGCCTTTTACTATGTCCAAAGGTTTGGGACAACATATGAAGCTATTTTGGCCTGTACGATCCGAATTTGTCTCTCTCCTTTTCAAATTTTACTATGAGCTTTCAAATTCTTCAGTATTCAAGCTTTTTCAGTAAAGGGATTAGCAAGTTCAATGGGTTCAAAGGCTTCTGCAAGTGAGTTCAATCAAAAGGGACTAGTTTCTCGCACTTGGACACTTTCGGGGCAGGTTCAACGCTTTGGTTCAACCGAAAAAGGGTCATCGGCAATCTTCTAATCAAATGAACCAATGAACTCTTGAGCCTTGAACCACTTTAGTTCAAAGTTCAATGGGTTCAAGGTTCAATATCGGTGGCAAGCTTCAAACGGGTCAAATGCTTCGTCTAAGTTCAAATGTCCCATGGCTTCAAACACTTATCAAAAAAATAAAGGCATGAATCATTGAACCAAAGATGGTTCAATCGGTCGGTTCAATTGGCAAGTTCAAGGGGCTACCCCATGGTCGAAGGAACAAATGCCCCTGCGGAGGGCCGTGAATCAAGTCAAGTGCCCTTGCAGAGGGCCGCGAGCCAAAACGAACAAAGTGAACTCCTTCAAAAAAATGAACAAGGCAAAAGGCAAAGTAGAGTCCTTCGAACAAATTGTCTGAAGGAATTCACATGGAAAAAGAGCCCGAAGAAAGCAAAGAAAAATCCCGACTGAAGAGAAAAAGCCCGCAGAAAAGTGCCCGATGGAAAAAGACAAAGTGCAGTGGAAGCTGCCACGTGTCCATTATAAATTAGAGCAGAAGCTTCCACGTGTCATCTTCTACAGGACCTGCAAAGGTTTCTAAAGCTTCTATAAGTTAAGCGAAATAAGTCACGTGTCTTGTTATGACTCAGCAGAATGTGACAAGTGTTTGCATCCGTGTTCCCCTTTTGGAGTTGCTCAGGCAAAACGTGTCATGGACCCCATTTTTCATAAGTTTCTAATGAGTTTCATAACAGTGGAACTTGCCACTTGTCAAATACGCAAAAAGGACCCCCCAAAGACTTAGGCAAGAAGGGCTATAAAGAGCAAAGAAGTGCTTAAGCAGTGAAGAGAGGAGTGAGACCAAAGGACCAGAAATATCTTCAAAAGAGTTATTTCTAGTAGGTGAAACAGTGGATCGAGTAGAATTCTGAGCACACCAAACCAAGGACGCAAGCCTATTTTTTTCTTCCATGAAGTAATGGCAAACTGGACAGCTGTGTAGACATCAGAGAAAGGACCAGACAGTCCATACCAAGGAAGAGACATGTTAGATGAAGGGACACGCCATAGTTATGGCAGCGCACTATTCTCAGCATGGTCTCTCCAGACAAAATTGGAGATGCATTGAAGACATTGACTGTAGCATGGGCCATCCCATGGAAAAAGGCGCCAATCCTTGATTAGTGGCTATAAGTTTGTTAATTCTCTCATTTTTAAGGGAGATCTTCCCCTTACCAAAAGCGAAACTCTGCCCAAATTGAAAGGCATTACTAAAACTTTGAGCTCAGATTGTAATTTCATATTATTTTATCTGAATGAGAAATCAAGTTACTTGCAAACTTTGTGCTGTTATAGCTTGTGCTATTTTAGGGAATTGTTCTTATGTATGTTTCCTAAGAGCATTCTTGTTTATTTGATCTAATAAGCATAACTAATGAAAGTAATCAGGAAGGTGTCCTGAAGTCAGTTGTGGAAGACTTTGTGCTATCTGCAATTGTCTTTAGTGTGTTTTTATTTTTTGTTTCTGTGTAAAGGACCTTGGGATGACTTTGTGCCTTGATTGTTCTTCGTATCTCACTCTTTGGGAAGTCAAGGTAGAGACTTTGTGCTACATCTTAGATTGTCGATTACTCTGTGTCCTCCAGTCACTTGTTACCAGAAAGAGTCATGTTGTTTGCAAGAACAAGCACTTCTGAAAGAAGAGAAGTGCCTTCTGTTGCTTCACCAAGATTTCTACTATTTGGAAAGAAATCTGGCTCTTGGCTGAAAGTTGCTTCTAAAAGAAGAAAAGTACCTTCCCTATCACCCAAGATTTCTTCCTTGTTTATCAGCATCATCTTTGAAAGAAGAGAGATGGATGGTTTATCCCACCCCCTGTGTCTTATTTTATATATATATATATATATATATATATATATATATATATAGCCTCCTGCATCTCCTGCATATCTATAGGGAACCTCCCCTTGATGAGAGGAGAGATTTGTCTCCTGCTGATGTAGTAAAGCTACAAACCTGGGCGACCAATCTTCCTATGTTGTGGCGATAGGAACTATTTTGGTCACCAGTTAGCTGGCCAACAAAATATTCACCCAATAGTTTTTGGCAACTCCGCTGGGGACACAGTAATTTTGTGTAATTTGGAACCTCAAGTTTCAGATTGAAACATCACCTGTGTCTTACCCATTATCATTATCACCTTATCCATTATAGAGTTTGGCGACTCCCATCAGGGTCTTACCCATTATCCATTTATAGCCTTACCATTTTCATCCATCTCCATTTTCATCAATCTCCATTATTTATCTGGTCTGTAAAACCAGAGCTGCTGGGAAAGAAAGCACAGTTTGAAGCCTCAAGCTTTAAGCTGAAGCAAGGCCAGTTTCTTTTCCATTTTTGTCCTATAATCTAGCAACTCCACTTAGATGTGTTATCCCTATTTTTCATAATCCAATCATGGCAGTTCGAGGCCCCAGGGGTAACTCATTTGGCCCATTGAATCTAACTCCACCCCTGCATGAGCTACCACTCAGTTTAAGGAAGAATTTCCCCAAATTCTTTGGTGATGGAAGAGTCCACCCTGATGAACACATTGCAACCTTCACCATAGCCTGTGGTGTGATAGGGGTGGAATTTGAAGACGTGGCAGTCAGGCTTTTCATGGAGACACTACAAGGTGTCACTACAGATAGGTTAAAAAAACCATCTGCAGACTAGATCAGTGACTGGCTGGGACACTATCAAAGCTAAATTTGAAGCCAGGTTCAGGCCAACAGAGGATGCACATGCCTTGCTATCCCAGCTCACACAAATGAAGAAGGAGCCCCATGAGCCTATGAGGGACTTCATTGCCAGGTTTAACAAGCTGAGGCACAGGATTCCCGCAGTTGCTCAGCCCACACCTGAGAACCTCAAATGCTTCTTCATAAACTCACAGTTGCCTGAAGTGAGTTTTCTGCTAAGACGTGCTGGCCGCATAGATCTTGAAGTTACTCAAGATTTAGACACTGAGTTAGAAGATGACCTTATCTTAGTTGAAAAGATAAGAAAGGATTCGAACAGAGGCACATCTTCATCATCTTCTGATAACTCACCTGTAGCCACCACTGATCCAATGGTGCAGAAGCTAGCAAATGAAGTGCTAGCCCTCAAAAGACAAATGGCACAAAGGATGTCATCTGCTCCTTCATACAGAGATGTACCAAGGAGGACATTCCCTAATCAGGCACACTAAGACAATGCTACCAAAAATCAAGGGTAGCCAAATCATCTTCCTCCCCCATAGAGGAACCTTGCCATTGAAGCACCTCCAACGAACTCAGCAGTTGGATATTTGGAAACAGAGCATGATTTCTCTTTCCAACTTGAGTTTGATCAAGAAAATGATGTTAATCTCTTCACTAAGGATCAAAAAGAGTCAGTTGGCAACTCTGTCATTAGTTTCTTGGATTACCAAGATGAACCCAGAAGTAAAGGTGAAGCATCCGAGGGATCATATGATGTGGTCACCTAGTCCAAGAATCAGTCAGCTAATAAGAAAGTAGAGGAGCAACCTCATCTAGCCATTTCAATTGCTAAGTGTGGGATCACTCTGCCTATCCAGCCAAAGGACCCAGTGATTGCTGAGAAAGTAAGTATCCCAAACATTTCTGCACCTTCTACTTCAAATTCACAGGCTAGTCCTCCCACCCCTCCCATAAACCAAAAGGAAGAACTCTCATCCCTTGTGCCTAGTCCAATCTAGCCATTTGACATAATTGATCATGTCAAATGTGTCGAGACCCAAACGGTGGCCCCTGCAGCCCAAATTTTGTTTGAGTCTTCAGCCAGGGATGAAATAGAAGAAGAATTAGTGGAGTGCAACATAAGTGCAAAAGAACCCTCCCCTCCAAATGAAGAAGAATCTAAGATATCTGAGGGGGACAATCAAGACATGTGTTGGACTAAGCTATCAGAATAGCAAATTATGGTACTAGACCATGTTGTTGCCCATCAAAATCAAGAAAAGGAACTCTTTGCCAGGAGAGCAAAGATTCATGGTTTTCAGACCAAAAGTTAAGTCTTGTTATGGGGCAAGAGAAGAAAACCAAGGGAAAGGCACAAAAAATGTGATTCCTGGTGGAGAGTTCCATTCGCCCGTCACCGATTCTGGGGACAAAATTGATTCCTACTGGTTTATCAGGATGGGATGCCATTATCATTGTCTCACAATGGGCGGCATTTGAAGTGCTTCAAATCTTGAGGCATCAGATAAGTTCATTTCTACATATGTATATTTGTATAGTCTTTAGTTCTATTTTGTGCTTTTCATTTTCATTTCTGTCACCTTTCTTTTTGGGTAGCATGACTCCGTAGCCCAATGGCACACTTCAAGGCACTGGAGATTCTAGATTCTACTCCCTTCAACTATTTTTACAATAGAAGGAAGTTCCCCAACTGGAGCCAGTTGTTAGTCCCCAAAAATGTCACTCAATTTTGGGACAACATATGAAGCTATTTTGGCCCTGTACAATCTGAATTTGTCTCTCTCCTTTTCAAATTTTACTCTGAGCTTTCAAATTCTTCAGTATTCAAGCTTTTTCAGTAAAGGGATTAGTAGGTTCAATAGGTTCAAAGTCTTCTGTAGGTGAGTTCAATCAAAAGGGACTAGTTTCTCGCACTTGGACACTTTTGAGGCAGGTTCGACGCTTTGGTTCAACCGAAAAAGGGTCATCGGCAATCTTCTAATCAAATGAACCAATGAACCGTTGAGCCTTGAACCACTTTGGTTTAAAGTTTAATGGGTTCAAGGTTTAATATCTGTGGCAAGCTTCAAATGGGTCAAATGTTTCATCTAAGTTCAAATGTCCCATGACTTCAAACACTTATCGAAAAAACAAAGGCATGAACCGTTGAACCAAAGATGGTTCAATCGGTCGGTTCAATCGGCAAGTTCAAGGGGCTGTCCCATGGTCGAAGGAACAAATGCCCCTATGGAGGGCCGTGAATCAAGTCAAGTGCCCTTGCAGAGGGCCACGAGCCAAAATGAACAAAGTGAACTCCTTCAAAAAAATGAACAAGGCAAAAGGCAAAGTAGAGTCCTTCAGACAAATTGTCTGAAGGAATTCACCTAGGAAGAGAGCCTGAAGAAAGCAAAGGAAAATCTCGACTGAAGAGAAAAATCTTGTGGAAAAGTGCCTGATGGAAAAAGACAAAGTGCAGTGAAAGTTGCCACGTGTCCATTATAAAGCAGAGCAGAAGCCGCCATGTGTCATCTTCTACAGGACCCGCAAAGGTTTTTAAAGCTTCTATAAGTTAAGCAGAATACATCACATGTCTTGTTATGACTCAGCGGAACGTGACAAGTGTTTGCATCCGTGTTCCCCTTTTGGAGTTGCTCGGGCAAAACATGTCGTGGACCCCATTTTTCATAAGTTTCTAATGAGTTTCATAATAGCCAAACTTGCCACTTGTCAAAGACATAGAAAGGACCCCCCAAAGACTTAGGCAAGAAGGGATATAAAGAGTAAAGAAGCGTTTAAGCAGTGAAGAGAGGAGCGAGACCAAAGGACCAAAAATATCTTCAAAAGAGTTATTCTTAGTAGGTGAAATAGTGGATCGAGTAGACTTTTGAGCACACCAAATCAAGGACGCAAGCCTATTTTTTTTCTTCCATGAAGTAATGGCAAATTGGACAGCTGCGTAGACATCAGAGAAAGGACTAGATAGTCCATACCAAGAAAGAGACATGTTAGATGAAGGGACATGCCATAGTTATGGTAGTGCATTGTTCTCAGCATGGTCTCTCCAAACAAAACTGGAGACGCATTGAAGACATCGACTGTAGCATGGGCCGTCCCATGGAAAAAGGTGCCAATCCTTGCGTAGTGGCTATAAGTTTGTTATTTCTCTCATTTGTAAAGGAGACTTTTCACTTTACAAGAGCGAAACTCTGCCCATTTTGAAAGAGAAAGACTGAGACTTTGAGCTCAGGTTGTAATTTCATTTCCATTGTTATCTGAATGAGAAAGTAGGTTTTTCACAGACTTTGGTCGTTCTAAATTGTGTCATCCGAAGGTGTCCTTATTCATTTAATTTGGTACGCAAAATTAGTGAAGGTAATAGGGAAGAGTCCTGAAACCAACTGTGGGAAGACTTTGTGCTTTCACGATTGATTTCAATCTATGTTTTCTTTCCTTTTTGTGTAGAGGATTCTAGGGGGACTTTATGCCCCCATTATCCTTTGTGATATACTCTTTGAGCAGTTGAGGTGGAGACTTTGCGCTCTGTTTCATCATGTTGTTACTAAGCCCTTTTGATCACTGGTTATTTCACTATCTGAAAGAAATGCCTGTTGTTTCCTGTAAAGACACTTCTGAAAGAAGAGAAGTGCCTTCAGTGTTTATAGCCAAGATTTTCTCCTTTGTCTGTGTGCATCATCTCTAAAAGAAGAGAGATGGATGGTTTGTCCCACCCTCATGTGTTATTTTTTGCCTATTTATATTGTATATAGCTCCACATATTTAATAGGGAACCTCCCCTTGATGAGATGAAAGATTTGTCTCCTTGTGATGCAGTAAAGCTGCACACCAGGATGACCCATCTCCCTATGTTGTGGTGATAGGAACTATTTTGGTCACCAGTTAGCTGGCCAACAAAATATTCACCCAACAAATTATATTCTATGATTTTGGTAGCTTTGTTCTACTCCCAATAAATTTTAGATATTCAGATATCTTGGAGTGATTTGACATAGTATCATAGCTCTGATTTGACGGTCATTTTTTCATTTTTGAATTACTTATTGAGATCTTTCATTGCAGGCATTGTTGATTTTTTTCATTCTCAATCATTTTTTAGGTTTGGTGGGATTTTATTAACATCCATACAAATTCATACAAATATATCTTAGAATAAATTTTTTTTGGGGGGTTTTCATGGGTTTTTTGAGTTCTCAAATGGGTCTTTACTAGTTTTTGGAGTTTTCATATAGTTTTCTACATATTCAGTGTTTTATATACAAATTTTATGTCTTCATATAGTCTTCAGCAAATTTTAGGAGTTTGGCAGACATTTCCACCCTCTTAGACAATTTCTAGACACTTAAGCAAATTTATGTCCCTTTGGCAAAATTTTGGGGGTGGCCAGACATTTTAAGGGGAGCATATTTTACCCTATCCAGACATGCATCAAAACTTGATGCTTTCCTAGACAGGGATCAAGCTCCACCCCTTCCCCATACAACCTCTTCCTTTGTCAGGTTGTAAGCCCTCTACAGAATTCCAAGGTTTGGTGGAAATTTATGTGTTCTTGTGCACATTGTGAAACCCAACCCCTGCTCAAGTAGGGTTCAGATCCCAATAATGTGCCAAGTATTCCCTCAAATCTTGCCACTTCTCCAAACACCATCATAATTTGATCCTACTACAAACACGCTTGTATCTTTCCACTATTGTGCACATGTTCAAAACTTGGATCTCTTGCAAACAAGCCCCTTAGGCCCCTGCCACCCTCCAAGCAAACTCCTAGCAAAAATTCCTTTGATAGACATTTTAGGTTATCCAAACACACATTGGACTATGGAACATGTTTGATTACCCAACAAAACCTGACAGGTCTTGAAGCAACCCTCACCTATGTGTAGAGGCACTCACAAAAGGTCTTAGCCCCTTGGTCATGTGGTATGGTCACATGGAGGGGACTTAAATCTTGATTCCTACTAGTGGGTGATTAACTTTAGCACCTAAACAAATCTTCAATCAACCCAAACATTTTCAATTTCTTGTTGGGTGTCTCCAATCAACCCAGATATTTTTCAAATTTGAGTGGAGATTTTTTATCTAAACTAAAATCTTAAAATGGCTATAAATTTTGATCAGTAACTCCTTTTTGAGTGTTATCTCATTCAAAATTACTTAGTTTTTCTTTCTCTATGCACTAATAGTCATATTAGGTACACTACATCTCCCTTAAACCCAAATATTTTACTCTTATGGATACATTATCCACTAAACCCGATGTTTATATAAGTGTGATTGTATTTATAACTTTAAGGGGGGTCACTCTAATAGTTATAAGGGGGTACTATGTGGTGATGTGTTTTTATTGCTCTTCGTCAGTCTCATTTTCCTCATTGTGTTGATTCCTACACTTACTACTCATTCAGACGCATTATCGGTTGTGTCTGATGTCCTCTTCATGAGTGTGTATTGCTCTTGTAACTAGGGGGTCATTGTAGTTTGTATTATGCATTTGTGCACTTATTTTGTGTTTTATCTTAGTTATGTCAGTTTCACCTAAGAGATGCATGTGGGGGAAAGTTGATTTTACACCAGTTGTTCTTCTTAGAAAGACCAACTATGCTTCTTGGCATGCTTATATGGAACACTTGTTCACAAAAAAAGGAAAGAATTATATTTCATTCCTATATGGATAGACTCCTACTCCCACTGATTTGACAAGTACATTAAGTGGAATAACACTTGTGATAAGGTTCGTGGTACCCTGCTACTATATGTTTCATTAGATCTACATCACCATGTGTAGCTCACCATGTATCCCAACACTATTTGGAGCATGCTTCAGTCTATTTTTGGAGATCTTGATGAGTTTAATATCACTCCTATTCCTATCATCTCTTCAGAGACTATTATACTCTCTCCTCTTATTCCTATTTTCTATGATGACACATCCATGGTGGACAGTGATCTTCCTTTTATCGAGCCACCACTATAGGATGAGATTTTGCTAGACCTTGGCTATCGCATTCTACTTTTATCTATGTGCATGATGTTGTTCTTCTAGATCCATCATAGATTGGTACTTTGAAGGACTCTATTATTTCTAATGAAAGTATACCTTTTGAGAGCATCAATGACTCATCTTCTTGTGGATATTTAGTCTATGGATCTACATGTTTTATTTGCGGTCTTTTATTCAGCTTTGAGGGTTGTTGAGCCATGCTCTCCACTTCACATGGACATTATTTCAACAAATGCTCCATGTCATTCTTCTTCATCAGACTCACCTATACTTGATAACACTTCTGAGCCTAAGCACATCTCTGAGATTGATGACTCTTATTCTAGTATAGATGATTATAGCAGTGATGGGGACACACCTCCATCAGGTGCTTGTCGCCTTTTAGATATTGAAGAGTTAGTTATTGATCCATGTACCTTTTATCCACTTCGAACATTAAAGGAAACATGTATAGTGATCTAGGACACATCAGACATCTGACAGTCTATTCCATAAGTACCAAGCATTCTACAATCCATTTTAGCCTCTAGTTCCATTGCACCATCA
Source organism: Torreya grandis (assembly GCA_037957365.1). Classification (NCBI taxonomy): domain Eukaryota; kingdom Viridiplantae; phylum Streptophyta; class Pinopsida; order Cupressales; family Taxaceae; genus Torreya; species Torreya grandis. Next base: position 8,937,828 of record JARHVA010000029.1, read on the forward strand.
TCGCATAGATAAGGTAGCCCTCTTACTATGCATGAGGAGTAAGGTTCCTTGTATAGGAATCACACTTTTGTTGCAGATCCATAGATAATTGTTAGACACATTCATTATTATAGGGTGATTTACTCTTCATCACACCTACTTCTAATAGGGTCACTTCAGTGGCATTACATTTAGTGCTTGTGCACGATCTTTCCAAACCTATGCCACACTTTTGTTTTAGACCCTGCTCAGATTTATTCATATTGTTACCTTCATCTTCTATTTTTAAATTGGCAGACTTTAAGTATGCCATTTGTATTATTCCTTTGGCAAAGGGAAGAAACATTGTTCGATATGGATGGAGCTTCTTCAATATTCAGGCAAATGATCTCATCAGCAACATTCATCATTCTAGAATCTCTACTGTAGGTAGCTTCATCATCTTCTATGAATACTTCTTGCTCTTCTCTCTCTATTTTTTATTTTTCTCACTTGTGGACACATTTTTAGTTGTGTCTGATGTCTATAAAGCATGCACTATTTATCACTTTTCTCTCTTGTTGAAGAGGAGTTTTTTCCTACGGGTTTTTTCTTTTTCTCTGCCTTGTGGAATTTGTATTGTGCTTGGGTACCTCATCAGGCTTCATTGTTGGGACCCAATTCCTCTACCCACCTAAGTTATGCTTCAGGGAGGTGTTAGTGTAGGTTTTTTTCTACTTTCAATTCTACCTACAAGGTTGTTAGTCAACTTGCTTAGGATTGTTAAGTTCATTAGAGGAAATACATTTAATGTGGTTTCTACTAGTGAGTTGAGTTGTTACCTTTTTAGTGACCTAATATCTCACTATATAATGTACCTTATTTATAATTTTTGGCTAATGGACTAATATGAAATTCACTTTTGATTTGCATTGCTCTCACCTACTCCTAGGGTTTTCATGCAATCTTAGATGTTCAGAGATCTTAGAGTGATCTGACATTTATTGTCTCTTCCATGGAAGGGGACAAGGTAGTTGGTCCTAACAACTTTCTTGTTGCTTTATTTCAGTCGTATTGGAGAATAGTCAAGGGGGATGTCACTATTGTTGAGAAATTCTTCTCTTCTGAAAAAACTATGAGGGAGTTGAATAATAATTTCATAGCGTTGATTTTTAAAAAACTTGGCACGAAGGATTTTAAAATTTTGAGGCCAATCAGCCTTTGTAATACCATTTATAAAATTTTCACTAAAGAACTTGCTTTCCATATTTAGCGTCTTCTCCAGTCTATTATTTCAAATCAATAGGGAGAATTTGTAATTGGAAGGTAAATCTAGGATGGTATTATCTTGGTTCATGGAATGCTTCAGTCTATGATAAAGGGTAAAAAGAAGGTATGGTCCTTAAGCTTGATATGAATAAAGCTTATGATAGAGTTTTTTGGACTTTCTTGAATATGATTTTAGAAAAGTTTGGGGTTCATTGTAGATCAAGAAGTTGATTTTGACTTGTATCTTTGTTGCTATGTTTTTTATTTTAATTAATAGTACTTCGGAAGGTTTCTTCCTTAGTGAATGTGGTTTGAGGTAAAGAGACCTATTATTTCCCTTCATATTCATTATTATTGCTAAAGCTCTTAGTAGAACCCTATATATTGTCATTACAAGGGGGAAGATAAAGGAATCAAACCTGCTTGCAATATAGATCCTATATCCCCTCAATAATTTATGGAGACACCATAATCTTAGTTGAGGCATCGATGAAGGAAGCTAAAATATTGAAAAAAAAATTTCAAGATTATGAGGAAGCTTCGAGCCAAAAAAATAAATGTTGATAAGAGCTCTTTGTTATTTATTTATACCTCTTTCATTTGTCAACACAAGATTGCTAGGATTTTAAGATGTTCAATAAAGGAGCTCCCTATTACATATCTTGGTATGTTGCTTTTCCATGACAATATGCCTATGGATGCATGGAACTTTTTACTAGATCGGTTTCAGCGTAAACTCGTTGGCTGAAAGGGTAGCCTTATTTCTCATGCTGGTAAATTGTAGCTGATGAAAATTACTTTATATAATCCTTCAATATATTTGATGTCTTTGTTCAAAGCTCTTAAAATTATAACCGATAAGATGGAAAAATTCAAAAGAGATTCTTGTGGTCTAGTACTGAGGAGAAGAATAGGTTCTCTTTGGTGTCTTGGGAAAAAGTTTGTCACCCAAACAGTCATGGAGGATTGGGCATTCAAAAAATTAAACATATGAATCTAGCATTGGTGGCTAAGATTAGATGGAGATTCCTCAAAGAAAGAAACTTGTGGATGAAAGTTCTAAAGGCAAAATATTTGGATTTGTGGGAGGGTGTGAAATGGTTGCAAGATGAGACTGTTTCACAGGAATCCTGCGTTTAGAACTAGTTGATTACAAGTAGAAATATGATTTGGCAAGGCTCTAAATGGAAGATAGGATTAGGGGAAAAAGTGTTGTTTTGGGAAGAACCGTGGTTGGTCAATCATCCTCTTCAAAGTGTGGATCCTTGGAATAGGATTAGTGATAGATTGAAAAGGAAATATGGGGTTAGATTTGTGGATTACATTAGTTTCAAGGACTGGGGTAGAGAGTGGAAAGTGTTGTCTTTAGAAGCTACGGATCCTAAGGACCACAAGATTATCTCTAATCTTAATCTTTTGTTAAGGGGTTATTTTGTTAGCAAGTCCTATAGAGGATGAATTGATTTGGGAGGATTATATGGATGGTAATTTCAATGTCAAATTTAGTTATAAGGTGGCCCTTTGAGCTTCTCTTGATGGGTTCCCTTGGGTGAAGTTATGGAATAAGAATCATATTCCCAAAGTTAACATATTTTTATGGTTGGCTATTCAAGATAAAATCCTTATTAGTGAAAATATTATGAAGAGAGTGTTGCCAATTCCTAATCATTGTGTTTTGTGTGAGGCTAGTGTTGAATCTACGGTGCATCTGATGCTGGAATGCCCTTTTTCCTTTTTGGTTCTTGGTTTTTTCTTATTTGGATTTGAAATTGATTAGGCTCAATTGTCATCTTTCTTTGATATGTGGAGTCACGGGAAGACCCCTTTTAAAAGTGACAGCCTAAAGAATTTATGGTATTTGGCTTTACCCCATATTTTTAGGGGTTTGTGGAAAGAAAGAAACCAAAGGAATTTTAAAGGTATGAAGAGTAGTGCTAAATATGTTGCATTGAAAGTGACTAATTTTCTAAAAGAGAACTTTGCAGCAATAAAGTCCAAAGATAGTAATAAACTTAAGGAGAATGAATTAAGTATTGTTGCAAATTGAAACTCATCCAATGATGGAAGGAATGATATTGACTACAATCAAAACTTAAGAAGTTTGACTAAATGGACTCTTCCCTCACTGAGATGGGTTAAACTCGACTTTGATGGGGCTTCTAAAGGAAATCTCAAAAAAATTAGGGGAGGGTTGTTATCAGAGACAGTGTGGAGGTTGTGATTGCAGCACATGCGAGGAATATTGGGATTCAATCTAGTCATGTTACTGAAGCGACAGTAGTCCTATGGGTGTCGAGATTGTTATGGATGTTCGCTCTACCCATCTCATTATAGAGGGTGTCTCCTTAAATATAATTAAATGTTTCAATAAGAAACAAGTTCCTAGTTGGAATATAAGTTACATTATGCAGGAAACTCTTGATATTATTCAGTCTTTCCAGTAGACTTTAATCAAGTATACATATAGAGGGGGAAATAAGATTTTTGTTTGGTTCGCCATTAAGGAGTCAGTGGTCAAGATTTTTCCAAGTGCAGTAATGCCAATGAACTTCTACGGGAGGTGGTGCAACTCATTGCAAAGGAGGTTTGATATGCCTAGACCTTGGTTTAAATTCTCATTTGATCTTATAGCTAATGGCAGAATTTTTAGTTTCTTCATTCGAAATTACATGGCTTGGTATTATTGTGTTTGTCAAATGGTGTTCGATATTGTGGGCCTTGAGTTTATAAATTCCAATATCATTAGAGATAACAATCATAATTTTATAATGTCGATGTCTATCAATTGTAATCATGCCATGAATTCAATCATTAGCAATAATGATCAAGTTGTGAACTCATATTTTGCCTTGTGCTAAGCTTTCACCTAATTGTGCTAAACTTTGGCCTAATCCCAAGGACATCAAGCTCATTAAGGAGGTAATCATTACATTTAAAGGGGGAAAAGAAGTGATCTTTGGCCCGTATCTCCAATGCAAAATTACTTTGTTAAGCAACAAGATTGAAGGTTTTTTCAATTTCATTTCGAACAAAATTGTTGTGATGGGGGGAGATTTACACAGAGTCGAGCCCACTAGCGTGGGCACAATTAAGGAGAAAGAAGTTTGGCCCATTTTGGAAGATGGTGGTCTATTCAATTATATGGAAAACATTAAGGATAATGATATGCACATCTTGATTAAGTTTGTCAGAGGAGGGAAAGGACAAATTGTTTCGATGAGAGATGTGACTATTTTGGTCACAAGGAGCTCATTTCTCAAGTCACTTGAATGAGTATGCACGACAAAAAATTATTCAAGAGCAAGCATGACAAAAAAGAGATGGAGCAATGTCTTTAACCTAGGGAGTAAAATATTGATTTTCAAGGGGGTTATCTTAGAGAATCTCTACCCAGTCCATATCATGAAGTCGCCAAACTAAATTATGAAGTACATTACTATGGAAGGAAGGTACCAAAGCATCTTCTCCTATCACTTTGCTCCTATGAATCACTTTCATCATAATATTCATGTTAGTTTGAACTTCTAATTGCTCCTTTCATTGGAAAAATTAGTCATTGATGTACAATCAGTCAAAACCCCTGTGTCTCCATCAAGCTTTGATTTTTCTGTTGTATAATCATGCAAAAGCCATTGGATTGGACCTTCATCTACCATCAAGTTGGTTGACCCTGGGAAGAAGCATAAAGTGATCCTAAAATGAAAAGGGAAGGGGAAGCTTTCAAGAACTATCTATTAAAATTCTTGCAGAGACTCCCATATCAACTCCCACCAAGAAACGCCATTTATATTTGGGCTCCAACTCAAAGGCAGAAGAAATTGACAAACAATCGGAGGCAAATTCGGCGGACCTTGACTTATCGAGTGGTTCTCATAGTGTGGACAGACAAGATGTGGATTCCATGAAGTATAAATCTCCAATGTTGGCAAAAGACGATTTGGGTGAAGTGGTTAAAGTTGAGTTGAAGGTGAAAAAGAGAATTGGGGAACTGAATGAGGATGAGCTCCAGGTAAAAATTAGAGCTTTGACTACTGATATGGATCTCCATAAGAACATCCTCAATTGAATTATGAAAGACAAAAATAGCATAAAGGAATCTATCAACTTGATTAAAAATCTCTCGAAGGGAAGCACGAGTTTTTTGTGAAGCAACAGGACCTTGGTGAAGGGGACAATGTTTGTCAAAATATGTTGAGGTTGGAAGAGAGGGTTTTGTCTCTAGAGAAGGAGGAGGTGCACATGCAAGATAATATCAAATAGCTCATCCAAATGAGTAAATTGACAATCAAGAATTGTATCTCCAATATCAATGTTCTAAAGGAGGTTATCAAAGTTGGCAAGGAGAAACAAAGCAATGTTAGGGCCAATAAGAGGGCTAAAAGATTTGAAAAAGGGAAGATTTTGGAACTAGAAGCCACTGCTATGGGTGACCTTGAAAAAGTTCTCAATTAATCTAACTGAAGAATGGAACATTGCATGCAGGAACTTAATATGTAATTTTTGTTTTCTTGTTTTGGCCTTTTGATTTTTTTGTGTTCACATTGTTGATTCGCTATTGATCAATGAGTTTGTTTTTTGGGCTTTTTCTTACTTTTTGGTGCATTCTTTTTGGCCCTGTTTTTGCTAGTTGTGAGTGGGGTAGGGCCCATCCAAAACCCATCTTTTACCTTTATCAAAAAAACTACTACAAATGTATCTTGACACACTAGTTCTCGACAACTAAGTGTCCACTCCATAACATTATGGATCTACTCCTTTAGCTAAAAACTAAAAACAAAAAATCTTAGAATTTTGTTGACAAGGGCTTCCACATCCATAAATGGAACCATTAAGGTCAAAGAGAGCCTTTAGTGGAGAATAATTTATCTTGATAACTTTATGAAATTAGAGGGAAACTATAAAGTTAAAAACTATACGTGTTTGTCATGGAACCATGTAGAATTTCTCTCATTTATCTTGAGTTATGATGCGCTGCTATTTTATCTAGTTTTTTAGTCTCTAATATACAACTTATTTTATTTAACAAAATAATTGTATGCTTAACAAAAGAAAGAACTTTGCAATTGAAACATAAAGCATGACAATAAGATGTATATGTAGGGTCAAATTTAAAGACCTTGGAACTAATATGAAACCCTAGACGAACCCCGCACCCCAATGATGTCTGGTATAAATAATTGTTGGCCGTGTCATATTTCATGGTTATTGCATTATTACAATCAACTAGTTTTGTTGCAAATCTGCATAAATTTGAATCTGAGCCAACACTTACTACCACACCACAACTCAAAAGAATTTTGCCGCATGCATGTGTGACAAGATAGTTGCATGTGCTTATAATCAGTTATGGTATGTATCATTTTTGTTAGGACACATCCCACACTCTTAGCACAATGTTAAAACGATAAGAATCAAGAACTTTTCGCAACCTACCTATTATGCTCACAAAAAGTTCTCCATATCAAGCAATATTCAAATGCAAACAAAATCGATCACATCGTTTTCAAAACTTTTGATACTCGTTTGTTTTCAATTCTATATATATATACAATAGTTGCACTTTTACCAATATCAAATTAAGCCAGACCCAAGTGAGATTTCCTAGTCCAACCCTTGGGATGCCTTAAATAGGCTCATTTCTTAGACTTTCAAATTTGGTGTAGTAAGCCCGCAGTTCGAAGGCAATTGATTTTTGGCTGCTCATGCAAGCAAGGCCCAAGATCATCCCTTATGATGCCTGAATTAGTCTCATTTCATAGACTTTCAAATTTCCGTACAGCATTGAAACCCGTTTCAATAAAAACAAACGTCAACTTATCCATAAGAAGGTTTTGGATGCATTTACCCGTGACTATCAAACCTCAATAGTGGCATCTACTCCTTACAACCAACTATTCCTACAGTTTTTGAAAAAACAGCTATTCCTACAGTTTTTGAAAAAACAGGACCTTTGGTTGAAATTTTGACAGTAATTAATAATAAGAACTGCTATAGCCTTCAGCTGAAATTTAGATTAAAAAGTGAATTACAGTATTGTTCATAATGCAGCATATTAATTCTGAATCCAATTATATCTAATTGACCCTAGATTGAGAAAATCAAACTGGACATCCAGCTTCAAAGTCAAATATAGTGGCAACATAATGAAATAGATCAAGAATAAACCTTGATTCTTGTAGATCTCTGGGCTTGTGTTTTTAAATATATGGTATCAATTGGAATGTAAGTTTTGCCCCCTCATAATTTCTTGAACTTCATCTAAATTACGACGCATTTGCTGATAATCTCAAGTAGCTGTGTCATTAATCTCTAATTTCCAGAATCCTGATATTATAGGCATCCACATGTATTTGGCAATTGCAATCAAGCACTCAGTTGTATTTATCAAACAAATCTTCTTGTAACGAACAAGACAAAAAGCATGGCTATTAAACCGAGTTAGAGACTCCTAACAAATTTACAAAAATCACAAGAACAAATGGAAAAGCTCAAAAGCATAGTGCAAGAGGGCATTCAAAAACAGATTTGAGGTTTATCACTTCAAGCTTATTTCATTTTTTCTGCCTTCTTGGACAGCTAGTTAAACCTAGATACCCTTGACTTCTGGGCTCTTCTCAGCATTAACGATGGCACCGAACCAGGCGTCAAAATGGTTCTTTGAAGCAAAAATTTCTTGTTCTAAATATCAAGGAGTTTATATTTAAATCTCTCTTGTAAATTCATTTTTGACTGTCATAAGATTACAAACACCTCCAATTAATGAGATCAGAATAAGTTACCAAAAGAGAATAAGCATGAAATTGTTAATGAAGGAAAACAAGAGGAATTACTGAAACCATTTAACATTCTTGGCAAATGGAGTCAAAACAAACGCTGGGACAACACCCTCAAGAATGCCCACCCGTGCCTTGCAACAACGCATGACCTTGTCCTTTCAGCATACAAAAAACCTAAAAGGAAATAAGCATAAAGACAACAGAAATGTTGCAAATGTGAGGCTGTATACCTGCCATAAAGATCAAATAGAAAAATCGCTTAATTGTGGATAATCATGTACCAATTATTTGAAATTGCTTGACCACATGTAACTCATTCAAGTCCTGTATATACTATAACAACCACCCAATCTTCTCAGTCTACAACCAAAAAGGCATTTTGCAGGGCCTTGAATGGTCATCTTTTAAAACCATGAGATAGGTTGCCCGAGTCACCTTTGAGTGAAAGACAGCAAAATGGGCAGCTTTATGTTTCCTCTGTACAAAAATATTACCCTTAAATTGTCACATCACGGGCTTTGAAGTAAAGCCTGCATTAATTGATGTATAGATCAGTGTCTATCAAGTCAAGAAGACAGCCCGGAAAGTTTTTCTAGCAGTACTCTAGGACATTGCTAAATTACCATCCCTCAATACAAAAAAGAAATAAAAAGAAACAACCTAATCCCCAGTATACATGAACTTGAAAAAGAATTGCATGCGAATATAGTAGAGGAAACACTGCTGAGTATGAACGTAGTTTCCTCTCAGCATCAATAGTGGACTCGTATAATTTGAACTCTTGCGCACAACGCACTCATATCTCAGTCCACCATTATTTCAAATTGATTGCTATGCATTCATCCCCATCTCACAATGGCAGACCCCCATGTAAGTCCAGCTCCAAAACCTGCAGTTGCCACAATATGACCGTTTTGCACTCTTCCACTTCGAACAGCTTCATCAAGTGCCAGAGGAATAGATGCAGCACTTGTGTTTCCATAATCAGCTAAGTTTGATATTACACGATCAGGTTCAATATGCAGCCGCTCGGATACAGCTGAAATAATCCTTTGGTTTGCCTGTAGAAATCCCCCAAAATTAGATGATTGCATTGTACTTGTACAAGCCTCACAATCTGCAAACAAGAAAAATCTGGCCCTAAATTTTTTTTGAACCTAACCTGATGAAGCAGTAACCAATCTACTTTTGATGCTGTCAGTCCAGCTTCTTCCATAGCTGCTTCAATTGCCTGTGGCACACAACGTACCGCAAAACGAAAGACCTCTTTGCCATTCATTTGAATACAAGAATAAGATGAAGTGCTTGGGGGTACAAGTGCTGCACCATTTGAACTAGCTGCATCCTTCACTGCACCACTTCCATTGACAGTGACACTCAAGTGCCTGCACAAAAATGATGAGAAGCCTTTCGATGGTGAAAACATGCAGGCAGTTTTATTTCATTAACAATTTGCTACAACCATGTAGACCCAACAAATAGACAATAATATGCAACACTATTTACCTGACATCTACATAGTTCAGCAAAAGTCATAAATAAACCTTACTATTATAAAGTATTGAAAGATACATAAAAAATGTTGTAAGGGTACATGATCATTTACTTTTGGCCATGCCCATCACTATGAAGATCGAACCCAAGCAAACCATCCTCATGTACATCAGCTGCCTGCAGATTGTTCACACAAGAAAAACACATTAGCATCTTTCTCCAAAGCAAAAAAATAAAAGTGCTTTCTCAACCGACGTGAACTTCTTTGCACTCGGTCCTCTTCCTCACTCTTTCTACTCATTGTATCTATATGTTGATGCCTCAAGTACAGCTTAAATGAAAAAATACAAGCATTGATTGGCCACTCCATTCTAAGGAGGAAACAAAAGTGGTTTGTGAATGGCGATGAGAGAATGGCGGAAACAATATTGAGCACTTGTGAAACTGGCTCATGTTTAACTCCTTGAACACTACATATTGTACCTGAGAATACACAACAAGATGCAAAAGCAACAATGTTTTGGACTGTTTAGGCCAAGGTATACCACAAGACAATAATATCTCGATACGGTGTTTCCAAAGAGATCTCAACGTATCCAGATAGGCACAACCGTATCCAACAATTAGTCTAGTATTTTAAGGAAACAGAATAGCAAGCATTTAATCATATTGTGTCACTAATCTTGTATGTCTGGTCACAGTATATTAAAAGTTAGCTTATGGTTTTTGTGAAGACAGTAAGATCTTCAAAAGATTTTCCACTTCAAATAAACTTGTCGTTCAATACAGACTAAGACAGTAGAAAAGTTATTCATTCCATTCACAGCACTAAGAACATCAATATTAAAATACATTTGCAGCCATTGCAGTTTCAGACTTTGAAAAGTATAAATAACACTGGCAAAATGAGACAGTAAAGGAAAGAACAAATATCATAAGTATATAAAAGGAATATATAGAAAATGGAGAAGAGCATAAAGCACGAAATAGCACCACTTTTAAGATAATATGTTTCTTACATAAGTCAATAAGATAAATAATAAAAAGAAGGAAATGTAATTATGTGTGTCTGCCAAGAAACAAACATACAAAGTTCAACATCTAGAGCAAATGCATTTTCCCCCACACTATAAATTATTTTTTGTTGATATATGTATATATGCATACATTTTATTTTTGTTTGGCGCAATATTGTATCAACTATTTCAATATTTGTCTCCTAGTAATTTAGGTTTTAACAATTTCTTAAGAAAAGGAAACAAAAGTGGCATGGTCTACATGTTTTTGGCAATTAAAGTTAATGTTGTTCTGTTGTGTGTCATAGTTATTCATTCCTTCTGCATTTTAAGTCAGTGTATTGAATTCATTAAGAAGTTGTATGCATGCACATCTGCATGTATAATCCAACCAATAACAGATGTGGCTTAGTCATACCAAAGTGAGCAGATAAAATTTCATCAATTCCGTTGAAGAAATCTGCTGAGTTACTAGTGAAGTACATCCGTGGCTTGTTAATTGTCCACTGAATGAACAGGCCAAGACAGCAATGCAATTTTTGATGGAAGGTAAAAATCACTTCAATAGCTCAATCAAATACCTTGCACTACATGAATCCCCCATGTTGCCCAATGCAAAATTCCCATATAAGAGAGAAGCATGCATGTTTGGCCGTACAATGGTGTCAAAGGAGCAAACAAGAAGCCCCACATCCATTGTTAACGTATGTGACCAGCATACCATTAATGTTAGTTATATATCACTGTAAGAATGTGAACAAGTTAGGGAAAACATATAATGTTACTGATATAGGTGGTTTAATAAACATAAAAGACATTCTAATATATAAATGCTGTACTAGGGACTGAACTGTGAGAGAATTATAGTCAATACAAGCCCATCTCAGGCTCATCGTTATGTGCTTTTGCAATAATAAAGTTAACTATGATTTTCTCTCTACTTCCTTCTCTGTCTGGTTCTATGGTTGTCCTATAGAAAATCTAACATGACATTAGAGACCTGTGTGTGAGGAATCCATAGTTTGTGAAATAGAAATGAGGTAAAAACAAGGTATCGAGGCAATTTGAAGATGCTCGATATTGTAAAATAGAGATAATGTAAAGAGAAGTCCTGAAGTTAGTTTTAGGAGGACATGTATAACGATCAACTTGTGAAAACACATCTAAAAGACCCAAGGCTTCTGTAGCAGCATAAAATCTGTTCAGCAGTCACCACAGTGACTTCGAAGATCACTTGAGCTCGACAAAGAATCACAATGGCTCATGCCCACACTAATTTGCCCCTAACTGTGCAAACAGAAGAAAGTACAGCAACCAACCAATTAATATCTGAGTTTACCAAAAACAGAAACACAATTGACTGGGAATAGTTAATATCTGAGTTTACCAAGGAGAATTATCCTCCACCTAATTCATTTCTTACATAGACCAACTGGCTCTCATTTTACAGTTGTTCACTTATGGAAAGCGTGGTAAAACAGTAGTGAGCATTGGCTGCATAATTTGTCTTTGTTGTGGGCAAATCTGCACCACTGTCGCAAATGCTGTAGGCATGTTGAATATTTGATAACAAATTATTATAGTCATGGCATTTTTAGACAATTTAATATATGCAATGCTATTGGTTGTATCAGGCCCAAAACAATTCTGCACCAAACAGATATAGAACAAAATATTTACAATAGTTCATCAATTTCTGGGCTTAAGTATACATTATTTATTAATCATGATTATAATAATTAGGAAATAGTAAATACTGATTATTAATCTGACACAGATCGTATGACGACATAGGCTCGGCATCATGGAACCAGATATTACATTCCAACTTACAGGCTGAAGATGCTTATTCCTTCTTTGCATCACTATATGATGTAGTTTTGTTGTAATTTCATTTAGGCATTTTGTCTGCTACTATCAATGACAATATATTGACTACATCAAATTTTTCCTTTGTTAAGTTTTTTTTAATTAACTTTTTAATTTTTATAGTCATCCCTTCGTCATCCTGGATCTTGTTGAAACTTTTAGGCATCCGCACATTCCATACCCCTCCAAAATAGGAACTTGTTGGAACATGGAGGAAATATTTTAACTTACCCTAACGTGCTGACCAACTCATTATTAAAGATATAAACATATGGGCTAGAAATTGGTAAAGCGTGATGATAAATATGACAACTGGTATATGCACCACAGGGCATTCATAGAGAAGCATAAATTATGATTGTTATGAGGGGCATTCTCTTGGGAATATTTCAACATTGAAGGTCGACCCTCCCAGACCATTCAGCGCACTATTTGTGTAGGAAGTTGTAATTGCATTGTATTTGGACTTTTCCTCTATTGTTAACAACTATGAATTATTCTGTTGCACTATTCTTCTTAAAATAACTATAAGCTCTACATCTGTTCCATATGATTCCCAAAACACGTAAAGAGGAAGTGTAAGCTCATCCATGACAGATATAAAATAAGGAACAGATAATCAAGACCAAAGAGAACTTTTTGTTTCCCCTCTAATTGCCTGCGTCAGAAGGTCGTAACCTCTGTTACTAGAGTACTCAATATATCAAACCAAGCCATGACGCTAACCCAACTCTTAATCAACTTTATTATGACTTGAAAAAGAGAACAATATTTCATAGTTAAGTCTTCCCTCAGCTCAGGTGACTTCCCTCACATAAAATCATATTTCACCTGAACCTTATAGCCAGTTAACAACCCGAACATTTATAGCATGTCTTCGGTTGAAATCCCAATTCCAACACTGAATCAAGATAAAGAATAACCTAATGGGTCATTTGCAGATAAGCTCCAAACTTCATAATATCAATACATCATCATGACATCTATGCTGGCCCTTATAAGCACCTGCAAGAAACATCCTCAGATGAATGGAGACACAAATATTGGAGTGAAACTAATTAGAGGGGCATTAGCAATGTAAGGGGTACCAAGTAGTAGAAGCCAAATTTGAAAATGATAAAAATACAAATATAAAAAAAGAAACAAATATTGCATTACACATTACCCATCTATAATTAGATGGCATCTATATGTCGTATCAAGTGGAAATCTTTGTAACCCATAACTTAATCAGATTGTATATAACTGTATATCCTTAATAATAAGATATACATAATAAAGACATTGGTAACCACAACAGGCAATCAAATATGCAATCTCCATGCCAACCATAAACTCTCACATGAAATGAAGTCATTAAAGACCTATATGGAGAAAAAAATGATATCAATGATAATATGGTTGCCATTGTATCATAGTAATTTGTGATAAATGCATTTGTTTGCAATTTTCCTTCCCTAGGGCCAACTATTTGAATTGTTTCAAATTGTAATTTTCTCTCTATATATTGACCTAAACTACTATAACAAACATCAACGGTGGTCTAAAAGCATAAATGTGGTTCGTCTGCGAAAAGCCGCTCCACGATGGTAGTCTCATCCATCCCAGCATAATAATAATGGAAATATTCCCATGCAATTAATGCCATGTTTTATAATGGAAAGACGGGGAAACCATGGTTGTATATAATATTAGTAATCATGTGATGATGTATACCTGCATCAACACCGCCCCTGCTGCATCTCCAAACAAAATGCAAGTGCCACGGTCAGTCCAGTCAACATATCTTGAAAGAGCATCTGCTCCAATCACCAAAATATTTTCAAAGCCACCACCTGTCATCATCCCAAGAATTTTTAACCATACTAGAACATAGAAGCTCAAACACAAATATGGATGTGGCCATAGACAACCGCCAATCACCTTTTATAAAACGCGTGGCTGTTACAAGACCCAACACAAATCCACTACATGCAGCAGTGATGTCAAAAGCCAATGCATTTGTACAACCTAATTCCCTTTGCACCTGATACAAACATTTTAAAATGTTTTAATATACTATATTTTAAACCACAAGTATGATATAAACATTAAGTCCACAAAACTTTCTAGAAAAAACAAAGTCTTAGTAAAAGATACATAATATGCAGTGTGACTGGATCTTTGGATAATTGCAAATACGAGAACTGGTTGCCAACTTTACAAGAAGATCAACAAAAACTGTCAGAGCCACAACGCTGCAAATCATTCACAAAAAAATAAGGCCAATTATTCCAAACAAATGTAAACCATAACTAAACGTCAAGCTATCAAACATCTTACATCCAGTTTTTAAATCTAAAAAGCCACACAAAATTCTTGATTGTAGGGATTTACAAATTATCTTCACTGTATCCAATTCATTTATCGTATTTTAGGAACTCGTAACAGAAGACAATATTGACAGAGACAAGGCTCAAGAGATCTAAAAAAAATCCCCAAGATCATCACCAAAGAACAAAAGAGCTTAATTATGACCCTAATTTCTCTCAGGGAGATTAAGAAACCCCTTGTTTGAAATGAAAGGTGATAAGGATACCGATCCATATGGATTTTTTACTCTTTTGCTTCAACATTTTTTCAAAATCATGGGGGTTAAACTGACAGAGGTCGATGGTGATTCTGAAAGATACAAGAAGATTCTAAAGGAAATCTGAGGAAAACTATAACTATTACACCAAAGTTTAAATGGTGTGTAGGACTTAGTAAATAGGTTTAATTATATAAACCTCTCTTTTCATGTGTACGTTGAGTGGTTATAACAGCCAACAAAAACAAAAGATAAGGAATAGTAGAGGGATGAGCGGGCAGATGATATACTTTGAATCCTATAAAATAGGGTCAGAGCACTGTATAAATAACCCACTGTTCTTAAAAATAACTTAGCGTTGAGTATTGAGTTACATGTGTATTGCAATTATAAGTCTCATACCAAAAACACTATTTGGTATCAAGCTGGTGAAATCAGGAGAAAGCCAAGCCACGAGCTTGTGATGGATGGTTGTATGGAGTTTGATAATAAACAAGGGCAGCTCAATTGTATTTGTGTTGCCCCGATTGCTGATTGTTTGGCTTATTAACGTTGTCTATAATTGTAGTGAGCACTATTTTGCTTTCTGCATTTTTTCGAGTAAGAGTTTTGTTTTTAGCATTGTGCCCACCAAAGGAGGTGCAGCCATGTATAAAATTAAAAAAATCAAAATCAAAGAAAAATAGTAGTAGAAGTGAACAAATAGCAACAAAAAAGAGATGGATGTTATGTTTTGTTTGTTTCTGGAGCTGCTTGCAAAGCCATTGTGTACAGGAGAAGGGCGCTTACATTGAATTTTAAGGCAAAATAAAAAGGTTGCATGAGATCTCAAGGTGTGAATGACTCCGGAGGAAGTGCACCAAAGCTTGCAGCCCATGCAATGGGCTCTAATTTGCAGCATATGTTATTTATTTTGCTGACCTATTTTTCCAGTGCATGGTGTGCTGAGGATGGAATGATGGCAACCGGAGCAGGTTTTAAAGGAATAAAATTGTGATTAAAGATGTATCGGCATTTGTCAACAAAAGTGTCATGTCCCCCTTTTTGGCCTAAGCACGGACATGGCCTTTCTCGTAGTCCTTTTGGTGTATTCCCTAGGCTAAGGGAAGAAAAGTAAAATGGGAAACACTAATTTCCCCTCCTTAAAAGGGAAAAGTGAGTTTTCACTTAAGTTATTCTAATTTTGCATTAAGGAGGGCCCATTTTGACTTAAAGGTCTTAAAAAGCCTTCAAGTGTTTCTAAAGGATGGCCGGCCTTATAATCCACTAACTCTACTACCTTCATAACTAAAACGACAAGTATATAAAGAGGATTGGATTTCATTTGAGAGGTATGCATGGTTTTGATAATTGAAATTGTAAGCTTAAACACGAAAATGCTTGACTTATCCATTGAGGACAAAACCCTTCAATGGTAGTTGCAGTAAGGACGAAAAACCCTTACATTCAACTGGGGAATCCTCATTCAGTAGTTGTATTGAGCTTCATTGGTCTGGTTTTTATAGAATCTTCATCATATTTTGGGCAGTAATTTCATCTCCATTTTTAGGGCTAGCAACTAGGGTTTGGAGCCCAAAAATTAGGGCAGTGACTGGTTTAGAGAGACAGTGAATGGTTTTGAGGGTTGTGGATTGATTTTAGAGGGTTGTGGATTGATTTTAGAGGGTTGTACTTGTTGCCCTAGGACAGCAAACTGCCTATGACAATTGGGTGACCTCTTTTGGGATCAAATCTGAGAGTTTCAAGGGTTGTTTCCAGCTAAAACTGCAATTATGAATATTTAATCATTTTCTGCTATTTTTATTGGTATTTCCCAATTATTATTCATTAGGAAAATTCAGAAAAAAAGGTTTTTATTTTGGTAATAATATTCAGAATTTATTGGTAAATATTCAAGGGTTAATTATTGCTTTGCAGTTGGAAAATTGTATTTCCAGCATTCTGTAATTTTTATCTAGGGTTTGAAGTGGAAAAATCAAAAAAATCAAAATTATTGATTAAGGTTTGATATTTGAATCAGAATTTGCACATGTGGTGTTAGGACTTGTTGTGTTGTTGTTAGGGTTTGTTGGAAAACCCCTTTTCTTGATTTGTCCCAAGTTGGGGACATTACAAGAAGTGAGTGTTTGAAGCAGAAGAGGACGTGGTTGTATTGTGGCAATCATAGTTTGCGTACTCAGACTCAACTCGGACTCAACAAACTAAAAAAAATCAACTAGACAAATACTCGTCAATACTCCACAATTACTTGGCAATATTTGCAACTTAAAAAAATACTTAAATTTCATTAAAAACATAAACTTTATACAAACTACAATTACAAAATGTATCAAATGAGTCTATATAACATCGGGGAAGTGTTTTCTATTAAATTTAAATACAAATATAGTACAAAATCACATCATCATTTCTTTTAGCATTTCCTATATGCTTTCGTGTTGATATGTATCTTTCCCAAAGCACCACCTACGTGACATTATTGTGACACGTTGTGAGTTTGGGGTGGGGCATCTGTATACACTGATATTTTTCAGTTTTATCAATTCCTGACACTCTTGTAGAGCTCATCGGCGCATCAAATCTACCTAAGTGCATGCCTTAAAGGGTCCATTGAGAATGGGTGGGATCGGCTCGTGGCACTGTGCGAGAGATGTTCTCATCCTATTCTATCGTACCTGCATCCCTTCATGTAGCTTTCATGCCTCCTATGATGTCTCTTGAAATCTTGAAACCTTGAAATATGGCAAAGTCTAAGATCCTGAAACCCTAAAATCTAACAAGTCTAAAATATGATGGGATCCTACAAAACCTAGAACTTGCATTATAACTCTTAGAGGTCTGAAACCATTCTCAAACATCCCGAAAAAATATATATATAATATAACTTAAAGTATAAGAAATAAACATTTATTTTAAAGATATATTGTTGCCTCAAATAATGTGTGATGAGAGTGTGGGCATGTGTGTGCTTGAAAAGGAGAAAAAACTATGGTTTTTATGCGTTTTGATAGTATCAGAGAGTAAGTGCTCAGTACTTGCAGTAAGTGCTCAGTACTTGCAGCAAGTACTAAGAAAAACTCATCGAAATTCAGCTTCCTAGTCCCACGAGTATAAGTAAAAAAAACTCATGGGCCCAAAAAAATGGCAAATACTTGCATACTCGCCGAGTATGCTAACTATGGTGGCAATAGTAAGAGTGCCCGACAAACATTTTCTTGATGTATGTACCTCAATAGAATTCAGCTTGGAGGCATGGCAGCATGGAGCACACAACATAGAAAAACATTTGCACGAAACTCTTTCTAATATAAAATTTTATAAAAGTTTTTCAACTCCTTCAACAAACTATTCCACATATGAAAGCACAAATTCAACAACTTTGACAAGGATCTCAAAAATTGAGTCACACGGTTACTTCTCATGATATTTTAATCAATCTATTGGCTTGTGAAGTCCTTATATATCCTTTGCCTAGATGGTCTATTGCACCTAAGTTTTAATTATTCAACGGCATGGTTGATCCTTCACATCATATCAAAGCTTTCTATGCTTCATGTCTTGACTTTGCACGAAATGATAGATTGTTGACTAAGCTCTTTCCTTGATGTCTCAAATATTATGTCTTGGATTGATTTTACTCCCTGCCATTGGGCTCTATGTGTTACTTCAATTATTTGGCCAATAGTTTCTTAGCTTATTTTTCAATTAACAATAGCCAAAAGGTCACGTTTTCATAGATTGCGCAACTTAAACAAGGACCTAATAAGCCTAATAGTGAGAATGTGCTTAAATCCAAAACAAATCTTGCAAAGTTGTCTCACCAATTACCTGATATTAAATTACAAAGTATGTTCTCTCAAAGTTTGCTTCAAGTATCTTGGTCTGTAAATACAAGGTGATGTTTAACACGCATCAATCTTTTGATGAACTTTGTCATACAATTATGAACTATGAGATCAAGCTTGCAGAGGCCAGCATGCTTAAATATGGGACCACTGCCACTACCTCTAGTGAAGATAAATATCAAGGTAAAACAACATTCTAGGCTAAGGCCAATGATACTACTTTTCAAGCTAAGAATGAGACTAAGAATGTAGCTAACGTAGCATCTCAATCACCCAACATGTTTGTGCTTCCATCTCAAGAGCAAAAGCAATTTACACGGTTAGTTGAGAGTCCTCACCAAGGGCTTAAATGATTGCTTACGTGCAATATTTCTTTACCTCTGCAAAGTGAGTTTGACTCATCTCATCCTTTACCTAAGAATTATGATGTGAATGCATATTGTGATTCTCATAGAGCTTCCTTCTAACCTTTCATTGCTACTCTCCCTTGAGTTATTGTTGCTTCTTGATTCTTCTATCTTGTTTGAATTTTGAAGTTATCTTCTCCTTTCATATGTTTCGATTTCCAATGCCATGCTTATAGCCCCTTGGTTTATGTTGATTGTATTATTGCTTTGGCCCTTACCTTTGATTATTGTCTCCCATTCCAAAAGCCTGCATGGAATTCCCCATGATGACAAAACATATATATCGAGGCCTTCCATCCCAATGTGCACTATGTTTTAATGGAAGTTGTAGGTTTAAAGGGATCGTCTTCTTGCTTGATTCTTCTTACTTTTGTCCCTTGGCTTGTATATTGCTAGATTGATCTTGGTCTTCTTGCTTCCTATGGCTTTCGCACCTCTTGGCTTGTGTCTTTCTTGATCCACTCTTCTAAAAATGATAAATCAAAAGCTTAAAAAAAAAAATTCCTTTATCTTTGATAGTTGCACATTGTTACATATCATGTTTATCTACCTCTTGTTAGACGTTTGCATGTACATTGTTTACACAAACGTTGATCATGCTATTCTTTAAATTAAATGCAGGATATACATGTTTCATATGATTTTGTGTTACGCCCTTAACCTATAGTGCGTCTAGGGATATGTGTGGCCGATTTGTGACTTACATACCTTTCATATTATCGAATTGTTTTTCTCTATGTTCTTAATATGGTCCACCTATGGGATAACCATGGCTAAATAGAGTATATATGGGATATAGTGGTTAGTCTTTCATCATTATATTGTGAATTCTACTCTTATTGCATTGTTGTGGAGCTTGCCCCCTCGAAGCGGCTCAATCATAATTATCAAATATTCTACTCTTTTGCCAATTATTGTTATGGATCTGATTACTCTGCTTTTAATTCTACAATATATTATTCCATTACTGCAAACATCCAAGTAATTTCATTACAAGTGGGTATCAGAGCATCAATTTGGCCTAGTTTTTGCAAAGTTTTTTGGATCTAGTGTTGCAGCAATCACAAACATTGTAGGATCATAAAAACATAATTTGCAATTTGAGAACTTAATTTTTTTACCACTACAGTATTGTTTAGTCCTTTTTTGAAAAAGAAATCTGGATTTTTTTTTTCACACCTTTGTGCAAATTAGCAATCATTGGATTCGTCTCATTGAAACGATCGCAACAGAATAATCTATCGGTACACTTTTTTCAGGCCAAAACCCTCCCTCCTAGGATTTGTGCATTGTTGGTCCTAACACTCACATATGCGTGAAAGGTCAAGACACTCCAAAAACTCTTCACAAAGAAGACATGGAATTCGGAACTTCAAATTCGTCGATTTTTTAGGCGGTTCAACAAATTCAGTTAGATATACAAAGCATGGTGAGGAAGGATGATCTCAATGTAGTAAAAAGGGAAATGGATTTTATGAAGCATCAGTTGTCAATTTTGAGTGATCAGTTGACCACTATTGTGGCTCAACTTCCGCAAAATAATCCTCCACCACTCCAATTGAGTTCTCCTAATCCAAACACTCACAACTCTAATACTAGTTCCAAGCACATGCTGCGAAAAGTGGAAGTGTGCAAGTTTAATGGTAAGGATCCACTCACTTGGATCTATCAAATAAAAAATTTATTTGATTTACATCAGGGCCCATGTGCGCAAAAGGTGATCACGACATCTCTCTATCTGGAACCTGAGCAGTTCATTTGATATAGGTGGTTGTGTGGTCAGTGTTTACTTAGCTATAGATGCACTATCCCAAGTCTCATAAAACTATTTCAGTCAATTAGCAAAGTTGTGACAAACAAGTATTGATAAGGATTATATTCAGCAATTTCAGAATCTATCCTTGCACGTGGATGACATCAATGATAACAACATGACTGGCAGTTCTTGGAGGGGGGGGGCTGAAGGATAGCATCCAACTTGAGGTTCACATGTTTAATCCAACATATATTTCTAAAGCCATATCATTCATGCGCCAGGGAGAGGAAAACGATTTGGTCAAAAGGAGGGCTTTAACTCATGGCCATGAACGCAATTTCACAGCGCCATCATTTCCACCGCCTAAAAGTTGACCTCCCAGCAAATTGAAGAGAAGCATGCCAAAGAGTTATGTTTTGGTTGTAACAGCAAATGGAGAAAATGACATAAATGTGCCAAAAAGCATTTACTCTACATTGAAGGAGCCAACGAAAGATGAAGAAGATGATGAGGCCTCAATTGAGGGTATGGAAGAACCAGAGGAGGAATCTGAAGATTCTCACCCTACTATCTCCTATCATGCCCTTTCAAATATAAGTACTCCTCAAACTCTTAAGGTGGTAGGATTTCTTAAAAAACAAAAGGTGACAATGTTAATTGACTCAGGAAGTACACACAATTTCATCAACAATAAATTGGCTACTCGTTTGAACTATTTTATTTATCCAATTTGTTTGTCCCCTTTTTGAAATATTTAATTATGGAAATAATTAATAATAATATCTTATGTCGTCTTAAGTTACTTTATTTCATAATATGGAAAAGGGACATTTATTATTATAATCATGTGGGTCAAAATTAATATTCATTAACTAGGCCAAAAAGTATATGTATTTGAAAATATTTTTTTGGATACTTTTAGGGTAAATTGGAAAAAAGAAAGTTATAAAAGGACTGGCCTCAAAAGAGTCATTATTCATTATGCGTTCATTATTGAAATCAAAACCCTAATCCAAAGCTTGAGCTTTTGGTTCAGCTTTTCCATCTGAGGACGAAAACCCTCCAGATGTATAGGATATTCCAAATGTATAGGATCTGAGAACAAAAACCCTCTTTGCCTTCGTGGTGATTCCATCCAAGGATTACAATTGCACTAATAGATCGGGATTAAGTACCAATGTCAGGGTGTCTATGGATTATTATCAATTTTAGAATTTGCGAGAGATTACAAAGGAATTTATAGGGGTTTATTGTTGCTATTGTTGGGGCTGTTGTACCATCAAAAATATCAATTGGACTTGGACGATAGCGTCACACCCCACAACACCATTTTGTCCTTTCTATTCACTTGTACAATTTCCAATGTTGATTGGTGATAGCTAGAACTGTCATAACCTCTCTATGCAACTGTGTTAATTCTTTAAAGCAACCATTCCACATATATTTCTCAACGCTAACCATTGGGGAACAGTTGTACATAGTTTTTTGGTATTAACCATCTCCCAAGTGGCATTCCACCTAACTCTAACGTAGCTGGTTATTAGCCTATTGAGGACCCATTGGGGTTGTCGTGAAGTGAATATTTGACTGTGGATATTTATTGTTTGGATCTATTGTTGCTGTACATCAGCATTTAGAACTCATCTTTCAAGTAAAAGTTTGTTGTTTACAATTATTATTCAATTGGCATTGTCTTTAGTGTTATTATATGTGTAATCAATTGATTGAAATAAAGAATGCAATTGGGTTTTCATTATTAAATGTTGCATGTGCTATTTTAGTATTTGAATTGTATCCAAATTTAGTAAGGAAATCACAATAAATTTCAGAATTCATAAATTTACCTAAAAAGAGGACATTACACATCTCCAAAATTTCAAGTCGTGATTATAAATGTTGGCACAGTCAAATGTTCTAGAAAATGTCATAATATTAAAATTGTCGTGGAGGACACCTTGTTTAATTCTCTTATGTTTGTTATTCCCATGGGTGGCGCTGACATAGTTTTAAGAGTACAATGACTCACGACTTTGGGCACAATAGAAATGAATTTCCAGGAACTATTCATGCGTTTTCATTATGAAGGTAGAACATTTGAACTACAAGGATTATAGGCAAAGTCTCCCTAATTGGTTAGTTTACATTAGATGACACAGATTCTTAAAAAAGGGTTGAAAGATTTGTAGCATGATTGTTTTCCATAGAAGTTCAACCAACAAATGTGTCTACACAGCCCGATTTACAAATGATTCTTGTTGACCACCCAGCAATTTTTGGTGCAATGCCAAAAGGCCTACCATCAAGTAGAGAACATGATCATAGCATCAGACTGATTCTAGGTAGCACACCCCTGAACATCAGACCATAAAGGCATCCATATGCCCAAAAAAGTGAAATTGAAAAGATGGTACGGGGAAATGTTGGAGACAGGGTTTATCCAACATAGCCAAAGTGAATATTCGTCCCCAATGCTCATGGTGTGGAAAAAGAATAACACTTGGAGGATGTGCCCTGACCACAGAGAACTCAATAAGCACACCATCAAAGATAAAATCCCTATTTCAATGATTGATGATTTGTTAGATGAATTACAAGATATTATTTTATCAAACTAGACCTTTGTTTTGGGTATCATCAAATTTGGATCAAAAAAAAGGATATCCGTAAAACAGCTTTCAAAACTCATGAAGGTCATTATGAGTTTATGGCCATGCCTTTTGGTCTTACAAATGCACCATCTATATTTCAGAGTTTGATGAATATTATTTTTAAGCCTTTATTTAAGGAAGTTTGTGTTTGTGTTTTTTTTATGACATCCTAATCTACAACAAAACTTGAGAAGAACATTTGAAGCATGTGAAAAAGGTACTGTTAGTTTTGAAACATCATATTTATGCGAAACCTTCCAAACGTGCTTTTGGAGTCCATGAGCTGGAGTACTTGGGTCATACTGTTTCACATGAAAGAGTCAAAGTTGACCCTAAGAAGATCCAAGCTATGATGGAGTAACAAGTGGCAAAGACCTTTAAGCATCTTTGTGGCTTTTTGGGGCTAACAGATTACTATCACATATTTTTAAAACATTATGGCAGCATAGCAACTCCACTCACAGTGTTGTTGAAGAAATATTTCCTCCACTGAACTGAACCAACTACCAAGGCATTTGAGAATTTGAAAGAGGCTATGTGCACACTCCAGTTTTGTTGACCCCTAATTTTTTCAAAACGTTTGTTGTTGAATGTGATGCATCAAGATATGGCATGGGGTGGTACTTATACAAAAAGGAAGACCCATTGCATTCGAGTCTTCGGCTAAAGGGAAAAAACAAGCTCAAGCTAATCTATGAGAAAAAGACGATGGCTATTCTTCATGCAGTCAATAAAGGGATACCTTATCTAATGGGTAGACACTTTTAAGTAAAAACTAATCATGATAGTCTAAAATACTTTTTAGAACAGCGGAACAACAATTGTCATCAAAAGAACAACAAAAATGGGTGACTAAAATATTGGGATATGACTTTGAAATATACAAGGAAAAGAGAATGTAGTAGCAAATGCACTTTCCAAGAGGTACAATTCAGTTGAAACATTGTTATGCACAATGACTATTTGGCAAGCAGATTGGTTAGAAGCAAGATCAAAATGAGAGAATGGCAAGGATACACAGGACCTAATTCAGAATCTTCAACATGGTTCAAGGGTTTCTGAAAAACTTGAGTGGAAAGGGAACACGTTATGGTATAAAGATAGATTATACTTATGTAAGAATTTTGTCCTCAAACACGATCAATCAAAAGCTTCATGCATCTCCAATAGGGGCACTCAAGATTTTTGAAGACATCATCAAATCAAACAAGATTTCTTTTGGGAAGAACTCAAGGGGGATATACATAAATTTGTGGCAAAATGCATGGTTTGTCAACAAAACAAATGAGAAACAATTAAGACACCAAGTCTTTTGCAGCCATTATCCATCCCTAGCCAGCAGTGGGAGAAAGTTTCCATAGATTTCATTTCAGGATTGCCGAGGTCTGAAGGTAAAAACATCATCATGGTAGTTGTAGATAGGCTCACAAAATATGATCATTTTTATTCCTTATCACAACTATTTGTATCCAGTACAGTAGTTGTTTCTTTTTTCAATACAATTCAAAAGTTGCATGGTACTCCCAAAATCATTGTAAGTGATCGTGATCCTATCTTCATCAATAACTTTTGGACTGAGTTGTTTGCATGTTTCGGTACTCAGTTGGCTCATGGTTTGTCTTGTTATCCTCAATTTGATGGGCAAACATAGGTTGTCAACAAATACCTAGAAGGGTATCTATGTTGTTTGCATCAAATAAAGAGGAATGTTAGGTCCATTGGCTAACGCTAGCACAATAGTGGTCTAACACTTCCTTCCATACCTCTTTTAAAATGTCTCACTTTGTGACGCTTTATGGCTATCATCTACCATCCATCACTTCATCTTTGAAGGGGCAATCCAAGATTCAAGATGTTGAGGAATACATTCAACATCAACAAAAGGTAATAGTTTAAGGGAGAATTTAGCAATGGCACAAAATAGAATGAAGCAGCAAGTTGATCGACACCGTAGTGAGAGGCATTTTGATATTGGTGATTGGGTCTTTGTGTACTTGCATCCATATAAATAGATGTCTTTGAAACAACAGAAAAAGGATAACAAACTTTCTCCTAAATATTATGGCCCTTATCAAATCCTACAGAAAATTGGAAGTGTGGCATACAAGTTGGAGTTGCCCCAATCCACTCACATACATGTATTTCATGTATCTTCCCTGAAGGTCATTGGACAAAGTTTCTACCCAAATTGAGTTCCCTGAATTGGATGAAGAAGGCAATCATTCTAGACCTGAGAAGATCCTTCACACATGCACAAAAAAGATACGAATAAGAGAGCTTAAGGGTATTTGATCAAGTGGAAGAGTATGAATAATGAAGATGCAACCTAGGAGGAAGAAACTTTCCTACAATAAAATCCAGAGTTGATTCAACATTGAAGACAACATTGCTTTGAAGGGAAGAGGCATGTTACGCCCTTAACTTATAGTGCATCTAGGGATATATGTGGTCGACTTATGACTTGCATACCTTTCATATTTATCTTATTGCATTTCTCTATGTTTTTAGTATGGTTGGCCTATGGAATAACCGTGGCTAAGTAGAATATATATGGGAGGTAGTGGTTAGTCTCTCATCATCATATTGTGAATTTTGCTCTTATTGCATTGTTGAGGAGGTTGG
Organism: Torreya grandis; assembly: GCA_037957365.1. Lineage (NCBI taxonomy): Eukaryota > Viridiplantae > Streptophyta > Pinopsida > Cupressales > Taxaceae > Torreya > Torreya grandis. The sequence goes on from JARHVA010000029.1 coordinate 8,964,057, forward strand.
TCCCTCAAAGCGGCTTAGTCATGATTATCAAGTATTCTGCTCTTTTGTCAATTAGTGTTGTGGATCTGATTATTATGCTCTTAATTTTGCAATATATTATGCCATTATTGCGAATATTTAAGTAATTATTGTTGTGGATCTATTTGAATTTTGAAGTTACCTTCTCCTTTCATATGTTTTGATTTCCAATGCCATGTTTATAATGCCTTGGTTTATGTTGATTGTATTGTTGCTTTGGCCATTGCCTTTGATTATTGTCTCTCATTCCAAAAGCCTACATGGACTTCTCAATGATGGCAACACATATATATCAAGGCCTTCCATCCCAATGTGCACTAAATTTTAAGGGAAGTTGTGGGTTAAAAAGGATTCTCTTCTTCTTGCTTCTTCTTGCTTTCGTCCCTTGGCTTGTATCTTGCTTGATTGATCTTGGTCTTCTTGCTTCCTTTGGCTTTCGCACCTCTTTACTTGTGTCTTGTTTGATTGCATGCTTCTAAAAATGATAAAGCAAAAGCAAAAAAAATAAAAATCATTTATCTTTGTTGATTACATAGTTAAACATTGTTACATATCATGTTTATCTACCTATTGCTAAAGGTTTGGTTTACATATACATTGCTTACACACGTGTTGCTCATGGTATTCTTTAAATTAGATGCAGGATATACATGTTTCATATGATTTTGGACTTATAGTTGCTTCGTAGCTTCACCGTGCCTACACTCAGGGGCATCCTTACATTGGAGGCAAGTCTATACTAGGGGCAATTTTAGTGGCTTTCAGGTTCCATCTTTCCTATTTTCCATTATCACATTGGGCTTTACAATTGCTTATACATATCTTGCTCTAGATTATGTCTTTTGTGCTTTATTAAATGCAAACGTTGTGTTACTTCACATACTTGGTACATTGCATATTCTCTTGTTTGCATTATGAACTCGGATTGCTTGCATGTGTGTGTTTGTGCTTGTGCATGTTGCTTGGCATGTCTTGTCTTGTCTTGTCTATAGAGGATCCTCTAGTTGTCAAGTTTGTGTCGCTTGTGTGTGATTAATTGCTTTGTTGCTTTTGATCACCTTGCTCCATTCAATTAGTTTCATTTGTTCTATGACAAATGCAGTTACATAATTATGCATACTTACATTGGTTGACTATACTATGCTATTATATACATGGTGCCATGATCTCCATCATGCACATTATTATTTGCAGTATACCATGCTTCATGCCTACATTGCCATGGTTTCTAACATGCATCTATTGGGCATATTATTGTGTGTTTCATTGCTATATCTTGTCCTTATAGGGGCATATCATTACATCGGTGCATATCACTTGTCCCTCTTTGCTTATTACGTTGGGGCATATCACTTGTCCCTTCTTACATGTTACTTCAGGCCATATCACTTGCACCTCCCTTTCCATTCCCTTGCTTGTATTACTTCTGCTTCAGCGTATTAGTATTGGGTTATCCATGAGCTTTAATTGTGATATTTTTCTATGATTACATGCATGTGCTTTGAAGATTATTACAACTTTTACTTTTCTATATTACACATGGTGCGCATAATCATTTTCTTTTGAGATGAGTGATATACAGAAACATCCCTAGCCCCAAAAGGGGGCATAGAGTCAACTTATTTTACCTTTCGGTTATAGATTTCAAGTGGTCACAAGATGCCAAGAGGTTACAAAGTTATGTCAAGCAAGTTACATAGAGGTTCTAAATGTTTGTTTCTTCAATAGGGAAGCCAATATTGTCACTCAACAGAGTCAATAGGATCCATTTTTTGGAGTTTTTTACCACATGGCTAGGGCAATTGAGGCCCATGACAGATTTAGACTTTTTTAGAGATGGCAGCGTAGTTCACATACCACCAAGGGTATTTGTTCTTTTCACTCATTTTTAGTTTTTCATTTATTTCATTTGGTTACATTATTATTCATTTATTATCATTTGGTTACATTGATCTACTTGTATGCATTCACATTTGCTTGCAAGTACATTTAAGATGTTGGCATTAAAGCATTCACATATCCTCAGTGGCAGTTAGGGCATTCATGCAAATAGTGAGGAGACAAGTTTTTTGTTTTGCAAGTTGTTGGAGCTAGATTCTGATAGAAGGTAATCTCTCATCCTTTTGACTTTCATATCAGGTGCTAACTTTGAGCATAATTTACAAGTATCGAGGTGACTACGTCAAAAACAATATCCACCTATGTTTGTTTTACACACATTAAAGTGAGGCATTATGTGGACATTTAATTTTGATACAATTCATGTAGCTATAGTGTTTTTATAATGATTTAGTAAATTTGGATCATTGGTGCATATTAGGCTCCTATTGGCACACTTTCCATTCACATTGCACCCCACATAGCTTTCATTATCATCATTTGCTCATGAACATGTTCAGATTTGTCATATGTTTGCCTCGAATTTCTCAACACATTCCTGCAAACTCATACATCTCTGTTTTCTGAGCCTCGATTTACCTTGACCAAAATCAAAAACATTCTAATAGTGGTATGACTGCTATTGTGTCGTATGACTATTGTCATGTTGGTTGTGGGTCATTTGTTCCATCTTGCCATGGTTCCTTGTGCCTTGTCGGCTTTTCTACTTTCTTATTGTCAGCTTGCACGTGAATGTGGCCCAATTTGAATTCAAAGGAGTCTATATATACACATATACCCTATTTCATTTCCATCACGTAATATCAAGAGATAAATCTATTGTACACTTATTCTTGCACTCTACCCTTATTCCAAACTATATTTTTTGAAGGCTTGTTTTTACATGCTTGTACCAAAAGAATGAAATTGCATTAGCTAAAAAGCATATAATTCTATGTGCTAGCCTACATCTCATGGGGATAAAGGATGGGTAGATCATACACACGATTTGCTTGATGACATGCATGAGTGTTGATTGCTAAATTATTAACTTGTTATTAAGGCAGAACAAGGGCTGGCTAAGGTAAGACCCTTAAACAAAACACTAATTTTTTGTGTGGAGTTGAACTCAAGTGAAGGAGAAAGGATTATGGAATCCATGACATCATTCTACTTATCAAAGCGAGGTTTTTGGACATCACCTGCTGACGAAGGGTTTCAAAAAGTTTCAAGCTGTAGAGATCTACAAAACCATTATCAGAACAAGTTGGTGGTTTTCGAGAGGATTGTCATTGTCGTACGGTCTAATTTTCGTCGTTGTCTCATTACTATCTACTTTCTGGATGTTCTTCTACACTGCTTCAAATTCTTCTTTTTTGTACTTTCGATCTTCTTTAGAACTCAAGTCAGTCTTGTTCCGGGTATTCATCTATCACTCCTCCCATTTTAATTTGTCAACTCAAGGTACTTTCATTCTCCTGCAATTAAATCACAATTCAAGGCTTTATTTATTGTTTTACGTTATTTATATAAAATCTAAATTGTCTCCCCACTTTTATGTGGTTGGTTTAGTGTTTTGAACACTCATGCACCCTCCACATAAAACAACTATCTACCCAACCATTTGTTTCAAAGACTGCACATTATTGATATCTTAGCACTCTTTATTACTACCATCATCACTATTAGTCGAGGGCGTGAACAATCTATGGATGTTAGCGTCATGCATCATGCCTAGTCCGTTTGATATCTTGACACTCTTTATTACTACCATCATCACTATTTGTCGAGGGTGTAAACAATCTATGGATGATGGTGTCATGCATCATGCCTAGTCCGTTTCTAGCAGTAACCTGTAACTGAAGCTCCTAAAATACTTTTCAAAAAAGCAAGAGGATCCAAACAACGAAGTTGGTTATTAACAACCAACATAACTTATCTTCGGTCACTACTAGACACAACCAGACATGATTTAAGCATGCATCCATAAGTTGAGGTCATTCATGCACTCAATTAACATCAATCGTTTGTATTACATCCCTAAATCAAGGTGAATCAATAGGTTGAGGAACTTCTTATCAGTCTAGTGCCTAAATGCCCTCTCCCAGAGGACGGGGCCCTAAAATATGTTGATCAAGTGGTTTTCTCACACTCACCCCTCTACATGATAATGGGTTGGTTATGGACTACTCACTAGCTCTCTAACTTTCTTAGAACTCATAAGTATAATTGGAGTCAAATAGGGATGCCCCTCTCACTATCTCACTTTGGGATCTAAATGTTGGAGGACTCTTAGATTGAACACATGTGTTGAGGATGGCTATACCATAGTGCGAGTTTTGATTGTTGTGTTTGATGCCCTTGCTTTCAAGAGCAACACCACTTAGTGGTTAACCTTAGTGAATAAGGCTATGATGTTCAATAGTTCTCGAGATGCTCTCTCCAAGTTTAACTTTTCTCGAAAAGCTAGCCGGTGGAGCTTGCCCCAACTTATACCCACTTAGAGGGTCAACTTAAAACTCCAAGTCCCAACTTGAGGCTTGCCTCTCAATCATGACTTTGTCTTGGAGCACCAATGCTTTCAATGAAGATATCCTTTCAAAGTAGTCTCTTCAATGTTATCAATATCTTCTACATGGATCAAAGTTTGGAACCACAATTTGAGGCTTTTTAACTAGCTAAATGTTGAGAGAGTGCAAACTATCCAGCACCCTTGCTCTAGTGTATGATCTGGTATAACACAAATCCCTCAAAGCTTTGTCCAAGCTAAACTCAGTGCCCGACCTTTTTTTGCGTCTTTGGTATTACTTGCCATCTTCAGGAACGAAAATCCCTTGATGATTAGCTTCAAGTCAAGACAGATACCCTTATTTACCTTTGTGTTCGTTGGAGTGGGTTGTCTCCTTGGGTCTTTCTGAACAATGACAATGTTGGTATTTTGAGACCGGTCAACCTCTTCCATATATAGGCATCTCCACCAAACAGTTCCATCCCTTCAAATACTCCTTTGAAATACCATTACCTTCCTTTGGAAATGAGGGATCTTACTAGAGCTATAAAAGACAACATATATGGACTATACATTAAGGTCACTTGGGTCTACATATGGCAATCTCTTGGCCCCAAGGTAGCTTTCTATGCTGAGCATTTCTTACAGATTGACAATGTGACCATTGCATGTCTCAAATAATTTCAGCATCAATATTCACATGACCTCGTAAACCCCCCTTGCTAGTTGAGGGTATGCTTGCATCATTTACGAGTTGACCTAGACCACCATATTCCACACAAGGATAGTATTTGTAGTCTTGGTTTCTCTAAGAGGTGGGAGACAGAGTAGCACTTTTAAGTTTATATTCAAGTTTCCATTCTATCATGAGATATGAGGGAGATATGATGATATCATTGTTTGTGCATAGACTCAATACATACCTCCGTTATCTTTTTCAATATACAAACTAGGTGTATGGCCTTTATCTTCATGAAGTAGTTACTCTCAAACATCAGGGTCTACATGGGACTTCAAGGACCACCATATCAATTACTTATTTCAACCTATTTCAGCCATTGGGATGTTAACCACCCATTAGTTATGCAATCATTAGTGCATATGGTGATAGACATGCAATGACCATCCCCTTCACAAACAACCAATTTGGAAACTCAAAAATCTTACTCTCACTTATCATTGAGGGTCAATAACCCTTCCCAATTCATAGTCCATACTACAAAACAAATAAGCAAAGGTGCACTACTACACGCCCTTTAGACGTTGTTGATGCACATAGAGAAGGAGATAGAAAAATGAGACAATGCTGATCCTTGCATACCACCACTAGGGCACTCCGACCTTCTTACTCTCATTTTAGGAATCATAAACCTACTCTGTTTTGACAATGGGGCTTTCTAAGCTATGTAGCCCATAACTAGTGCCACAAGGGAAGCACACATTACTAGTTTATTTTCTACCACCAGATTCTTCTCGACTTTGGGTGTTAGGAGAGGTTCTAGGGGGAGTTCCTTGCTTCCTACTAGGATTGTACAATCAAGCCCCATTAGCTCAGGCACTTCTGTGATGGACACTATCAAGTCTTGCATTGGCAATTTCCAAATAGTCCACAACAATGTTGTTGGCTCTTTTGGCCCAAGCCTTGTTGCAAACATGTGACAGCAATGTTTTTCATTCTTGGTCACACATTTTGGTCTTCCTCAACTCCATACTTCATTGCTTCATTAAAAGGTTTTTCCCTCACTTGTAAAGCTATATTTAGATGTTGTGGTTTGAAGGTCTTAACCCCCTTTAGTTTACCCTATCTTGTTGTGTTTCTTTGCTTTTGCTTTTATGTTTTTGTGTTTAGTTACTTTCATTGCCTAGGGTTTTCTTACCCTAGTTCTTCTCTAATGTAACTGGTGATACTCTCAAATCACCTTAACCTAATTTGGTCATTTATTAATATAATTTTCTTTTTTCCTCTACGTCTAGAGAATTGTCATTTGTCGATGTGATAAGATAGGCATTGGGAGAAGTGCCTTGCTTCCTCCTAGGATCATTCAGCCATGCCATTCTCACCAAGACACCATCAAACTCTATATCAACCTTTTCTTGGTGATTAACAAGGACATTGGCCTTTCTTTTACTCCTAAATTTGATTCAAACTTGATCCTTGTTCTCCATCATCGATTTTACCCTTCCAATTTGTGGTTCCATTTCATAGATGGGCCATCCTTTCACAAGATTGTTTTGTATTTTATTGCTTTTGTATGCAATAACTTGTACGGGATTTACCCCCCTCTTTTTTCGTTCTTTTGATTCCTTGATCTATCATTTATTTTTAGTTGTTATCATTCCCTTTAGCATTCCTAATTAGCTCTTGTAGGTTATTGTACTTTCGATTCACAATGACCTGCTTTGGTCATTTGTGGACATTACTATAATTAAACCATAAAATCATAAGCATCAAGCGACATGAGACAAGTCTCTTGCATATTCAACTTATGTGCAATTCCACAATGCATAGTTTGATTTAAACAAATATCATTTGAATCATAAGCACCAATGCCATGGTGCCAAAAGTAGATACTACCAAGACCCAAGATGCATGGCAACAAGCAAGTAAATTCGTTGAAAGGATTGAACATATTCATTCAAATGCACAGAGCCTAACAGGAAATCAGCAAAGATATAAAGCATGGCACGATCAACACCAATATGAGGTTAAGCTTCGAGTTGGGTGTTGTGTTTGGATACATTTAACAAAAGATTGGCTTAAAGGACCAAACCATTCAATCAAATAGGTACTAACCCTATCAAATAATCAAACAAGTCAACAGCAAGGCTATCAAGTTGGTCCTTCTTGAGTAGCTCGACATTCGTCCAATTTTTGATGTCAAACACTTAATCCAGGTTGGCATTGTCACATAGCACTAAGTGCGCATTCGCATGGGAAAATATTCAATGACTCAGATGCTTGATGGTTGAACTCCCCCAACAGCAATCCTATCTATATAAATACACACTTTCTCATTGTCAAGACTTACTTCTTCAAAAATTTAGACTTAGATCTTGAGGGTTCATGTATGGTTCAATATTGGTCAATTCACAATACTTAAAGCTTGCAGGCTTACACTCTACACACAGATTTTGCATATGCATTTCCACCAAGGAGAATCCTTATACAAGATCCAATTCGAGTTGGAATAAGCATCCGCAAACATATCACTTGAATATAATCTCCATGGCCTTGCAAGATCCTATGCATTGTACTTCTAGTCCAAAAACAATACCTCCATCCTATTTTGTGCTCTAAGAGAGTTCAAGAGGAGTTAGTTTGTTAGAACTTAGAAAGGACACCTCACATATTTCTTCCTTTCTTGCTCATGGTACATACTATTTCCTGACCTTGCAAGATCCTATGGATCCTACTACTAATCCAAAAACAAAACCTCCATCATAATTTACACTCAAGCGTTCAAAAGGAGTTAGTTGGATAGAACTTAGGAAGGACACAACACACATTTATCCCTCCTTTGTTCATTGCACATACCATTCCTTGACAAAAACATTAACTCAAACAATGCATACATCCAACATGGCAATATTGACAGCCACTGTCGCCATCTCATTAAGCTTCCCAGCCTTATAAGTTAGTCAAGACCTTGCTCAACACAGATTAGAAAATGCCTGAGTGCAATAAATTTCTCTATTGATCTGTTAGTTGAGACAGAATCGTTTTTATTTATTTTTGTAACCACCAACAAAGATGGGAGACTTTGACTCACTTAAACAACAGCAGAGGAGAGATCCATCAAAAAGAGACTTAAACGTCTAAAATGTTTGATGGCATGGGGGAAAAATAGTCTCATCCATAGATTTATAACTTGCTGTAAATTGCTAATTTATCACACAAAATCGCGATCAGCACATGAAACGATATATCTTCTGAGAAATCACAAGCCCATTTTCGGTGATAAATCAGCAATTTTAGTTAAGTAATTACAGTGATTACTCAACGAAAATGATGATTATATTGCCATGACTCACCCGATGAAGAATAAAGCCTAGATCAGGAAAAAAATGATTTTATCATTTACTCTGCATTTTTAATCAGCTAGCTGCTAGGGCACAGTACAGGTCATAGTGCAGGATTTACGGCGAGTTTTTATTCTATTTAGTATTGAGTGACAGTCATCGACAATCACAGCGAGTTTTTAACCTATATCCAACTTTATATAGATTGGATGATTCTGATCTATCAGCAGTGAAACATTAACTAGTAGATCTGACTCCTGAGTATTACTGAAGTCTGATACAATCATTGACAATTTGACACCCACTTCAAGCCCTCAACTTCAAGGAATACTGAAATCTGATACATATTACATATGAATGAATGAAAGCCATATTAAAGTGCAATTTTCAAACATATTACATACTGTCCAGTGTCATTTGTAGTTTGTAACTTTGTACTTTTTTTTGGACAAAAATTAATAGAAAATATACTTATGGCATTCTCTACATTCATTTCTCATGTCATTTAACTTAGAAGTGCAGAAAAGTAGATGAATAATTAGGAGTTTTTAGTTAGCAATTTAGGGCTTTCTGTTTTCAGTAAGAGACAACACGTCACATGGATGCATATGTGGCTGCTAGAGTAGACTTGTTGTAGGTTAATGAGCAAATGCAGGGTAGTTTGAGTAGTAGAGTTTGAGCAGGACTCTAGCTCCCCTGTTCTCTTTAAACGTACTGTTATTTTAAGTTAAATTGGAGGAATAAAAATGTTTTGATAGAATTTGCTGGAAAATACTTTGTTCCTGTGTATTCTTCAGCTGATTATATAATTCAGTTGTTATTATTTTACAGTTTTTAGCTTCATGGTATTAGAATTTGTGAAGGCGTCGAGTTTGAAGCTGCAGAGAGAAGTATTAGAAAGTTTAAGATAGAGAAATGGCCACATCCGTTGCAGGAGATCCTTAGAGGATAATAGAAACAATTTGATGGCATTGGGTTCAATCTCTGGAAGCACAGAATGAAGATGTTGTTGTTGAATAAGGACCTTCTCAAAATATTTGAAGGACTAAGATTAAGCCTACCCAGGATGCAGATTTGATCAGTAAGTGGGAGGCAAAGGAAGGTAGGGCTCGTTCCAATATACTTTTAAGTTTGAGTGATAATGTACTTTTGCATGTAAGTGAGGCCATAGTCACAAGGTTCGGATTCGAGTTCGAGTTCGACAAGGATAAAATTCGATTCAAGTTCGCCAGTAGATAAAGTTCGAAAAAAAATTCGCCATTAAGTTCGACTTATATAAAAACATAAAAAAATATTTTAAAAAAAAAGTCGAAAAGAAATCCAATAAAAATTAAAAATAATTGTAAATAAATAAATAAAATAAAAAATAAAATTAATTTAATAAATAAAATAAAAATAAACATAAGAATTTCAAACTTGAATTACATTAAAAGATATCAAAATATTCATAGTTTAGAGCCTAAGCTCAAAATTGATATAGAACTTAAGTTTCAAACATTTGCAACATCAAACCCAACTTCAAAATCAAAACTAGCACTAGCACTAGCACCATCAACGAATCCTCCATCCAGCTCATCAACACTATCTATATTTTTCTCAACTCCTTCAAAGGATGGTTCTTCAAGATGAAGATTGTCATTTTCTTTTGCAAGATTGTGCTCAAGCAATCTTAAATTGCTATGAACAAACACAAGATCTGACAACTTTTTGGCCCCTAGTCGGTTTCTCGTATTAGTATGGATCAAATCATGCGTGCTCCAATTTCTTTCGCATGCAAAAGCACTGGCACATTGACTGTGGACATGCATGGCAAGCTTTTGTAACTCTGGAGTAGAAGAACCATACGTCTGCCGCCATAAATGGGGATCCATGCTAACAATGTCTTCTTGTGCCGCTTTAAACCACTCGGCTACTCTCCCCCAGTGTTGAGACCACTCGCAAGCACAATCTCATTTACTGGCACTTTCTCTCACAAGGGCTCATCGACACATTGAATCTCGCAGAGTGCATGCCTTAAGGGGTGCACTGGGAATGGGGTGGGATTGGCTTGTGGCACTTTGCGAGAGATATTCTCATACTATTCTATCACGCATACATCCCTTCATGCAGCCTTCATACCTCCTATGATGTCTCCTTGAAATCTTGAAACCCTGAAATATGGCTAAGTTTGAAACCTTGAAACCCTGGAATCTGACTAACTCTGAAATATGATAGGATCCTCCAAAACCTAGAATTTGCATTATAGCTCCTAGCGGTCCGAAACCCCTCTCAAACACCCTGAAAGTATATAAATAAAATATAACTTAAAGTATAAGAAACTAGATGTCCATATAAATGTAAACTTATACTTAAATGTTTATTTTATATATATACTGTTGGGTCCAAACATGAAATTCGCCGAACAGGGCGAACTTAAGCGAATTTTTAGTGAAGGGCATTAAGTTCGCCGAATTCCGAATTTTTAGGTAAAATTTCGGCGAACCCTGTGACTATGAGTGAGGCAATAACAGCAAAGGATGCTTGGGATCAATTAATTAACTGATATGAATCAAATGATGTTAGTACAAGCTTATATCTTGAAAGAGGTTTTCCTAGTTAAAGATGTAGGAAACACAGAAGATATCAGACCACACAAACCAATTTAAGTCTCTCAAAAACCAACTAGCAGCATGTGGATCAGTGATTGCAAAAGAAGACATTATGACACTTCTTGGGAGTTTCCCAGAATCCTATTCTGGATTAGTAATAGCGCTGACTCCTGAGCACTCAAGCTAACCTGGATTTGTCTGCAGTAATAGCAACACTACTTCAAGAAGAAATCAGAAGGAATGATGCAGGCTTGAATGACGAGAATCCTACAGCATTGTTTTCAGCAGGTTACAAGGGCAAAAGCAAAGAAGAAGAGTTAAAGCAAATTTCATCCCTCCCAGTCCAACGTCTCAAAGAATGGTAAAGACACAAAAGAGGGGAAAAAGAATGGAAACTACCTTCACTGTGGGACTCCTAGACATTTTAAGAAAGAATGCTGAAAGTGGTAAGTGTGGAAAGAAGAGGTAAAGAAAAGGAAGACAGCTGATGCTAACATGACTATCACCGCATCCCCAAATTCTGACGTTTCAAAGTGCTGGTACTTAGATTCAGGGGCAACTCAGCATATGACACCTGAGACAGGTTGGTTTACGTCATATAAAGAAGTACCCAAAGGGAAGACTCTCAATCTTGGAATTGACAGCAAGCGTGAGATAATGAGAATTGAAATGCACATAAGCAAATCCAAGATGTGTGGTATGTCCCTGCCCTAGCAAAAAGTCTTTTGTCAGTGAGTAAGACTACTGATGCTGGAATATTTGTACAGTTTGACAGCAAGGTGTGTATCCTAAAGGATGCAGAAGGAGTGACTGTTGTTAAGGGAGTTAGAGATGGCAATCTGTACAAGTTATGTGCAGCAGTACCCGAAGTGGTGTTGACAACAACAGAAAATGAAAAATCAGATTCGGTGCTTTGGCATCACAGATTTGGACATGCAAATACACATTCGCTTGAGGTATTAAAGACAGAGCAGCTTGTAGAAGATTTAACTTTGCATCTGCCAGTTGAGTTAAGAGTGTGCGAAGGCTGCTGTTTGGGCAAGCAACATAGATTCCCTTTCCCAAAGAAAGGAGTGACAAGAGCTAATGAGCAAGTAGAGCTCATATATTCAGATGTTTGCAGTCCAATGCAAACAGTAACACACAAAGGGACAAGGTATTTTATTACCTTTATTGACGATTTTTCTAGAATGACCTTTGTTTATTTTCTCAAAAATAAATCATATGCATTAGAAACGTTTAAAATTTTCAAAGCATTTAGTGAGAAGTAATCAGGAAAAACTTTCAAAAAGGCTTAGATGTGATAATGCCTCAAATGCTTTCAAAAGTTTCTGAGCAGACAAATAGATCAAACTTGAGTGCATTGTTCCCTACTCACCACAACAAAATGGTATTGCAGAAAGAAGGAACAAGACTCTTGTTGAAAGTGCCAGATGCATGCTTAAGAGTAGTGGGTTATCTAATGTCTTTTGGGCTTAAGCAGTTTTTACTGCTGCATATCTATAGAACAGGTTGCCAACTACTACATTACATAAGAAGACACCTTATGAAGCATGGCATGGTAGCAAGCCAAGTGTCAATGGCTTAAGAATTTTTGGTCGCTTAGCATATGTACACATACCAAATGAAGAACGAAAAAAGTTAGATGATTAGAGCAAGAAATGTATAATTGTTGGATACAGCCTGGATTCAAAAAGATACCAAATTTATGATCCTATAACACGAGATTCTAGTAAGAAGAGACATCATTTTTTACGAAAATTCAGATCTGCCCAAATCAGCAGAGATGGAAAATGTTAAGGATTCAGAAACAAGGTTTAATGATCTCGGATCTGAAGAAAAATCTAAGCATGAAGATTCTACTCCAGCAAGACCAATACAATTTGCAGCCACACAGCACACAGGAAATGTACAAGGAAGGCGACAGCTTCATAGATCAACAAGACCTTGAAATCCCACTGAAAAGGCATTGGAATCATATGCACTTCATGTAGAAGTTGATGAGCCACTCAATGTCCAAGAAGCACTTGAAAGTATTTATGCAGCAGATTGGAAGCAAGCAATGGATGCTGAATATGAATCGCTCATAAAAAATCAGACCTGGGAACTCACAAGTCTTCCCCCTAGAAGAAGAGTAAATGGGTGTAAATGGTTATTTAAACGAAAGTATAAGTCAGATGGATTGATAGACCGCTACAAGGCTCATTTGGTGGCAAAAGGTTACTCCCAAATCACAGGGTTGGATTATCATGACACCTTCTCCCCTGTAGTTAAGATAACATCCATAAGAGTTCTGTTAGCAATTGCAGCAGCGTTAGATCTTCATGTACATCAGCTAAATAGAAAAACAGCATTCGTAAATGGGTTTTTAAAGGAGGAAGTTTATATGGAACAACCAGAAGGCGACATACAAGAAGGAAAGGAGCAGTTGGTATGCAAGCTACAGAAGACATTGTATGGACTCAAACAGTCCTCAAGAGCATAGTATGAGTGTATTGATGGGTTTCTCTAAAATGAAGGATACATGAGTTGCAACGTTGATTTGAATGTCTACATCAAGCGTATTGGTGAGTCGGTGATCATTTTAGCCTTATATGTTGATGACACCATCATTATGAGTAATGATCTTAAGATGTTAGACTTATTTAAGTCTCAATTAGCTGCAGAATTTGAGATGACCAATTATGGTGAGTTCATTATTGCTGGTGCATTCAAATTTGAAGAAATGGGAAGAAGAGGCAAATCCATCTTAATAAAGAAAGGTACGTTAGAAACATTCTCAAGAAATTTGGGATGGAAAATTGCAAACTAATAAGTACACCAATGGAAGTAGGTAAGAAACTTTTGTTGGAAACATGTCCCAAAACATGAAGAAGAAAATTATATGAGTATGGGTCCATATCAGGACGCTGTAGGAAGCCTAATGTATGCAATGGTTTCTAGCAGACCAGATATTGCACACACTGTAAGCACTGTGAGCCAATTTTCCAGCAATACTGGACCACATCATTGAGCAGCAGTCAAAAAAAATAAGATATCTTCAAGGAACAGCTAAGAATGGAATTACATTCAATGGGAGTTCAGAAAAATATCTGAAGCTTACAGGTTATCGTGATGCAGATTGAGAAGGGGACATTGATAGCAAGAGATCAACTTCAGGATTCTGTTTTATCCTTAGTGGAGGTGCAGTCTCGTGGACAAGCAAGAAACAGCCAACCACTTTTCTTTCCAGCGCAGAAGCAGAATATATAGTAGCATGTCAAGCCATAAACGAATTAATATGGTTGAAAAGATTATTGCAGGACATCGAGGTTACTCAGACCCAACCATCAATATTAAAGTGTGACAGCCAAAGTTGCATAGCATGACAAAGCATTCAAAGTATCATGGAAAGGTTAAACATATAGGGATACAATACCATTTCATCCGTGAACAAATTGAAAAGAACAATGTACAATGGAGTACTGTACAACTGAAATGACAGTAGCGGATGCATTGGCAAAGGCATTACCAAGGATCAAGTTCTAGTTTTGCAAAGCAGGATTCAATGTACTAGAGCCTGATTGAGAATTATTGGGCTAATTGGGAGTGTTAGAAGTGCAGAAATGTAGCCGAATAACTAGGAGTTTTTATTTAGCAATTTAGGGCTTTCGAATTTCTGTTTTCAGTTAGAGACAGCACATCAAATGGATGCATATGTGGCTGTTAGAGCAGATTTGCTGTAGGTTAATGAGCAAATGCAGGGTAGTTTAAGCAGGACTCTATCTCCCCTGTTCTCTTTAAATGCATTGCTGTTTTAAGTTAAATTAGAGGAATAAACACTTTTTGATAGAGTTTGCTGGAAAATACTCTGTTCCTGTGTATTCTTCAGCTGATTACATAATTCAGTCGTTTTTATTTTATGGTTTTTAGCTTCAATTTAACAATGTTTTATGTGTTATTAAAATTGTTTGGTAAATTTATATGTTTTTTAAAGTAGTGATAAAGTTGCCAAGTAATTGCCAAGAAACTCCCAAGTCCCGAGTCCAAGTCAAAATTTTGGGTTGCCAAGTAGCTGCCAAGTACGAGTTTTTGAACTATGGTCTCATCTATCAACACCTCTCAAACACAGTATTCGTCTCAGGTATGCATAGGGCTTTGCTAGATTTAAATTCAAATTCAAATACATGACTACAACAGAAGAAGAAAAGGGTTACAAAAGGCCGACACAAAGCAGCTGAAGTGCATACTCAATAATTCCAATGTCTCTCTAGAGTCAACTGCTATGCTAGCAAGATAACTAACACACCAAGTCAAGAAAATTAACTAACAATGCCAATTCCCATCTTATTGTCGAATGGCTTCCCTTCTCTATTGTGGAAATGAGAAAAGCTTGGAGTTAACCTAAAAACACTTCCATGAAATGGCCAATATGGCAATAGGCAATAGGCAACACATAAACTAGCACCAAAAATATTTCCTAAACTGCAAAAAACAAAATCTTACACCTAAGGGCAATATTGTATTTAACTTACCAATTCTTTTCAGCTTCATAAATTGATACAGTAATCTGTTAACTTATATGATCCTTTCATGCAAATCACATGAAAAAAAACAAGGATTCCAAAAAGAGCTTCCCTTACACACAAAACATATCTCAATAAAAATGGTCTTAACTAACAAATATCAACCTCATTGAAAAAATCAACGGAGAATTTTTACTATTCATGAATGCTTGTCATAACAGCAATGAATTTAACATCGATAAAACCCTGCAATAAAATGTGTATTGTCTCTAGTGCATATCTTACATATAAGCATGAAAAATAATAATCTCTCTTAGTCCAAAACTAGCTCCCGTATCTTTTACAGGATTGATGAAGCATTGGAAAACAAGAAATACCCAGATGCAAATACAACACTGTTAAATTCTTTTAATTCTAAACAACTGAGGTATTTCAGACAGATCAAACAATATGCAGAGAATGCTAACCTGAGGAGCGCTTCCAAACAGATCATCTGGACTGGAAGTGCACATCAAAACCAAATGAACATCCTCTGGCTTGACTTTGGCCATTTCAAGGGCTTTTTTAGAAGACTCTACAGCAAGCCCGGTCAGGGTTTCATCACCTGTAAAGAATAGTAGGCTTACATCAGAATTGATCCTACAAAAAGTTTCTAGTTTACTTCAAGTAACACAAGACTTCAATTCTAACCATTCAATAGATATCAGACCAATCTCTTACTTTCTTGATCTAATGGAAGAAAATATGATAGATTGATGCCATGTTTTAACTAAATATCTGATCAAATTAAGCATAATAACTTGCCTGAAAGAATTCGACGATTACGGATTCCTGTACGAACAGAGATCCATTCATCTGAAGTATCAACCAGTTTGGAAAGATCGTCATTTGAAACAAGTAGTTTTGGCACTGCTGAACCAGAACCTATCAATTTGGAACCCCTCCCAACAACTCTGCAAATGCCCCATGGAAAATATATGAGCTGTGAGATATTTTGTTTGTTAACAAACACATCTGGAAAGATTTATGTGATGCTGACCAGTAAAACCAACTTATCAAAATCTTCTCCGGAAGTCTGTTACCCATCTTCTAAGACCTCAAAAACAAGCGAGGAATTAAATTTCAATGTCGATCAAGTTTAAATCATTAGTTAAATTTCCATTTATAAAAACGAAAGTGTAAATGTACTTTTAAAAAAGGGATTACTTTTACGAGTGAACCATCTATTCCATGAATACTATTACTGACTAAAAGTAACAAGTGGTATATCTATTATGCACACGATTCACTGAATCTAGCTATAACATGATGGATGTAAAACATTCCTGTAGTAGAACTGAACAATAGATACCATCTTGTGTAAACTCTTTCTTATTGAATTAAAAATACTCAAAAGTTTCTAGCATGCTCAACTATGCAAAGTCACACTGACTGCTTATTCAAAATATTAGTTATCCCTTGGATGAGTTCTCACAACTGCCAAACAGCACACGATAGGCTGTTGTACTATTTGAAAGAAAGTAAACATATCAATGTCCAAGAATGACGAAAGAGCGTAAATAGGACACAAAAGTATACCGAGTTCCACTAGCTAATAAAGATTACTAAAAGGAACCCCGACTACCAGAAATAATTGTATTAGAGAAAAATTTAGCAAACCATAGTCATCTGCATAAATTCACCACAGCCAGATAATCTGAAATTTTATGTTTCAACACAATTATTTACAGTTGGCAACTAAGGAATAATTTGGATAATGTGCACCAAATGGCAAATAATATGCAGTAACTTTATATTCGATTTAATGTTCTATTCAACACTTAGGCAAAACGCAGGTAAGTAAGTTTGGTGTAGAATCTGCAATTCCTAGCACTACCAGTGAATTTTAACCACACATAGGACACTCCCTTAGCAGAGATCCCCTTAAATAGCAAATCAGAGTATACTTCCTTAGTATCGCTTGTAACTTATTTATAATTAGTTTGATGACAAGTGGTGCACAGGTGGGGCCAGTGAGCATAGATACTAGCTTTGATAAAGGGAGAGGTTCACCAAAGTTCAAAAAAATAGAAAGGATGTGAAAAAGGTTCAGATCTATATAACGTACAAAATTATGAATGGTTACAGAAATAAAACATGAAAAATGATATAAAAGAGACATTACAATCCCAGTATTCACAGTGATTCTAGATTTAATACATATGCTATCAAAATATTTTTTGAGTGGCATTAACTCTCAAATCTCAATACTCTGGACCCTAGGGCCTCTAGGTGCTAGATTAACAATTTAAATACCTTCAAAAAAAACCTGCTAAATGATCTAATTCATAATCAGTACTACAAGTGATCACTATATCTTCATTGTGATCTTCGAAGTAGACAGGTTGATGATGAGCTGGAAATGAGAGATGCCATGTATGCAATCTAAAAGACAGTTTACGCAACAAAAACGAAGGCTGATATCACAAGCAGTGTTGACAATATATCCACAGGTTAGGTCCATTAGATTAGATCCTCCAAAAATGTTTCAAGTTTTGTGAAAATCCTTGAGGGTTGGCCGAACTTTTTGTAAAAATCAGTGTATTGTAGCAGAGCATGCAGAGATGAGAGCAGAGTGCTGTAGCTTCATATTCTTTTTAAATATTGCTACCTCTTTTGTATTAATCAGAGAGTGTAGTTGCTTCAAATATCTTCTCAGGGATCACTACATTCTTTGTGTAATAATATGGGGAAAATAGCTTACATCCCTTCTCATAAATAGCCGCACATACCTCTCATACCAATAGGGTAGTAAGATCTTTTATTCAGATATTATTATCTTCTTTTATATTTTAATCTGCATTAATTAAACATTTATGTAGATACAATTTGTTCATTTAGATATTATTCTATAATTATTTCTATGCTACAATTGTTGTCATTGATTGCTTCTTCCTATAACACATCTAAGTTCTCTAAGTTCCGACAATTTAATGTGTTGTCCATGGGATTCCCAATCAAATCCAGATAATATCCAATCTGACATAGGAATGTCAAAACCCACACCAAATCATGTGAAAAAAAACAGTCTTCTAATACTACAAAATTGTTACTCATTATGATTTTAAATGGAAAATTTACCAAACCTCATCATTTAGCTGCATTATTTATCTCTTATCTCCATAACTAGTGCTGACACTTAGTACATTTAAAGTATATTTCATGTTTAGAAAAAATAAAATAAAATAAAGCCGCTGATCTCTGATCAACTAAACTGGTTGAGAGGGCGATGGTGACCTCGTTGCTCTGATCTATGTTATCTTGGACTGTGATGAAAATGGCGGAAAGAGAGAAGGAAGGCGCACGGGGGAAGGGGGGCGCGAAGGAGGAGAGCGCAAGTTGCAGCTACAGGGCGGCGTTGGGAGTGCAGCAGTCGGCCCAGGGAGTGCAACAGTCATGGAATGGTTATCCCCCCACTGTTTCCAGGTCCAAATGATGCTGAAGAGCCAACTGGCATGAGACTTCCCAAGGTCAATGGATGCCTGGAAAGATGCAAGGAGAGGCCCAAATTGGTCATACCTATGGACATGATTGCTGAGGACATCGAATATTATACAAATCATTCTCTGTATTGCAAGTTTTTGGGCCTCAAGACTTCGTTCCAGTTCTTGGAAGCGTGGGCTCAGAGGACATGGGCTCCGAAAGGAGAAATAGATATCACAATGTTAGCCAACAGTTATTTTATGGTCACTTTTACCTGCTTGACTGACTGTAGCAGAGTCTTTGCTAGAGGTCCATACTTTCACAATCAGGTGGGGCTGTTTATCAAGCCGTGGCATGCTAGTTTTATACCTTCAGAAGAATTGCCAAACCGTGTTCCGGTGTGGGTGCGGCTACCTCGCTTTCCGGTGGAATGCTGCCGTGAAGATACCCTGCAATTGCTTGCGTCCCTCCTGGGAAGGCCAGTCGGTTCATCAATGTCAATCCTTGGAAAAAAGGTAATGACTTATGCCCGCATTTGTGTTGAAATTGATCTTAGTAAGCCAATACCTGATGCTGTTGAAATGAGTGCGAGACCTTTTTCCTGGGTACAACAATTGGATTATGAAACTCTCCCCTTTCGTTGTCGTATTTGCCATGCTTATGGTCACTTGCAACGATGGTGTCTCAAATCTAAAACCTCTAAATCTCAGCCTGCTCAACCTACTCGTAATCCGCCTGGAACTGACAAAGGCAAGGGTCCGATTCCGGGTGAGGCGCCAAAAACCGATGGTTTTATCCCGGTTAAAGGGAGATATAGAAGCAGGGGTCACAAACAGTCTTTGAAGAAAAGACAGACAGATGACTCGCTTAACAGATTTGAAATTCTAGATGACCTTAACCAACAGGAGGTGAACCCAGGGTTGATGATTTTGGATCAGCAGATTGAGGGCCCAGCCCAGGAGAACAATGTCTCAGTTGATTTAACTGAATCACAGAATGTTGGGGATGGGCACATGGATATGGACCAGCAAATGTTGATATCGGATGTTTTGACTTCCTCAGCTATTCCCTCTAAAGAAGATGGGAATTTATCTTTAACAGGGAAATCCAGAGAATTAGGAGCAGCAAGGAGTAGTAAATCTTCTCCTCACTTGGGACTTTTGCAAAAAGACCTTAAGAAGGGTGGGGGGGAGAAATCGGTCAAGCTTGGCAGGAAAAAAGACCTAGAAAAGATGAAACTAATGGGAGAGACTTTGGTGGAGTCGGGGTCAGTGAAGACTTTGGATGCTCACTTTCTAAATCCTTTGAAATGATTGTACTATCCTGGAATGTAAGAGGTTTGAATAGCAGCCCTAGACAAAATGATGTTCACAACTTGATTAGAAGTCAAAGACCTGATGTCCTTTTTTTGCAGGAGACTAAGCTTTCAATAGATGCTATGCCCAGATTAGCGCCTAAGTTGTGGAGACAAGGGGACTGTCAATGCATTGGGGCTACCGGATCTTCAAGAGGATTAGCTTGCCTTTGGAACCCCCGCAAGATCGGCCTCATAGGATGGTTGTCCTCTAAGTTTTCCTTGACTATGATGGCTACCAACTTTGAGATGGGGGAAGTCATTCTTCTATCCAATGTCTATGCCCCTACTGACTGGAGGGGTAAACAATTCCTATGGGGCCACATTAGTTTTGTCCGCAGCTTGGCTCCCCTCCAACCTTGGATTATGGCTGGAGATTTTAACGCTATTTTGGATTTGACTGAAAAACGTAGTGGTATGACAAAGCTTGACCCCATTGCTTTGCTTATGCGAAATTACATTGAAGTTTTGAATTTAGTCGACATTCGGCCCAACAACGGACAGTTTACTTGGAACAATCGGAGGACTGGCCAACATTTCATTGCTGAGAGACTGGATCGTTTTTTGGTTTCTGGGTACTGGGTCGGGGGTATGTCGTCTACAGGGTCTGAAATTTTGGATTGGAGAGAATCGGATCATTGGCCTATTAAGCTGAACAGTGTTTCAAAGTACCAGCCTCGCTCTCCTTCCTTCAGATTCCAACTCATGTGGCTGCGAGATCAGTCATTGTTCGAATGTGTGGCCAACTGGTGGAGGTGGGGCAGGGCTGCCCATGGTACGACGATGTATAGTTTTGCTAAATCGCTGCAGTTTGTGAAGTATAAGCTTAAACAATGGAATCATCAAAGCTTTGGGAATATTTTTCATGCTAAGGCTGATGCGCAGGCTAAGCTTGATGGTATCACGAGAACAATTAGGGAGGAAGGATTGACTGAAATCTTACTTCAAGACGAAGCTCAGGCTGTGAAAGACTTGGAGGAATGCAAGCTACGGGAGGAAGTGTTTTGGAAGCAGAAAGCTCGGATAAAATGGCTCCAAGAAGGTGACAGAAATACTTCTTTTTTCTTTCAATCGTCCAAAGCCAGGAGGCACAACTCTATCTCGATCCTGGTCAAAGAAAGAGGTGAGCGGCTTAATTCCTTTCCTACAATGTCAAAGGAGGTGGTGCAGTATTTCTCTACTCTTTTTAGGGAAGATGCAAATGAGGAATTACCGGAAGAAGCACAGGTTCTCTACTGCATTCCGCCCCTGGTGACGCATGAAATGAATGAGAATTTAATGAAGGATATCACACTTGGGGAGCTTGAGGCGACTATTTCCCAAATGAAAAAGAGGAAAGCGGCTGGTCCTTACGGCTTCCCGGCTGAATTCTATCAAGAATTCTGGGATATTATCAAATTGAATCTTTTAGCTGTTGTTCAAGAATCTCAGCAGAATAAGCAAATGCTTAAGGCTTCAAATGCAACTTATCTCGCCCTCATATCGAAATGTGAAGGAGCTGATAGGCTAAGTCAGTTTCGCCCTATATCTCTTTGTAATGTTGTTTATAAAATCATATCTAAAATCATTGGCAAAAGGTTAAAAATTGGGCTCAGCAATGTGATTTCTGAAGAACAGAGTGGTTTTGTGGAAGACACGCAAATTCTTGATGGTATTGTCATAGCGGTTGAGTCCATTCACTCCATGGCCAGCTCCAAGGATAAGGCAATGTTTATTAAGCTGGATATGGCCAAGGCTTTTGATAGGGTCAAATGATCATTCATGTGGAAGGTTCTCAAAGCTTTTGGTTTTGCGGACGAATGGACCCAATGGGTCATGAGCTGCATTTCCTCGGTTTCCTTTTATGTGCTTATCAATGAGGAACATACGGAGTTATTTGGTACCTCTAAGGGGGCTGCGACAAGGAGATCCCTTGTCTCCGTATCTCTTTCTTCTTGCTGAAGGCTTGGGGAGGATGATCAAAAGGAACAGAGAGGATGGGCATATTCAAGGCTGGCGATGGGGGGGTGAACTATTGGCGCAGTCTCACTTGAATTTGCTGATGACACTGTTCTGATGGGCATGGCCACAATGAGTGAAGCCGCCAATTTGCACAGGCTGTTGGATGTTTATCTAACGGCCTCAGGGCAAAAGGTCAACGAAGATAAGTCATCCATCTTCTTCTTTAATACACCGGCTCCCATACAACAGCGATTTGCTCGGACTATGCATTTCCAAATTGGGACTCTCCCCTTGATTTATCTGGGTTTTCCTATTACAGCTAGCCGTATACACAAAGAATCCTAGCAGAATATTTTGGATAAATTTAAGGCTTTCTTTTGCGGGCCGTGTTCAATTAATTCAATCTATGGTGTAGGCTTTGCCCATTTATAGATGTATGCTTCAGGTTGCCCCGGTGGGAATTGTTAAGGAATTTGACTCGGTTACTCGGCAATTTTTATGAGCTGGTACTTTGATGACCTCAAAATGGAGCTTAGTTAGATGGGAGATGGTCCGTAGCCCCAAACAACATGGGGGGCTTGGCCTAAGGCAAACGGACTTAAATGGAGTTGCTTTGGCGGCTAAGCTTTATTGGCGCTGGTGCAATGAACAAGACAAGGCCTGGGCCAAAATTCTCTATCAGAAGTACTATTCGGAGGCCACTCAGAGTGATATTTCTCGTTATCCACTCATTGGGAAAGGCTCAGCAATATGGAGGACTCTCAAAAAAGAGGTTGCTCTTATTAAGGAAGGCTTATTTTGGATTTGTGAGCGGGGATCCAAGGCTCTCTTTTGGACTGATTCTTGGGACGGTAACCCTCCCATTATTTCTCAGTTCCCTAATCTGTCGAACCTTTGCCAGAGATTCCTTGATGTTGGTTGGTCTCAGGTGAGTGACTTAGAATAATCATACATTTCCTGCGGACAGCTGGAGGTGGCAAAATGGAAAGCCCCTGAGGTTTGGCTGGTTGTTGGAACGCAGGAGGAGCATGATGAGCTACTGAACCTCCTTTCTAGACGCTGATGTAGCTCCCTCCAGGAGGAAGATGAGCTTGCTTGGTCTCCCAATCCTAAAAGAAATTACACAGTTGCTTCTGGATATCAGGCTTTATTATCTCAGAGATTGGGCAAAGGAGAAGTGCAATGGTGGAGACAGGTCTGGAATAAATTCTCATGGCCAAAATGCAACTGCTTTGTTTGGTTGTTGGCTTGGAACAGGTGCTTGACCTGGGACAATCTCCGGAAAAGAGGCTTCCAAGGCCCGTCCGTTTGTGTTATGTGTGGAGCGGCTGAGGAGGATTCTGCTCACCTATTTTTTCGTTGCTCCTTTGCTTTGCAACTCTAGCATTATTGGTGGGACGTATGGCAGCGCCCCTATCTCCATGTTTCATCCTTGGTCGATTTTTGGAGTGGCGTGGGAGAACTCCCCTCAAGGATGGCTTTTCTGCAGAATGTTTGGTTGGGGGGGGCCATCTTTTTGCTGTGGCAGCTCTGGTTGGAGAGAAATAGGCGGATATTCCGGAATGAGAGGATTATGGCGCAACAAGTATGGCAGAAAGTCGTAGGGATGATTCAGGAGACTGTGCAGGCCAAGAGTGAGGTTTGTCTCCCTTTATCCAAACAGGACGCTGAGGTGGTGGCGCGCCTAGGAATCCAGCGATTTGCAGGTAATTCGGCTTGTGTCAAGAGAGGTCGACAGGGCAAAGAGAAGATTCATAGGGACGGTCAGTGGCAGTACCCTCCCAATGGGTTTCTCAAGATCAATACGAATGGCTCTTCCAGGGGCAATCCCGGCCTTGCGGGTACTGGTGGGATAGGCAGAGACTCTGAAGGTATGGTGATTTTTCTCTTTGCAGTCCATGAAGGGACGCAAACCAACAACATGATGGAAGGCCAGGCTATTCTCTATGCTCTTGAGAAGGCTCAGGCATTGGGTTGGCATAGGATCATTTGCGAATTGGATTCTCAAGTCGTGATCAACTTGCTTGTTAAGAGGAAAGTGCTGGATGTCAATTGGCAATTGGCAATTGGCTGGGATTGTGCAGCAGATTTTGAGAATTAGCTCGCTCATGGATACAATTAGGTTTGTTCATATTCCCCATGAATGGAATAGAGCAGTGGATTGTTTGGCAAAATGGGCGTCCGAGCATTTAGATGGTGGTAATTCTAAGGATTGGGAGTCTCTCTCTCCGGAGCTTCGCTTTAATCTGGAACGTATTTTGGAGGAAGATAGGAAGGCTCATATCAACATATAGGTGGGTTCGTCCCTAGTTTTTCTGCGCTTGTTGTTTTCCTTTGGGGATTTCAGTCCCCCGTTCTTCTTGTAATGCTCTTGTTCTTTTATTAATATATTTTTACCCTTTTTATTAAAAAAAAACTAAACTGGTTGAGAAAAGAAGTAACTCATCTTGCTTATGCAAAGTCATTTACAATTTAGACCAATTAAACAAGAAGTTTGACCCTAAATGTTGGTATACATTAAACATTTAGCACAGTGTTTCGAGAAACTCTGACAAACAATTATGCAATGCCCAACCTTTAAAATCATTGATGTTGCACCATGAGAGGCCAGCCATCTTAGGAAACCGTAAAATTCCTAAATTAAGCTCAAGTAGCTGTGTCGTTAATCTCTTATTTCCAGAACTACTGATGGGACTTGGTTTAGCATGATTATTGTTTAATGTAAACTTCAAGTAAATTTCCTGTGAAGTTTGTCAAAAAAGCTGATCTGTGATCAGCAAAATTGTTTGAGCCTTGCATAAATCAAAAATATCTCGTCTTACCGAATGCAATGCAACTTATGATTTTATATCGTGACCAGCCACAACGAGACTCCTCTAAGATAGCTTATCCAATAAGAAAGAATAAAGAGGCATATTTATGGTTTGCTGCAGAGTTTAAAGTACTCTTCGACGCTTTGCATAATTGTTATTATTTATGACTATTTAATCAATTTTCTTAGGAGAAATTCCTAAATCTCATCATGTAGCTGCAGTATTCATCTTTTATCTCGAGCACTAGAGCTAGGACTCAGTTAAAAACTACCACTTAACACGTCATTGTAACTTTCAGGTAAATTTTGTCAAATTGTTGATCTTTAATGATCAACAAAACTGTTTGCAGCCATCAAAATACCTCATCGGTTAAATACAAAGCCGCTTATATTTTTAAATCATGGCAGGCCATTGCAGGATCTCTAACCTACATTTCCAAGAATAAATTCAAAGCAAGAACAAGGACATTCAATGCATCTTGTGTATGAGAAACAAAGTTAACATAAACTGAAAAACATTAAAATTAACTCCAACAATATTTCCGGGACTTGGTTAAAGTCATTGGAATTTGAATTGAATTCATGTCAAATTCAAGTAAATTCATGAAAATTCAAATGTCTTCTCATAGTTCACTACATTCTTTGCAAAATTAAGGGGGAAATATCTTACATCTCTTCACATAAATAGCCACACATAACTCTCATATTAAGGGAATTGTAAGATCTTTTATTTGAACATTATTATCTGTGTATATTTTAATCTACATTAATTAAGCATTTATGTAGATTCAGTTTGTTCATTTAGATATAATTCTAGAATCATTTCTATGTTACAATTGTTCACATTGATCGCTTCTTCCTATAACACATCTAAATTCCAACGATTTAATGTGTTGTCTACTGGATTCCCAATCAAATCTGGATAATATTCAATCTGATATAGGAATGCCAAAACCCACACCTTATATGTAATCTCAGGAATCATGTGAAAGGAAATATGCTTCTACGTCAGAATAATTGTTACTCATTATGATTTTATACGGACAAATTACCAAACCTCATCATTTAGCTCCATTATTCATCTCTTATCTCCATAACTAGTGCTGACACTTAGTTAAAAATGATCTTCTAATAGCTCACTGTACAGTTAAAGTATATTTCATGTTTAGAAAAAAATTAAATAAAACCGCTGATCTCTGATCAGCTAAACTGGTTGAGAAAAGAAAAGTAACTCATCTTTTGCTTATGCAAAATCATTGACAATTTAGACCAATTAAACAAGAAGCTTGACCCTATATGTTGGTACACAGTAAACATTTAGCATGGTGTTTCTAGAAACTCTGACAAACAATTATGCAATGCCCAAACTTAAAAATCATTAATGTTACACCATGAGAGGCCAGCCATCTTAGGAACCCAGAAAAATCCTAAATTAAGCTCAAGTAGCTGCGTCATTGATCTCTTATTTCCAGAACTCCTGGTGGGACTTGGTTAGCATGATTATTGTTTATTGTAAATTTCAAGTAAATTTACTGTGAAGTTTGTCAAAAAAGCTGATCTGTGATCAGCAAAACTGCTTGAGCCTTGCATAAATCAAAAATATCTCATCTTACTGAATGCAACGCAAGTTAGACATGATCACACTGCTCATTCTAAATTTCATGTAAATTTGAATTGAATTCATGTGAAATTCATGTAAATTTCAAGTAAATTCGGGTAAATTTTGTCAATCGCTGATCTCTAATAATCAGCAAAAATGTTTGCAGATATCGCAATACCTATCGTTTAATGCAACTCGTTAAGGAAAATCTTATATCATAAACAGAAAATGCAACGTTGACACAACCAGAAAAGTCATATTAACAAAAACAGAAAACTTAAAATTAACCCAATGTTAACTCCAGTGCTAATGCCAGGACTTGGTTAAACATGATCACTGCTCATTGTAAATTTCAAGTATTTTCGCGTAATTTTTTGTCAAATCGTCTGCAAAACTGTTTGCAGAAATCAAAATGCCTCATCATTTAAATGCAACTTATTTACGAATCAACATAAACGTAAACATAAAAAAAACAAAATTATCCAACGCAAAAATCGCAATTAACACAGACAGAAAAAATCAAAATTAACCTAACCAGACGCTCAAACCCAGCTCAACGCCTCAAAGACATCAAAAGCATCGTCTACCACATAAAATTTCACAATATAAAAACAGTAAAGTATAAAAAAAACACTGAATAAATTTAAAAAAACAAATAAACCTGCGAGACGTCCGAGCAAAAGGCGACGCACCCTCGGCCTCACGAACAACTTCAGCCATGGCGCATCTTACAGAGAGTCTTCTCGATGGAAATTTAACAGAAATACAAACAGCAATATTTCCGTTAAGAGACATAAAGTTTCTTCTGCTTGCAAGGCAGTAAGCAGAGGGCAGAGAGCATGCCCTCACCATTTTTCCTTTTCGTCTCTAAATTTGGCAGAGATTTGGAGCCAAATATTTTGTGCAGTTGTATTGTAAGAAATGCACTTGGCTTTCATTAAATGGATTAATCTGACGGACATCACCAACTGGTGTTTTGTAGGTGTCTTCTTCGGGGAATCCGCAAAATAGAGTAGGAAAAATGAAACATTATGCCAACCTACTACATTGCAAATATTTATTAATTAATTAATTGTTAGGTGGAGGGGATAAAGAGGTGCAATTTTTGGAAAATTTATTGGGTGAACAGCTTCGACGAGGGCATGTTTTGTATGTTGTGTTTTAATATGGACGTAGGGTACAACTCGGTGCATGCTTTGCTTTGCTTTTTTCTAAGGTATGGTAAATCTTGAGGTGAGTACCTATGTTTCTAAGATTTTAAACTCGGGTGATCTTTTGTAATGTTGTTATGAGGTTCGTTGTTGGGGTAGATCAAACTTTGGTGTTGCTACTATCAATAGAGTTATATTTATAGAAGTTGAATTTGGATAGAAGATTAAAAGAGTGTAAATTTTGATCCAAAATATAGTTGTATGTATGTTATCAAGATCTAAATGATATTTATCATGAGTTTTATAGTTACAGCGTGTGAAAGTGATTGTTGATAGGGAGTATTAGTGTTCAAAGTATATTAAGCACTCTCCTGATGATCCAATAAAGAATAGAAGTGTTTAATTCCTAGTTAGACCACTTCAAATCTTAATGTTGCAACTATCAATAAAGGACTTATACCCACATAGATTAAATTTGGATATGAGATTGAAATAGGGTGCAAATATTGATCAAGAGAAGTGGCATATGTCTTCTCCAAAATATAGTTGCATGCATGTTGTCAAAATCTAAACTATGTTTATCATGAGCTTCATAGCCAAAACACTTGAAGGTGATTGTTAGTGGGCAGAATATGGTGTTAAGTGTACATGGAGATGTTAGTATAGGTTTTTATTCCATTTAATAGTTTCTCCCTACACATGTTGTTTAGCTTGCTTACGTCATTAGGGAAGATAATCCCACATGCACGAAGAAGTGTGGTCATGTCTATCTTCCATTTATATGTGTACCTTTCCTAAAGCTATTTTGGATAATGAAACTTTTTTATTACTCATGTTTGATTTTGCTTCTACAACAAGTATCTCTTTTACATAATTTTTTTTTGTATATTACAAAGATTTGTGTTTCGTATCTACTCAGACCTTGATCCTCAATTGCAACCTAACTGACATGGTATTAGAGCATGGTTTTCAGTAGCTGAATGCCATAACTCATTATGTGAAATCATGAGTTTTAACTTGCATGTCACAAATATGTTATTCATTGACCTAGCACATTGAAGATTCACCCTTTCTCGGATTTTACTCTTCTTTTAGGGTCCTCGACTAATCCAGATTTAGAAAAAGAATAAGGGAAAAGATGTCTCATGCTCATCATATTTGATTCAGTAGATTTTCACAAAAAATGACTTGTGTCATTAGATTCAAAAGGTGTCAAAACCTTAGGATTGACTATAAACATGACCTAATATTGTGATAATAAATTTCAACCATTTTTGAAGGATTTGAAGGCATTTTATTATATTCTATACAAATTTGTACTATTAGGGTCCCCTAAGGAAAACCCATTTCTATTTTTTCTGGTAATCTTAAGAAATTTAGTGAGTTTTTTTATGGATTTTGTAGAGCAGTAGTAGATCTGCTATTTTCTTACAAAAATAGAGTTTCTACCCTTTCATGCCCCTGTCAAACTCTCTATTATTTTCTGCACCTACTAACATCCCTCACACTTTTATTGGCTATTGGACAAGCCTCTCCTTCCACCTGTCAGAGTTGGCTCTCATCTAAACACCTATTGGAGTCATTGACATTTTTGTCACCTAAAAAAACCTTGACTCATCCTGACACCTATCAAATACACTCGTAGTCTTGGCCCCTATCAAAACTATGGCCCATCTCGGCACCTGT
The DNA here is from genome assembly GCA_037957365.1 of Torreya grandis. Classification (NCBI taxonomy): domain Eukaryota; kingdom Viridiplantae; phylum Streptophyta; class Pinopsida; order Cupressales; family Taxaceae; genus Torreya; species Torreya grandis. The sequence continues at coordinate 8,993,581 of JARHVA010000029.1, forward strand.
TGAAACTAATTACAACTTGGCACCTATTGGATGCGTGCCCAATCTCAATGACTACACAAGGGCCCCTATTTTTTGATGACTAAATCTAGGTCACCTGATCTTGACATCTGTGTCTTTGATGCCTGCCTCTGATATCCCTAACTCCAACCCCCTGCATTCCACTCGTCTGCTTCTACCAACCTATCCTAATGTCTGAACTCTAACCACTACTGAAAGGGTCCCTGATCTTGACTTTTGAAAATCTGACGTACATTTTTGACGTGATGACCCCACAAATGTCAAATTTAATCAGGGGTTTGTGTTGTCAAGATCGAGATCCTTGAATCTAAAGGCACTCATGGGTTTGAGTGTTCCAGAGGGGGAAAGCGGGGACAATGCATGGGATAAAGATATCCCCTCATTAATTTTAGGATTGGTGTTGGTTCAATCCAAGGACCAAGTAGTTTAACCTTGTTTTACTCGGATAGTAACAATTATTACCATCAAAGGCTCAAGATGTGTGCAGCTACACTTAGAATTCATTAGCAACTAGATAAACCCTTAATTATTATTGCTATTGAGTCAAACTTTATTTATTTCTAAAATAGGGGGAGAGTTTTAATCCAAAGTAAACATAAAAGGGGAAGCAGGGTAAGGTAGAAAGAAGAATTTCTAGTTCAAAAAATGTTGACACTCATAGAAATGAAATGTGCCAAGTCACAATTATACCACTATGTGTTTGGTTTAGTGTTTGCATAAACTTTTAGCCACTCAGTGGGCAAGCTTCAAAGGGACGCCGACATGAATATTTCACTTACATATCCACAATTTTGAAAATGCTCAAAAGATTTACAACAATTAACATACAAAACTTTCAAAACACTTTATACCTGAAAGTACATAAAACATAAATTATTCATGATATATTGAAAAGAACATACAAGGGGGTTAGACTAGCATATGCACAATCTAAACACTATATTCACCTCCGTAACTCGAGCATAAAATCACTCATATTACATGAACATTCACTTAAACTTAGAAAATCATGGACTACACTTCATGGTTAGAGAACTAAATCAAAACAAGTAAAAGCTTTCTATTGATTTGAACAAAGTTTCTTTACATAAATTGCTAACATTTACAAAAGATTGTAGTTTACAATATATAGAGGATGGGGCTCGCCTTTAAGTAGTATGAGATTCCCTTCCTTGGCCATAATGGCCTCTCAAAGTTGTTACAACTACACATATTCAAAATAAACAAAAGATTCTCCACCTTCCTCAAAAGATACCCCAAGAGCCCACTCAATTGATATGTTGATGAATTGCAGAAGACATACCTCCCAACTATTTGGGTTGTGCTTCCTTAGCCACCAACATGGTTGCCACTAGGTCAAACTCTCGATCCACTTAGACAAATTCATCGATGGCTCCTAAAATATCACCTCTAATTGGGCCATCAACCTTTGATATACTTGGATTGGGGCTTCCAAGGACACTTTTACTTATGAGACATGGATGATGCTTGTAATGGACTGAGATGAAATTTCTAGCACCACTTTGGCTTTTGCTTTGTTTGCTCTCGCTACCTTCTTCTCCATGCCCTAGTCGAAGTGACCTAGGTGAATTACAAATTCACCTATGTCTAGTAGGGTGTCATCCGAGTGGAATAACATAGTGATGTTGGCCTCCCTAAAATAGGCCACCATCTTTTCCCTGCTTTCTTCTAGAGGTTCCACAACCATTTGTGCCAAGGCCAACCACTCCTTAATTGAAGTTCTCATGTTCCCAGCATATGTCTAATAAAGGCTCAAATTTGATATGGGCATGAGTTTTAGCTTAGGAACATGACAATCTATATGACCACAATGAGCTTTTCGCATTTACTCTCCATGAGAACAATTCTTTCTAGATATGCTTGTGCCCTTAAGAGATGTGCCCTGCTATTGGTCAAAGTTTTGACCACCTCACCTAGAGTTGAGAACAATTTCAAGAGGGCATCTTTGATTTGCTCGATCACTTCTATAGGGAAGGAGCTCTTCACCTGTGCTTCAAGTGCCTAGACCTACTCTTGCATGTCCTCCATACATTTCTCTAACATATCATGTGTGGCCTGAAGCACAGAGACTGGATCCTCAACCACTCTCTCTTCTCTTGTGGATGTTCTCATTTTAGTGAGTGAGAAGAGGTTTTGTTGAGTATGTGAGATCACCAGGTCTCTTCCTTAGACAAACTTTTACGTTAAGATCCTCTTCATGTCCCCTGAGGTCCTATCAAACTCTCATTGTACTTTAAGATGCCCATGCATAATCATATTAGGTGCTTGCAACACTGAAGCTACTCCAAAGGTAGAAGGGGATGTTGGTGGGGTGGTAGAGATGGAGGTGATAGGCAAAGGCCTAAGTAGAGGAGGAATGGATGAGGCAAAGGGAGTGACAGATAGGAATAATGGAAGAGGAGGAGCCATGGGGGTGAAAGGAGGTAGGATGAAAGGGGAAACCCATGGGAACATCTAAGCATGTCAGTAACTCTGGGTCAAGTTGACTTGTTGGGTAATGACACCAAGAAGAGGGGCATTCAATAGGAAGGATGAAATTGGCTAGTTAAATCCAAATCCTTAGGCACCTAGGACAATGGAAAAGGGAGTCCTAGGAATAACATAGGGAACAATAGGGGGTTGAAGAATAGGAGGTACCTTTTGCTTCTTCTTGGGCCTCTTGCCTAGGTTAGCTTGTGATGTTGTGATGGAAGCAGTTGGAGTGGCAGAGGTAGTAGGGTGACTAAGGAGTTTTTTAGGTGACTTCAAGTGTTATCAATGTGGCCAGGGCCAATTGAACTATGCATGTGCATGTGTACTTATTATTGAGGGTGGAGCTGAGCCTATTGAAGTGGGCACACCCAGAGGTGGTTAGACTTGTGGGAGAACTAGTGGGGACCTAGAATGTTGTACATTGAAGCACTTGGAGGTCTAGGATGAGTCATGGGGATCCCCACTAATAGAATGGCTTGGGCATAGGGGAATTAAGATGTAAAGATGTTGTGCATAGTAGAAGTCAAAGGCACTTGGGTAAACTATAGAAGGGGAGAAATGGGAAACAGGGAAGGCACCACCTGAGTGGGTTGTTGAGGGAAAGGGAAACCAAGGGGTGATCCACTGGGTTGTTGAAAGATAATGGGGGTAGGGGAAGGGATCCTCATGGATGTTTGTGGTTGGTCATGCTTTGGGATTATTTTTAGGCTTTTGTTGATTGCAAGTCTTAGCACCTACATAGTTTGAGGTCAAGCTACCTAGGGTTAAGTTGCCTTTACCTGAGTCACCTAAACCATGGGAGATAGCAGAGCTAGAGCAGAGGGTCAAGAAGGAGAAGCTCATGGAGGAGAAGGTGTTGGGACTCCTTGTAATATCCTTGAAATTTCGGGAGGAGTCACCTAAATATCTCCTATGACTTGAGCTGATGTGGGGGAAGCAAGGCCAACTTAGGATGATGACTTGGGCTAAACTTGCTTTCCTTTCTTCTTCTTCTTGACATCAAGCCTAGCAAGGATTTCCTTGTCATCTACAATATTAAGGTGGAACTTGTCCTCATCACTAGGTTGGTGAACATAATTGATATTGAGTTGAGCTTAGTATTTTGACACACAAGCCATGATGACACCATGTGAGTCCCAATCTTTATGCTTAGCCCTACCTAGGGCATAGGAATCTCTACCTATTGCCATTTTTTGTAACGGGGGTAAACTCATGTACACATGATTCTTGATGGTGATGGGGAAGGTCAGGGGTGCCTTTTGTTAGTGACTAACATGGTCACTAAAGATGCCCTCAACTAGTTGGTAGGCAATCTCTTGATCTACCAATTGGTCTAGGAATTGATAGGAGTTGATAGATGGAGGGGAACTCTAAGGAGGTTGACAACTCAGATGATAGTGTCATCCCTGTAGTACTAGTAGTCATCAATGAGGGTGAAGGAATCCCTTATTTCTTTGGAGAGATGAGGTATGGTTGCCTTGTTAATGGCCATATAGACCATTGGAGAGAAAGACTCATATATTTCCTAGATGTGGTTTCAATTATGGTGGCCATATAATTTATAAAAAACCACATGGACCACTGCACCCCTGAGAACCCATGGTGGAAAGGTAGAGGGCTTGAACATGATGGTGGCGTAAACAACATCCACCAAGTAGCTCATCAAATAAAAATTTCTTCCACTCTGAACATTCAATACCACCTTGATGAGGTTGAAGTTGATCATGCCCCTAAGGTCTAGGATCTGATCACCCTTGAGGATTATATGCAGTAGGGGCACCTGTAAGAGATTATCATGGATGCAGTTGGTTACCCCAAACAATTGATCTAACAAGATCATCCCTACACAAATCCCCTCTCTGAAGTTAAAGACAATGTAGGAGCCTATGTCCACTTTATTGACCCATTTGGCATCTGGGTTCCCTGCCCAATCCTTCAAGACATCATAAATTTGATACGTGTTAGTCCACAAATCAACTGTAGCAGCATCATAGGAGATTGTGTGTTTAGGGAGGTTGTAGTAAGCTTTGAAAGCACTCTTTGAAATATTTGTGATCCTATGTCAGGAACCCATAGAACACACCAGATCATGGATGTCATCATGTACTCATTTGGTGGTGAGTAATAGCTTGTTGAAGAGGTTAGCATAGGGGAAGACTTTTGGCTTGGTAATGACTCTGTTTAGCCCATAATTTTTGTATGCCTAAAAGGCATCCTGGAATTCAGCCTCATCCTCATCCTCATCATCGTTGGAGCTAGGCTTGGGCACCATCTCAATTTCTTTGAATATTTAATTATAGTGTTTGAAATGGGTTAGGCCCTTTGGGAAAGTGGTGCCTCTATATTCAAACTCAGCGTTGGGGTTAGAAGATGAAGCAACCATGGCAGAAAGGGATAAATCTTTGTGATAGTGAATTCTAAGCAAGGAGGATGAAATTGCTCAAGAATGAACTAAAAGTGAGGAGTCAAATCTATGAAGATGGGAGCAATAATGGTAAATTAGAATCCGTTGATTGGCCTTTTGAATCTATATGTACCTCATTCTGATTAATTTTTCCTTCTATGCTTCTTTTATTAATTTATATGGAAGTGCCACGTAGTAGGGTCTAGTAGATTAGGCTCTCTCATGCTCTGACATCTCTGATAGGTATGAGAGACTGACATGTTCTAATAGCAGGTCAATGTGACACTCCCTCACTTGGTTGGGCTCTCTTGGGATCTAACATATTTGACAAGTTTAGGAGACTAACATGTTCTGACAATGGGTCAATGTGGCACTCCCTCACTCAGTTGGGATCTCTCAAGCTCTCACATCTCTGACATGTCTGAGAGACTGACATATTTTGATAGTGGGTCTACATGGCACTCCCTCATTCATTCAAGCTCTCTTGAACTCTGACATCTTTGATAGGTTTAGGAGACTGACATGTTTAGCAGGTCTACGTGACACTCCCTGATTCGATCATTCTTTCTGTATAAATTCATAAAAGGAGATTGAGTGATCTGGAGTTTAGTTCAAAAAAAGTTTCCAAGTCATGATGAAAATAATGTCACAGTGTAGAGCTCGTCGAGAGCTTTTTAGCACTTTTTGTAGTTTGCAAAACGGACATTGTATGCAAAAGTTATAGGCCGCTGAAGTTATGATGCGATAAGTAAAAATGTGGTGTCGCAAGATGACGTGGTGCAATGTGGACATGCCAAGTGGTCCAATAAGGAGGTGACACATGGCAATAAATGGGTGTCCAAAAATTTGGGTGATTTTTAATTTTGATAGCATGTATGGATAATGCATTGTATTTGAATTATAAGTTTTTAAACACTTTGTAAATATTTCCTTGGTAATATTTTAAACTTACCAAGCGAACCCCATATGCCACATGGGAGAACACACCCACTTGCCATGCCATCCAACATTGCCGAGTCACAGCTCAAGAATGGGTCACGTAACCTGAGATTACATACCATGTATTACGCTGTGAGAAATGCTGAGTTGCCTCAAGATGGGAGATGAGACCAAGCCTTTTGTCGTTCCACATTATATGCTGAGTCATAAGAACTTGAGAATGATGCCAATTAATAAATGCACCAAGTTGGTCCTTGAGCCAACGTACCGTGCCAAACTTGGCACACCAACCAACTACCATGCTAAGTTAGGTGCCTTGAGCCCACCAAAAAGGGGCATTGGCAGATTCAAAGGAGGCCGCTAAAGCCATTTCCCATTTGCCAATGTGGGATAATAAGATAGCCCAAGCACCCAAAAAGGAAGGGATAAGACTTGAACTTGTGACCCGCCATGTAAAATTGATAAGCTTTGACCGCTTATACTACAGACTTCTAAATGAGGTAAAAGGAGCGAACTTGTATTTAAAGGTAAGCATTCAGCGGATTGTGTATTGAAAAAATATAGACCAGTTTGTTGTAATTGATCATTTTGGAGCCCTTAGAGGCCGAACCAGAGCTTAAAGTAAACTAAAAACTTGTTTAGAATTCTAATACGCTCTATGTAGTATATTCATTTGCCCATTTTTGAGAATTGGTGATGCTATTTTGAGCTATAGAAGTTGCCAATTTTGATTTGGAGAAGCCTCTGCGTGTGATTCAGGAAGGTGAAGGACGTGCTAAGTCAGCCAAGGTCTTTCGAAGGTCTGAAACACTATTTTTGAAGAGAGATATGATCTTTTGTTGTTTGTAAGTATTATTTTGGCTTGCAAATTTATCAATAATTAATGGATCGGTTCGATAAGAACCCGGGGACATAGGAATTCCGAACCCCGTAAACAATTTATGTGTTTTAATCTTTGAATTCATTTTTGCATTTCAGTTTTAGTTAATATTTAGATTTTTAATCAGAATGCAAAATTTAATGAATTGACCATTTAAAATAAATTAGATAAAATCAAAATTTTGAAAAATCTAATGGTTTCAATGGATAATTGATGTGAACTTTCATTTCACCTTTATTTCAGTTTTGAAACTTGATTTGAATCAGATTTAATCATTCCAACATCTTAAAAGTTGAGAAATTTCTACTTCTAATTCAGTTTAAATTTTGGAATTGAGAACTTAAGAGATCTTGGTAAACATTTTTTAAAAAGTAGTGAAGTTCCTACTAGGGTTTACGAATCAAATTTTGGTATCAGAGCAGTTAGAATGCAGGGTTTGCTTCTAGTTGTGTGTTGATAGTTGCTTCCAGAATAGTTGGATTATTGGTTTGTAGATTGATTATATTGCAATGTGCAGTGTGGAATCAGGTGTTTGCCGAAAACCATGGGCAAGTTGTCATAGATTGAGGCCATCAGAGATAAAAATGCAATCTTGAAATGCCAGAAATTTGCACTTGAATTGCAAGTGGCAAAGTTAAAATTAGAGCTTGAATCCAAGGATGAGCTCTAAATTAGATTGTAATGTGGTGAGTGTGAAAAGGTAAAGCCTTCAACTTTAGATGCAGATACTATGACTGAGTGCACTGTAAGTTATTCACCAAGTAATTCATCTACTTTTTCTTTCCATTCAGATTCAAGTAATGATGCTTTTGGTAGTTTTGAACAACACACTAAAGGTATAGGATCCAAATTGTTGATGAAAATGGGCTTTAATGGAATAGGTCTTGGTCGAGATAGCCAAGGTATATCTAACCCAATTCAAGTTGAGCATAGGCCTCTTCATGCAGGTTTGGGTTATACTAGTGTGCAGGTGGATGATGGAGAAGTTTCTTCCATGGCTAAAGGAAGACAAGCTTCCAATAGCGAAGGTTTTAGGCCACTAGTTCAAAAGTGTAAAGGTAAAAGAGGTATTGAGATTCCACCTCTTGATTCTTACACTAATTCTTCTGATCCAATTGATACTTTTAAGAAGTTTGGATATAATGTACAGAAGATAATGCAATCATTTCCATGCACTTTTTGTGGGAGGAATAACCATAGTGCTAAGACTTGTTGGAAATGAAATGCTTTGTTTAAGCAGATTGCATGTTTGAAAGACCATTCTCATGTTAAGTTGGGAATTGGCAAAATGGGACCCTCACCTAAGAAGGATGTTTGCACTCATTGTAAAGTGAGTGGACATAGGATTGATAAATGTTTTAAGCTTCATTCATCTTCACATTCAAGTAATGTTAAAACTAAGATGATTTACAAACCTCTCACTGAGGTTAAACAAGCTAATTTAATCCATAATGTAGTTGACAATACAACCCAGGATAAGGTAAAACCTACAAATGAAAATCCATTTAAGAGGTTAAGTCAACATTTTTTTCAATTACATATGGCAAAGCTCAAATTGATAAAGTATGCAATTGATAATGAATCCATAGAGACAATCAATTTCACTAGGAAGAAAGAATTGGTTAAGTGGATTATCACTACATTTTTTTTGCAAAGCATGGTAAGAATTCACCTAAGGGAATGAACAAGCTTTGATAGATGTAGATTAGAGTTGGTGGGAACACTTCAAGACAGGTTTACCATATGAAGTTTTTCAATTCTCACTTTTTAATAACTCTAAGTTTTTGATCTCCAGAATATGTTGTGTGAGTTGAGGACTTGAACTCATTTGATCAATTGGAGATAATAGCAAAATGCATGTTGTAGGTTGAGTTAATTCCTTACAACACTTATTTGATTGCTATTTTTAGAATGTATCTATTTTTGGCACATGGATGTATAGATGCATTGTAAGACCCTATGGGCATGTTTGGATGTTAGGCAATATACCAGGGCATTGTATTGCAACATGTCTACAACATTTATTGTATGTTTTCAACATTAACAAACTTGTTTTGCAGTTACATTAGGAATTATTTCAATTTATTGACAGTTCACCGCTTTACAGGATGTGACATGGGCAGACAGTTTGGTATGTTGTGACCAGTTTATTGGTAGTTGCAGATTCCTTTAGTGATGCCATGTGTAGGCATTTTTAGTTGAATTGTGAATCATTTATTTTGCCAATATTCATCTCTTTGCTATGATTGGGTTCTGTTTGATGTGATGCAGTAGACTAGTTATCAGTTTGAGGAGATCGTAGACTTTTGGAGACCAAAAGCCTCTTTTGTAAGGAGGTGTGATCTGGAGTTTAGTTCAGAAAAAGTTTCCAAGTCATGATGAAAATAATTTCACAATGTAGAGCTCATCGAGAGCTTTCTGACACTTTTCTCGATTTACAAAATGAACACCGTATGCAAAAGTTATAGGCCGTTGAAGTTCTAATGTGACAGGTAAAAATGTGGTGTCACAAGATGACGTGGCGCAATGTGGACATGCCAAGTGGTCCAATCAGGGGGTGACACATGGCAGTCAATGGGTGACCAAAAATTTGGGTGATTTTTGACTTTGACAGCGTGTATGGATAATGCATTGTATTTGAATTATAAGTTTTTAAACACTTTGTAATTATTTCCTTGGTAATATTTTAAACTTACCAAGTGAACCCCATACGCCACATGGGAGAACACACCCACTTGCCATGCCATCCAATGCATTGTTGAGTCACAGCTCGAGAATGGGTCATGTAACCCGAGATTACATACCATGTATTATGCTGTGAGAAATGTTGAGTTGCCTCGAGATGGGAGATGAGACCAAGCCTTTTGTCGTTCCACATTATATGCCAAGTCATAAGAACTTGAGAGTGATGCCAATTAACAAATGCACCAAGTTGGTCCTTAAACCAAAGTACCATGCCAAACATGGCACGCCAACCAACTACCAAGCTAAGTTAGGTGCCTTGAGCCCACCAAAAAGGGGCATTGGCAGATTCAAAGGAGGCTGCTAACTCATTTAAAGCAACAAAGCCACTTGCCATTTGCCAATGTGGGATAATAAGATAGCCCAAGCGCCCAAAAAGGAAGGGATAAGAGTTGAACTTGTGACCCACCGTGTAAAAATGATAAGCCTTGACTGCTTATGCTACAGACTTCTAAGTGATTTAAAAGGAGCGAAATTATATTTAAAGGTAAGCATTCAACCGACTGTGTATTGAAAAAATATAGACCAGTTTGTTGTAATTGATCATTTTGGAGCCCTTAGAGGCCGAACCATAGCTCAGAGTAAACTACAAACTTGTTTATAATTCTGATACGCTCTATGCAGTATATTAATTTGCCCATTTTGGAGAATTGGTGATGCCATTTTGAGCTATATAAGTTACCAATTTTGATTTGGAGAAGCCTCTGTGTGTGATTCAGGAAGGTGAAGGACGTGTTGAGTCAGCCAAGGTCTTTCGAAGGTCTGAAACACTATTTTTGCAGAGAGATATGATCTTTTGTTGTTTATAAGTATTATTTTGGCTTGCAAATTTAGCAACAATTGATGGATCAGTTCAATAAGAACCCGGGGACGTAAGAATTCCGAACCTCGTAAACAATTTTTGTGTTTTGATCTTTGAATTCATTTTTGCATTTCAATTTTAGTTAATATTCAAAATTTTAATCATAATGCAAAATTTAATGAATTGACCATTTACAAGAAATTGGATAAAATCAGAAATTTGAAAAATCTAACGGTTTCAATGGATAATTGATGTGAACTTTCATTTCACCTTTATTTCAGTTTTGAAACTTGATTTGAATCAAATTTAATCATTCCAACATCTTATAAGTTGAGAAATTTTTGGTTCTAATTCAGTTTAAATTTTGGAATTGAGAACTTAAGAGATCTTGGTAAACATTTTTTAAAAAGTAGTGAAGTTCCTACTGGGGTTTATAGATCATTAAGTGAAAAAAGGAAGCCACATTAATAGTCGAGATGCTCACCTACCTACCAATGAGGCTTTACAAGGCACCACATATGACTCTAGGAAATTAAGACTCTGAGAACTGCAATACAAGTTTGAATTATAGAAAAATAGTTAGTGCAAAACTATTCTAAGTGTGAAATTGTTTTATTTTCCTAAAACACAATAGGGACTTGATTACACTTCAACTCAGAAGCTCACAGGGAAACCCAGATTATCATTTTAAGCATGTTAAATGCTGGGTGAGCTAGGGCAGGACATAAATTTGAGGTTTTTTATAAAAATATGATGTTCAGAGAGGGACTAAAAATCTAGGTACTTCGAATTACACAACAAGGGGATGAAGATGAACCATTCAAAATTTTCATGGGACAAATACATTAGCTAGTTTCAAATATTTTATAGTGCATCACCATAGTTAAAACATAAGAATTTAGTTACAAATGAGATTATAAATTATTCACAATTATTATTTCTTAGTGGTTGGATGGTTACTTGATTAATTATTTCATTTATTCTTCTATCTTCACATACATATGTATACATGGTATTGCATCGATCATTCTTTTGGCCCTTGCTTTCTTGTGACTATGATTTTTTCACTTGGCCTTTGCATTTTACATGCTTATCTTTATCCAAAAATCCATGTTACTTATTTACTCCTACCACTATACATCATTTTTAGTAGCCGCATACCACTATACATTAGATGAACCATTCAAAATTTTCATGGGATAAATACATTATCTAGTTTCAAATATTTTATAGTGCATCACCATAGTTAAAACATTAGAATTTAGTTACAAATGAGATTCTAAATTATTCACAATTATTATTTCTTAGTGGTTGGATGTTTACTTGATTAATTATTTCATTTATTCTTCTATCTTCACATACATATGTATACATGGTATTGCATCGATCATTATTTTGGCCCTTGCTTTCTTGTGACTATGATTTTTTCACTTGGCCCTTGCATTTTACATGTTTATCTTTATCCAAAAATCCATGCCACTTGTATACTCCTACCACTATACATCTTTTGTAGCATGCTACTTGTTTACTCCTACATATTGACTATCTATACATGTTATGGTTTTCATTGAGATTACATGATCACATATATATGTCTACATATCATATGAGCATATACATTGATTCCTCCTCACCTGCCTCCACCTCCAATCTACAATGTCACAATTCACATTTACAATGGGGGCATATTGCTTGCTTTCACTTGCTTCACATTACCATGCTATGATATTTAGTGCACATTATTCCTTAACATATGTTATGGATTGTTAAGATCCCTATCATTCTTCTATTTTGTAGCCTTGCCACTTGGCTTTTCTTTATTCTATACATTTTTTCAATATATATATATATATATATATATAATTAAAATATTACAAAAAACTAAAATCAGGACCTAATCATGACACGTTTTCTAGTTTCCATTATTTATTTATGTTATTTATCACATGTTTGGTATATTACATATGTTTTTCATATGCACATGCATTTCATTGTGTGTGTGTGTGTGTGTGATGTAGGACATGCATATTACACACAATACAATGATGCACATATGTAGGACATTCCTATATCTAGAGGCCATGCCAATGTTGGGGGTATTTCCTTCAATAGGTTACATTGTTACGGTTGTATATTTACATGACCTCTCCATTTATCATGTTTCACTACATTTATTTATTACACCTGTCTTTCTTTTAAGTGTTTTTATTTATAATATTACATTTCATGGATATGCTACTTTGTTATGCTATGACATTGACATATATTGATGGTGTAGACTAGTTTTACTTATTCTATGCTTCATTATTATTATTTCATTTGATAGGCTAATCATTGATTATGCTTTGTTTGGCCCTTGGCCTTGTGTAACTTTTATTTTTCCTTGTGTGTAACCCTTGACCTTGTGTGACATTTGATTGTCATTTGTGTGCGGTCATTGGAATTATGTGACATTTGATTGTCCATTGTGCATGGCCCTTGGCCTTATGTGACATTGAGTGTTATTTCATGTGATTTTATTGTGTGCATCATGGGCTTAAAATTGCATGCTTATGAGTGCATAAATATAGTATTATCTGATGATTTTACTAAGTTTGGTGAATTTGTGGTGGTGTGATTCATATCACACACCTTCATAATGTGTATGTGGTGCTATGATTCATATCATGCATCCTTATTTCATAGTTATTATTTAGTGTTTATATCAATGATGGTTAGTATTTCATGCCTAATTATTGTATCTATCTTGACATGACACTTATATGACTTACACTACGTGTTTCATATATGATTTGATAATATATTAATTACTATGATGCATATTATCCATGTGTTAGCACATTCTTTTAATTGATTACATTTTTTTGCATAACACAATGTGGTTAAGTGTTTTATGTTAGATGAGTAATATGTGGTATCTTTTGATATCAATTTCAAATTTTATTCTATGGGTGTATTGAAAGGATTACAATCTATCACTCCAAATTCACTCAAAATTTCACCAATATATTTTTGTTTAGTGATAAAGATATACTTTGATTTTTGAAGTACTTAAATACGCAAACAATGATGAAGATAACCCAAATATGTCATTTCAAATCCTTTCTTCAACTCTACTTTGATTTTTGTAGTGTATCTCTCATTATTTTCTATGATGAGCAAATCATCCACATACACCACTAGAAATACAACTATTTTATCAACTTTTTTAATAAAAAGAGTTGCATCTTCAAACACAAAATGTTTGAAATCCATGTTCAGGAGGTGCTCAATAAGTTTTTTGTACTAGGCTTATAGGGCTTGTTTAAAATAATACAATAATTTTTCTATCTTACACACTTTGTGATCTTGGCCTACTAACAAACCTTCAAGCTCAGTCATGTACAATGTTTTTTTGAGATCACCATTTAAAAAGTAGTTTTTATGTATATTTGATCATTCATTGAGACCTACCAAAGCCAACATAATGTGAATGGTTGTCCATTTAGTTATTAATGCAAAGGTTTCATTGCAGTCAATTACTTATTTTTAAGCAATCCCTTCACGACAAGCCTTGTTTTATGTTTGTCAACTGAGCCATCTACTTTGTGCTTGTTTCAAAAGACCCAATTGCAACCAATGGGTTTATATTTGATTAGAGGGTCAATCAATTCCCAAGTTCTATATTTGACCAATGCATCATATTCACTAATCATTATTTTTTGCATGGATCAATCTTTTTAGCTTGTTTGAAGGAAGTAGGTTCAAAATCAAAAGCAATGTTGACTTCTTCTTTTGGAGGGTCTTCCAAGGTAAGATTTTTTATCTTATATTGAATTTCATCTAAGGATTTGCTTTATTCTTGTGTGGCTGTATGTGCACTTATATTGTCTAATTTTCCAACCTCATCAGGTCTGACATCTTTTAATGTTTGTTCTGCCCATTTTTGGCATCTTTTTATGAGTAGCTTGCAGAATCACCAGTGCCTAATTTTTTTGTTTTGAAGTTCCTTCATTTTTTGACATTGGACCATATTCTGATGAAGTTTCACTTTCTTTTGCAAGGTGAGTGTCATTCTCAATTATAGGAGTCAATAGAGATTCAACTATTTCTTAATTATAGGTTCCCCCTTCACTATTTGGAACCTCTATATCAACCTCTTTGAAAACATCTAATTTAACATATTTCTCAAGTTGATTCAATTGTCAGTTGATGTTTGTTATGTCCTTTGAAATTTACAAAAAGACATCTATTGTGATGAGAATTTTCTTATTGTTTTCATTATGTACACCTTTGATGACTCTGAATATCCGAAAAAGATGCATTTATGACTTGTATTTCAATTTTTTCCTTTTATCCTTGGGAATCAATGCGTAGCAAGTGGATCTAAAAATTTGAAGTTGTCACATTAAAGGGAGATGACCACACTAGACTTCATATGGAGTCTTCATTTGAAGGTTGCTCATAGTGACTTATTATGGAGATAGACTAATATTTGAGTTGCTTCTACCCAAAAATGTAGATTTAACCCTTTGAAGTATCGTATTTCCCAAACCATGTTCATCATAGTTATGTTCATCCACTCAAATACTCCATTTTGTTGAGGAATGTAAGGGACTGTGAGATGATGCTTAAGATAGGTTTCAAACACATTTGACATGAATTCACCACCATTGCTAGTATTAAGTGTCCCAATACGACATTGCCCTTATTTTTCAAAACTTTTGAAAAACTTTTGAAGGCTTCTTAATTTTTATTTAGAAAACATATCTAAGTCATTGTTCTATAGTGATCAATGAACAACATGAAGTATTGTGACCACCAGTGAAAATAATTGGAAGAGAACAAAAATCATAGTAAACCAACTACTATTTCCTATCAGCTTTCTATTTTGACTTTTAAAATGGTTCCCTTTCATGTTTGGCCAATATGCAGGCTTCACACTTTTCAATAATTTTGGGTTATGTTGGCAAGCCTAAAACACAATTATTCTGCATTATGTGAATGTTGTCATAGTGTATGTGCTCAAATATAGTATGCCAGAGGATACTTGTTGACATTCCTTCTTCAATGAGATGAGATATTTTCTTAGAAACGAGTCTTCATCTATGATTTTTAGCAATTTACCTTCCTCGTATCTAGTTTGAATGATTGTGTTATCACATTTTCTCATGACCTTCACCTCTCCATCATCTAGAAAAAGCGAGTGGCCTTTTTGTAAAATGAACACATGAAATAATAATTTTATTTTCAAATAAGGAATGTAATTTATTTTCAACTAAGGAAGGTATAATATATTTCATAGAATGAAGTCTAGAAGCCCTAGTGACTTTAGTTGACTTGAACCTTTGTCTTGAGGTTGTAGACTTGCTTTATCTACCTAGTATAATAGACCAAATTTTTTTTCATGAAACTCCTCAAAGATGTCCCTTTAGAAAGTCATATGTTGCATGGTACCAGTGTTGAGAACCCGAAAAATATCTCAAGTTGAATTTTCTGAGGCATTATTTACTTCACTTGGGATGGAAAGCACACATTCACAAGAAAACTGAGTTGAATATAGTTTTAAGTTCTTCTTTTCCTTTTCTGATTTTTATTTTTTGTAGGCTTCAATTTTCTTCCATGATGTTTTGTAGTCATGGGTCTCATGACTCCCTTTCTTTTTCACAACATTTTCAAAACAAATGTTGTCTATCATTTTGATTTTTTAATGTTGACTATTGTTTTTTCTAGATTTTCCACCTTGCCTCTATCATTTTTTGCATTCTGAAAGAATTAGCATTTTGATTAGCATAGCAAATACTTTTTTCTGTGAACTTAGTTTTTCTTTTAAAGGCTTTTTCTCTTTCAGCCATATTTTCAACCAATTGATCAAAGGTGAAGTTTTCACTAGATTTCTTGCTTTTAAGGACTCCAAGTAGGTTGAGTATGTAGGGAGAAGAGCCTTTATGGAGGCAATCATGTACATATCAATTTTTACAATAATGACATTAACATCAGGTTTGATAGCACAAATTTTTGAATCCAAACTCATGACATTACCATTTTTTAACTTAAGATTAGACATTTTCAACTATAACTATGTGCAATCTAATTCTGATTGAGAATCATACAAATCCTTCAATTTGTGAAGTGCTTCCTAAGGAGTGTTGCACCCCTGTATATGACAAAAAGCCTCAGTATTAATTAAAGCCCACATGAAGGCCAATGTTTTTAAATTATTTTTCTTCCAAGATGGTATCTCCTTTGCTTCCTTAGGTTTAACAGGTTTTACATCCTCATCATAGATGTTGAACCACAAGTCATTAAAGATTAGTGTATTCTCCACATACCTCGACCATTCTAACCAGATATCTTTTCTGGTTAGTTTTGTGTCAACAATAGTTTTTATTAAATACATGTTTATTATTTAGGATATGGAATGATGCTGTATTGCTCCAAAAAAGGTTCCCTTTTGTATATACCACCCAATTGATATACCAAACCTCTCTATATGCTCACCCTTATTATATAACCACCAACACATGGAAGAAGCTCGTCATTTCTATATACCTGATGGTATGTGAAAGAGACATTAAAACACACAAAATTAGAATGGTACATAGTACTTAGGTAGTATGTGAAATTTATCCCCTCTATCTACAACACCTATTTAGAAATAAGTCATTGTACATGGGCGTAATAACCCTATATACTCAGAGTATTCTTGATTTCAGAATTTAAGTCTAACAATAGTCATAAATGGGTAATAAAAGGAATGGGGAAATGAAAATTTAATTGATTTCTCCTTGACAATTTATAGAGACGATGCTACAAACATTGTTATTGTAGCTATATTAGGCTATATGTGCAATAGTTTGATCACAATGACATAAATCATAAACGTGAACAGAGGTATTACTGATATTGAAGGTTGTGATTTGTTTGTATAAAATATTTGTTTTTCAAAATCTACTTGATTTTGAAAAAAGAAAATGATTTTGGTTTGTAAAATGACTTATTTATTATGTTTGAATAAGTCAAAAAATATGAAAATACTCATATTTTTCAAATTCCTCTAGTAATTGTTTATGCTTTTTATTGAAAGAAAAAAATCATTAAAGTTAAAAAAAAAGAGTTATCTAGTTGGCTCTTGCTCTTTCAAAGTGAACATGGGTTCAAACTCACTTTAAATTGACATGTAAAATGAGAGTAAAAGTGTCATGTGAAAGTCAAAATGTCATGTTAGATGCCTTGGAAGATCCTAATTAAAGACCACGTAATAACCAAATAATTTTTTTAAAGGTTAGCCACATCAAATGAATGAATTGTAGTCCTTAAATAAATATCAATTAAATATGGCCAAATATAAAGTAATGTGCAGTCAATAACACCACATAATAGCTCTAAGACAACTCAACCAGAATCAAAACACTTAGAACAACTGCTATTTTCACCTTGAATATAGTCAAAAAACCAATAAAAAAACATCTAGGTTTGAATCTTCAAAGAGAACAATAAATAAACTCCCAGAATGCCTTCTTTTAAGTGCCACACAGGTCTTTAGTAGCTGAATGTTATCATTTAACAAGTTGAATTTATTTAAAACCCCATACAGGTCTCTGAAATAATAATTATTTAACCAAACACCTCCTTTGTTCAAACACCTTACTTTTACCAAAAGTGCAATCCCAAACAACAAAATCATAAAAAAAAAGAATAAAATGAGTTTGAGTGTATTTTGATTGGCTAGAAATTGAAATTTGCAGCAAAGAGGATGAATGGAGGAAGAATTTTTTTGATAAAGCATGTGTTCTATTACCAATGTTAGGCCAAGTATAATGGGATGATAGTTAACGAGAATTTGGTGCAAATTAAATCTATTTTCACATTAAATGAATGAAGAGGGATTATAATATTTATAGAAAAATATATGAATATTTATCTTCTTATGTAGACTATTCATCTTGTTGGGTGAATATTTTGTCAACCAGCTAACTGGTGAGCAAAATAGTTCCTATCACCACAGCATAAGGAGATTGGTCATGTAGGTGTGTAGTTTTACTACATCAACAAGGGACAAATCTCTCCTCTCATCAAGGGGAGGTTCCCTATTAAATATATAGAGGCTATATACTATATAAATAAGCAGAAAGTAACACACAGGGGTAGAACAAACCATCCATCTCTCTTTTTTTAGAGATGATGCTCACAACTCAAAGGAGAAATCATGGGTGATTGGTGAAGGTGCTTCTCTTCTTTCAGAAGTAACATTCAACCAAGAGCCAGATCCCTTCCTGGATAGTAGAAATCCCAGTGAACCAATAGAAAGCACTTCTCTTCTTTCAAAAATGCTTGTTCTTGCAGGCAACATGAATATTTCTAGTAACAAGTGACTGATAACAGAATGCAGAGTGAATAGCAATCTAAGATGTAGCTCAAAGTCTCCACCTTGAATGCCTAAGAGTGAGATACGAAGAACAATGGGGGCACAAAGTCATCCTAAGGTCCTTTACATAGAAAGAAACTAAAAACACACACTGAAAACAATTATGTCAGCAAAAAGTCTGAAAGTAACTGGTTTCAAGACACCTTCCTTATGAGTTCCACTAGCTCTGCTTGTTAAATTAAATAAACAAGAACAAATTCAGAAGACAGACATAAGAACATTCTCCTAAAATGATACAAGCTATACATCACAAAGTCTATGAATCACTTGCTTTCTCATTCAGATAAAATAATATGAAATACAATCTGAGCTCAAAGTCTCAGTATTCGCCTTTCAATTTGGGTAGAGTTTTGCTTCTGTGGTCAAAAAGATCTCCTTTGTAAAAATAAAAGAGTTTACAATATATAGCGCTCCAAGAAAGACTTGGGTGCTTGTTTTCATGAAAAAGGTCCATGCTGAATTGAATGCCTTCAATGCGCCTGTTTCTATCGCTAATTCACTTTTTCAGATTATAAAGAGAGAAGAAACTAAAGAGATAATGGTCAAGGCATGTGAAGTACCTGGATAAAGATCGCGCACCATAATCCAGACGTTGTGGGCACCCCTCTTTGGCTGTGGAGGAATGACACCTGCAAAGAAGAAAACCTGGATAAGAAAATGTTAGATGGATAGGCGGTGGGTTGCCAAGCGAAAGCTTGTTCCCAGAAGTATGAGAACTTCCTTAAGGGAGGTCAACCCACTATTTTGATAAAAGATGAATGACTGATAAATGACAGAATGCTAAAATAGACTGAAATGATAGCAAACTAAAAGAGAAAAGAAAGCAAAGGCTTACCTGGAAGAAGCTGTCGGCCTGGTTGCAGTCGCCGGCGTCGGTGGTCTCACCGGCGTCGGTTGTCGGGTCTGCCGACGTCGGTGGGGGTAATGACCGGCGTCGGTCGGGGCAATGGTCTATAGTCGGGTCTGGTCAGGTTCCTGGTCAGGGCTTGGTCTGTGGATGGTCCGGGGTTGGTCTGTGGTCTGGTCTGAGTCTGATTTGAGGCAGTCAGGGGATCTGTGCAGAGGTCTAGGATAATGGACAAAATATCAAAAAGGGACAGAGAGATAAAGGAGGCCAATCAGGGAGATAGGAATCCGGGTCTGGGTGACAGTCAAAACTGAGGGAAAGAAGTGCTAAATCTAGTTTAGAAATGACTAGAAAGCATAAAGAAAACAAACAGAGTACTTACCTGTGCCCTGCTGAAGGAAGTGTTGATCTGGTTGCTGGTGATGCCGGATGAGAAGACCTATTGCTGGTGAAGAATCCCTGTTGTTCACTTGTAGAAGCTTGCTGTGTACCTGAGGGAGAGAGTCAGATTGATTGGGAGAGAGGTCAAGTGAAAGGATGGATACAAGGGTCTGATACGAAGGTTGGAGAGTCGGGATGCCAGGGAGAAACGCAGAGATGCGGAGAGGAGCCAAGAGGAGGAGATAACGGTACAGAAGTCGTTATGAAGGGTGCCGACGCCGGCAATATCGCCGACGTCGGTCGACGGCTGACCGACGTCGGCGGCTAAAAGGCCGGAAAAAGGCTAAAAATAGCCTTCTATCCGTTTTCCAGCCGCCAGGTCAAATGAATGCGAGGATGAAACGGTCGACGGAGGTTAAATGGGCGAGTGAAGAGATTGGAATGGGAGTCTAAGGCATTAAATGGCCATGTGGGGAATGAAAGGGATCCAAGGAGGGTATCCTAAGGTGGCGAGGTGGCAAGGAGAGGGAAAAATGGACTTATTAATTAAAAATAGATGATTATTTTCAATTAATAAGACCTAGGTAGGTTAGGGATAGTCGAAGTGGTAAGGGACCAAGGGGAGAGAGGAAGACCAAGGGTTAGACACTTTTTAGCTGTCTACATTTGCCCCTTTTTGTCTTGTTGGTTGTTCTGGATGAACTGCAAGACAAAAACAGGAGGTGCTGCCCCAGGTGAGGGATGATGTGGATTGCCCCGAAGTAAGGATGAGGTATTCCCCCTCAAAGCGGGAGTCGAGGGAAGGGAACCTGATGTCGGGTGCTGATTTGACAAAAGGTGGATGAGAAAGATGAGAAGTGAGTGAAAACACTGCAAAAGTCGTGATTGCGCATATACCACATCACGGGACAGGTAGGGTCAAATTGTCGCATGTCAAGGGTCGAGGAGTGCCAAAATTGAAGTAACCGGGCCCCAGCATTTAGTCGTCTACTGATCGGGTCACTCAATCTAAGCTGAAGCTCCAAATGGTCATCGTGTTCCAGGTATCCCAAGCTCAGGAAGTGCTCCCAGAGACACAAAAAAGCCACAAGTAGTAGGGATCAACTGGCTCGCGATCCTATACTTGCGAAGGGTCCAAAAAGGGGCGGCGGACAATTCTGCTAACCAGCCGTGAGGTAGCATGCGTGCAAACAAAACCAAGACAGAGTTGTCTCGAAAGTGGTCGAAGGTCGAAGGAGATACGCATGATCTTCAATGGTCATTGGTCAAGGGGATGGATGGATGAAAGGATGTGGCCGAGCTAACCTCAGAAAACCCCATGTCAACTGAGTGTTGCCTACATAGCCTTTGTGTGAAGGGCCTCAGGCCAATGTAGTTCTCCCTGAAAGGGAGGAAGGGTCAAAGAGATTGATTGGTCTTGGTCAAAGTCGCAGAAGGGAAGGTTTGTCCATCAAAGAGACGAACAAATGGGGGTGGTCGAGCTAACCTCAGAAGATGTGGTATCTGAGTGCTGCCTACATAGCCCTGGTCATAGGGCCTCAGACCAATGTAGTTCGGGCGATTTGAGAAGATTGGTCGATGATTGGATGTGGTCAAGTGTCGAAATGATGAGGCTAAGATGAGGATAAAATGATGCTACAGATGGTGTATTCTGTAGAATTGGTCGAGAGTCTTTCATCTCTAGCAAGTTTCCATAGTCGTGATAGATGTATGCTAAAAATGAATGGAGGTCTATTTATGCTTCAGCAAGTATTGGTTTATGCTTATCATAAATTGGGTCTGGTCAGTAGTTTCCATGTGTATTGGTGTCCATAGGAACTATGTGAAAAGGACAAGGCGATGCCGGCTGAAAATGATGAAAATGGCTTGGTTAAGGATGAGTCGACAATTGATGTGACCAAAGTGTAGAGAAAAGATGAAAGGCAAATTGCTCTTTCATTGACAAGGACCAGAAAGGAAGCATAGATAGGGGTTATTAGAACAAAAGCCCCGTTCATGCATTACGTCGTCGACCAGTATGGTGTTAGGGCGGTAATCGAATCACTTTGACATTAAAGTGAGCTCGAAGTCCCTTGAGCAGGTGATAGGAGGAGGATAGGGTAACCCAGTTTAAGAGCAGGAATAACCGTGCCCCTTTTTATAGGAGACCCTGAGACAGCTACAAGCCAAGTCCGTGACTCGTTTTTTTTTTTTTTTTTTTGGTGCAGGCTGATCGATGCGGGAAGCCTACATAGAGATGTCTTTTGATGTAGTGGTCATGTTGCGAAGCTGATCAATGCGGGAAGCTTCTAAGAAAAGTTGCTGTTGGTAGCAAGATTTAGTCATAGCCATCCTTCGAGGGAGTGGTCTATATTTTTGCTTGATAAAAAGTTTGAATAGCTGTCCTTCGAGGGATCAGTCTATTGGCTACAGCAATAATAGTACAGCTGTCCTTCGAGGGAGCAGTCTGTTTTTTTGAATTTGATTTTGTGACATTGGATTATGTTTTGACATCTTGATTTGTATTTTTTGATTTTTTGATTGGAGTCACGGACAAGGCTGTAGAAGTTCAAGGACTCCCCTTTTATTAGGACAAAGCATCCATGCATCATAAAAGGGTCGTAGAGGACTTGTTAAAGGGGAATAGGGTTGAAAGGGATGAGGATTAAGAGGACGAGGATTGCTCAAGGGACGAGCTCAAGTAAAATGTCAAGTGATCGAACACTCGACTAACAATAGAAACGGTCGAAGACGCAAGACATAAAAAGGGGTTCAAGGTCTAATAAGTCCCTGGGTCATGCTTGTATGTTATGATAAGGTCCAAGTCAATTAGGAGCAAACTTGCCCCAATTTGCCTCTTTCCAGATTGGTCAGGTGTTGATTGATGGATGTGAAGTTGGTTGACATTGTCGTTGGTTGGTTGAAAAAGGTTGAATGTTTGGTCGAGAGGTCTGGTTGATTGATATTCGGTTGAAGTTTGGTTGAGACTGGTCAAATAATTGGTCAGGGTTCGGGTCGATGGACACTTGGTCGAGATGAGTGATTGATATGTGGTAGAGACTGGGTTGAAGAGTTGGTCGAGGTTTGGATGAAGGGCGAATTCCCCCAGTGGGTAGGGAGAATGTTTGAAAGATTGGTTAAGGTCGGTTGAAGTTTAGTGGTCAGATGGACGGTATTAATGTCGAATAAGGGGGTCAAAGGCGGCAAAGGGACCATATTCCAGCGTGGAGATCCCGATTTAGGTGATGAGGTTGGAGAGGCATGAGTCGGGGTTGATGTTTTGTTGAAGAGGTGGTCAAGAGGATCCTTGGTGAGAAGGGAATCCTTTTTTCGATGTTGACGAGTGACAGCTTTGAGAGCACAACAATGCTCAGTGTCATGTCTCGGAGTGTGGTGATAGTGACAGAACTTAGAGTTGTCGAACCAAGATGGCCTTGATCCGAGAGTTGATGAGCGGAGTGGTGTTGAAGGTTTACTGATGATGTGGTCGAGAAGGGAGGTGTCATTCTCCAAACATTGGCGAATGGCGACCTTGAGGGCAGGACAATGTTCCGTGTCGTGCCCAGGCATGCGATGATACGCACAAATGCAAGTGTGGTCGAACCAAGGTGGTTTAGGTCCGAGAGATTGATATTGTCTAAAAGGCGGGAGGTTGATACGAGAGGACTGCAACAATTGCCGTAAGAGCAAGGCATATGAACCTACTAACGGGTCGGGATGTTTTATTGCAGTGAGGGTTGGTGACGTTGGTTTGGGAGGCGAAGGAGGCATAGGTCGAGGGTTTGGATGAGATGTATGTCTGATGGGATGAGGGAGTAATGGAGGCAAATTGCCTCTGTGAAGGATGGGAGTGGGAAGCACTCCTATTAAAGTAGACGGATGCGGGCCCAAGATTGAAGGTAATGACGAAGGTGGGAGATGAGTCCTCCGATGTGGTCTAGTGGTCTTCGTTGGTTTGGGTCGAGGGCCACCGTTGTGCGAGGCGAGGTTAGATGTGGGTTTGGGTTTGGATGTGGACGAAGGTGAGTGAGATGTAGAAATCTCACGCAAAGGGCAAGAGGAAACAGTGACTGGGTCTTCCTTGGTTGAAATGGGTGGAGAGACTGGTTCTTCTCTTGGTAGAGAAGAAATAAGAGAGGGCGGCTCCTCAAGTGGGCAGAGGGCATGGATGATCGTGCCTTCTACTTGTAGTTGAGGAGTAGGCAAGGTAGGGTCTTCAGATGGAGGTGGGCTTAATGGCGTTGATGTGGTCAAAGCGTCCTCCAATACAAGAGAGGTAGATGGAGGACTAGTAGGAGAAGAAGGTTCTTCATCCTTTAATGGGAGAGGTTGGTCAAGGACAAGAGGCAAGATAGTGCTAATCGTGTGAATGTCATGGTCTTGAGGGTCATTGGTCGAAGTCTGGGCGTTGTTTTGAGTAGGCGAATGATTAGGAAAAGGTTGTTTGAAAATGTCGATATGTTGGTTAGGAGGGGCGTTCGGGTTATCAAAAATAAGATCCCCCTTGTCGATCATGTTCTGGACGATGTTTTTGAAGGTTCGGCAGTTGTCAATGTCATGGCCTTGGACGCGATGAAAGGGACAGAAGTCGGCCTCCCTATACCACGTAGGGATAGCTTTTGAAGGGTCAAATTGAGGAGGTCAGATTGGAGGGAGATTGAGGACCCCCTGCTTGAGTAGTTTTTCCAAAACGGAAGCGTATGGTTCTCCAAGCGGAGTGTAAGAACGTTGAATGTACCGTTGTTGGAATTGTTTGGTGATGCTTGGAGATGTCGAAGGTTGAGAGTAATTAGTTGTTATCGAGGATGGTGATCTAACGACCACAGTATTGGCCACTCCTTTAGATTCGGAATTGGCAGAAGAAGAAGGTCTGGAAGAAGAATGGCCATTGGTTTTAGCGTTGGTATGACGCAATTTGACCTTATCTTCTTCAAGGGCGCGAAGTTCAAGCTTTCGAGCCATGATGAAAGCTTCGTCAAAAGTGCGGAATGTCTGAATCCGCAAGGTAGAAGAGATGTGTCTGGCACATGCTCGAGAAAAGAGCTCAATGAGCTCAGGTTGAGGCAAAGAGAAGGAGAGCTGGTTGATCAGACCTCTCCAACGAGCGACAAAGTCGACGATTGATTCGTCGTCAAACTGCCTGATGGAGTAAAGGTCTGTGATTGAGACTTGTTTGGTGATGTTGATTGAGAAATGGTCAAGAAATAGTTGGGTGAGTTGAATGAACGAAAAGATAGAGTGTCTGGCAAGAGAACTATACCAGTCAAGGGCAGGGCCAGAAAGGGACATAGGGAACGTGCGTAAAAGCAACGCATCGTCATGGGCAATAAGATAACAGGCATGTCTAAATGCCCGTAGATGTTGTTTTGGGTCTTCCTTACTCTGAAAGCGAGTGAATTTAGGAAGCTCCCAATGGTTAGGGTATGGTCGAATGGGGACGGAAGGATGGATGGGCTCATTGCAAATTTGCTCATATGACAAAGTATTGCTTGAACCGGAAATGGAGGCTTCGAGACTGGACATTTTATCCATCAGCATCTTGATAAGATCTGCTGACGGATTGGCGGGTTGAGTGCCCCCTAAGTTGTAGGGCGCTTGGAAGAGGCTAGAGGAGGCGTGCGACATAGTCGGTTGTACAATGTACGGATGACTAGTCGCAGGGACAGAAGTAGAGGCTAAAGGTGGTTGCGTTACGAAGGTCAAAGGTATAGGTTGACTGGGCACCGCCAAAGGTGGTTGTATGGCGGCACTAGTAGAAAGATAGGTGGGCACTCCTACATTTGTGGGTGCAAGAATATGAGGGGTCGAGACAATCAAGTTCTGATATGATGTAGAACTTGGTTGAATTGCAGGTGGTTGAGGGGGTAATGGAACCCCGATGGAGGTCGGTCTAAAAATAGACGGGGAGGCCAAACTTTGCGTATTGGCCATGGCTGGGTTAATAGTTGAGGCGAAAGGCTGAGTCAAAAAGAGTTGGGTGGCTAATGGTGTGGATGTCGTCGCCGTGTCACCCGAAAGGTCTCGCGTTGGGTTTCTTGCGAGAGAGTTTTGGAGGGCTGCGGCATTGAGGTCCAAGAATCTCTCAAAATCTTGGTCCCCTTCAGGGATGATGGGAATTTGAGTCGGGGTCGGGGTCAGGGTCGGTCCTGTAGGAGTTCTTTCAGTCTCCGAGTGGAACTCCATGATAGGACTGGTTAGGGACGGGGTAGACGGAAGCGGTTGTTGGCTAAAGTGGTTAAGAAGAGAGTCTTGGTCCCAAAAACTGTGTTTTTGCAGTCTCAGAAAACCAGAATGTGGTTTTTGACAGAGAAGGGACAGGTTTTAGGCTGCTGGTTTTGAAAAAAAAGGACAGTGACAGAGACCGACGTCGGTTGAAAAATTGATGTCGGTAAGAAATGTGGCCGACGTCGGTGAGATAACCGATGCCGACAATAGAGGAAGCCGATGTCGGTAGCAGAATCGATGCCGGTGACAGTGTCTTCCAGAGAACCAAAAGATTTGAAGATTCTTTGGAAAAACAATGAAGAAAGCGTCCTCACACTCAAACAAACATATGAGAAGAGAAGAACTGAGAGAGACAGACAAGCCTAAGCGATAAATCCTAGGGATTAACCTTAGAATCTGTGGCTTATGCCTTAGATGAATGTTTGGGGAGATTGGCTGTCAAGAAGGTCCTAGAAGAAGGCGGTCTAAAGATGGTTTCGGGTCTTGTTTTAGGTGCTCAAAAATCTGTGTTAGGGTCTGGTACGTGGCCTGGTGCTAAGGAGCAAGCTCCCCTCACTTCACGATTCCAGTGGTTAGCTGGTCTCGCTTAGCCAAGATATACCTCGCCTAGAGTTTATCCTCCGCCAGAGAACGGAGTGGGCTTCCCCCTTGGTGATGAAATCCAAGTAGGGTCACCGGGACGGGTAAGGTATCCACTGGGGGATGAAATCCCAGTCGGGCCTTGTCTCAGGTAAGTTTTATGTTCATTTTAGTGCATGTGGTCCGGTAGTGTAACATCAAGTGTCTACGATTTATTCAATATGCGGATTTAAGTTACTAGATGTGGACTAAGAAGATGCAAGCACAAGCAGAGATGAATGCAATACATTTTAAGCCCAAGTCGAAATGTGATGTTTGTTATGAAGACAAGTTTGAGAAAGGGTTGAGAGT
Organism: Torreya grandis; assembly: GCA_037957365.1. Lineage (NCBI taxonomy): Eukaryota > Viridiplantae > Streptophyta > Pinopsida > Cupressales > Taxaceae > Torreya > Torreya grandis. The sequence goes on from JARHVA010000029.1 coordinate 9,020,628, forward strand.
ATGATGTTTAGACTAGTCTAGAAATGCAAGGAAGAAAGATTCGTTTTAGTCCTGCTTATAGTGTCATTGAGAAGAAAAGAAGGAGGAGAAAAGGTAAGAACCTAATGCTCCTAAATGAATGAAAGGAAGAGGAACCCGAGGAAGAACCTAAGGTCCCACCGGGCGTGCTAGAATGTTTCTATCGCTAATTCGCTTTTTCAGATTATAAAGAGAGAAGAAACTAAAGAGATAATGGTCAAGGCATGTGAAGTACCTGGATAAAGATCGCGCACTGTAATCCAGATGTTGTGGGCACCCCTCTTTGGCTGTGGAGGAATGACACCTGCAAAGAAGAAAACCTGGACAAGAAAATGTTAGATGGATAGGCGGTGGGTTGCCAAGCGAAAGCTTGTTCCCAGAAGTATGAGAACTTCCTTAAGGGAGGTCAACCCACTATTTTGATAAAAGATGAATGACTGATAAATGACAGAATGCTAAAATAAACTGAAATGATAGCAAACTAAAAGAGAAAAGAAAGCAAAGGCTTACCTGGAAGAAGCTGTCGGCCTGGTTGCAGTCGCCAGCGTCGGTGGTCTCACCGGCGTCGGTTGTCGGGTCTGCCGACGTCGGTTAGTCTGCCGACGTCGGTGGGGGTAATGACCGGCGTCGGTCGGGGCAATGGTCTATAGTCGGGTCTGGTCAGGTTCCTGGTCAGGGCTTGGTCTGTGGATGGTCCGGGGTTGGTCTGTGGTCTGGTCTGAGTCTGATTTGAGGCAGTCAGGGGATTTGTGCAGAGGTCTAGGATAATGGACAAAATGTCGAAAAGGGACAGAGAGATAAAGGAGGCCAATCAGGGAGATAGGAATCTGGGTCTGGGTGACAGTCAGAACTGAGGGAAAGAAGTGCTAAATCTAGTTTAGAAATGACTAGAAAGCATAAAGAAAACAAACAGAGTACTTACCTGTGCCCTGCTGAAGGAAGTGTTGATCTGGTTGCTGGTGATGCCGGATGAGAAGACCTGTTGCTGGTGAAGAATCCCTGTTGTTCACTTGCAGAAGCTTGCTGTGTACCTGAGGGAGAGAGTCAGATTGATTGGGAGAGAGGTCAAGTGAAAGGATGGATACAAGGGTCTGATACGAAGGTTGGAGAGTCGGGATGCTAGGGAGAAACGCAGAGATGCAGAGAGGAGCCAAGAGGAGGAGATAACGGTACAGAATCCGTTATGAAGGGTGCCGACGCCGGCAATATCGCCGATGTCGGTCGACGGCTGACCGACGTCGGCGGCTAAAAGGCCGGAAAAAGGCTAAAAATAGCTTTCTATCCGTTTTCCAGCCGCCAGGTCAAATGAATGCGAGGATGAAACGGTCGACAGAGGTTAAATGGGCGAGTGAAGAGATTGGAATGGGAGTCTAAGGCATTAAATGGCCATGTGGGGAATGAAAGGGATCCAAGGAGGGTATCCTAAGGTGGCGAGGTGGCAAGGAGAGGGAAAAATGGACTTATTAATTAAAAATAGATGATTATTTTCAATTAATAAGACCTAGGTAGGTTAGGGATAGTCGAAGTGGTAAGGGACCAAGGGGAGAGAGGAAGACCAAGGGTTAGACACTTTTTAGGTGTCTACAGCGCCTTCAGTTCTGTCTAGAGGGACCATGCTGGGAACAGTGCATTGCCATAACTATGGTGTGTCCATTCCTCTAATATGTCTCTTCTTAGTATGGACTGTCTGCTCCTTTTCCTGATGTCTGCATAGCTATCCAATTCGCCATTACTTCATGGAAGAAGAACAAGCTTGCATCCTTGATTTGGTGCGCTCAGAAGTCTACTTGATCCACTATTTCACCTACTAGAAATAACTCTTTTGAAGATATTTTTGGTTCTTTGGTCTCACTCCTCTCTTCACTGCTTAAGCGCTTCTTTGCTCTCTGGTTGAACCATTGCTTTAATTGAACTTGCCTTTGGAATCATCCATGTTGCTCCTTTGTCCTTTCTAGCCCTTCTTGTCTAAGTCTTTGGGGGGTCCTTTCTGCATCTTTGACAAGTGGCAAGTTTCGTTGTTATGAAACTCATTAGAAACTTACAAAAAATGGGATCCACTACACATCTTGCTCGAACAAATTCAAAAGGGGAACGCAAATGCAAACACTTGTCACATTTGGTTGAGTCATAACTTGACACATGATGTATTCCGCTTAACTTATAAAAGCTTTAGAAACCTTTTGAGGGTCCTGCAGAAGATGACATGTGGCGGCTTCTGCTGCACTTTGTCTTTTTCCATCGGGCATTTTTTCGTGGGCTTTTCTCTTCAGTTGGGCTTTTCCTTCGCTTTCTTCGGGCTCTCTTCCCGGGTGAATTCCTTCAGACAAAATGTCTGAAGGATTTTTGCCTTAGTCATTTTCCCATGGAAAATACTTCTGAAAGAATTCTTTCGGCCTCGTTTACCTAGTCATTTCCTTCGAACAAAAAGTCTGAAGGAAATGTTCCCTGTTGGCCTTTGAACAAATCTGAAGGAATTCTATCTTTTCGATCAGTCGCTTCGACCCTTGAACCAATGTTGCCTACCCTCTACAAGGGCATTTGTTCCTTCGGCCCTAGGGTACTCCCTTCAACCTACCAATTGAACTGATCGATTGAACCAACTTTGGTTCAACGGTTCAATGGTTCAATCGGTTCAATCCCTTTATGTGTCTAAGTCCTTTGTTCTCTTGAACCAAACGCATTGAACCATATGGCCATTGAACCTGTTGAACCATTGAACCCGTTGAACCTTTGAACCAAAGTGGTTCAATGGTTCAAGCCTTCTTCTCTTTGATAAGTGTTTTGAAGTCGTTGAACTTTGAAGCGATTGAACTTTGAACCTTGACAAATGCGCTTAACTCTTGCTGATGACGTTGAACCTTTGAACCCATTGAACCCGTTGAACCAAAATGGTTCAAGGTTCAACGGTTTAATGGTTCAATCCTTGCTTAGAAGCTTGTTGATGGACATTTTGGTTGAACCTTGTCGTTGAACCAACCTTGAAATCACCCAAGTGTTGAGAGCTTGCTTCTTTCCTGCAGAGTCTATAGAAATCAACTTGCGAAGCCCATAGAACTTGGCCCGCATAGTCCATAGATTTTCTTCCTGCAGAGTCCGTAGATTTCTGAGAAGCTTGAAAAATGAGGAATTTGAATGCTCAGAACAAATTTCAAAAAAGGAGGAGACAATTTTAGTCTGTTGAACCAAAATAGTTCATAGGTTGTCCCAAAAATGAGTGATATTTTTGGGGGACAACACATCTACCACTATGAGACAAAAACTCTCGTATAATTATCCCTAGGATTATCTAATATTGTATACAATAATATTATATGCCTTTTCTTCTAGGTGTTCGAGTATGATGTTTCTTTTTCTTCTTATGTCTAATGTAATTATTCTAGGTGTCAATATATTGGTAGCATAAACAAATAGAAGCTACAAGATATAATCTAGGACTTCAATGTCTTGTCATCATGTCAACAAAATTACAATGCTAATTTGTTTTGCATAGCGAATGTGGAACCCTATCGCAATGAAATCATTTCTTATGATGTCTTCATCCACCCTTGATAATAGAAAATGGTAATTCAAAGATGTCCCAACCTTGCAAGCTACAGAACCCTTTGCAATGGGTGTAGGTCATGTAAATCCAACAACTACCTTAAATCCAGGTTTGGTGTACGATATGGGCTCTCTAGTATACAATATCACCTAAAATACCCTATCAGTTCCCCTCACCATCATCACTCAACTCACCTTAAAATATTTCATCACTTACATGTTTTGTATGGCCTTGTCATTCTTCACTACTTTGCCATTGCTTAAGCTTACCAAGGAATAAAACATCTCCTCCCCACATAGCTCATTTCCATGTCATATGAAGGAACACATAACCTCATTTTCCACTGTCATATCCACTATAAATATAAGATTATAATTGCTTAACACTTCATGCACAAAAGGTTAAATAAGGACAACAAACATAGGTTTTGAGTGAGGTATAATTGTTGATTTACACTATTTTACTTTACAAAACCTTGCTTTACCAAAATAGAAGATTACATCCCTTCCAACATAACTTGCACCTTTGAAACATTTCAAGTTATTATTTTCTATATTTAATTACTAGTTTTGACATCATATGATAATAAGTGTGTAAGAAAATTGGTACAAACTCTATATAAAATTGAAGTGATGGACAAGTTGAATGAGAGGAATGAGGGCAGTGATCAAAATTGAGCCTGCCACAACCCTTCCAAGGGCTTCAAACCTATTAGAGAAGGGCATTTAAAAAATAGGCCTTAAAAAAAAAATTAAAATTTATAAAATACTTGACAACTCAAAGTATGAATACATATTTAAAATGACAAAATAAGAGCCTACTAAAATATGCATGTTAACACAAGATCATTGTTAATACAGGGTACAAATCTCCAAAACTACAAGTATTTGATAGGAAGGGAAAAGGTTTCAAATTTTAGTAATGATTATCAATTTTACATGTGACATAACATTCATCCAAGATAGTCCACACTAAATAACATCGAGAGTAGTAATGAAATTTGATAGTAAAAATCTACAACGATATCAGTTCCCACATGAAATGACAAAGATACAATGAATCATGCAATAAAGGATTGAATCTTCAAAAATAACCACAAGCAACGTACCTTTCTCACTTTTTAATTTTTTTTATAGCCTCATCTACCCTCATACCACATAAAATTTATACCATTTGAATTTGCTAAACCCTTCCCTCTTTTTCTTTTTTGGTGAAATGGGAGCTAGATTTAGAGACATTCTTTTTGTTGCATTTCTCGACTACATTTATGATGAGAAAGCTTATTGTCAAATCTCATTTGGTGTTATCAAAGAGATTTAGTTTCATTGTATTTATTTTTAATCAAATTTCATTATTCTTCAAATGTTCAAATCACTATTTTCTATTTCTAATTCATCGTTTCTACATGTTTTATTTCTTCGCTCTCCTCACAACGGCCATTTTTAATCTCAACACAATGTAAATATTTGTAATCCTTATTATTTTCTTGCTGGAGAAGACAAGCATGAGCTCGATCCTGAAAAAATGGTAGGCATGAGATCTACAATGAAGACGTCTACACCTCACGTAAGTGGTAATAAGCATAGAAAGTGTTCCTCTTCTATTACTTTCGGCAAAGGAAAAAATTTTAATAGTCTTGTGTGTTTCCCCTATAGCCCCCTCAGAGTAAATTGTAGTGCAAATTGTGCAATGAATTTCAAGGGTGGGGAGATCAAAGTGCAATGGATAGAGGCGTGAATGTTTTAGTGATAATGTTGTCATTGATAAGTGAAGATATTATTCCTCAAATGACTTCATCAAACACAATTGTGGTTGCAGATCACCAATTTATCTTTGATGTCATCGTAGGAATGGAATCAACACAAGTAATAATAATATCCTATACCTCATATTTATGTATTTTAGGTTTTCTTTTTTATTTTTGGTAATCTTAGAAGTTGACAATTTGAAAATTAGAAAATGTAGGAAATTTGAAAAAATGTCTTACATTTGTGTTGTTTTAGGTTTTGTATAGTTTATTTTTAATTTATAAATCTTGAGACTTACAAATTGTAAACATTATAAAATTAAGTAGTTCATTGAAAAAGGAATGGAGGTTCTCAAATGTGAAAATAACATCCAAGTTGAAATGTGCAGGCAACAACTTTTATCTCCCTGCTATGTTTGTTGAATTTACCCTCAGTGCCCAAGATTTATATGATGTGAGCCTTGTTAACGGCTACAACCTACCTATATCCATTGTTTTTAGGAAAGGTACCGTCAAGTACACCTATTTTGAGTGCATAAGTGACTTGAACATCAGTTGTCCATCTTTTCTTCAGGTAAAATGCTTTCTTTCTTTGATATTGTAAGAACTGTAAATGTCACATAAGATCTCCCCAGCGAAATTTACAACATTATGGCTTCCTTTGTGATAGGCCTTAGTGACTAAATTTGAAGGCCAACCCTACCTGTAGTGATCTTTAATTTTTTTATAAAGGAGTAGTTATTCAACATTACCTTTCCAAATGTTAATGGAGGAAGAAAGAAATATTAAAGATTATAATCTTTAGAGTTTTTTATGGTATGCCCAAAATTTCACCTCACATATGATATGGTCTATCAAAAAAATTGATTGTATTTTAGGGTTGAAACTATCAATACAATCATGTTGCCATCAAATTTAGTCCCTGATAATGATGGATTTCTCAGTTTGGTAAGGAATTTCCCTATTTTTTGTATTTTAACTAAAAAAATTTAAGGTGAGGCCATGAAGAGTAGACAATCATGACATTCATCCCTAAGCGAATGACTGTTTATATTGGTTTTAATATATAATTTATAATTTCTACACATTCCATTCTTACAAATGTCATATTCCAAGTGACCTAAATAAAAAAAAAATTTCTACCATTTATCTACAAATTATATTATTACAGCCAAATACATTGGTTACGTTGCACTCAAAAACATTTAAGAATGACCATGGAAACACAAAAATGTAATCACATTTATAAAGTACCAAGCAATGGCATTAGGCATCATATAGGGTTCTTTATATTCTATTTCTTACACACAGGGCACTCTTGTATAGTTGTGAAGTCTACTTGTGCACATCCAACACACACTTGTGTATGACCTCGAAGAGCTAATAAAGATTTATTTATCGGTGTTGATATTTTCAACAAATGGCACCATCTAAATCTTAAAAATACATTTATTTGAATGCACTATTTATAATAAAACACCAATATAAAACGATTAATCAATATAAATATTTTAATTATATCGTGAAAAATGACTTACAAAATTAACTAAAATATATATTTTGTATGGATATTATTCACTAAAAATTAAAAAAAATATATTTATTTATTATTATTTTATATGAAATATAATATATTATATACATTAATTTCATTTAAAATTATTAATTTTTAAATTTATCGAAAATAAAAATAAAAATATTTTATATAAATTTATTTAATAAATGTTTATTATATTTATTCAACTTTTCATCATAAAAAAGATTTGGACGAATATATATCATGCACGTTGAAATGAGAACGAATTTGATCCTTGAATTATGGGGGATGTATTTCAATTTGATTTTATTTTATTTTAGAATATGCACTATAAATTCGTTGCAAGTAAGGCAAGTATTATTTATATTTAAAATGTATTTGACGTCTTTGATAGATCCATTAACACCACGTGAGTGTGTTTGTTTACATGTGTCCGTCCCATCAAGACTACTCTAAAGAAATATCCATTAATACCCATTTAAAATAAATAGGAAAGTGCTGGAGGTTTGTAAAAACACCATCCATCGCTATCTTAATGTCTTTCAAGGTGCCACAATCTTTATTTTATTTTATTTTATAAATGTAGAGTGGTAACATGTAGCTCTAATCGCTTTGATAGATAGATTTGTTTTATGGTCCCCATGCATTTATTAAAATTAAAATTAAAATTAGCACTTGCCTTTACGGTGCAAAAGAAGTTGGAGGTTAAATAAAAGTAGTTCATATTTGGTTTGCTACAATCATAAAGTATCATAATGTTTAAATATATATAAAAAAATTTGTTTTATGGTTCTTATGTTTAAAATTAAAATTAGTAGTTTGATATAAGAAAAGTTGGTTTGCTATAACGATAAAATATTTTAATTTGTATTTTTTAATTAAATATTTGTAATTGTTTTTTATTATTTTATAAGTTTTTTTAATTTTAAATTGTATAATTTAGTTATCAATTTCTTTAATTATCTTTGTAAAAATATTGTATAATATTTATTATAATTTTTATATACATTAAAACTTTATTATTATATATATTATATAAATATTAGGTTATAAAATTTACATTTTAATATCATATTAGTTTTTATAATATATGTTAATGATGAAATTGTTGAAACTATAAAATGTAGTGTATGTAACAATAGTTACAAATATATTTCTCTTTTTGTTTTGAATGTATATAATTTTGATTACAAAGCTCGAGTTCTTATAAATAGTGTGGAAGAGGTAGTTTTGTCAATCTTTTTTCTTATGATTTTCAAAGATTTACATATTTATTTTCTTTCATTCTTTCAAAGCATTCAAAGGTAAATACAGGTTTGAGTGGTACATTAGATAAAGATCATTGTTGCAATCAAATCAACGCTCATGACATGGAAGCTACAAGATAGACTCTGGGACCTCATTGTTTTGTCCTATGATCCACAACATTGCATCATTATTTTGAGTTGCACATGAGACATGGAGCCCTGTCATAATCGAGATGAATCTCACGATGTCCTTGTCCACCCTTCACAAAAGAAAACGACCAATATGTTTTGTATGGCCTTGTCATTTCTTCCAATGGTTTGATTACGGTGTTTTCATATGTTCTTAACACTGATGTAATTGCTCTAGGTATTAATATATTAGCATTTTAAATGAGTGGAAGCTATAAGATCGATTATGGGACTCTAATGTGTTATCCCAACATCAGTGGCATTGCATCATTAATTTGAGCTATACATGAGATGTATAGCCCTACCGCATCCAAATCGGCTCTCATAACATCCTCGTCCACCCTTGACAATAAGAAATATCTATTCAAATATGTTACTACCTTGCTTTAACAATATAACTTGAAAGACCTTGTCATTGCCCCTCGCCATCACTATGCACCTCACCATGAAATATTTTAGTATTGGCATAAGAATATATTGGTGGCATGGAAGAATGGAAGATAAAAGATGGATTATGGGACCTCAATGGGTGGTTTGTTAATCATAACAACCTCTTTCCACCTTCTATATGGAACCAATAATGATTCTCTATATTTCCTACCCATGTGTATAACACAAGCTTCTTGTCATATGCCACCATGGCATGGAACCTATAAAAGCTCATACAGAACTTCTCCACACCCACATCTGTCAAGGTAAGCACCAAGTACATTGTGTTGTTGATGTTCTCCATCGAGACAATGATTCCCATGAGGGTTGTCAAGTCAAGCCTTTTCAAGGCCTTGTCTAGACAATATGCTTTATCCCACCATTGTTTCCTAAGCCTCGTGGGAATGATATTCGTCATATTGGAGGCTTTTTTGTAGCCCTTGATAGGCTCGACATCTTTATATGCTGAGACGAATCTATGCAATGGCCTTGCCACAGAAAAACCTTTGACATAAATATAATATATTATAAGATGATATAATATATATTATAAAGATAATTATAATATATATTTATAATTTTAAATATTATTAAAATATATAAATTATTGATTGTCTGCAGCCCCAAATAATATGGTGGGCTCGGTCTGAGGCAGACAGACTTAAATTGTATTGCTTTGGTGGCCAAACTTTATTGGTGATGGTGCACCAAACAAGACAAAGCTTGGGCCAAAATTCTCTCACAGAAGTACTACTCCAAAACCTTTCAGAGGGACATTCCTCGCTATCCGTTTATTGGGAAAGGTTCGGCAATATGGGGTACTCTCAAAAAAGGGGTTGCTCTCATCAAGAATGGCTTATCCTGGATTTGTAAACAGGGATCCAAGGCTCTCTTTTGGTCTGACTCTTGGGATGGATATCCTCCCATCATTTCTCAGTTTCCAAATTTGTTGAACCTTTGTCAGAGATTCCTTGATGCTGGCTGGTCTCGGGTTAGTGACTTTAAAGTTTACATTACACAAGGACAGGTGGAGGTAGCTCACGGGAAAGCTCCCAAAACTTGGCCTGTTAATGGGACGCAGGAAGAGAATGAGGAGCTGTTGAGCATCCTTTCCAGGCGTTGTTGTAGTCTTCTTTAGGAGGAGGATGAGCTAGCTTGGTCTCCCAATCCCAAGGGAGCTTACACAATTTCATCTGGATATTAGGCTTTACTTCTTCAGAGATTGGGCAGGGGGGAAGTGCATTGGTGGAGATAGGTCTAGAATAATTTCACATGGCCTAAATGTAACTATTTTGCTTGGATGTTGGCTTGGAACAGGTGCTTGATCTGGGACAATCTCTGAAAGAGAGGTTTCTAAGGCCCTTCAGTATGTGTTATGTGTGGAGCAGCTGAGGAGGATTCAACACACCTTTTTTTGTGATGCCCCTTTGCCTTGCAACTCTGGCATTATTGGTGGGATGTTTGGCAGTGCCCATGTCTTCATGCTCAATCTGTGGTCAATTTCTAGAATGGATTGGGAGAACCCCCCTCAAGGACGCCCTTCCTATAGGACATATGGCTGGGTGGCCCCATTTTTTTGTCCTAGCAGATCTAGCTTGAGCAAAATAGGCAAATTTTTTGGGGGGTGAGGGTCATGGTGAAGCAAGTATGGCAAAAAGTGGTGGGGATGATCTAGGAAACCGTCCAAGCAAAGAGCGTGATTTGCCTTCCTTTGAACAATCAGGATGCTCATGTGGTGGTGCAACTTGGATTCCAATAGTTAACTGGTAAGTCAGCATGTGTCAGGAGGAGCAAGCAGGTCAAGGAGTAGATTTTCAGGACTGGTCAGTGGCAACGCCCCCTAGTGGGATTCTCAAGATCAATACGGATGGTTCCTCCAGAGGTAATTTGGGACCCGCAGGTACTAGAGGGACATGAAGGGATTCTGAAGGTACGATGATTTTCCTTTTTATGGTTCTTGAGGGACTGCAAACCATTAACATGATGGAAGGTCAGGCCATTCTTTATGCCCTTGAGAAGGCCTAGGCGTTAGGTTGGCATAGGATTATCTATGAATCAGACTCTCAAGTCTTGATTAACCTGCTCATCAAGAGGAAAGTGGTGGACGTCAATTGGCAACTATCTCTGATTGTGCAATAGATTTTATGGATTTGCTCGCTTATGGATAGCGTTACTTTTGCTCATATTCCATGAGAATGGAATAGGGCAGTGGATTTTTTGGCTAAATGGGCGTCTCACCATTTGGATGGTGGAAACATTGAGGATTGGGGGTCTCTCCCCTCGCCGTTGCGTTCTGATTTGGAAAGAATTCAGGAGGCTGATAGGGAGGTTCATAATATTGTCTAGTTGGGCGTGTGCCTAGTTTTTCAATTTATGCTACTTTTTTCTGGGGGTTTCTGCCCCCGTTCTTCTTGTAATGCTCTGTTCTTATTAATATTATTTTTACCCCCTTTTTTAATATATATAAATATAAATTATTATTATTTTATATATTAATTATATATATATATATATATATATATATATATATATATAACTATTAGAATATAGTTGTTATATCAAAATTATATATATATACATATATATATATATACATATGCATACATACATACATACATACATAACTATTAGTATATATAACTATTAGAATATAATTATTATATTATTGTTTTATATATATATATATAATATTATTTTGATATAACATATATATATATATTTATTGATATAACAAATATATATATATATATATATAATATTATATTGATATAACAAATATATATATATATATATATATATATATATATATATATATATATATATATATATATATATTTATTTATTTGTTATATCAAAATAATATTATAACAAATATATATATATATATATTTGTTATATCAAAATATATATATATATATATTTTTTGTTATATCTTATATCAATATATATATATATATATATATATATATATATTTTGTTATATCAAAATAATATTATATATATATATATATATATATATATATATATATATAATTTAGTTATAGTAGTTAACGTATATTATAACATCATATTATTACAATAATATTATTATAATTTATAATTAATATATATCATAATATTTAATATATCTAATTTTTATTAACATTTATTTTATTTTTAAAAAGTCAAAGAAAAATGGAAACATGATAGGAACCCATAATTTAAGAGTGTGCTACCTATCCATCACACACTTTGTGCCATCCACCTGTCCTTCACACAGTGCACGCCATCCACATGTTTCTCCCAGATACGCTTCTCTCATATGCTCTTTTTATGTCACCCGAGTTTGGTGTTTATTGGGTTTTGGCAGAGTGGATGAGTGTGAAAGTCTGCCACCAATTTGTTATGATGGATACTCAATGCCTCTGGATTGTCTAGCTGAATATGTGAATCTGCTCATGCAATATATCTACATGATTAACTTATCATTTTACTGTAAATTCTAAGTTGAAATGTATTTATAGTTATACTAACCCTACTATGAATAGTCTTTAGTGGCATGTTGAATGAGCAAATATTTATGGTCATTTGGATAGTTGGAGTTGACATAAATCCATCCCCCTCTTGCTTGATAAGAGTTGGATTGCTATGAGAAACTATCTTTCCACGCCTTGCTTAGTGCTTGTTTATGTTTTAAATCTTTGTAATTTTTAGATAAACTATTATTTTGGGACTTTTATCTCTTATTGAACATGATTGATGTTGATAGTAGAAGTTAACATAAATTAACACTCAAAAGTATTAAATATATAACATTGTTAATTTTAATTTAAAAATATTATCGATAATATATACATATTTTTTAATATTTAAAGGAGCCCTAACTTATTTAGGATAACCATCATCTTAAATTTACTCTTCTAAACAATCATGATATCAGTATAAATTATGGATCTTTCTTAAAGATAACACCCCATCCTAACCCTTGCACCCAACAATAAGGCAATCATAACATCATTATAAAATATAAAATGTAGACTAACTACACCACCTCTAAATAACATTGAAAGGCCCATAAACAATAGTCATAAGTAACAATACATATATATGATTCGTCACAGTCATGGTATATCTCATGCACTATCATAGGATCTATATATGGCATAATTAAATAGTAAAAAATGCACAAAAACATGTATATTTGAAACTTGCAAAGCCCACCATGCACTGTAAGTTAAGTTGTATATGTACAATACATATATATCCATTATAGCTATAGTATGTGACTGAGAAGGTTAATCATCTTAATACGCTGGCTGAGATGGGGTAGATGGCCCTCTATGTCAAGTATTTCAAGAGAAATTTTGCCACCTAGATTTTTGTGGACATAAATTGCCACAACCAAAGGGACTGCCATGTCTTTGCTGGTCTGAATAACATAACAGGGGACCTTGACTTGATTGAGAATGCCTCTCATGTCAGTCTCAAAGACCAACTTGGCTACAGAGAGAGCAATATCAAGCCTCATGTTGAAGAGGGTTCTGCTGAATTCTCTTACTGCCATAGGCACATCTACTCCAACAAGGAGTGGAACGAAGCCAGAAACCCAGTCTCTGGAATAAGCAAGCAAATACAACGAAATATTCTAATTTCTTTATAAAAACAAAAGCCATCTTTCCAAAATAATATCAGTGCATCTTATATGGCTTGATCTATGAACATATCTACGTAAAACAAAGGCTAACAGTACAAGAAAATTGTCCTATATGTCTCCCTCTGTCTATTATTTTTAGAAACCATGAAAACCTGCTACCTCACCACCATTTTGTGCCTTCATGCATTCTATGATTGAGCCTTTCTTAAGGCTACAATACGTGTTAGGCTAGGCATCTCAATAGGCCTCCATATGTAGTGTTTGTTATTATGCATAACACAACATTATCTGTCACCTTCGAAGATTATTGCCATGTCAACTAAACAAATAAACACAATATTGTTTCTCACCTTCGGAGATTATTGCCATGTTAGCTAAATGAATATTCTCTTTCTTGTCTCTTATGAGATGAATCTTTAGGGGTTCCCCACTGTATAAAGCCTTTGGCTTAAAAAATGAATTATCCTTCTTCCTTTTTTTCTAATACGAGCAACTAATAGGGATGTAGATTGCACATTAATGAGATTTTAAAACTATTATGGAGGTCATACTTGGCATTTGTCACAAATGTAGGTACAAGTGGTTAACATCACACTTCAATGTTATTATAAGTGTATATTCTTAATTTGTGCAATATAATTCTTATGTATATGTAATTGTTGAATATTGAATATAGACTCTCCACGGAAATAGATTGGGGGCATCTATTAAAGTTTGGATCATTGGGTTTCCTAACTATCCTTCTACGAGTAGATTATGTATAGTAGAATATGTTTCTCATGTAATATTAATATATTTAATGCTAGATGTTTTATCAATAGTGTTTGGGTATGTAAATAAATTATAACTATTTTTTGTTAATAGATGATTATGATGTCAAATTTGATAATATTGATGTTCGTTTTAACTTTTGATAGTTAAAAAAACAAAAAAACAAAAAAAAACAATCGATTGCATAAGGCCATCTAACAAGAGATTTTTTTTGGAAGAAAATGTGTAATTTTTTGAAAAACAGACACAATTTCTTCCAGAAAAAATATCTTGTTATTTTATGGACTGTGGAAACATAAAATCTTTAATAGGGCCATCTATTAAAAAGATGCGAGAGAAAATCCTGTCATGACTATATTAAACATTCTTGATTGTCTACCAATATTGTACATTAATAAGTCCAAACAGGGGTACCATATATACAAAAAGATGAAATACAAACTATCTCGAGGAGCTAGGAAGGAGGTTTTAGGTTTGTAAGTCTACGATAATACTAATATTACTTGATTTAGACTAAAATAACTATATATAAACAAATATACAAAACCGACATAAAATAAAAGTCATGGGACCATTTTCAAATGTTACATTAATGTGTTATAAGCCACACATGTCTCACAATTCTTACATATGTTAGGTTAGCCCAATTACAATCAAAGCATAAATTTACATTAATTAATTTTAAAACTTTCTAAAATAATTTAATTAGTTTATTATTATTTTAAACTTTTTATTCATATATCTTTATGTCAAGAGGTATTCCTACAATAACAATTGGAGATAATGGAGGGATATAACATTTGTATGTTCAATTTTAATGACTAACATAAAAATAAAAATAAAACCATAAAATATATACAAACAATTAATAATCGGTAATTGTTTTTTAACCAATTACAATTTAATCAATCAATATATATATATATATATATATATATATATATATATATATATATATATATATATATATATATATATATATAATTTTTCTTAAATATTTCATTACATTCCATCTGTTACTTGCACTTTAATTTTCCTTCCACCTCTCCATGTCCCTTCCTCTTGCTTGTGTTGCCAATTCTATTTTCCCTTGTTGCATAGACTAAGAGACCCGTCAACCATGTGCTTGTTGGTTCAATTGGTGAAGTTGCTTGGCTCACAAAGAACCCATTAGGGATCAATTCTTGTTACTAGCAAAACCTGACACACAAAAAGGGATGAGGCCAGGATCGTGCCCTGAATGACTTTGGCAGAATGGATACCCCTCAGTCTTTGACTCTTAGCTTAAGATCACTGTGTAAAGTAGTGATTGATAAAAAAATTCATGAAACCTCAATTTAATGCATCCATTTGAGCATGTTTTTATGAAATCTATGGCAGAGAAATTGGGATTTTTTTGGGGATCATCAAATAAATAAAATAAGAAGGTTTTATATATGAGAAATTACTCAAAACAATGATAAATTTGTTGATAACAAGGGGCCATGTGGACCTTTTTGTTCTAACATCCTGTGGTGCTAGAATTTCCAAGGTTCTTAAACCTGTTTTTAGTCATTTTAGATTTAAAATATTTACATTTTAAATGTGTAGAAGATGTAAAAATAAATTGTAACTTTAATAATAGTAATTATAAATGTAGGGAGAACTTGTAAAAATTGTTTTGTTAGGGTTTAATGTCAGCCTTATTTTATTTTAATTTCTTGTCTTCTTGGTCTATCACATCGTAGTTGTGGGAGTTCTAAAGTTAATAACACATTTATTGCATATTGCTCACCACCCTTTAAGTAGATTTTTGATATATAATGGCATTTGTCCACTCTGAGACAACTATTGTTCTAGATAGTGGGAAGGATGGCATCGAAAAAAGCTAGAAATTTTATCCTAAAATATTATGACGAGTTATAATTTCCACTCTCTCTTAGCTTACTGTATATTTACGACTTGGTGCCATTGATAATGTCTATAAATGTATGAAAACTATTATGTTATATCTTACGATGTCGATTATATCCCATATGAGGAGTCCCTCAATGCTTAGTTTTGACACTAATGACGAGTGTCCATGTCACTAACATTCAAAACCTCCCAAAAAAAAATTTCTTTTATCTTTTAAGGAGTCATCCTAAGTCTAAGCCCTCATTGTTAAGTCGATCTATTGGTTCTTGAGGAACGCTCTTATGATTTTACTCCCATGGACCCATACCATCAAAGTTTTTTACCAGGCATCCCTTGGGTGTTGGTTTGGATTGAACTCTCTAGCCTCCCACTTCCTCTATGGGCCTTTCTCGAGGAAATTGTCAAACCCATAGGGCATGTTTTGTGTCATGAGAAAAACAAGTTTTATTTTTCATGCCCTAACAAGTGTGTTTGCATCAAGGTCGACTTAACTAAGTATTTGAAAGAATCCATTGATATTTAAGTCATCCCAAAACATTGGGTATAAAATTTCATATAATTCAATCTTCTTAACACTTATTTTCAATACCAGTCTCTTGACCATCAGATTAAATATTATCCCCTCATAGGGAAATTGAAACCCTATTTTGAATAAATGCCCTCTAATAAGCCCAAGGTTGTGGAGAAGAATAATGATTAAATGACGGTGATTAATAAAAATTCATTTGTTGGTAAGAAAATTTCCCAACCCATCATTAACCTTTTGATCCAAAACCTTATTCTAAGGTGCATAGGGACAATCCTCCTCATGAGCTTCTTAGTGTTCCAACGACCTCTTAGAACCAAGTTTTACAAGTTATTTAGCCACATATGAGTTCATCTCCTACTGGGACATCCTCTACAAGAAGTCCTACCTACAGGTGGTTGCACAACCCACTTTGTGGTAGTGGAAACTCTCCTTGAGAAGACAATGGGTTCAATTCCCCTCCATCTTGCTTAAGGATTTTATGTTACAAAACCAACAGAATATTTTGAGAAATAGTTTTGTGACTCTTGAAGATATTGAGGATGGTTAGAGGGAACTCCTCATTGATGATAATCTTTAACAAATGTTTTATCTTGGAATGTTCAAGATATGACATAGTCCTTTTGGAAATTATTTGTACGAGTTGCTTGTTAATAGTTGGGAGTCATACATTTTATTTGTTTGTAATAAATTAAAATTTTAGTTTTTATTCTGCAAACTACTTTGAAATGTATTGGGTATGATGCAACTCACTTCTCCACTTTATATGAAGAGGGGAATGGTGGTGTAGTATATTGGGTTCCCTAAAAAATTCCCCCTTAATGGTTGCCTCGGAGAGAAATCTATCACATTGAGATATTTGGCTTCTCTTTAATATTAATGGTCATTCATTAGGGGCCCTCAATATTTACACCCCAAATGATGGTGCAGACAGAACAATTTTATGGTGATATTTGGTTGATAATCTACTTGATACAAGAATATCCCATATGAATCAGTTATCCTACATCACCAAATCTTGAAGTGCGTAAATAGATTAGAACTAGGCACTAGAGGATAACACAAGAAATGTGTATCAACATGCAATGAAAAATGAACATGAGTAGATGGTATGCAGAATAAAAGTAAGATAACACAATGTTTCAAAGAGTTGTGTAAAGCAAACAACACATAAAATAAGGCAACACATACAATAGGGAAGTGTAGAATCAAGGTATAAGGCCACATACACAGAGCCCAAGATAGAAAGGACCAATGGTCAATCAACAAGCTATAAAAGATGCCACCTGGCAGAGATAAAATTGAAGTGATGACAAGGGACAATAAGATCTATAAAGCATATTTGAATTAATTGATATGAAAATTACAAGGCTTGAGGTCTAACCCAACCTTGGATACCCTAGCTTAGATCTACCATTGGTGCTACACCTACTTGGAGACTGTTATCCATTCTATCGACCAGATAAAATGGTGACTTGGTCACAACAATTATAAATAGAACTATCTGTTGGGGAATCCAAGAACAACACACCTGTTTTGATCCCACTTATTAGGATCTTGTTCCTCAGAAAGAGCACAATATGATTACCAAATACAAGCAATTAAACATGCAGAATTATCCAGAAGTATAAGTAACTAGAATTCACAAATAACACAGAATATGAGAGACAATACACAATCTTGTATTAATACTCATCCAAAAAGAAAATACAATAAATAAGATGCCACCTCTTCTCCACACCTCTCAGAAGCTTCCCACACATCAAGTGTTCAGTAATTTTTTTCAAGAGTTCACTCTCCTACCAAAAACGGTCCCAACACACAACTCACACACAGAATTGGTGTTCAACTCCAACTAGTCAGTAATAACCCTGCCAGTACACAACTACTCAAAGTACTTCGAGTAGATCTCTAATAGACCTTACTTACACATGTAGATCTTCAAACGTGGCCTTGCACACCAGCTGACTAAGATCCTACAACTGGAAGAAATCCTTTTCTTGCCTTAATTACAATACATGCCAATGGGTCTATAAATAGATCCCAGACTTAAACAATAACTTAGACTTCTAATTTACAATAATTATCCACGCAAATCAAGACTCAAAAATAGCCTTTACATGCAAACACTTGGTTCAATGAACTAACTGTCTGTGCAACGAACAATTTTGGAACTGCCACAAGCGACCGACATCGGTCCCTGTCTGCCTGGTGCTGACCAACGTCAGTCGACTTCCTGCCGATGCCAGTTGCCTTTTGCATTGTATGTGACCGACGTCAGTTACACTGTCGATGCTGGTACTTTTGGAACTCAGCAACCTCTCCATGTCTGCATAGTTGAAGCTTTTAGCTCCACAACCTAACAATCTCCCACTTGGAGATAAACAACTGCAACTGTACCTATACCTGTACATCATCTAGTTTGTTCCCTTGGCTTTGTATCCCTCTTCAAAATCACTCTTGAAGACCAACCACCACAAATCTTGTGGTGCAACTCCTATCATCTAAATCACCTGCCACATCCGCATCTATAAACCATGTAGAAAAGAACTTGACCCTGCATAGCATGTCGACCTGCTACTGGTCCCTCTTAGATACCTGAGACTCCACTGAACTGCCCTCCAGTGCTTCTTTCCCAAATTGGCTCCAAACTTGTGACAATTCCCATTGCTTGGAAAAACTCAAGTTTAGTACACATGTACTCAACCTCATTATGTGAATCAAGACACTGTTCATAGAACTGTCCAACCATCGGCGTGCTAACCGGTCTCACACAATCATCCTGAAACAAAGTCAACCTGTGACCTTCCATGTCCCTAGAACACACTCATGCCAAAGAATCTTGCTGCTCCCAGATTCCTCATGACACACCTCTGAACTAGCTTTACCTTTAGTTCAGTAACTCCCTGTATATGTAACCCTGCAACAAGCACATCATACAGTAATAGGATAATGTAGCTAATATTATCCAACCTAGTAAAGAGAAACACAACGATCAAACCTCCATTGTCCTGCAGCTTACTCAAGACCATATACCCTGGCCTTCTGTCTCACATGTCCATTTTCGCTCTTCTTCATCCTGAACATCCATTCGTCTCTCAATGCTTTCTTCCAGCTGGCAACTCCACCAAAAACTCCTGTTTGGTTCTTCTCCAAGGAATCACATCCTTCTTCCATGCCAAGCTCCCACTATTTCTTGGATCTACCTGCTCTGCTTCTTTAACAACTTCCTGGTTCTTTACCATCAGTGAGCAACAAGTAGTGTAAAGAAGGGAAATGACAAATTTGAGGCTTACTTACCCTTTAAGTCCTCCATATGGGCGCTTGAGACTCCTTGACAGCTTGTTGTCTGCCCAAAATTCGTCTCAGTGACCGATGCCAGTCACATCTCAGTCTACACCCGATCGATGTCAGTTCCGTGTGACTGCCTCATCACTGACGTCGGTTCCACCTGACTGACGTCGGTGTTTATCTATCCCTGAGTCACCGATGTCGAGCTGCACATAGTCGACATCGGTCCCTATTTGGATGTCGACGTCAGTTTTCTAACCGACGTTGGTCTCTGTGTTTTTCTTGTGAGAAATGGCTTCTACCCGTGAGCTCCTTTTGGATCAAACCCTTATCCAAATCACCCTTGCTTTGCTCAGAATTCTTCAGCCCCTTCTGCTGATCTCTATCCGTCACCTTCTCCTTTAAAACCAAGGCTTTCCTGCTCTTGTCACAAACATCAGATTCCTCAAGAAACATCACTTTCTTCTTCTGCATACAGAAATCTCGATTCATGCTTTTCAAATCTGAAAGCATACCCTTTGACTCAAGAACATGCATCTCCTTCTTATTCATGTGACCAAGCCTATTAAGCCACATCTTTGAATCTACAGCTAAAGTAGATAACCCAAAAAGAGAATCAGTAATACAAGTAGATAGATAAAGTGTACCTACTTTCTTACCTCTTGTTACAATAAGTGCACCCTTGGTAACCTTCCAAGTGTCCGCTGTGAGAGTTACTGTGCAACCCTCATCACCTAAACTTCTTACAAAAATCAAATTCCGCTCCAGAATTGGGACATGCATGACCTCCTTCAACACCCATGTGTTACCTGTCTGCAATTTTAGCTTCACTTTCCCTTTGCCAACCATTTGATAAGGCTTACCATCCCCTAAATTAATTTCTCCAAAGTCTCCCTAGACATACTCATGAAAAAATTTCCTATTTGGGGATGCATGAAAAGAGGCACCAGAATCTAAAATCCAAGATTCTACTTTATCCAAGGAACATACCAGAGCATCTTGTGCAACATAATCTGCAACATCTGCTTCTTCTTCATGTCCTTCATGCTGATCTTCATCTGACTTGCAATCTCTCTTTAGATGCCCTTGCTTTCCACATTTCCAGCAGGTTATTCTGCCATACCTGGACTTGGATCTCCTGCCTATCTTTGACCTTGATTTCCCACGCTCGATCTTCTCTCTTTGCCTTCCCCTACTTTCCACACTCAAAGCATTCCCTAATGATTCACCTGTGCTTTTCCTGTGAATTTATTCATTCAAGATTACACCCACAAGATCATCCACTTTTAAGGTTTTTGAAGCAGACACAGTATTGCTAACTGCCATTACCAAACTCTCCCAACTTTCAAGTAATGAACATAAGATTAAGAGAGCCTTAATTTCATCATCAAAAATAATATTGACTGAATTTAACTGGTTTACCAAACCATGGAAATCACTAAGATGACTATGTACAGATCCACCTTTCAACATTTGCAAATAAAATAATTGCTTCATAAGAAATACCTTATTCGAAGCTGAGGGTTTTTCATATAAATTTGCCAAAGATTCCATCAACTCTATCGTTGTCTTAGCTTGAGATAAGTTGGAAATCATAGACGATGCAAGGCTCAACCTTATAGATCTCAGAGCCTTCCGATCAAGAACCTTCCATTCTTCATCCTTCATATCCCGGGGCTTGCAATCAACCCCACCCAACGGTAAGTACAAATCTTTTTGATACATATAATATTCTATCTGCATTCTCCATAATTGATAGTTCTTGCCATTAAACTTCTCCATTCGTAGCTTACTTTCTTCTACCATTGCTCTACTCCCACTCAAATAGAAACCCCTGTGAGTAACCTGTAATCAATACACACTAACCAGATCTGATACAACCTGTTAGTATCCCAACCAAAAGCTCTGATACCAGTTGTTGGAGAATCCAAGAACAACACACCTGTTCTGATTCCACTTGTTAGGATCTTGCTCCTTAGAAAGAGCACAATATGATTACCAAATACAAGTAATTAAACATGCAGAATTATCCAGAAGTACAAGTAACTAGAATTCATAAATAACATAGAATATGAGAGACAATACACAATCTTGTATTAATACTCATCCAGAAAGAAAATACAGTAAAGAAGATGCCACCTCTTCTCCACACCTCTCAGAAGCTTCCCACACCTCAAGTGTTCAGTAATTTTCTTCAAGAGTTCACTCTCCTACCAAAAACGGTCCCAACACACAACTCACACACAGAATTGGTGTTCACCTCCAACTAATCAGTAATAACCCTGCCAGTACACAAGTACTCAAAGTACTTCAAGTAGATCTCCAACATACCTTACTTACACATGTAGATCTTCAAACGTGGCCTTGCACACCAACTGACCAAGATCCTACAACTGGAAGAAATCATTTTCTTGCCTTAATTACAATACATGCAAATGAGTCTATAAATAGATCCTAGACTTAAACAATAACTTAGACTTCTAATTTACAATAATTATTCACGCAACTCAAGACTCAAAAATTACCTTTACATGTAAACACTCAGTTCAACAAACTAACTGTCTGTGCAACGAACAGTTCTGGAACCGCCACAGGCGAACGACGTCGGTCTCTGTCTGCCTGGTGCTGATCGATGTTGGTCGACTTTCTGTCGATGCCAGTTGCCTTCTGCATTGTATGTGACCGACATCGGTTAAACTACCGATGCCGATACTTCTGGAACTCAACAACCTCTCCATGTCTGCATAGTTGAAGCTTTTAGCTCCACAACCTAACACTATCAAGCCAATAGAGAGAGATTGTTGAACACTAAGAGTTATTATTGGTAGTTGTTATTGCTAAAAGTTGTTGAAGGTCAATAACGATATGGAGTGTTGGTGTAAAAAGGAGGATTAAGCACCAAGATTATCAAATTATCAAGCTAAGTGAGTGAAAGAGAGATAAAGTTGAGTGCTCTCAACAAGCCCACAACCTGAGTGTAGAGGAACACTAAGGTCTAAAGCCTTAGAAAGACTATGTGTGGAAGCCATGAGAGCTCCATTATTATAAGTAAAGGGACTGTGAACCCTATGTAAAGTTGTGAAGATCATATTATCATGTAACCCAATTACGATAAATGAAATGAATTTAAATAATCGACTGAGCACTCTGATGGTTGTGTTGTTCCTAAAATTTGTCACTCATTTTTGGGACAACATATGAACTATTTTGGTCCTGCAGGCCAAAATTCTTTTTTCCCTTCTCAAAAAATTATTCTGAGTATTCAAATTCTCAATTATTCAAGCTTTTTTAGTTAACGGACTTTGCAAGTTTGTTTCTACAGACTCTACAGGCTGATTTCTATGGACTCTATAGGTTGATTTCCATGGACTCTGCAGGCTGATTTCTATGGACTCTGCAGGTTGATTTCTATGGACTCTGTAGGTTGATTTCTACGGACTCTACAGGCTTGTTTCTATGGACTCTGTAGGCTGATTTTTACGGACTCTGTTGGCTTGTAACTATGGAATCTATAGGAAAGAAACAAGTTCCCAACACTTAGGCAATTTCAAGGTTGGTTCAATGCTGAGGTTCAACCAAAAGGTCCATTGGCAAGCTTAAAGAGTTAAGCGCTTCGACAAAAGTTCAAAGTTCAACCGCTTCGGCAAGTTCAACGACTTCAAAGGACTTAAAGAAAAGAAGAAAGATTTAACTTGTTGAACCATTGAACCTTAATACCAAAATGGTTCATAGGTTCAAGGTTCAATAAGTTCAATCAAATTTCGAAGAGTTGTTCCAATCAGTTGGTTCAAACGAATGGTTCAAAGCAAATGGTTCAACCAGTCAATTAAATGAATGAAACACAGTATTAAACCATTGAACCATTGAACCGTTGAACCATGGTTGGTTCAATCGGTCAGTTTAATTAGAAGGTTCAAAGGAGTCCCCCAAAACCCAAAGGGCAAGTGCCCTTAGGGAGGGTAGTGAACAAACGGGAACAAAAAGATACCTTTCGAAAAGATTTTCTACAGTGAAATTTTACAAGTGAAATCCTTCAGACAAATTGTCTGAAAGAATTCCTTCAGACATTTTGTCTGAAGGGATGATCAAAGACACGATGGGAAGTGACTAAGGCAAAGGAAAGAAATCCTTCAGACAAAATGTTTGAAGGAATTACTTCGAACATTTTGTCTGAAGGATTTGAAGAAGAAGGCCGCTAAAAGGACCTCGAAGGGTAGGTACCCTTGCGGGGTGCTCTCGATGACCAAGGATTGGACCTTTCTCAAGGCCTGAAGGGACACCTTGCCTTCGGGGGGTCCCAAAGACATAAAGCTAAAGGAATTTCAAAGCTCGAGAGACTTAGAGAAAACAAAGGCTTCTAAGAAAGAGGATGAACCATTGAACCTTGAACCAAAATGGTTCAAAGGTTCAACGGGTTCAATGGTTCAAGGAAAGTGAATGAACCAAAGAAACAAATGAACCAAAGAAATTAATGAACTAAAGAAGCGACGGAACCAAGGAGTTGAGAGGGCTACTTGAACTGTTGAACTAGTGAACCAATGACGTCCCTGCGGATGTCAAATTCAGGGTAATGAAATATCTGTTGATTTTCAAATGTGGCACGGAACCTGAAAACAAACTCAGTGACCAGCTGAAGAGGGAGCCAAAAGAGCTAGCAGAAAGGGAAAAGATAGCCTGAGAGCTCAAATTGCAACATAATAGAGGGAAATACTAGAAATATCTTCGTAGGAGTTATTTTCAGTAGGTGGAATAGTCCACCAAGTAGGCATCTGAGCTCACAAGCATTAAAAGGTGTGGCCTATTTTTCTCCCTTAGAATAAAAGTGAGGGGACATCCATGTACATATTGGAAGAAAGATCAGACGACCTATGCTAAGGAGAAGATATTTGGGATGAATTGACACACCACAGTTAAGGTAGACGCCCTGTTCTAGCATGGCCTCTTTGACTGAACTGAAAATGCATTCAATGCATTAAATGCAACATGGGCCATTCCATGAAATAAAGTGCCAAGTCTTTCTTGGCTGCTATATATTGTAATCTCCTATTTTATACAAGAGAGATCTTTTTGGTTATAAAAGCAAAACTCTGCCAAAATTGAAAGGCGATTACTGAGACTTTGAGCTCACATTGTTGATCATAATTCTTTATATGAATGAGAAAGTAGGTTATTTCTATACTTTGTGCTGTAATAACTTGTGTCATTTAGGAGATTTTTGTTATGCCTATTTCTTGAATGCATTCTTGTCCATTTTGATAAAATAAGCATAACTAGTGGAAGTAATCAGGAAGGTGTCCTGAAGTCAATTGTGAAGAGACTTTGTGCTGCCACCATTGTCTTTAGTGTGTTTTCTATTTGTTTATGTGTAAAGGATCTTGGGATGACTTTGTGCCCCCATTATCATTCGTATTTCACTCTTGGGCAGTCGAGGTGGAGACTTTGTGTTACACCTTTTTCTGTTGGTTACTATGCCCCTTGTTACCAGTTATTCGTTACTTATCGAAAATAACTCTTACTGTTTGTTGTAAGACCACTTTTGAAAGAAGAGAAGTGCCTTCAATGTTTTCACTTGGATTTATCCTTTGTTTGTGAACATCATCTCTGAAAGATGAGAGATGGATGGTGTTGTCCTACCCCTGAGTGTTATTTTCTGCATATATATATAATATATATAGCTCCTCATAGTTATAGGGAACCTCTTCTTGATGAGAGGAGAGATTTTTCCCCTTTTGATGTGGTAAACCTGCACATTGTTAGGAACCCCTCCAAGGAAGCACAATTGATTACTTTTCTTATAAGCAATTAAACACAGAATTATACCAGAATGATTAAGTAACTAGAAACTTGAAACATCAAAGAATTTGAGAGACAATACACAATCTTGTATTAAATACTCTTAGAAGAAAATACAATTAAGAAGATGCCACTTCTTCTTCCACCTCAAAGGCTTGCCACACCTCAAGACCTTCTTCCCTCTCTCTCTTGCTCAACCACAACCAACTCAACAACCTGAGTTGTTATCCCCTCCTTGAATGCTTTAGCTGATCTCCTTGACCTTACACCTTGTAGATCTCCTTGACCTTGCTCCTTGCTTCAATGCTTTTACTTGCCTTCTTAATTTACAATACATGCCTCATGGGTCTTTAAATAGGATCCCATGCATACAAAAATAGAGTTCTAATTACAATAATTAGACACGCAGCTTGAGACTATAATTAGCCTTTAATCATGCAAACACTCACTTCACTTAACTGACTGTTCATCAACATCAGTTCTGGAACCGCCACAGGCGACCGACGTCAGTCCCTGTCTGCCTGGAGGTGACCAACGTCAGCTGACCTCCTGCTGATGTTGGTTACCTTCAGTACTATATGTGACCAACGTCGGTTACACTATCGATGCCGATACTTCTAGAACTTCAGCATCCTCCTCCATGTTTGCAACCGTTGAAGCTTTTATCTCCATAACCTAACAATCTCCCACTTGGAGATAAATAGATGCAATTGTACCTGTACCTGTACACCATCTAATTTGTTCCCTTGGCTCTATATCCCTCTTCAAGATCACTCTTGAAGACCAACCACCACAAAACCTGTGATGCTATACCTGTCACTTATGCCAAAAGAATTTTACTGCTCTCGAATTCTTCATGACATACTTCTGAACTAACTTTACCCTTGGCTCAGAAAACTCCCTGTATATGTAACCCTACAACAAGCAACATAATACAGTAACAGGATAATGTAGCTAATACTATCCAACTTGGTAAAAATAAATACAATGGTCAAACCTCCATTATCCTGCAACCTAATCAAGACCATATACCATAGCCTTCTGTCTCACGTGTCCATCCACTCTCTTCTCTAACTTGAGAATCCATCCCTCATCCAGTGCTTTCTTCCAGCTAACAACTCTACCAACAAATATCTGTTTGGTTCTTCTCCAAGGACTCACACTCCTCATCAATGCCAAGCTCCCACTGTTTATGGATTCTACCTGCATTGCCTCTTCATATCTTCTTGGTTCTCGACCATCAGTAAGCAAAAAATAAAATAAAGAAGGTGAATAATGAATAGGAGGTTCACATACCCTTTCTAACCTCTATATAGGCGTTTGAGACTCCTTGACAGCTTGCTGTCCGCCCAACATCTGTTCTAGTGATCGATCTCAACCATCTCCCAGTATGCTCCTGATCGATGTCGGTTCCCTGCACTGACCCTAACTGCCGACGTCATTTCCCTAGCCAACGCTGGTGTCCCCTCTACCATCGTCAGTTCCTTTATGATTGATGTCGGACTTCTCCTGCCTGACTCTACCGACCCTGCTAGTCTGCACATGACCGATGTCGGTATCTGCCTGATCGACGTTGGTTCCAAGTGACCAACGTCGGTGTCTGTGTATTCCTGTAAGTGATGAATTCTTCATCTACGAGATCATCTTAGATCAAACCCCTATCCATGCTATCCTGCTCAAAATTATTCAGCCCCTGTGACTGATCTCTGCCCTTCATCTCTTCTATAAACACCAAGGCTTCCCTGTTCTTGTCAAAAGCATCAAATTTCCTTTTCCTGCAATGAACTCGATCAATGCCTTCTGAATTTGAACTCATACCTTTTGAATCAAGAATGTCCATTCCCTTCTTATTCATGTGACCAAGCCTATTAAGCCACATCTTTGAATCTACAACTGAATTATATAAATTAGAAGTAGAATCAGTAATACAAGTAGATAGATAAAGAGTACCTACTTTCTTACCTCTTGCTAAAACAAGTGCACCCTTGGTAACCTTCCAAGAATCCGTTGTGAGGGTTACTGTGCATCCCTCATCACCCAACCTTCCTACAGAAACCAAAATCTATTTTAGAACTGGGACATGCATGACCTCCTTCAACACCCATGTGTTATCCATCTGCAATTTCAGCTGCACTTTCCCTTTGCCAACTATTTGACAAGGCGTACCATCCCCTAAATAAAGCACTCCAAAGTCTCCCTGGACATACTCATGAAACAAATCTCTATTTGGGGATGCATGAAAAGAAGAACCAAAATCTAAAATCCATGATCCTACCTGACTATCCAAAGAAAGTATGAGAGCATCTTGTACCACAATATTTGCATCTTTTGCTTCTTCATTACCTTCATGTTGATTTTCTTTATCCCTCAACCAACACTCTTTCTTTGTGTGTCCTCTCTTTTCACAAAACCAGCAGGTGACACCTCTGGATTTGGATCTCCTTCCCATCTTCGACCTTGATTTCCCTTGCTCGACCTTCTCTCTTTGCCTTCCCCTGCTTTCTGCACTTAGAGCATTCCCTGATGATTCACTTATGCTTTTCCTGTGTATTTTTTCATTCAAGATCACACTCACAACATCATCAACTTTTAAGGTTTTAGAAGCAGACGCATAATTACTTACTGCCATAACCAAACTATTCCAACTTTCAGGTAAAGAGCATAAAATTAAGAGAGCCTTTACTTCATCATCAAAAATAATATTGACTGAAGCTAACTGGTTTACCAAACCATGGAAATCACTAAGATGAGTATGTATCGATCCACATTCCTGTATTTGCAAAGTAAATAACTGCTTCATAAGAAATACCTTATTTGAAGCTGAGGGCTTTTCATATAAATTCGCCAAAGATTTTATCAACTCTTTCGTTGTCTTGCACTGTGATAAGTTGAAAATCACAGACGATGCAAGACTCAACCTTATGGATCCCAGAGCTTTTCGATCAAGAACATTTCATTCTTCATCCTTCATATCTGTGGGCTTGCATGCAACCCCACCCAACGATAAGTACAAATCCTTCTGATACAGATAATCCTCTATCTGCATCCTCCAATGTTGATAATTCTTGCCGTTAAACTTCTCCATTCATAGCTTACTTTCTTCTGCCATTGCTAAACTCCCACTCAATCAGAAATCCCTGAGAATGCCCTGTAATCAAACAATAACCTGCTCCCTACAAACCGTAGCTCTGATACCAACTGTTAGGAACCCCTCTAAGGAAGCACAATTGATTACTTTTTTTATAAGCAATTAAGCATGAAATTATACCAGAATGATTAAGTAACTAGAAACTTGAAACAACAAAGCATTTGAGAGACAATACACAATCTTGTATTAAATACTCTTAGAAGAAAATACAATAAAGAAGATGCCACTTCTTCTTCCACCTCAAAGGCTTGCCACACCTCAAGACCTTCTTCCCTCTCTCTCTTGCTCAACCACAACCAACTCAACAACCTGAGTTGTTATCCCCTCCTTGAATGCTTCAGCTGATCTCCTTGACCTTACACCTTGTAGATCTCCTTGAGCTTGCTCCTTTCTTCAATGCTTTTACTTGCCTTCTTAATTTACAATACATGCCTCATGGGTCTTTAAATAGGATCCCATGCATACAAAAATAGACTTCTAATTACAATAATTAGACACGCAGCTTGAGACTATAATTAGCCCTTAATCATGCAAACACTCGCTTCACTTAATTGACTGTTTATCAACAGCAGTTTTGGAACCGCCACAGGCGATCGACGTCGGTCCCTATCTGCTTAGAGGTGACCGACATTGGCCGACCTCCTGTCGATGCTGGTTGTCTTCAATACTATATGTGACTGACGTCAGTTACACTACCGATGCCAGTACTTCTAAAACTTCAGCATCCTCCTCCATGTTTGCAATAGTTGAAGCTTTTAGCTCCACAACCTAACACACATTTGGCTGACCAATCTCCTTATGCTGTGGTTGAAATCACCTATTTTGGTCATCAGTTAGCTAGTGACAAAATATTCACCCAATAGTTTTTTGGCGAGTCTGCCGAGGACATAGTAATTTTGCATAATTTGAAGCCTCAAGATTCAGATTGAAGCATCACTTTTGTCTTATCTGTTATCATTATAACCTTATCCATTTCCATTATATACTCTAAGCTACAAAACTAGAGACGCTAGAGATCGAGCATTTCATTTCAAAAGTCAATTCTCTGCCAGCTCCATGCCAACAATTTTTGGTGACTCCACTGGGGACACAGTAATTTTGTGCAATTTGAAGCCTCAAGATTCAAATCAAAGCATCACTTGTGTCTTATCCTTTATCATTATAGCCTTATCCATTTCCATTATATACTTTGAGATACAAAACTAGAGACGCTAGAGATCGAGCATTTCATTTCAAAAGTTAATTCTCTGCCAGTTCCATGCCAATAGTTTTTTGGCAACTCTGCTAGGGAAGAACGCGTAGTTTGAAGCCTCAAGCTTCAATCTGAAGTAGGACCAGTTCTTTTCTATTTTTATTCTACAATCTGGCAATTCCATGTTATACTAGAAGCTAGAGAGCCCAAGGTGCTGTTGACCCTATTTTTGAGTTGGTGCAGCAAGGCAATTTTGATTTATTTCCTCCTCAACTTCAAGTTCAACGAACTAGGAGTCTTCCTCCTACCCATACCATGTCACCAATACAAGGTAGAGCTTTTTTTTATGTTATTAGCAGAGCTTTACCTATACATACTTCACCCAGATTTGTTATCTCTACTTTTCATAATCAAATCATGGCAGTTCAGGGCCCCTGGGGTAACTCTTTTGGCACACTCAATTTAACTCCACCTCTACATGAGATACCACACAATTCAAAGAAGAATTTACCCAAACTCTTTGGTGATGGGAGAATTCATTATGATGAACACATTGTAGCTTTCAGCATAGCCTGCGGTGTGATAGGTGTGGAGTATGAGGACGTAACAGTCAAGTTGTTTGTGGAAACATTGCAAGGTGCTGCTACAGACTGGTTCTATCATCTATAGGCCCAGACTGTGACTAACTAGAACACTCTCAAAGATAATTTTGAAGCAAGGTTCAAGCTTGTAAAAGATGTGCATGCCCTACTGGCCCAGCTCACATAGATGAAGAAAGAACTTCATGAACCTATGAGGGACTTTATTGCCAAATTTGACAAGTTGAAGAACATGATTCTTACAATTTCTCAGCCAACACCTAAGAACCTTAAATGTTTCTTCATCAACTCATAGCTGCCTGAAGTGAGTTTTCTACTGAGACGTGCTGACCACATAGACCTTGCTGCTACTCAGGATTTGGCCACTAAGGTGGAAGATGACCTTATCTTGGAAAGAAAGATAAGGAGAGATCCTAACAAAGGCAAATCTTCTTCATCTTCTAAATATCCATCTATAGGCAACACTGATCCAATGGTGCAGAAGTTGGCAAATGAGTTGCTTGCTCTTAAAAAGCAAATGGCACAAGGGATGTCATCTGCCCCTTCATAAAAAGATATACCAAGGAGGACATTTAACACTCAGTCATACCAAGGCAATGCTGTCAGGAATCAAGGGCAACCAAATCATCTTCCTCCCCCTTAGGGGAAATTGGCTTTTGAAGCATCTAAAACTAATTCAACAGTTGGATATCTTAAAGTAGAATCAGATTTCTCCTTCCAGCTTGAGTTGAACCCAGAAGACGACACTAATCTCTTCATACAGGGAGAAGAAGAATTAGCTGGCGACTCCAACATTGGTTTCTTGAATTACCAAGATGAACCCAAAAGTGAAGGTAAAGTAGTTGAGGGATCATACGCTGTGTTCACCTGATCCAAGAATTAGTCAACCCAACAAACTGATAAAGAAAGTTTAGAAGAGTGAGCTCAACCTACAATTTCAATTGCCAAATGAAGAACTTCTCTACATTTCTAGCCAAAGGACCCAGTGAGTAATAAAAAAATAAGTACCTCAAATACACCTTCACCTTCCACTTCAATTTCATAAATCAGTCCTCCCCCCTAAAAACCAAAAGAATGAACTGCCTTTCCCTGTTCCTAATTTATTTCAGACATTTGACATAGTTGACCATGTCAAGAAAACTAAAATTCAAATGTCTGAATTTGAATTCCTACAATCCAACCCTGAGCAGTTGGATAAGTTAGTAGAATGTGTGAAGAATAAAACTATCCCTACAGGACCAACTGTTCCAAAGGTGACTCCCACATCCACCTGGAATAACCTTATCATTGCTCCTCCTGCTGCTTCTGAAAGGACTGAACCATTTTATGTCTCCCTATTGATAAATACACACCAGCTAAATAATTGTATCATAAACTTAGGTGCATCTGACAATGTCATGCCTACCAAAGTGGTAGAATCCCTTGGTCTCACACTGACCAAGAAATTTGAGAGATGTTTCTCCATAGAGAACAAATAAGTGCCACTACAGGGACAAATCAAAGATGCCCAATTTATATTTACAGCATTCTCAGACAAAAAGATCAAGATGACAGTCCTGGTGGTCGATGTCCCAGCCTCATACAACATTCTTCTTGGGAGAAATTTTTACAAAGACGTTGGTGGTGAATTAAGTATGGACCTATCTGAGGCAAGGATCCCAGTCAAAGGCATTATGTAGAGATTGCTCCCTGAGAAGGAAGTAAAATATGTGGTCACTCAAACATCAACGCCTAAAACTCAAATTCTATTTGAGTCTTTAGGCATGGGTAATTACTTCCTGACTATTGAGGATGCTCCTGTCTTAGTTGATAAAACTTTTAAAAATGACAATCTAAAAATTGGTTTAGATAAAATAGTAGAAGACATAAGAGAGCACAGTGCAAGCCCAAAGGAATCCTCTCCTCCAAATGAAGAAAAATTTAAGGTAAGGTTAGCTTATGATGATGTATGGATACTAGAATTCAATGACAACTATTTCTCTACTGATTCAAGAGTTGGGATTGTGTTGATATCTCCTCAAAGAGATATTTTTCTTTTTTCATACAAGTTGTACTTCAGTAATACTAACAATACTACTATATATGTATCGCTGCTACTTGGATTGAAGGCTATTCAAGACAAGGGTGTCCAACTCCTTCATGCCAAAGGAGACACTGAGTTGGTGGTTTATTAAGTGAGAAACCTGTACCAAACCATAAATGAGAGATTGCACTACTACCACAATCTGGTTTGAGATCAAATTGAAAGCTTTGATGCTTTCAGTATCTCTGTAGTGCCTAGGGAATTCAATGATAGAGCGGATGCATTCACTATTTCAGTAACTCTTCTGGTTCCTCATCTAGATTTTAAGGGAAATAGGTACATTATCAAACTGATCTTTCAACTAAGTGTACTTGAAAATGCCAATCATTATCAAGTGTTCAATGATGATAACCAAATCATTGCCTTTCTAGAACAACAAGACAACTTTAAATAGCTTCACTTTGAAGGCAGTGAGCCTCAAAAGCTTGAACCAGCCCCTGAATCAAGTTTAGACATAGGTGAGGAATTCCTACAGCTAAAGGGGAATAAAATTCTCAAAGGATTGGTTTTCCTTGAGAAGTTGTTTGACAAGTATGATAGGTTCATCAAATAGCAACAAATGGATTCAAGCTCTTCTCAGGAGTTTGATCAGATAAATTTGGGTACCAAAGAAAATCCTAAGATGGTGAACATCAAGAAATGCTGTACTTAGGGAGAAAAGTTTGAGTTCACTGCTCTACTCTGCCAATACATAGATGTTTTAGCGTACTCCTATGATGATCTGAAGTCACTTAGGCTTGAAAAAATTTACCATGAAATTCCTCTCAAGAGTGATTCAGTGCCTTACAAGCAAAAATCCTAGTAGTACAATCCAAATATATCGGTACTATTCTATCTAAAATATAGAAAATGTTGAATGCTAAGATAATTTTTCTAATCCATCATTCCACATAGATTGCAAACATAGTTCCTGTGAAGAAGAAGAATAGCAAAATTTGCCTCTGTGTAGACTTCAAGAATTTGAATCAGTCATCCTTAAAGGATAACTATCCTCTGCCCATCATGGACCAAGTTCTTTAGATAGTGATCGATTCAAAGATGTTATCAATGTTGGACGGCTTCTTAGGGTACAATCAAATAGAAGTTAGTGAAGCAAACCAGCATAAGACTACCTTCACCACACCTTGGGGCACCTTTGTATATCGAAGAATGTCATTTGGCTTGATAAATGCTGGAGCCACTTTCCAGAGAGCAATGAACCTTGTTGTCAAAGATGAAATAGGTAAGCTCATTATGGTATACCTTGATGACTTGATCGTCTTTTCCAAGCATCGCCTTGATCATGTGCACCATTTGCAACAAGTGCTGGAATGCTACCACCAGAATGGCATGTCTCTAAATCCCAAAAAGTCTATTTTTAGATTAATAGAAGGGAAACTTCTCAGACACATTGTATCCCGAGAAGGCATAAAGATTGACTCAAAAAGAGTCAAATCTATCCAAAAGCTTAATCTACCCACAAGTAAGACTACAGTTCACTCTTTCTTTAGCAAAGTGAATTTTTTACGAAGGTTCATCCCCGAGTTCATAGAGAAGACTCACCATATCAAAAATATGATGAAGGGAAAGGCCACTTTCAGCTAGACTAAAGAAGGCAATCTGACGTTTAAGATATTAAGATAACTATTGCCCACACCTTAATTTTGGTTTGTCCAAATTATATCAAGGATTTCACAGTGTATAGTTATGCTTATGAGTACACACTTTTAGTAATTCTAGTTCAACAAAATGAAGAAGGTGTGGAATCTTCTATATCCTTCATGAGCTATCCTCTCAAAGCTCATGAATTGAAATATTCAAATATGGAGAAGCATGCTTATGTAGTGGTAAAGGCAGTAAAGCACTTTCATTTTTACATCCTGAATTCACACGTTACTACCCTCGTTCTTGATACCATAGTTAAATTCATATTAACTCAGCAGGAATTTAGAACAAAAAGAGGCAATTAGATTGCTAAAATCTAGGAGTTTGATCTAGTCATCAAACTAACAAAGCTGATGCAGGGAAGGGGTCTCTGCCAATTGATTGCTGATAATAGACCATAAGTAATAGGACATGAAGAAGCAAAAATTGAAGACACGCCAACAGTCCTCTTTGTCTCCACCATGAATGAGTGGTATTCAAGTATTGCTTATTTCCTTACTTATGGTGAGTGTCCTACCCTCCTATCTTATAAAGAAAGGAGGGCTGTTAAATTGAAAGCTGCCAATTTTGTCTTATAGGACAATGGCCTGTATAAGAAGAGCCTTGATGGAGTGTTCTTTCGTTGCATGGATAAAGAGCAATAGAACCAACTTTTGGAGTCCTTCCATAATTTGACCTTTGGAGGACATTTTTCTGTGCCTATAACTGCTCATAAGATTTTGTGATCCAGGTATTACTGGCCTACTCTATTTCAAGATGCATACAAATAGGTACGAAGATGTGAACTATGCCAACAGTTCATTAGAAGACCCAAGTTAGCTACTCTGCCTCTTAAGCCAGTGGTAATAGAAGAACCATTTCAGCAATAGAGAATCGATTTCATTGGTGTTGTAAACTCATCTTCAAGCGCTGAACATGATTATGTCCTTACAGCCACATATTACTTCACCAAATGGGTGGAAGTAACTCCAACCAAGCATGCTACTTTAGAAGTGGTATGTGATTTCCTAAAGGAAAACATCATTTCTAGGTTTGGGGTCTCAACCAAGATTGTGACAGATAATGCAGCCTATTTCTCTTCTCATGAGATCACTCAGTTCTATTTTTACTATGGGATTACCCTCTCCCACTCCTCTAATTATTTTCCACAAGGGAATGGCCAAGCATAATCAAGCAATAAGAACCTGGTAACCATCATCAGGAAGCTAGTGGATGACAATCAATGAACATGGCATAAAACATTGGTTGATGCTTTATGGGCAGACAAAATTACACCCAAAAGGGCGATAGGTATGTCACCTTTCTAACTTTTGTATGGTCTCTATACAGAGATACCAATCATCCTAGAATTACCAGCATTAAAATTGGCAAAGGCGGTCGAAGATCAGACATATGAAAGCTCCATCGATAAGAGGATCATGTGCTTATTTGAGATGGATGAGCAGCAAACTATGGTGGTGGACCAAATTGTTGTGCATTAAAGTCTGGTGAAGAAGCTCTTCAACCAAAAAGCAAAAACCCATGATTTCTAGATTAGAGATCGAGTCCTGTTATGAGACAAAAGGAGAGAACCAAAGGGAATACATAAGAAGTTCAATTCCCTATGGAGAGGCCCATTTACTATCTATCAGCTCAATGGTGAAAATAGTTTTTTGTTGAAGTATCAAGATGGCACGCCCTTTTCTCTGCCTCATAATGGGTAGCATCTGAAGCACTTCAATTCTTGAAGTATCAGATAAGATCATCTGTACATATGTATATTTGTATAGTCTTTAATTCTATTTTATATTTTATATTTTTATTTTTGGCACCTTTCTTTTTTGGGTAGCATGACTGCATAGCCCAATGGCATACTTTAAGGCACTAGAGATTTTGGTTTCTACTCCCCTCAGCTATTTCAAAATTTCAACTGAAGAAAGTTCCCCAACTAGAGCCAACTGTTGTTCCCAAAATTTGTCACTCATTTTTGGGACAACATATGAACTATTTTGGTCCTGTAGGCCAAAATTCTCTTTTCCCTTCTCAAAAAATTGTTCTGAGTATTCAAATTCTCCATTATTCACACTTTTTCAGTTAACGAACTCTACAGGCTTGTTTTACAGACTCTGTAGGCTGATTTCTATGGACTATATAGGCTGATTTCTATGAACTTCACAGGCTAATTTCTATGGACTTCGTAGGCTGATTTCTACAAAATTTGCACGCTGATTTCTACAAACTTCACAGGCTGATTTCTACAGACTCTGTAGGCTTGTTTCTATAGACTCTACAGGTTGATTTCTATGGACTTTATAGGCTTGTAACTATGGACTCTACATGAAAGAAACAAGTTCCCAACACTTAGGCAATTTCAAGGTTGGTTCGATGCCGAGGTTCAACCAAAAAGTCCATCGGCAAGCTTAAAGATTTAAGTGCTTCGGCAAAAGTTCAAAGTTCAACCACTTCGGCAAGTTCAATGGCCTCAAAGGACTTAAAGAAAAGAAGAAAGATTTAACTTGTTGAACCATTGAACCTTGAACCAAAATGGTTCACAGGTTCAAGGGTCAACGAGTTCAATCAAAGTTTGAAGAGTTGTTTCAATCAGTTGGTTCAAACGAATAGTTCAAAGCGGTTGGTTCAACCAGTCAATTAAATGAACAAAATACAGTATTAAACCATTGAACCATTGAACCATGGTTGGTTCAATCAGTTGGTTTAAATGGAAGGTTCAAAGGAGTCCCCCAAAACCCAAAGGGCAAGTGCCCTTGCAGAGGGCAGTGAACAAAAGGGAACAAAAAGATACCTTTCAAAAAGATTTTTTGTGGTGAAATTTTACAAGTGAAATCCTTTAGACAAATTGTCTGAAAGAATTCCTTTAGACATTTTGTCTAAAGGGATGATCAAAGGCTCGACAGGAAGTGACTAAGGCAAAGGAAAGAAATCTTTTAAACAAAATGTTTGAAGGATTTGAAGAAGAAGGCCACCCAAAAGACCCCGAAGGGCAGGTACCCTTGTGGGGGGCTCTTGGTGACTAGGGATTGGACCTTTCTCAAGGCCCAAAGGGACACCTTCTCTTCGGGTGGTCCCAAAGACATAAAGTTGAAAGAATTTCAAAGCTCAAGAGGCTTAGAGAAAACAAAGGCTTCTAAGAAAGAGGATGAACCATTGAACCTTGAACCAAAATGGTTCAAAGGTTTAACAGGTTCAATGGTTCAAGGAAAGTGAATGAACCAAAGCAACGAATGAACCAAAGAAACAAATGAACCAAAAAAATGAATGAACCAAAGAAGCAATGGAACCAAGGAGCTGAGAAGGCCGCCTGAACTGTTTTGAACCAATGAACCAATGACGTCCCCACATATGTCAAATTTAGGGTAATGAAATATCTGTTGATTTTCAAATGTGGCGTGGAACCTAAAAACAAACTCAACGACCAGCTGAAGAGGGAGCAAAAAGAGCTAGCAAAAAGTGAAAAGATAGCCTGAGAGCTCAAATTGTAATAAGAAAGAGGGAAAGACCAAAAATATCTGCGTAGGAGTTATTTCTAGTAGGTGGAACAGTCCACCAAGTAGGCATCTGAGCTCACAAGCATTAAAAGGCACAACATATTTTTCTCCCTTGGAATAAAAGCGAGGGGACAACTGTGTACATATTGGAAGAAAGATTAGATGGCCTATGCTAAGGAGAAGATATTTGGTATGAATTAACATGCCACAGTTAAGGTAGATGCTCTGTTCCAGCATGGCCTCTTTGACTGAACTAAAAATGCATTCAAGGCATTGAATGCAACATGGGCCGTTCCATGAAATAAAGTGCCAAGTATTTTTTGGCTACTATATATTGTAATCTCCTATTTTATGCAAGAGAGATCTTTTTGGTTATAAAAGCAAAACTCTGCCAAAATTGAAAGGTGATTACTGAGACTTTGAGCTCAGATTGTTGATCATATTTCTTTATATGAATGAGAAAGTAGGTTATTTCCAGACTTTGTACTGTAATAGCTTATGTCATTTAGGAGATTATTCTTATGTCTATTTTTTGAATGCGTTTTTGTCCATTTTGATGAAATAAGTAGAACTAGTGGAAGTAATCAGGAAGGTGTCCTGAAGTCAACTGTGGAGAGACTTTGTGTTGCCACCATTGTCTTTAGTGTGTTTTTTGTTTGTTTCTGTGTAAAAGATTTTGGGATGACTTTGTGCCCCCATTATCCTTCATATTTCACTCTTGGGCAGTTGAGGTGGAGACTTTGTGTTACACCTTTTTCTGCTGGTTATTGCACCCCCTGTTACTAGTTACTCGTTACTTATCAAAAAGAACTCCTACTGTTTGCTGTAAGACCACTTCTGAAAGAAGAGAAGTGCCTTTAGTGTTTTCACCTAGATTTCTCTTTTGTTTGTGAACATCATCTCTGAGAGAAGAGAGATGGATGGTGTTGTCCTACCCTTAAGTGTTATTTTTTGCATATATATATATATATATATATATATATATATATATATATATAGCTCCTCATAGTTATAGGGAACCTCCCCTTGATGAGAGGAGAGATTTGTCCCCTTTTGATGTGGTAAACCAGCACATTTGGCTGACCAATCTCCTTATGCTGTGGTTGAAATCACCTATTTTGCTCATCAGTTAGCTAGGGACAAAATATTCACCCAACAGGTTGCATGGTGAGGCAATCCTTTAATAGGAACCCATGCCATGACTACATTATGTGGTATCAAAGTGGGTTGATAACCTTGAAAAAATATAGGAGGAGAAGAGCCTGCAAGTGGAAAGTATAAGAGCAATGAAAATGGGAAGGATGATACAATGTTGACCATGAGGCAACCAATGAGTTGTACATTATGGGGTGAAGAATAACATACTTCTAACCTTTGAGGCAACTAGTGAAAAGTGTTGAAGACAAGAGCTGGTCAATTTTTGATCTGTGAGGAAACTAATAGAGCATAAACAAGCTACACATGATCTCAACAAAGATTTGTAATAGCATTTAAAAGAGTCCTTGAGCACCTAGATAGGATTGCATAATGAAACATAATAATGAGTAGTTATAGATACTAAACTTGATTATTATCATCCTCTACAAGTTTTAGACCTTTACCTATTTTACAACTTCTTAGACATGTGCATCCCATCTAGATGCCTATGTCGATGCAAGTTACCTATGCAAAACTATGTATCCAGTACCCTAAAGTCATCAAATTTTCAATTGTAATGTGTTGTTATGGTCGACTTAAGTGATTTAATGCGAGATATTTCCTAGAAGTATTCATATATATGCACAATCAAACCTCATTCATTCTTTACCTAGCAAAGACCTAGCAACTCACAAGGTAATTTACCAAAAAAACTCAATCAAACATTTAAGTGAGCAAAGCTTCCCTATTCTTTCCTATTTCAATATCATTCATAGGTGAAGCCTACCTATATTTATAAATTACTAAAATAGCATCACGTGAGCCAAATTTTTCAAGTTATAAGTTAAGTCACTCTATGTACTTTCTTATCACACATTGCATCCATATGCACATAAAATCCAATACGCAAGGGAGAACTACATAAGTTTTATGCCCTCTTCAAAGAATTGGCTATGTAGGTAGCACCCATTGACAAAGGGGTCCTTGAGACAACTTGGCATTGTGTACTCACTAACACATTTTTTCTGTAGTCACTCTAAGGGTGAGGAAGCTAAAGTTTGATCATTTAACAAAGAATGACAACTTGTGCACACGTTCTAAATAGACCAAAATAAAGGTGACAAAAAACTCAAAAAGTTTTATGTGGTCTTGTTCAAATCTAATCACTATTCCATATTGTACACTTTTGTCTAACTTAGACACTATTGATGCAACTATCAGGATTTGATGTAAGTATTTGAGGCCATAAAGTGCAAATTTCTAGAATTTGATGACTGATCCAGAATCTAGATCTAGACTACTTTTAGCCTGTTCCATATCAAATTTGCATGCACATAGTAAACCAACTAAGTAATCTTGTTTTCTATTTATTATAATATCAATCAATAGTTGTACTTTCTATTTTTAGTATATATTAACATTTAAATTCATAATATTATTTATTTGAGTTTGTAATTAATTGACCTACTATATATTTGTTTATCACCTTTATGCTTATTCATTTATATATCCTTAACCCTATACTATATTTATCCATCTCAAATGAGGGTTAAACATTTGGTGAACCTAACCTATGTGTCTTTCTATGCAACTCCTAGTGTATTCTAGGGTTTTTTGATTTTTTTGATCTTTCAATTGTTACAATTTATTTCAAAAACTAGTATTTTTTTTCTAAAATCATGTTTGATAAGGTTAAAAATGAACTTATTCCTCCTCTTAACCCTAAGGAGGATGATAGCTACCATCCCTCTAACCAGATCCATGTTATCACTTCTTCAAGGGGTACGGTGGCCCATCCTATAATGTCAAACGATGGTAGCCAACAAACCCTTCCTAAATCTCTATATGGTACATGTATGCATATTCGATCTGAAGCACCTAGGGTGTGTGATTTTGAATATCTAAAATATCAAATCACTAGTATGATAAAGTTAATAAAAGAGTTATAAAATCATATCACACACATTCAAAATCTAAAATATGTTAATGTTAATCATGTGTTTGCATCTTCATATAACAATGTTATACCCAACAAGGATTCATATCCAAATGAACATCTAAAACAACATACATCTAAAACAAGTGAATCAAACCTTATACCAAAGGCTACTAAGAGTGCAAGTGAAATCCTAAGATAAATGATTTGAAACAAAGTGATTCAATTACCTCCCCTATAGCCTATAACGAGATGCAAATACTATTATGCATATCATAGAATGAATGGGCATCATACAAATTATTATTTTGCATTAAATAACAAAATACAAAGTCACAAAGGTAGTGGTGATCATATCATTGATACATCAACCAAGAACACCACTCAAGTTATGAATACTTCTAAAGTACAAGTGTAAAAATGGTTACAAAAAGATAATTTGAAGTCAGAGAAGTGTCAAAAGAATAAATAAATAAAGCAAAAACCATTACCAAAGGTTATAAAAAATCCAAATGATTATGACAATAATGATACCATTCCTAATATCAATATGACAGATGAACAATTAAGTAAGCTTCATTTTGATCTGCTCGATAATTTACCACATAATATATTCATACCTATAGTACTTGGTACATATAAATTAAATCTATCTCCAGGATGTATAGAACTAAATATAGATAAAGGTAAGGCAAACCATATAGCTCAAGATGTTCATAAGGTATTAACATCTAAGGTGCACATAGATACACATAATGGCATACCAAAAAAGGTGCAACCACAATGTGGGGCAGTTTGTTATTCACATACAAATGATCAAAAGGACATATCACATGTTCAATAATAACCTATGAGGTTACATTTATCCTATAATAATGATTACATTGATGTTTATGATCCTAAAAATACAGAAGATTGGTATGATCCTAATGATACTAATTATGTAGCATTTGAATATGACATACATGATACAGGGGCTTTATACATGCATCTCCTTGAAGATATCCTTGGGTTATATTAACACTTTTACCTATACATGATCATGATACACCCATGTTACATTATTTTATGATCATTTTTCATTATCACGTTTTAGGTTATATACTTACACATGCCTTTATCCATGCTTATATCTTCTACAGTGTACTTGATATGCTATGTACCTAACATTTTTTGCTAACACATATATCTAGGGACTAATATGATATGTTTATGTTGGTTTCTTATGTTCCATTATTTACTTTTATGGACTTCCTTAAGTGTCTTACCTTGCTTGCCATTATATTTCTTGTTTGAGTATTTGAATATGCTCCATTATTTATAGCCCCCATAACTTTGTTTGCTTACTTTGACATTTAAATATGTCATCAATTATTGTATATACATTTGAATATGTCATTACTTTCCTTGTGGACATTTGATTAACTCATGTCCCTTCAATTGTGTGGCATTTGAACATGCCCCTTTTTTGCGGTTTCTTTGGACCATTGTCTTTTGATTTGATTTTGAGTGCTCTTGTATGTGTGCTTGATTTCTTGTTGAGATTATGCTTTTACTATTTAGACGTTAACATTGATATATATCATGCATCTTAAACCTTGATGTGATCACATCCTATAAACTTCAATGATGTATTTACCTATACATGTTTATTGTATATGCTACATGATACATTCATAGATTATATAATTATCTTATCCTTTTAAGGTAAGGTGACTACTGGTTTCTACTTCTCCTCAACTCAAAGGGGGAGGGTGGAATTATTGGGGGAATTCCATAGAGGCATGACCTACACATTGTTCATGGTTTCATATTCATTGGGGAAATGTTTTGGGAGACATATTCTCCACAATTGTTTAGTACTCAACATTTTTACTTCATGATGGGGGCATGTTATGGAAACATGTTGTACACACACTAGTTTTTAGATTCTATAGATTCAGTGCAAGTATGACATGGGAACATGTCTTCCACACTTGATAAATAATAGTTTGGTCAAACTCCAGAGTTATATGATTCAAATACATGTTTGTAGCAACATTCTATACATTAGTATCATTATTATACCCAAGTTTCATCTTGATATATATATGAGGTGCATATGCCATACAAATGACACTTTAAATTATAAAATCAAAATCACTTTTAGATTTTAAATACTTCTATGGATTTTAGCATACACCATGATGGACTTTTATAGATTGTTATTGAGTTAATCTACTGCACTAGTTGGTTAATCTTTTGGAAAGGTTAAGCTGATCAAATCACTCAATATTACCAACTTTATAAGTTAGATTTGATTGAATCATCTAGCTTCACCAAATATATAGTGTGATTTGATTGGATCACTCACCTCAATAGGTTATAAGTATGATTGGGTTGCATGCTTGAGATAAAATTAACTGTTGGGTGGTTATATATATATGTATTTTCAAGTTTTACATTTATCCTAATCTTAGTTTCAATGATTCATAATGAAACATATTTTCAAATCAAATTACCAAAAATCAAGATGATTGCATCAATAAACATGTTTTCCTAGCCTTGATCTCTTTACTTTCAAACATTTCAAATGCTTTGATTTTAGATTATAGGCACTGATTATATACTATAACATGCTCTTAGTTGTAGGTCAGTCACTAACAAAACACTCAAGTTGGAATCACACAAAGACAAGGTGTGTTATACACACCCATGTACACATTTCTTTTCCTTTAAACTAGGAATTTAATTACTAGATTAAAAGAGGGAAATGTAGATACTAAACCTGATTATTATCATCCTCTACAAGTTTTGGACGTGTACCTATTTTATAGCTTCCTAGACATTTATGTCCCATTTAGATGCCTACATTGACGTAAGTGTCTTGTTCCAAATTAAGTGTTCAATTCCCTAAAGCCATCAAAGTTGCAATTATAACGTGTCTTTATGGTCATCCTAAGTGATTGAATGTGAGACATTTCTTGAAAGTATTGGTATATATGCATGATCAATCCTCATTCATTACTCACCTAGAAAAGACCTAGCAACTCATAATTCAACCTACCAAAATCACTCAATCAAGCATTCAATCAAGGAAGGCTTACGTATTCTTTTCTATTTTAATATCAATCATAGGGGCAACCTATTTATAGGTCTGAAGTACTGAAGGAGAATAACATGAGTCATATTTGTCAAGTTACAAGATAAGTCACTCTATGTACTTGCTTCTCAAACATTGCATCCTTATGCACACATAAGCCAACACATAGGGGAGAACTACATAAGTCTAAGTCCCTTTCAAAGTATTGGATATATAGGTAGCACCTATTGATAAAGGTGTGCTTGGGGTATCTTGACACTATGTGCCCACTAACCCAATTTTCACATAATCACTCCAAGGGTGAGGAAGTTAGGGTTTGATCATTTGATGAAGAGTGATAACCTGTGTGCATGATGTGAACACATAAGAATAAATGTAACAAAGAGAATGTTTTAGGTGGTTACATCTAGATCCAGTCACTATTTCATACTGGACACCTGCATCCAACTCATACACTAACATTGATGTAATTGTCCAGATTTGACACAAGCATCTAAGGCCACAAAGTGAAAATTTATAGAATTTGATGATTAGTCCAAAATCCATATCTAGTCTACTTCCATCTTATTCTATATCAAATTTGCATGCAAACAATAAACCAACTAAATAATCTTATTTTCTATTTATTTCAATATCAATCGGTAGATGTACTTTCTATTTTTAACATATCCCAACATTTAAATTCAAAATATTATTTATCTAAGTTTGTAATTAATTGGCCTATTATAGATCTATTTATCACCCTTATGCTTATTCATTTATTTATTCTTAACCCTATACTATATTGATCCATCTCAATTAGGGTTAAACAATATCCTAAAATATTAAATGTTGACTGACTATTTATCATGAGGTAGTTGAGTGAAGATAAAAATTTATGATAAAAGCACGGTAGAATTTCCAATCAAAGGTAA
Organism: Torreya grandis; assembly: GCA_037957365.1. NCBI lineage: Eukaryota > Viridiplantae > Streptophyta > Pinopsida > Cupressales > Taxaceae > Torreya > Torreya grandis. Next base: position 9,065,466 of record JARHVA010000029.1, read on the forward strand.
CCAACACAAAAGTAATTTAAGAACAAGACACTGACAAAATCACTGATCAAAGATAGTCAAGCATGAGAGAAGAGGCTAAAAAATTACCAATTAGAGGCATTCAATCATAAGAAAGAAGAGGTGTGATAAAATCACTGATAAAAATCAACCAAACTGAGAAGAGGTGAAGAGATAAGGAATGCCGATCTGAGGTAGTTACTGTGTGAAAAACATCTTTTAATTAAAGTGTTGGTTAGAAGGTGTTGAAGAAAAGGTTATCTATCGAGTGTGGATGGGTAGAAAATGAAGAGTGTAAAGAAAGATGTAGATGCTATAGAGTGAATAATATAAGGAGGAGAAAAACCAAAGAATAAGATGAATTGAGTTGTGGATGCAAAGTGTAGGGGACTCTGTAGGGGTGAAGAGTGTGCAGAGAAGGATGTGGAGTGGTACACAAAGAAAATGGAGAGACTTAAATAATAAGAAGAGACATTGAGGTAAAGAAAGGAAAAATGTGGTTTTCATGCTACTATATCAAGTAGTATACACATAGACTTGTCTTGAACTAGAAGGAAGTGTCTAGGGCACTTGGTCAGAAATGAGACCATGAGGCCAATTAGGGAGGTCGTGGAACCAACCTTGAAAAATATGCCTTGGGGAAATAGGGAGGTCTACACCAAAGGAAAAGGATGCCACTGGAAGATCTTCACAAATAAGGCATAAAATTAGGAGTGGTGAAGGAGACTCAATTATAGCACAGTGCAACAAGCAAAGGGGAGTTAGATGAGATATTAGAATAAGGAAGAGATAAAAAAATATTTTAGTGCAGAACATGAAGGATGTGAAAAGGAGAAGTTATCGAGAGCACAACTAGGAGCTATCCAGCATAATAGGTGGTAGGGTGAAATGCATGGACCTCGAGATAAAGATATAAAGCCAAAAATAATAAGATTCATAAAAAATATAGAGAGGATATGTGTAATTAAGAAGATTCAATGTAGAGAGATTGACTAAAATGGTCAAGTGTCTAGGTGCATAAGATGAGGTGTTCAGTATCAGGATGGAAAAAAACCAAAATTTGGAAGAGGAGAAGCCATGGAATAACATGCAAGCATGATCACTTACCACTAATTAGTCAACAAATGTAACTAAAAAAGAATAAATCACATAGTAGACAAAGGAAATAGGGCACTAAGGATAATGTTGAGAATGAGGAGTTGCTTGAGAGAAACTAAGGGTAGTAGACCATTAAAATTTGAGATAACTAGCCTAGTGGTGTGGCAGTCAGAATACATGACAGGGAAATAATAATTAGAGAGTGCAATTGAAAACCAGAAGATAATTGAACTTTGAGGTAGTTAGTAGAAGTGCAGGACATGTAAAATAAGGTGAGAAGAGATACTATGTGAAGTAATTAAATTGCCAAAAATTGAGGCAACTAATAAAGGAAAAATGGAGTAGAATTGTATTATAATCAACTAAGACTAGCAGAGCACTAAAATTTGAGGCAGTTAGCGAGAGAGTAGATCAAAAGATGCACCACAAAAGAGGCAAAGTTGATCTAAGTGTTGATGAGGCTAGCCAATTGCTAAACATTGAGGCAACTAGTAGGGTTACCAAAAAGGGAAAGGTTGGAGTCAAGGTGTAGATGTAGGGCTAGTAGAGCACTAAAGTTTGAGGTAGTTAGAAGGAGGTGTTAAGGTTTGGAATTTTCCAAGAGTAGAAGATATCAAATAAGAATTATGAGGAAGGCTGGAGGTTGGTAGAGTGACAAAAATGAGGCAACCATTAGAGTACAAGTCTGGAGATGCCTGAAGGAAGAATATATAGATATAAGATGAACTAATAGAGGATATGTGGTAGAATATTATGTAAATGCTAACAAAGGAGCATAAAAATCATATCTAATGTAGGGCATGGAGGTGAAGAAATAAAAACTAAAAAAAAGATTACACGAGACATAGAAAAAAGGCACAAAAGAAGATGAAGAGAAGGCATCAACTACACTAAACTTGATGTGAGAAAAGTGTAAAGAGTACCACAATAGAACCAAACCAAAGAAGTAGAGACAAACATAAAAGAGGATATGAGAGTTTTGTTGGATAAGTCTAGATAAGTTGACAAAGAAGATCTGTACAAAGAAAGAGATGCACAAAAAGAAAAACATTCGAGGAAGATGAAAATGAGTGATGATAGAAGGAGAAAAACCTAATGATGTAAAGGCATGAGATGCGCTATGAGACCATCACATGAAAAATGGGCAAAATAAGAAGGCAAGGAAGGAAGACAAAAAAGGAGTATTGGAAAAAAAGTTCCAAAAAGCACTGAGGAATGTTGCACAAGGGAAATAATAGGAGAAATAAAAATCCACTTGTCGTAGTGCATAAGGGAAAAAGTAAAGAGAATATAGGAATTGTGTTAGAAGCACAATGACTGAGAGGGGGGTGAATTAGTCTTCAAAACATTCATTCAATTCTACTTAACATTCATGAGCCATTCATACAAACATATAGATCAATCAAAGCATAAGCAACTATCCACATAAGCATGAAACATAAGAACATGTCATATATATAGGAAAAATTCAAGGGGAAGAAAACCCACTAATATATGAAAATTAACTATAGTCTTATAAGACAAAAACCAAATTTAGTGAAGCACCAACCCTAACTCATCAAACACCCACTTGACTAGGCTTTAGCAAACACCCACTTTTAAGGAGGTACCAACCCCCTAGATGACTCAGCATCAACTCATCCACCTGATTTTTTTGATCAATTTTAGAATACTATGTTTCTCAACCAAAATATGATGACCACCTCTTCATCTCTTCATGCTCTTATCCCTCTCAAACTGCCTTTTAGGCCTCTTAGCTCAACTAGGTCTCTTGAAGATTAATTAGGTCATATGACCTTGATCTTCATAATCAGACCTCCTATTAGATATTCATGATAGTCCCTATACTCTCCTTTGATTATATATAATACCTCCTTACACTCAAGGATCTTCTATCTCATTCTCTCCTCTATCCAATCCTTTAACTTTCAATTAGGCCTTAAAAACCTTGTTCTTATACAAGCCTCTTGACCATACAATTATTGGTAGGACACACACACACTTGTCCACTTATATTGGCCACAAAATAGGATTTATAACACATTAAAGTAAGAATCAATCATTACATTAGGTCAGCCATATCTCAAATAGACCAAATCCTTCGTTAGGTCTCATGGAGACCTAATTCCATTAGGCCTACTTTACGACATGTTACCTTATGACCCCTTGGAACACTCTCAAAATACACACATGGTAGGAAAATATCATATAAAAATAAAATAGGTCTTATCAAACGTCCTCTAATCACCATGACACCTTTTAGGTCCAACCACCACTTGAAACTCTTCATTAACACTGTTCACATTAGGCCTTTGAACACATAGAGAATTCTATCTTGAACAACTAAAGATAACACATCATTTATCCATAAAAAATGATAATAAATCACTTATACATAACCTAAATGAATTAAATAATATCACCATATGTATTAGACACTTTAACTCATGGCATAGAGCCTCAAACTCATAACTTCAATATGCTCACTTAGAACTACCATAACTGTCAAAAACCATTCATGAAAGTACTTGACATAAAACACCTAAAAGGACACTTTAAATTATTATAAATAAATTAAAAATATTAAATAACATATTCATAATAACCTAAATCACAAAAACCATATCTCACATAGTCTTGCTTGAAACAGACAAGCTATTTTGGCTTCAAATTTTCAACCTATTACACTGACTTACAAGATTTTAAAAATAATGAAAAGGAATTTAAAGTCACAAAAAACAAAACAATGCACTACATTGCATCACTTTTTCATGAAATTACATTCAAATCCAACTTTTCATCACTGTAACTTGCTTACTCAGAACTGCCAAGACTATAAAAAACACAGTCATGAAATATTGACCTCCTAACACCTATATAGGGAATTTAAAAGACTTAAAATGAATTAAAATTATTCTTTGACATCTCTAAAATATCTTTAATTATAAACACCATGTGGTCTAGTGGCAACTATTAGTCTTACAGACCAATTTGTTGACCTCACTACACACAAATCTCACTGAGCTAGACAAGCCATTTTGGATTCATCATTTTCACCACTTAAAATATATTTTGAACTATATAAAAAGAATTAATAGGACATAATAGTGATAAAATACATATTCATTCACTTTTATCCATCATTCTACCCTGAAAACATGCCAAAAACCAACTTCTCACACTGCCTAGGTTTTGCACTATTTGCACTATTAGGCATGTTAGCAACTGGCCTACTTGGATCACCAACTCAGATAACTCAAGGAATATAACCTATCTATAAACATTCATGGACATGAAACATGAGTCTCTACCTTCTTCCTCCATCTATTTATTTATTATGTCGAATGCAACTTTTGATTTTTACAACAACTTCTTCATAAACAACCGTGTAACTCAACATTTTCTCTCTCCTCTCTCTAACCAATACCACCTAGAGGTACTTGGGAGATTCCAATATAAGATCCAATAGTTTACTTAAGAAATATAATCCATCTTGATCACTTTTTAGCAACATCTTAAACATTGGGTCCTTATTAGGGTTTAACCAATTTCCATTCTTAACAATCATTCATAAAGCACAGCCCCTCAATACAAAAAATAATGCCTAGAATTTTGATCTAGGACCCTTCCCCATCTACCATGAATATATTAGGTTCCCTTTCAAATGTTTGACAAGATAATTAGCATAAGAAAATCCTTCTTAGGTTGAAAACCCTTCATTCTGAGCACTTGAGAGACCTCCAAACAACTTTTCATGCCTTTTCCTTCACACTATGACTTCAAAATTCATGAACATGACTAAAAAAACTTCACTCACATTTTTCAATGCTCACCTATTCATACTTTCCTTGGAAAATAATCTTAATATCCCATTAGGCTACACTCTCTCTATACCATAGTATTCATACTTTACTAGGCCTTGAACTAAGCTTCATGCCTCTTTCCATGCTCTCACCACCTCACTATCATGTTCAACATCTCACTCTCATTCCATACAAACTCTCTCATGATTAAACACTACCATACATCCTTAACATGCCTTGAAAATAGATCATAATACCTCATTAGTCCACACTCTCTCTCTTTTCTCTCTAGACCTTGAATTGTAAACCACATTAAGCCTTAAAACTAGCCTTCATGCCTCTTTTCATGAACTTTCCACCTCACTCACATACTCAAGCAACCTCATGCAACCACTCATGCTTGTGTTCACTCATCTCACCAAGCCACCATGCTCATACCTTCTCACAATGTCTCTTCATGCCATGACTAGGATTAGGCTTGTTATATATTCATGATAGTACATATACTCTATTCTGATGGTCAATAAGACCTCCTTCCACTCAAATATCTTCTATCTCATTCGTTCCTCTATCCAATCCTCTAACTTCCAATTAGGCCTAAAAAACCTCTTTCTTATACAAGCCTCTTGATCATACACCTATTGGTTAGACACACACACTTGTACACTTATATTGGCCACATAATATGCCTTAGAAAATGTTATAAGTAATAATAAATTATTACATTAGGTCAACCATAGCTCAAATAGACCAAATCTTTCTTTAGGTCTCACGAGACCTAATTCCATTAGGCCTACTTTAGGACATGTTACCTTATGACCCATTGAAACACTCAACTCTACACACAATAGGAACATATCATATAAAAATCAAATATGCCTTATCCAACATCCTCCAATCACCATGACACCTTTTAGGTCTAACCACCACTTGAAACACTTCATTAACAATGTTCACATTAGGCCTTTGAACACATAGATAAGTATATATTGAACAACTAAAGATAACACATAATTTAGACACACAAAAATGATAATAAATAACTTATAAATAACCTAAAAAATACCACCATATATATTAAACACTTCAACTCAAGGTATAGAGCCTCAAACTCATCACTTCAGTATGCTCACTCAGAACTGCCAAAACTGTCAAAAACCAGTCATGAAACTACTTGACATACAGTACTTGAAAAGAAAATTTAAATAATTCTCAACACATTAAAAATATTTTATAACATATTTATAACAACCTCAATCATAAACACCATAATCTATAGTAGCAAACATTGGTCTTGCAGACCACTCTTTGGACCTTATCTCACACAGTCTTGCTTGAACCAAACAAGCCATTTTGGCTTCAAATTTTCAAAATAGATTTTAAAAATAATTAATATGACTTTAAATTCACAAAAAAAAACACCATGCACTACATTACATCACTCTTTCATGAAATTACATTCAAATCTAACTTTTCATCACTGCAACTTGCTTACTCAGAATTGCTAAGACTGTCAAAAACATAGTCATGAAATATTAAACTTATAAAACCTATATAGGGATTTTAAAAGACTTATAATGCATGTAAATTATCCTATGACATCTCCATACCATATTTAAATATAAACATCATATGGTCTAGTGGAAATTATTGGTCTTACAAACCAATTTGTTGACCTCACTACACAATCTCACTGAGCCAGACAAGCCATTTTAGCTTCATTATTTTCACCACGTAAACTATATTAAAAAATATATAATAAGAATTAATAGTAAATACCAGTCATAAAAAACATAATCATGCACTTTGATACGTCATTCTACCTTGAAAACATACGAAAAACCAACTTCTCACACTACCTGGGTTTCTCACTGTTTGCACTATTAGGCCTATTAGTGACTGGCCTACTTTGATCACCAACTTAGATAAATTAAGGAATATAACCTTTCCATAAAACTTCATGGACATGAAACATTATTCTCTACCTTCTTCCTCCATCCATTTTCTTATTATGTCTAATGCAACTTTTGACTTCTATAATAACTTCTTCATAAACAAGCCTGTAACTCATCAATTTCTCTCTCCTCTCTCTAACCAATACCACCTAGAGGTACCTAGGAAAGTCCAATACAATATTAAATATCTTAATTGAGTAATTAAATACATACTAATCACTTTTGAGCAACATATTCAACATTGGGTCCCTATTAGGGTTCTAAGAGGGTTTAAACCAGTTTCTATTCTTAACCATCATTCATAAAGCATAGCCCCTCAATCAAAATATTAATGTTTATAATTTTTATTTAGGAACTTACCCATATAACATGAATATATTAGGTTCCCATGCAAAGTTTTGATGAGCTAATGGGCATAAGAAAATCCTTCTCGGGTTGCGAACCCTTCATTTTGAGCACTTGAGAGACCTCCAAACAACTTTTCATGCCTTTTCCTTAACACTATGACCTAAAACTTCATGCACATGCTTAAAAAAAATTGAATCACCTCTTTCAATGCTCACCAACTCAAACTTTCCTTGTAAACTGATCTTGATACCCCATTAGGCTACATTCTCTCTCAACACCATAATCTTCATACCTTACTAGGCCTTGAACTGACCTTCATGCCTCTTTCCATGATCTCACCACCTCACTATCATGATCAACATCTCAATCTCATTCCACACAACCTATCTCATCCTTAAACACTACCATACATCCTTCACATGCCTTGAAAATAGATCATAATACCTTATTAGGCCACACTTTCTTTCTTTGCTCTAGAGACTTTGACCTAAAAATCACATTAGGCCTTAAAAATGACCTTCATGCCTCTTTTCATGCACTCTCCACCTCACTCACATACTCAATCAACCTCATATAAGCACTCATGCTTGTGTGCACTCATATCACCAAGCCACCATGCTCATACCTTCTCACAAGGTCTCTTCATGCCATAATTAGGCTTAGGATAATTAAGCACTTGACCTCAAAGACCTGATACCTATGTATTTGCTAACAATGGAAACAAAGACAATAATAATCATAACCACTTTAATACTCTCTTTCACACTAATACCTTCAATGCTTATAAGCTTATCACAACACACACTGCCAACTAACCTTGCTCACAACAACACTCTAATAGACCTACTTGTCATGATACCTTCACAAGAATATTCAATGACAACATTGAAAACTTCATGCTGACCTAAACCTTGACATCAACCAACAAAAAAGACAATGCTCAAAAATCTCACCTTGTCATATCATGCACATACCTCAATGACCACTCACCATGCACCTTCACTAGATGCACCTTGACATTAATAACATCAACCTTGACATCAATGAAAAAAACATGCCAACAACTTGCCCTAGAGGTGAAGGGTGGAGACACACATGAAATGGTGTGAATAATGGAGACATATAAATAAGAATTAAAGCAGGTGAAAATAAGTTGGATTGTGGCCAACCAAAGAAGCATAGTGTTAATGTATTAAATGCCAAAAAGCTACTAAGGTAGAGAGTGGATCAAAATCAAATAAAAGTTGACAAAAAGTGAAATTTTGTTTGTGAATGACAATGAGAAGCTGAAATCAAAAAAGTAATGAGATTAGCTTGAAGTTGATGATAATGTAATTTTTATTGTGCAAGGCATGAAGAAGTTGGCAAAAGATCAGAACAACTAGCGATCTAAATGAAACTAAAAAAGAGGAAGGGAAAGGAGAAGTGAAAAATTCTAACATCTATCCATATACATGGAACTAAGCATGCAATAAATGATAGTGAATAGAAGAATTAGAAGAAACAAGTACCAATTAACCCATATGGTTTTAAAAATTAATATAGGCATCAAACAGAGTGAGAGCATTAGGAGTATTTCACAAACCTAAATAAGAAAAAAGCTCAAGATAGCCTACTTGATATAGAAATAAGGAAGAAAGTACACACATGGGATAATGTATAGAGGTGCAAAATAAAGATTGAACAAATCCCTTGGAAAAAGTGAGAAAAGTAGGTGGGTGCAGAACCACAAAAGTTAGGGTGAATGGAAGTAGATAAGTGTGCAATAGGCATTAAGCACACACTAGAAGGAGTGTTGGAGACACCAAGAGGGTGAAAATGGATTCAAATAATTTTAGATATAGGGTGAAGAGAAGAGGACACAATATATATGTATAAGAGCCCTTTAGGGTGAGAATAAGGAGAAGAAATAGAAAAAGAGAAGAGAAGAAGGGGAAGGAGGAGATACAAATAAATGTAAAGAAATCATATTAAGGTAAGAGCAACATGTGAATGAGGGAACCATGGTCAATACAACTGACCAAGAAGGGTGATTTTATCACTCAACCCCACATGTAAGTAGGGGTTGAAATTTCATTGCCTGGGGATTCCAATGCAATAGCATCCTAGGTGAATAAGTTATCTCACATCACCAAGTGTTGAAGTGTGTGGATAGATCATAATTAGGTACCAAAAGATAATGCAAAAGAACTTATAGATTGGTGCATAAATAAACTAAGGCACATGTAGATGGAACATATAACATAAGAAAGATAAAACAATGTTTCAAAGAGCTATGTAAAATAAGTAACACATGAAAAAAGGAAACACCTATAACAGGGGAGTGTAAGAGTAAGATGCAAGGCCACAAACATAGATCTTGAGATGTGAAATGACTAATAGTCAATTATCCAACTATAAAGGGTGATACCTAGTAGAGCTGGCACTAAAGTGATGATAAGAGATAATAAGATATATAAGGTAGATAAGAATGAATTACTATTAGGATTACAAAGCTTGAGGTCTGACCTATTGTAGGCTACCGTAGCTTAGACCTACCATTGGCACCATGAATATGTGGAGACAACTATGTATTCCATCTATTGAGAAAGGCATTGACTAAGTCATGATAATTATAAGTAAAAGTGTCAAGCTAAATAAAAGAGGTCATTGAAGGTTGAGAGTTGTTATTAATAGAAGTTATTGAAGTTCGATAGCAGTTAGGAGTGTTGCTATAGAAAGTAGGTCTAAGGGTTGAGCTTATCAAAATGTTAAACTAAATGTGTGTGTGAGAGAGATAAGATTTATTAATAGGCCTACAACTTGAGTGTAGAGAAACAAACAATATACTAAGGCTCAAAGCCTTAGAGAGACTATGTGTGTGGGGAAGCCATGAAATCTCCATTGTTGTGAGTAAAGGGATTTTGAGCCCTATGTAAATATATAAAGCTCATAATATCATATAACCCAATTATGATAAAATGAAATGAATTCAAATAATCTACTAAGCACTTTGATGACTACATAGTGAAGCTTGGGAACCCCTGCCATGATTACATCACTACTCCTTACCACTTGGATTGTCTACGAAGAATTTAATATGTTTGGAGAGTCCCAAAGATAATTTTGTTTCCCTTTTGATGCAATGGTGCCTAGGAAAACATAAGGCATGTTTTAATTTTAAAAACTAGTGGGGTCTTATCGATCCTCTCCTTTGGTTGCATCCATTAACTACCATTACTTGGTTTACATAGTCCATCTATCATGTCAATTATGATCGGGTTCTCAATAGGCTAGACCATTTTATGCTTTCTAATAAACATTTCTTCTATTTTACTTTTTATGAGGGACAACCCATCTTTGTGCATTTTAAATATGTTTTATTGGACCACAATCACATCGCTTGTAGAGTTGAATGGAGTGACAATAAATTCTAAGTGCCACATAATCAATTGTTTATTAACACCTCCTTCCTCTGTCATGAGGGAACCATCAATATCATTTCCAAATTTTGTAAATCTCATGCCACATCCACCTTATGCTGCTAGCTAGATTAAGTGGTGTAATGAAGCCATCATCCACACCACCACCTTTCTTTGTCAGTATGGTAAATAGATAGCTTGAGTTTGAAAGTGTAGAAATGGCATTGTGATCAAAGAATACAAGATTATATATTCTCTCCTTGAGCATAATCCATTTTATTCACAATTTTAGACCCTCTAAACTTCTCTCAAGCACCAAATCAAAATTGCAAAAAACCATGTTACTAAAGGGGTGAAAATTTGTGTTTGTCTTCATTGGATCAAAATTAGGATAAGGCCTCTAAATAATTTTAAAAATATCCTAGGTCTAAGCAAGCCCATGACAATATCAAGGTCATTAAGTCATCTCAACAAAGACTTAATAATCTCCCTAACATCTCCACTGCTTTTGTGAACCACTATAAACTATTGTTCCAAGCCAAAGAAGAAACAATGGAGAGAACTAAAGCCTTAAAATAATATTTAGATTTTGTTCCTCATATGTTCAGTCTCACTTACCAAAAATTATGTGATGATCCTCTATCTATTGATGTGTTCTTTCATGCTCTATAATGCATGAGTAATGATAAAGCTTTGGGCGTTAATGGTTTCCCCTCTGAACTCTATAAAGCTAATTGGGATTTTGTTGGGCATGACTTTCTACAAGTTTACAAATAAGCTTTACAAAAAAAATATTTGGGATCTCTTATTAACAAAGGCAACATAAAATTTATAAAAAATACCAGTGATCCTAAGCTTATTACTAGGTGGAACCCCGTCACCCTCCTCAATGTGTTCTATAAAATCCTTGCTAAAGCTCATAATAACTGCCTCTAGCTCATTTTACCTACCATTGTCAAACCAAATATTTTAAAAAATAAAATAAAAAATAGATACATCTTAGACAACCTTATTTTTATTTAGTCAGGAATGGATTGGGTGACAACCTCTCATCAATGAACCATTTTTTCTCAAATTAGATTTTGAAAAATCTTATGATAGGATTGAATGGTCTTTTATATTTATATGCTTCAAGCTATTGGGTTCAACCAATTATTTATTGTGGCTATCCAAACTCTATTCTTGGATGCCTCAGCCTGTCTCACTATCAATGGGCTCAAGTCTAATAGTTTTGGCCTCTTCCACTCTATATGACAAGGTTGTCCTCTTGCACCAGCCTTACATGTTTTATCTACTGAGGATCTTAGATATATTTTGGCTATAGATCTGAGTGAGGTATTATTAAGGGAATAATTATTTCTAATAGATATTCTCAACTCATCAATGGCCATTTTTTGATGATACTTTTCTTACTCTTAAAAATCAAGAAAACTCACTTAAGGATGCTTTGCATTGCCTGAACATTTTTTGCAAAGATTTTGGTTCAACTTACAATGAAATAAAACCCAATTCTACAGAAAAAGTATAATGCCCATATCGGAGTGGTTACACCATTACAAGAGGAAGTGGATTCATCAAGGGGAACAATTCAAAATTTTGGGCATTTCCTTTGCCTTTGATAGTTCCCCTTACTAAGCTTTGGTAATATGTCATTAATAGAGTGGAGAAAAAGGTTGATTATTGGGTCACTAAGCCCCTTTCTTGAGTATGAAAATTTCAAGTGCGTACTAAGATTATTTTTTCTAATTGTGTTTACCTATTGGGATCTTTTTAAAGTCTCATATGAAAAATTGGTTAAACTTCTCAAATATTTTCTTTGGTCTGATGCCAAACAAACTTACGAGTTCCATAAAGTTGCTTGGGATAATTGCTATCTACCTCGTGACAAAGGAGGTATGAGAATTATTGATATTTACAAGTATAGTATTTCCCTTTGTGAAAAATGGGTTGTTAGAGGTGCTAAAGGTAATGAAACTTGGAAAATTTTCCTATGACATTTTATTTCTTCTAGATCTCTTTATGGTAAGTCTAGTTGGGAAAACATTGGTTTCCATAAATTATTGATCACTCCTTCCCTAGTTAAAATCGAGGGATATTTTGTTGATAAAAGTATTTAGAAAGCTTTTGAATATGTTAAACCCCATTTAAAATGGGTTGGAGATAGTTTTTATAGTGGTATTTCCTTCAATGCCCATAACCTTTGGTGGTATCATGTTATGAAAAATTTGATTATACTTTTAGCAGAGTTGCCTAGTATGAAAGCTTTAAGACTTTTCAAGAAAAGAATTCAAAATGTGAAGGATTTGGTCTCAGCTCATGATTGTATTCCTTTTATTCAACTAAAATCTAAATTTAATTTAAACAATTTTGACATACTTGTTGTTATTCATATTTAAGAATGGTTCAAAAATTGGGTCTGCCATCTCCATGTGCTTGTTGGAAATATCGGAGATGGAATTTTGATACTCATTTCAAGAAATACTCTTAAGGCTTCTTCTATAAAATCATGAGCCCATTCTCTCTAGCTCTAGGTAATCTCAATAGGTGTTAGAATATTAATTCCTTTCCCAGGACTTGGCTTATCTAATTAAACAAAATATGGGTTGGTAAGCTTCAAACCAAGCTCACTCATTTTCTATGGTGCCTGGTTTATCAAGGCCTTCCTCTTGGAGAGTGTCTTTATCATCTTGGAATTTATTAACCTAAGTGTTTAGCCTATTCCAAAGTAGAGTCCTTTAAGCATATATTTTAGACTTGTTCTAAACCTAAATCTTCTTAGAAATGGATGCACAATCTCTTTCAACCCTTCCATCCCGAGCCTTTCTCATAACATTTGGATCTCTTTGGGGATTCTGTAAATTTTGTAACATATATAGCTTTTATATGGATTTTTTTAAATTTGTTATTTTACTTAAATTATAGAAAGCTAGAAAATATGATTTACTTAACAATGATTTTTTGGGTACTTTACCATTAATGATAAGGCATCTGTAATTTCTTCAACTTTTATGTAGATTCAAGCCTAGGTTAAAAAGGTGGCCATGAGGCTCAAACATCTACAAGAGTTGCTTGACCATTGGGGGAGTGTTCATTATGCTATGAGTTATGTCCCCATAAATCTTTCACCATAATGCTCTCTACCATCAACACCAAGACACTGATGATTAGTTCATGCAATCACAATCATTTATCCTCTCCCCCTCCTCAAGCAGGGTGGACCACCTCCTCATGGAAAATTTATTACTAGTTTGGCTCAGTGGGGTTTACATGCTCTTAGTCTTGACCCTATGACCAGTGTAGTGCAACCTCCTCTTGGGTGGGGCATTATTATTTTTATGGGGGCAACCCTTGGATAGATGGGTGGCTCTTGATTGTCCGTTTGTTGAGCCTTATTCTTAGAGTGCTCAGTTGTTTAAGGATGATCCTCCACCTCCTCATTCTGGTGTGGTGACATGTGATTAATATCTTGCAATTAATTTTTTAGTTGTTTGGTTTTTTTGATTTACCGTACTTTGCTGAGGTTTCTTTATGTTCAACTAGATTTATTCCTCCAACAAAAAGTGTGAGTCGTGAATTCTAATTGACTACTTTATTATGTAATCTCATTTTTTTTTTTGTAATAATAATTTTATTGAAGCTTTTCAATAATATTATATAACTATTATAATTAAAGAATGAAATATAAATTAAAAGTTAAAATAATATATGATCAAAATCTAATCATCATCTAAATATAAATATATAACATTTAAATAAAGATTAACTTTTAAATTTAAATTTAATTAATTTTTTAATTTAAAAAAAAAATTAATTCTTTGTTTTTTTCAAGACTTTTAAATTCTTGTTATGGTATCTTATTTGTGTTATTAATTGGCTTAATTACGAAGAATTTATGTTTTTGGAAAGGTGGTTACAAATTTGAACTTACGTAATGTCAATACGTATATCATATATGATGGTAGCAAAGTTAAGTGCCTCTCTTCTTATATGTATACCTCATACGATAGGAGTATGAGGTGAACTTTAAAATAAAATCAAAATTTTAATGAGCATTAGAAGCATATAATTAGATAAATTTATTTAGATGTGGTCCTGGTCATATTTCTATGTGAGTATAAAGAGTAGAGGAAGTGCTTAGGTGAAAAAGAGTAGTATGTTTAGTTTGATTTATTGTTGATATCCATTCTTAGTTCATTAGTTAGAAATGTAATATAATTTATATTTTAATGTTCATTAAAAGTTAATATTGGTTAATGAGATTTTAAAAGATATAATGTAAAGAAGATATGAGGAGTATAGAAAGGTAAAAGTAAAGTTGGAGAACCACTAAGAAAAATAGTTCTATGATAAGTCTTATAATAATAATGAATTTTAATAAAGGATAAATTTACAATTAATTGAAAATATCCAATTGATTCTTATCTTAATAAGGATTTTTTTAATTGTAAACTATATATATGTATATATGTAATGTAATTTAATATAATTTATATCTTAATGCTCATTAAAAGTCAATATTAATTGATGAGACTTTAAAAGATATAAT
This sequence comes from Torreya grandis, assembly GCA_037957365.1. NCBI lineage: Eukaryota > Viridiplantae > Streptophyta > Pinopsida > Cupressales > Taxaceae > Torreya > Torreya grandis. Next base: position 9,080,614 of record JARHVA010000029.1, read on the forward strand.
GTAAAGAAGATATGGGGAGCATGAAAAGGTGGAAGTAAAATTGGAGAACCATTAAGAAAAAAAGTTTTATGATAAGTCTTGATAAGTCTTATCATAATAAGGAATTTTAATAGATGATAAATTTACAATTAATTAAAAATATTCAATAAATTTTTATTATAATAAAGATTTTTTTTTAATTATTATTTATATATATATATATATATATATATATATATATATATATATATAAAATGTAATTTAATATAATTTATATCTTAATGTAATTTAATATAATTTATATCTTAATGCTCATTAAAAATTAATATTGGTCAATGATATTTAAAAAAATATAATGTAAAAAAGATATGAAAAATATGGAAAGGTGAAAATAAAGTTAGAAAATTACTAAGAAAAAAAGTTTTATAATAAATCTTAATAAATATTATCATAGTAAGAAATTTTAATAGAGAATAAATTTATAATTAATTGAAAATATCTAATTAATTATTATCATATTTTTTTTAATTTTTTTTTATTATATATATAATTTATATCTTAATGCTTATTAAAAATCAATATTAGTTAATGAGACTTTAATAATATAAAGAAGATATATTAATAAAACATAAATTTACAAATAACTAAAAATATCAAATTAATTGTTATCATAATAAGATTTTTTTTAATTATAAATTATATATATATGATGATTGAAAACATGGAATATATTTATGTAGATAAAAAAATAATACATGTCATTTCACATCCCTTTTAATTATAGAATATTTAATATAAGATGTACGTATTTTTTTCACTTCGTAATTCTTAATCACTTCAATATTGATGATAATATTCTTAATATAAATTTATCACTTATATTTATTATTTATAATAATTTTTAAAAATTAATAATAATTAATAAAAATGTGGATTGTTAAATTATATTTTTATGGGAGTTAAAATGTGCCACTTTATTTTTCAGAAAATGTGGTTTAAGATCTCAAAAATATTATAATGTTTTTTAAATTAACATTTTATTTTAAAAAAATATATCCATAATTTAATTTTTAATATTTATGATGGTCTGAATAATATATTAAAAAGGTATGGATTCTAAATAATGCCCTGATGAAACCTATTGATTTGGTGGAAGTGGAAAAAGTGGTTTTTGTTATGCGTAGAGGCAAGGCGCCTGGCCTGGATGGCTTTTCGGCTGAATTTTTTCAAGAATTTTGGGACATAATCAGCAATGATTTAGTGGAAGTGGTGCAGGAGTCGTACCGCAACAAGGAAATGCTTAGAGCGATCAATGTTACCTTTCTGGTGTTGATTCCGAAAAAAGATCATGCTAATCAGATGGATCACTTCCGGCCTATTGCTCTCTGCAATACGGTCTACAAAATCATTACCAAGCTCATTGCGGAGAGGCTTAAAGAATGCCTCCCAATGATTATTTCAGAAGAACAGGGGGCTTTGTGGCTGGAAAGCAGATTCTGGACGGAGTGGTGATTGCCTCGGAAGCCATTCACTCGATGAGCAACTCACAGCAGAGAGCTATGTTTATCAAGCTTGACATGGCTAAGGCATATGACAGGGTTGACTAGGGTTTCATGCAAAAAACCCTTCTCGCTTTTGGTTTTTGCCAGGATTGGATTCGATGGGTCTGTAGTTGTGTTACCACTTCGTCGTACTCTGTGCTCATTAATGGAGCGCCTTCCAGACTATTTGGGGCTTCTAGAGGGCTTCGGCAAGGAGATCCGTTATCCCCCTACCTCTTCATTATCTTAGCTGAGGGCCTTGGCAGGCTCATGAAATCCTAAGCTTCACAGGATCGGATTCAGGGGTGGCAGTGGGGCAATGGCGCTGCTAGATTGACCCACCTTCAATTCATGGATGACACCATCCTCACTGGGCTTGCACGGATCAGAGAGGCGCAGGCTTTTCGGAGCGCTCTGGACACCTATTTAGCTGCCTCGGGACAGTAGCTGAATGAGCAAAAATCTTCTATTTATTTTTTCAATACTCCAGCTTCTATCCAGCGCAGGATCACTACCATATTGAGATTCCAACCCCAGTCTCTTCCGGTGACTTATCTGGGGGTTCCCATTGTTGTGGGCAGCCAGCCCCGGTTGTTTTGGCAAAACATTATGGACAAGTTAAGGCAGAAAGTGAATCATTGGACTCACCGGTGGCTTACGATGGCAGGTCGGGTGACCCTTCTTCAGTCGGTTATCCAAGCTCTCCCCATTTATCGCAGCATGGTTCAAGCCACTCCGAAGTACTTCCTCCGTGAATATGATGCGCTCTCCAGGCAATTTCTGTGGAGTGGCAACCTTCGGAATTCTAAATGGAGCTTGATCAAGTGGAGCATTGTTTGTAGGCCTAAGAGGGCGGGGGGCCTTGGGCTCAGGTCGGCTATCCTCTCTAGTCAGGCCCTTGCGGCTAAGCTGTACTAGAGGTGGTGTACAAATCAATCCCAGCTTTGGGCCCGCATTCTCTCGCTGAAATATTTGCCTGGGGCGACTCCGGTGGAGATTCCCAGGTTCCCTGTTGAGGGAAGAGGTTCCATGGTGTGGAGCACCCTTAAGCTGGGAGCCTCTCTGGTGCAAGCCAATCTCTTCTGGATTTGTAATAGTGGTACGGAGGTGTTATTCTGGGAAGACTCTTGGAATGGTTTCCCACCGCTCATTCTATCGCATCCTCATCTGCAGAACCTGAGGGAGGCGTTCCAAAATGCGGGTTGGGACACTGTGGAACATTATAAAGAAGCATTCCAGATGGGAGCGGCTTGCGTTTTCACTTGGAAACAAGAGGTGGACTGGCCGCAAGGGAGGACTGTGGAGGATAGATAGGAACTTCTTCTGCTCCTTGCTTCTAGGGGCTGTAGCTCTCTGGCCAAATGTGACACTCTGGCTTGGGGTGGCGACCCCTGTGGGCAATATACTGTCTCCTCGAGATATCAGTGGCTGATCAAGGAGCAATTCGGTGCTGAGGAGGTCCCTTGGAGCAAGAAAATTTGGAATCTGGTTGCCTGGCCGAAGTGTAACTTCTTCTTGTGGACCCTCACCTACAGGCGCTGCCTCACTTGGGATAACCTCATCAGGCGTGGCTTTCATGGACCCTCTATCTGCTTGTTTTGTCGAGAAAGTGAGGAGAATGCTGAACACCTATTTTTTCAATGTTCCTTCGCTAGAGAGCTTTGGCATTTGTGGTGGGATGCTTGGGAGCGTCCTTGCAGGCATGCAGGGTCCTTGATTGAGTTCTGGCAATGCCTTGATCGGCCCCCCACTAAGGCTTCTATTCTACAAAACGCGTGGTCTACAGGGCCGTCATTCATCCTTTGGCACCTTTGGCTTGAATGAAATAGAAGACTGTTTCAGGAGCGCTGCCTGAGCACAAGTGCGCTTTGGATGAGGGTGCTGGTGGCTTTGTAGGAAACACTACATGCTAGAGGTAATAGAAGTGACGGCTTGCAGGCGCGGGACGCTTCTGTCTTAGCTCGCCTCTCCCTTGGCGCGCCGTTGGGAGCGCTCCCCTGCTTCCAGACTCGCCCCTCGACCTACAGCAGGCACTTGAAGCGCCCGATCAGCAGGGTGGGTAGTTGGCAGCCGCCGGAGGAAGGCGTGGTGAAGATAAACGTGGATGGGTCGGCCAGAGGGAACCCAGGTGAAGCGGGGATCGGAGCCATTGGAAGGAACAACTCTGGCAATATTTGTTTTTTACTGATTGAGTACAAGGGACACCATACCAACAACTATATGGAGGCGTTGGCAATCCTGGAGGCCTTACGTATTTGTTGTCAACAGGGGTGGCCCAGCATTATCTATGAATCGGATTCACAAGTGGTGGTTAACCTGCTGAACAACTCCAATTCTACTTGTTTGGATTGGAAACTTGATGTGATAATTAAGCAGATTAGACAGGTCAGTTCATTTTTTGAAGTAATTTCTTTTAGTCATATTCCCCGGGAGTGGAATGCGGTGGCTGACCGACTGGCTAAGTGGGCCACGGAACATGGGCCCGACTGGGCGATCTTTGATCAGAATAGGCTTCCAGCTGATCTAATTCCTATCCTGACTCAGCTTCTCGAGCAGGACATGAGGATGTAATTCCCCGTTTTCGGGCTTGTTTTTAATATATTTTTACCCCCTCTTTAGTTGCAAAAAGGTATGGATTATAAATTATCCCATAATTTACATTTGAATGTAAGAAATAGTTTTAATAAATAAAAGAATATAAATTATTTTCAATAAAATCAGTTTTTAAAAGGTGTATTATTTATAGTTTAAATTATTAACAATTAATGTGATAGATGTGTATTATTTATAATATATTTTAAGATAAATATAATATATTAATAGGATTATTCATAATTTTAATTTGATTAATTAATAAATAACATATGTATCTTAAATAAATTTATGTAAAAGACATTAGATATTATTCTTAAAATATTTATATTAGATTTTTGATATAAGTGGAATCGACACTTCTAAATGACATCTCTCTATATCTTTTACATAAATTTATTTAAAACATCTCTATAAACATTTATTATCCTTATTAAAATTTTGTACGCTGTAAAACACCTCTATAAATATTTGTTATCTTTATCATTTCAATATAGTGTATGATGATAATAATGATCCACTTACATCCAAAATTCTACATAAATTTTTAAGAAATTTATAGATACATATTTTAATTGTATAAACAATCACACTTATCCTTTCTTTAAATGACATTAATTATATTTAAAAGATTATTTTAAAATAGCTTAAATTCTATAAGATATAAAAACATGATCACATCCTACACTTTTTGCTCTAAATACTTCTTTATAATGAATTTGAAGTAAATATGATGATGCAATTAGTAGGAATACCTCCGTGTGTTTTGATTAATACATTTTGGGGCAGGGATGATGTATCGTTTAATTAGGTGAAGGGCAGGTGGCGGCCTTGAGTTTTTTTTCCAATCAAGAAAATGATCTCCATATATAAATAAATATGGAGCAATGCTAGGTTTTACACGGTGGAGGCCGCGGATTTTAAGATAACCAAAATTTGTTAAAATTTTAAAAGTACCGAAAAAAAAAAAAAAAAAAAAGGCTTACAACGCTCTCCACCGGCCAACCGTTAGATATTGAGAAGATCCGGTGGTGTGAGTTTGAATGAGGAAAATAGGTTATTTGAAGAATCTCAATGACGTCATCAATCGTTGGATATCTATCCATTGAATTAAGTCTCCAATGCTCATCTCTCTAATCATTTATTTGGTTTGCCAATATAAAGTTATGCGAATTGAATCATCCAAAACCCTCTTTTAATATTCAATGCGATGTAATGTGATTATATGCAAGAAATAATATCTATTGTGGATCTCTTTTGTGTGACCTTTGGTGTTATCTTGCTAGCACAACTTAATTGCTTATTACACTTTATATTTATTTTTAAGTTGTGTTTTTTTTTTTTTTTAATACACTGATTTCATCATGTTTAAATAGATAAAATATCTTCCTTTTCATTTTATTTTAGTCTATCACTACATTTCATTATATATATATATATATTTCTTTTTATTTTTATGTTAGTAAACTAGAATTGAAATAAATCAATTATAGAGGTTTTATGTCAAAAACATTTTTATATTATAGATCTTATGTTGTTACTATTTTTTTTTGGGTGCCATCAAATGGGAAGAATGGACCATTAATAGTTTTGGCATATCCAATAGGATAGGTATTTCATTTTAGTTTGAACATATTATGAAAATTTACTTAATTTACATGTTGGTCAGATATTTTGGTGATAATTTTAGATCCATTTACTTTGTGAAGCATCATTTCAATCACCAAATAATTCTGTGGGTATTACCCCATTTTGGTGAAGAGCCAAAGGCTCTGAATGTGTGGAAGCACACAATATTTTGGTCGATCAACACATCATATTTTATTCAATATATTTGACACATACATATAGTGTTTGCACTCTTATAATCAAGGAGGCTGCGCGAACTACCTTCTCTATGATAATCTCACCAACTCCTATATTTGTGAGTTGGTTGAATAACAACTATTCAACGTACAACAATATTATTCCAATCCTAAAATACATAACTATATTCTCAACTTATTTATCATATTGTAAATATGAATTAGCATGAGAACTCTAAATCCCCAACATTCTCTCCCTTAAAGGTCATATGGGAAGAGAAATCACAAACACTAAATATTATATTACCCTCCCACAAGATTGACATGCGGATGTAGGTTCACTCGAAAAGATATCCGAAAAATTTATTACATGCTTTAATTATAACTGGGTTCATAAAATACTATAACAAGTGACTAAAACAAACGACTCCAATTAACTTTTGAATTTTGATAATTGACTTTAATTAGACAGAGACACAAATAACTAATACTTATAACTAGAAATATTAACACCTATTAACTAGAAAGTAATATTTAATTACTTTCTATAAAATATGACCAAAAACAAAACTAAAACTAATTATCTCATATTATTCAAGACTTTTGAATAAAAAATAAAAGATTATTCCACAAATTATATAAATGGTCTAAATACATACACGATTTCATGAACTATGACTCGACAATTAAATAAGACCTAAAAACTTGTAACAATATTTAAACTTAATAAATAAAAAACCTAATACTACATAGTTTTTACTAAAACAAAAATAATAAAAACCAAAATAAACCAAATACCACTAAACCTAAATAAAACTACGGATCTTTTTTTTATAAAACTGCGAGTCTAAAATATAACAAAGACCATAAAAATAAACAAAACCTTAAAAATAATAAAATGACTTCTCTAAACACAAATGACAGTGGACGACAGAGAAAAAATTGATGATGGTGATGGCGGTGAATGTGGTGAAGACAGTTTGGGAGGATTGACCGCTCACAAATGCAATGTCAAGCTGTGTGGTCATTGAGGAGGCCAAAATGGATGGGATCCTGTTGGAACTCGTTGAGGATGCAGATCTGGGTTCATGTAGGGGAGTTTGTCAAACTTGGAGGGGAACTCATAGATATTCAGAAGTGTAGATTGGTGGAGAGAGCTCATACCAAAATTTTTGAGGAAAAATTTATAGTTGGAGGCGAGGATATGGAGAGATTGATGCCGTTGTTTGGAAGGGAAATTGTAGATGCCATCTGAGGTTGCAGATGCTATTTGAGAGGACTACCAATGCTATTGAGGGAGCTCGATGGTACGTTCATGGGAGATGATTTTGCCGATCCCATGTCATTATTAAATGCTACATGAATGTCGATGTGAATCCAATGCTGAGATGCTCACCATGTCGAGATGAATTTTATACAAGCTATATTAAAGAGTCAAGCAATGAGATGAGCTCATCAAGATGTTGGGAGTAGGCCAAATTAAGTTTGCCATTCTACAGGATCAGTGTCAGCTGAAGATGCTTGGCTTGATCAGAACACATAAAGTAGCTCAATAACAAGATGAAAAGAGTTCCACTCGAGTTAGAAATAGAGTCTAAAAGATGCAGGTTTGTGGTTGTTCCCCAAAAATTGAATTCTTCTTCACTATTTTTTCTTCAAAAAATTATATGGCCTGATCCAAAAGAATTGCAATAGACTAAAACAAAATACACACACACATACTAAAAATATTTCAAACTAAAAATGGAGTTTGTAGTGGTTTGCACTACATTCCTATTGTCAAAAAGAAAGGAGGTATTTTCAATGGTAAGAACAATGGACATGGTCTTCACTCCAAAGCTTTTATGAAGAACAAGATCGAGTTATAAAGAGGTCCAGGGTAGAACCTGCTCTAATACCAGATGTGGGTGTTATCCCATTTTGGTTGAGAGCCAACGGCTCTGAATGTGCGAAAGCACACAATATTTTGGTCAATCAACACAACATATTTTATTCAATATACTTGACACATACATATAGTATTTTCACTCCTATAATCAAGGAGGCTTCTCTAACTACCCTATCCATGATAATCTCACCAACTCCTATATTTGTGAGTTGGTTGAATAACAACTATTTAATGTACAACAATATTACTCCAATCCCAAAATACATAACCATATTCCCAACTTATTTACCATATTATAAATATGAATTACCATGGGAACTCTAAATTCCCAATAGACTCTATTAGATAAAAGAGCCCATCTTTAGGAAACATAAACCTTGCCTATTTGAGAATCCTTTTACTATTGTAATGAAAATCTAAATTATGGCTAATTTAAAACCTTTCCTTTTGTTTTGTGGAGTTATGGGAGCCCATTAAATTTGTAACAATGGAATCCCATTCCTAAATTAGGCTTCAAAATACTCCCTAAATTTTATAGAAATGGCTCTATTAGTCCCATTGATCATATAAAATATATTGCCTATATATGCTCTATCCTCCCTATTATTAATGATGATGTTGCTATTAGGATTTTAGCCATCTCATTTAGAGGAAAAGCTATATATTGGTACAAATATTTGCTTGTAAACTTAGTATCAACTTGGGATGAATTGGGAGAAAAGTTGTGCAATCAATTCAAGGAAAGGGTAGATGCTTTAGCTCCGATTAAACATTTGTATACAATCTAGAGGGATATCTCAGAGCATGTTTCTAACTTCAACCTATTATTTAGAAATACTTTGGAAAGGATACCTAAAAAATTGTGTCCATTATTGAAATTAGCCTATTCATATTTTTTAAAAGATTTTGATCCTCATTTGGACGTAATGATACAAGTATTAGGAGGAAACATTATTCCATAACCTTTTTATTATACCATAACAATTGAGAATGCTCTTATTCAAGCTGGGAGAGTAGCTCATTTTCCACTGCATCCTTATTCTCTCAGACTCCCAAACCCTCCCATATGCAAATCAATGTAGTCACTCAAATTTGGTCATAAATACTTGATTATGTCATTTTTGGCTATATTTCATTTTAATTAACTTGAACACTTAATTTGGACCTATTTCACCGCCTCACTCTATCCTAAACACATATATAGACCTATTTATTTTATAAATTATTATTTGATGCCTAAAAAATGTCATAACTATTAAAACACCTATAAGCATTTGTATGAAACTCGTGGACCCTTGAAAGTCATATGTTTCTCTTAAGGACAAAAATGTCCAGTAGGGGATAGTAGTGGCAAACGTTCCTATCCCCTATGGGACATTCATGTCCTTAGCCTTTTTAATGGTCAATTTTCAAAATTGGACCCTCTCTTACAGTTTGATCCATACTTTTAGGATATCCAACATGAAGTTTTCTCATTTTAGATTGATATAAAACCACACTTAAGTTACCTATTATACCACTTGGCAATTTCAATCTAAAGGTACACTCACACTACTACACATTGAGCAAAACTCCCCTATTCTTCTCAATTCTAATTTTAAACACTTGAAGTAGTCCTCAGCCAAGTCCAAAGCTTGTTATATTTAGTCCAAAGAAAATCATGATCAAGTATTCAATCCATCTCTAGATGCATTCATATAGTCAAATGATCACAACCCCATAAAAAATTTTAAGTGGGAGAACTACGTGGACTTAAATTACCTCTTCAGATTATTAGATATACAAGTAACATTCAGTCATTGTGGGGGTGATTCGGATAATCTCATCTCATTACACTCTCCCATTTTTCTATTTACAGGTTTTCAATAATGTCAAGCCTTAATAGGGTTTTAACCTTGAAGAAGTTATTTATAGGTCTTATACACACATCTGAAGGTCAAATATTTGCACACAGACCTAATTTAAACTGTTGTAAATGATCATGACTTGAGTTATTGATTTTTAGTAAATGACAAGATCGACAAATTTAGGACTATAGAGGTAGTTGATCCTATCCTAAGTTGGATGATTATGTCTTTCACTAGTTTCAATCTTGGTCTCTATCACTTGAAAGGTTAGTTCATATTTTTAGTCATCTGTTAGTTTCACATAGTCATATCTTAAAAAGAAAAAAAACTAAGTTTTCCTTTTTGGTCATAGTTAGTCTTGTTTCATTTGATTGTACTTTTCTAATTCAATGTTTTACTTTCATTCTTCATGTTACAAGTTGATTTATAATATTTTATTATATTTCATATAATTTATCTGAATTAAAGATATCACCACATTAATTCATTTTTTGATAAAATATATTGGTGAACCCATTTATTGTTAAAACATTACCAAACTATAGGTTCCCTTAGGGTTCTAACCTTCTTTATAAGATTTGGGAATTTTATCTTAAGGTTTTTGATTTTATCTCTAAGTTCTCCTTTTCCTTTCCACAAATCAGAAGTGTTATTTTTTTCCCTAGGGTTTAATCCTCATCCTACTATTAGGTTTTCCTTTCCTAGGATTGTGACTTATCCTCTCACTTGTTTGGATCACATCTAATACATAATGACTTTATTTTTCAAACACTTCTATATTTTTTCTAGTTGTATCGAGTAGAGGAATAACCTATTTTTGTTCACCAAAATATTAAATGTATTTTATAGAATTTACAATTTCATATTTTTAGTAAAGTTGGCCTAGGGGACAAATGATATACTTATTTTAAAATAATTTTATGAGTTTCATCTATCTATTGATTTTAATCAAAACCCTATCTTATATTTTGAAACTACCTTATGAATCTCTTGTAGTGGTTAGTTATTTATTATGCACATCATATAATGGCTATATGGGTTATTCTTGGTGTATAATTTCTAATTATAATTTAGATTATTCTAGTTGCATGGTATTATATATAAATATTTAATATATTATCATAATTATGCACTAAATTTTAAAACACTAGTGTATAATAAAATCAGGGTTGAAATAAATCATCATACATCTTCTATGTTTATGGAATCCCAAGTAACTTCTATCATCCCTCATCAAGATTGTGATAGCTACTTTAACTTTAACTAGGTTCATGCTGTCACTATCCCAAGAAGTATGATGACAAACTAGATAATTAAAAATGAAGGCAACCAATATGTACTTCCTCAACCCCCTCCACTTCCCACATCTCCTCTCTATGGTGTTTGTATGTATATTCAATCTAAAGTACCTAAGGCTTGTGCTTATGAATCCCTTCAAGATTAAATAGTCACTATGAAAAAGTTCATACAAAAGTTACAAAAAAGAAATCAATATTTAAGTTTTAGGATCACATCAATGGAAGATAAGATCACAAATACAAAGAAAATAGAGCATGACAATGTTAATTATATATATGCATCTCCATCTAGCTATGTTGTTCCTCAAAATTTATCATCTCAAGTATGGATTCAAAAGTAACATATATCTAATTCAAAAATTATATAAAAATCTAATAAGAGTTCAAGTGAGATTCTAAGAGAAATGATTCAAAACAGGGTGATCACATTACCTTCTATGAATCCTCTAAAGATATCAAAACACTATTGTTCATATCATATAAGGGTATCATACAAATAATTATTGAGTTTTGAAGAACAAAATAAAAAGTATCATTGATAGTGGTGATCCTATAATAGATAAATCAGTCAAACAACCTACTCACAATATGATTGTATCTTCTAAAGAACAAGTGCAAGTAGAACAAAATGAAAATTTAGAACACAAAAGGTTACAAATGGAAAATTTAGAGCAAAAAATGATAAAAAGAATAAGATGAAAAAGTAATATTACAAAAAAGAATAACTACAAAAAGAATAGTTTAAAAAGCAAAGATTACAAAGGGAATAATTGAAAAAAGACAATATATTAAAAGCACAAATTAAGAAGGATAAATTGAAAAAATATACATTATAACAAGAAAGGTTATAGTAGTTACAATAGGAAAAGTTACAAAAAGAGTAATTATTAAAAGAGAAGTTACAAAAAACCAGCTCATGTTGAGTAAAAAAGTATCTTTAAAAAAGAGATCCTAATAAAAGAGTTTCAAAAGAAAGATATACCTACAAAAGTTAATGTTGCAAATATGGTTTTAAAGGATGCAATTACAAACCCTTACTCATATCAAAAACCTTTCACTGTCACCACTCACATAAATGGAAAGCAATGTACCAATGTCAAAGTTATGGACTACCAAGAAAGATTTTTTTATACTACATCACTTATTATATCTATTATATATCACCTTCAAAACATAGATAAGATTCATGAATATGTAGCATATGTGGGATTAATCGATTTAACATCAATATTTTATTCAAAAGAGTGTTTTCTTACATTCACAATTATTCCTGCTATATGTGCATATAATGTTGTGCTTGGAAGATCATGGTTAAAATTTATTGGGGCACTGATTACTACAAACAAAGGTTATATTACATTTGATCATGAGGGCAATGTAATTTCCATTTCAAAGGATGGAACATCTTTAGAGAAAAGTCACATAAAGAAAATATCTCTTCAACTAATATTCAAGCAAATACAACTACTATAATCACAATAGAGGCACATGATATAACACATAACAAAGCAAAATGAATAAGAAATTTCAATGCCAAAATATGGTGTAGTTGGTTTTTTAGATACAAATGCAAAATATGATCATAGTGGCATATAAAAACAAATAAAAAACTAAGAAATTAGTCATATAATCAATTATAGAATAATCTATTCTAAAACAAGGCAATTAAATAATTTAGATTCATAACATTCTAAAAAATATACTTAGTTTGAGAATATGATAAATATAGAAAAGTCCAATGCAAAAAAAAAAGGTGTGGAAGAAGACAATTTGATGATTCACCTTGATTTTTTAGACTATGGAAATAAAATTTCTATTAGATGGGACACTAGTGTCAAATTGCAGACACTAGCATCGATGCCCTTATTTAGATGTTTCTGTCTAGCTGAGAATACATATCTTTTTATGGAATAGTCAATTACAGATGATTCACTATCACCTTGTAGGTTAACAATCCATATTGCCACACAAGTTACCAAAATTAGTATTTTACTCAAAACCCTAGGTCTTATGATTATGGCATGCCATGTTCAAAAATAGGGGTTAGTTGGCTCAAGTGAAGACGAGTTGACATTAAATATCCGTCTATAAATGAGCACTCCTTACATAGCCATATAATCCAAAGAGGGCCTTATATAGATGTAGTTCTCCCCTTATGTGGGCTTTATGTGAATAATTGTATAGTATGTTATATGTGACTGCATCTAGTGATCTAGCTTGTATATTTAAAAATACTTCTCATGAGTTTCTCATTGAATGCTTTATACTTGTAATAAGACTACTCATATGGCTAATTCATAAATATGGAAGAATCACCCAGTTTTGCAAATGATTTTTAGTAGTGTAGTGTGAGTTTGAGAGGTGTTTGCTTATATTGTTAGTGAATGACCTTTGATTCATATTTATACCACACCTTTTGAAATAATCTCATGAAAGTGTTAAAAAAGATAAATAGGATGACCTGTATATTTCAAGATATTTTTAATTTTGATCATTTAGAAGGTAGAGACACTAGCGTAATATCTGGGGCACTAACATTGATGTTAATGTCATAATTTGGATGCTAGTATCCTAAAAAGTAAAAAAATGCTGAATATCTATAATTATCTATGTATGATAGACATAAGGTTTTATGTAGACTGTAGGCTACAAGTGATTTTATATGTTACATCCCAATTTATCGTTAAATAAATTTACTTGAATATCATAGATTTTTATGGTTGATAATTTGATTTGATTATTATTCAACTAAACTATAAGTTATATGTTATTATGGGACAATTGTATATTGTTTTGGTTACATGATTGCATTGCTATGAGTTAGCTGTATTAAATATTCTTACATTATGATTGTGTTGATTTGTTATTCCAATAATATTTTATGATATATGTCACGATGTTATGGACTAACTATTTTCTTTTCATGAGTTAGATGCAAGAGATTCATCCCTCAGAGCATGAGAGAGGGAGAGCATCATCGGAGAGGGTGACATAGATGGAGGAGTTGGGAGACAATAGAAGAATGGCTATAACCCATGTACAAACCACATTAAATAGTACATATTGTATGCATAGTTTGAATTGTTAGAGTTAGTATGCTTTTAATGTTGTTTGCATTTAGATAATTGTTTATTCATGTTAGTTATGTGTTAGCTTAGTTTAATGTTTATGTAAAATTAATCTCATGTGATTGCATTGTGAAGTTACTGTACATTTATGTCATGTCTTTGTATTCATGATTATTAATATTTTCTAAAATATAAATTTGCATGAATAGTGTTTGGTACTGCCATATGTAGACTAACCACCATCATGTCCTAGTAATATCTGAGAACATTAGCCAGTTATCTTTATGATATCGAAAATATCATTATATGACTTAAACACCTTAAATTATATATAAAGATAATAAAAGACATAGAAAATTGATATAATGTAATAATAACAATCATGTTTTGATATAATATTTGTTGATTCACAATTTTTTATAACAAAATGTAAATGACTTTATATTAGTCATATTGCTAGTAAGTCATTATTGTTAGGTTGTGGAGCTAAAAGCTTCACTGATGTAAACAGGGAATGAGGTTGCTGAAGGTTGATGAGTTGCAGAGCAACCGACGTCGGTCTGATCAGCCGACGTCGGTCATATACAGTGAGAAGAGAAATCGACATCGGTCAGGTATCGGCCGGCGTCGGTCACCTCTAGGCAAATAGAGACCGACGTCGGTCCCCTGTGTGGTTCCAAAACTGTCGGTTGCACAAACAGTTAGTTAACGAACCGGTTGTTTGCATGTAGAAGGCCAATTTTAGACTTGAAGCTGCGGATCTAATTATTGTTTGCATGAGATCTATATAATAGACTCATGGGCTGTATTGTAATTTGTGCTAGAGAGTAAGAAAGCAAATATTAGCTCCTTCTGTGTGTGAAGAGAGCAAGGTGTGTTCCTCCTAGTGCCACAATGCCAAGTGTGGGTGCTGGTTTGGAGAATCAGAAGGATTCTTCATGTATGTAGGATCTTGGTCAGTAGTTGTGCAAGGCCACGTTTGGAGATCTGCATGGTAAATAAGATCATTGATCTGTAGGTGTTTGCATGTGCAAGGTCTAGGTTTGTAGGTGTGTAGAACCAGGTTGATTTGCAGGTGGCAGTAGAATCAAGGTGACAGCAACACAATAGGGAGCAAGATCAGGTGGGATCTACTTGGAGTATGGTGTGTACTCAGTTTGAGAGCAAAGAGGAAGGCAAGGTAGTTCCTTCCAAAGTAAGATCATTTGAGTTGTAGGTTGTTGCAAGTTTAGGGGATATCTACTTGAAGTACGATTGTGTACTTGGAGTGCATGGAGCACTTGTATACTGGTAGTAGTGGATACTGATTGGTTGGAGGTGAACACCAACTCTGTGTTTGAGTTGTGTGTTGGGACCGTAAGAGAGAGATAAGTCTTGATTGATAATTACTGTACACTTGAGGTGTGGGAAGCCTCTGAGAGGTGTGGAGAAGAAGTGGCATCTTTTTTATTGTATTTTCTTTCTGGATGAGTATTAATACAAGATTGTGTATTGTCTCTCATATTCTGTGTTATTTCTGAATTTTAGTTACTTGTGATTCTAGTTAATTTATGCATATTAAGTTACTTGTACATGGTAATCAATGGTGCTTTTGTGGGTTCCTAACAGTCGGTATCAGAGCTAAGGTTGCAGGGAGCAGGTTTGTGTTTGATTACAGGTCACTCTCAGGGGTTTCTGATTGAGTGGGAGTATAACAACGATAGAAGAAAGTACACTAAGAATGGAGAAATTGAAAAGAACGAATGGTCAATTACGATGTTATGGAAAGAAAGAGCAGGTAAAGAAAGATTGCTGGTTGGTAGAAGATCAACATGAAGGAACTGAAGAAGCAGATGTTGCAGGTGTTGTTGCACAGGATGCTCTGGGATGTTTCTTGGATAAAGTAGAATCTTGTTTTATAGATTCTGTTGCCTCTTTCCATGTAGTCTGAAATAGAGTATTTTTCCATGTTAAGGTCTTTGGAGACTTTGGAAAGATTTATTTATGGGCTTGTGTGCCTTGCCAAAGAATTGGCAAAGGGGAAGTGAAGCTGAAATTGCAGGCGACCAACACATGGGTGTTGAAGGATGTCATGCAGGTCCCAGTTTTGAAGATGCGGCTAATTGCTTCAGGAAAGTTGGGTGATGAGAGATGCACAAGAACTCTCACAGCGGATACACTTGAATTAGCGTGTGGTAAGAAAGCAAGTACTCTTTGTCTACTTGCTTGTATTACTAATTCTTCTTCTATTGCAAAGACGTGGCTTTGTAGGCTTGGTCACATGAGCAAGAAGGAGATGCATGTTCTTAAGCAGAAGACAGATGTGTTTGACAGACTTAATAACTGGAAAGCCTTGGTGTTTCTGGAGGAGATGACGGATAGAGATCAGTAGAGAAGGCTGGACATCTTTGAGCAGGGCAGTTTAGATAGGGTTTTGATCCATGGAGAGCTCGCGGGTAAAAATTCATCACTCACAGGTGAACACAGTTATCAGCATCGATCGAGGGGAATCAGCATCAAACAAATAGGTGCTGATGTCAGTCATGTGTAGACCAGAGCTAGTGGTGTCAGGCAGGGTGGCTATCGACATCGATCAGAGAACCGACGTCGGTGACTAGGTAAGAGCGACGTTGATAAAAAAACTAGCATCGATAGAAAGGAAAGTCGCATAGGAACCGACATCAATCAGATGCAGATTGTGTGGTGACTGAGGTCGGTCACTGTAACGGATTTTGGGCAGATAGCAAGCTGTCAAGGAGTCTCAAATGCCCATATGGAGGACTGAAAGTGGTAAGTAAGCTTCAAATTCGTTGTTCCTCTTCTTTATACTCATTTCTCACTGTAGAGCAGGAAGGATCCAGGAAATAGTGGGAGCATGGCATGATTAGGATGCAGAACCAAATGGGAGATTTGGTAGGGTTGCCAACCAGAAGAAAGCACTGAGAGACGAATGGATTCCTTGGTCAAAGAATAGAGAGAATGGATACATGAGATGGAAGGCTAGGTCATATGGTCTTGAGGAAGCTATAGGATAGTGGTACAGGTTTTGACAGGTGGATGACAAAGTAGGGCTTTAGTCAATGTCAGTGTAACCATTGTGTTTGTCTTACCAGGTGGATGATGGTCATGACATTATCCTGTTACTGTATGTGGAGGATGAGCTTGGTGTAAGTTCAGACATACAGGGTTTTGCTGAGCTAAGGGTAAGGTTAGTTCAGTGGCATGTCATGAGGAATTTGGAGCAGCAAAATTCTTTGGCATGAGTGTGTTTTAGAGACATGGAAGATCACAGGTTGATTTTGTCTTTGGATGATTGTGTGATACCGATTAACATGCCAATGGTTGGACAGTTCACAGAATAGGGTCCTGATTCACATGATGAGGTTAAGTACATGCGTATTGGACCTGGGTTGCCCACACAGTGGGAGCTATCAAAAAGTTTGGAACTGATCTGGGAAAGAAGCACTGGAGGGCAGTTTAGTGGATTCTCAGGTATCTGAGAGGGACCAACAACAGGTGCACATGCTATGCAGGGTCAAGTTCTTTTCTACATGTGTTTGTAAATGCAGATGCGACAGGTTACTTGGATGACAGGAGGTGCACCACAGGTTGTGTGGTGGTTGGTCTTCAAGATTGATCTTGAAGAGGGATACAAGCCAGGAAACAGATTAGACGGGGTACATGTACATGTACAATGAAGCTATTTATCTCCAAGTGGGAGATTGTTAGGTTGTGGAGCTAAAAGCTACACTGATGCAAACAGGGAAGGAGGTTGCTGAAGGTTGCTGAGTTGCAGAGAAACTGACATCAGTCTGATCAACCAACGTCGGTCATATATAGTGAGAAGAGAAACTGACGTTGGTCAGGTATTGGCCAGCGTCGTTCACCTCCAGGCAGACAGAGACCAACGTCAATCGCCTATGTAGTTTCAAAACTGTCAGTTGCACAAATAGTTAGTTAACGAACTGGTTGTTTGCATGTAGAAGGCCAATTTTAGACTTGAAGCTGCAGATCTAATTATTGTAATTAGATGTATAATTATTGTTTGAATGAGATCTATATAATAGACTCATGGGCTATATTGTAATTTGTGCTAGAGAGTAAGAGAGTAAATATTAGCTCCTTCTGTGTGTGAAGAGAGCAAGGTGTGTTCCTCTTAGTGCCACAGTGCCAAGTGTGGGTGCTGGTTTGGAGAATCAGAAGGATTCTTCATGTATGTAAGATCTTGGTCAACAGTTGTGCAAGGCCACGTTTGGAGATCTGCATGGTAAGTAAGATCATTGATCTGCAGGTGTTTGTGTGTGCAAGGTCTAGGTTTGCAAGTGTGTAAAACCAAGTTGATCTGTAGGTGGCAGCAAAATCAAGGTGACAACAACACAATAGGGAGCAAGATCAAGTGGGATCTACTTGGAGTACGGTGTGTACTCAGTTTGAGAGCAAAGATGAAGGCAAGGTAGTTCCTTCCAAAGTAAGATCATTTGAGTTGTAGGTTGTTGCAAGTTCAGGGGAGATCTACTTGAAGTACGATTGTGTACTTGGAGTGCGTGGAGCACTTGTGGAGTGCATGGAGCACTTGTGTACTGGTAGTAGTGGATACTGACTGGTTGGAGGTGAACACCAACTCTGTGTTTGAGTTGTGTGTTGGGACCGTAAGAGAGAGATAAGTGTTGATTGAGAATTACTGTACACTTGAGGTGTGGGAAGCCTCTGAGAGGTGTGGAGAAGAAGTGGCATCTTCTTTATTGTATTTTCTTTCTGGATGAGTATTAATACAAGATTGTGTATTGTCTCTCATATTCTGTGTTATTTCTGAATTCTAGTTACTTGTGATTCTGGTTAATTTCTGCATATTAAGTTGCTTGTACATGGTAATCAATGGTGCTTCCGTGGGTTCCTAACAATTATGATTATTTATTTATATTAAGTGATTATTTATTATTAAGTCATATTATTAATAAGTAATTAAAAAATAAAAAATAAGAAAAGCAGAAGAAAACACAAAAAAGAAATAAAATAAATAAAACAATTGTATTATAATTAGTAAATGTATTTCATTATATTATAATTAGAAAAAAAACACAAAAAGGAAGCATTGAGATTTAAAGGAGGGTGAATTAGAATAAAACAATGATTAAGAAAGAATGGCAAAGCTTTAAAATAAAATGATGAGATTTTACTTGGGATGAGAAAGGAAAGAAAGTCATGAAAGTAAAAAAAAGAAAGAAAGGAAAGGAGGAGACGTAACATAAGAAGGGAATAGGATAAGAGAAGGAAAAAAAAGAGCACAGGTTGGAAAAATAAAAATGCATATCAGAGCGTAGAAGAAAATAAGGAAGATATTCTCATCGTGCCATCTCAAGCTTTTACCAAGTAGGCACCATTGTTTAATTTTATGAAATCTAAAGTTTTTTATGTATTTTCTATCAAATCCATGAGACTATACAAATTATTTATTTAGATTTGGATCCCTTTTAATTGGTATAAATAAGTAAATGAATGTACCAGCTATGACTATATCAATGGCTATATAGAATGGCCCTGATATAATTTACAATGATCTCTTTTAGATTATACAATGATCTGAGTACCAACCATGACAAACTGTACTGGAATGAACTGTGTGAATATTACTCAGACATACATATGAGAATATACTCAGATTATTGAATGATCTGAGTATATTATTATTTACATATATCTATATCTATATATAATAATAATAAAATATAAGCAGACATTACACCTAAATGAAGTGCTTACATACATATGTTCTATTATTAATTTTTTAAACTGATGATGTGTTATAGGTACAATCAGTGAGGGGGGGGGTGAATCAGTGATGCAAGGTAATCCAATTCAATTCCTAACTCTTAACCATTCAACACATACAATCATGATGCATACAAATTAACCATTGCAATGAATGAGGAAGATATAGTAAGATCAAGTATATAACACATGATATATGTGGTAGACCCTCTTAGGGGATAAAAACCACTTATCCCTACAAGATGGATTGCAATCTTATAATAACAAGATCCAAATTTAGACTAGCACCAATTGATCAAGGAACACCCATCCCTTAGTTTAGTGAGACACCTATCCCACAAGGAAGAACCAACCCCCTAGGCAACCAAACACCAACCCAACTACCTTGATTTGATATCTACTTATGATTTGATGTCTTCTACACCTGATGATGGACTTCTCTTTCTCACACTCTTTCCCCTTTACACTCTCACAAACTTGCACACATAAGCAATGCATCCAAAACACCCTTTTGGATCACTCTTTACTTCTTAGCACATACACAATCAAATGACCTAAAAAAAATCTATCACAACATCAATAACATGATTTATAGGTCATGCACACAATCCTCAACCTGCTCTTCTCTTTAATCCATCCACTAAGCACACTCACTCAATCAGCCTCTAGGGCTTACTCACTCAATCTACCTCTTCTAGCTTATTAGGTCCAATGACCTATGTATTCACCTTCATCACCTTGATCAGACAAGCATGAATGATCTTATTCACTCTTTACTGGCACTCAATGACCTATACCTTCTCTTTCAAATATTCTCTCCTTCGCTTGGCTCCTCGCTCTCTCAAATCACCTAAATAGGCCAATTAGGCCTTGTATTTATACCATTCACTCATCTAACCCATCTTGGTTAGCCAAGATAGTTCACACACTTGTATTATAATTGAAATAGGTCTCCATATATGTTACAAGGGTGAGACACTCTACTCCATAGGTCAGCCATAGTCCTTAAGACTCAAATCTTCCATTAGACCTTAATGAGACCTAAAACAATTTGGCCTTCACATCCACACACTACACTTGCAAAGTCTTGGACCACCTTCAGCTTCCACCAATACTTCAAAAATATTAAATTTTCCCTCAATATTCCCTTGCTTACTTCCACATATGTCTATGTCACTTGGAACCAAACCTTATATCTTGAACCACATCATTCTAGACTGATCACCAAAAAGGATTAGAAATGCAAAAAAGTCTATCATATAGAACTGAAGCATACAAACACTTTTTTCAAATAATACAATTAAACAAATGCATTAATAGACCATAAATGACCTATTAAACATCTCCAATTCTATTTGACACCTTTACTCAGGCTCTAAACACTCAAAATAACTCTATCATGATGACCACTCAGACTGGTCATATACAGTCAAAAAATAGTCAAACCATTTTTACTCTCCACAATTGAATATGGGAAATATAATACCTCCAATACCTTATAATTAACCTTTTAGACTTCATTGACATATTCATATTCATTTATTTTCTCAAATTTGCTCAAAACACCTTCAAATTACCTCTACAAGATGGTCACTCAAACTGCCATTATATTCAATAAACATAATCAACTTCTAAGCCTTTGTTCATATTGAATATGTATTGATAAAACCTCCAAAATACATACATATAGTAATAATGGAGTATATAACACTCTCCAATAGATACTTATTTTTAAACATCAAAATACTATCAAGAACAATTTAATTATCCTTCTTGGGTTACTTGCAAAACATGGTCAAACACAGTCAACTTAGGAGCTTAATATCTTTGATTATACAAACAGTCAAACCTTATATATCACTTTTATATATTAAAATTAAAGTCCTATTCAAATTTTATTTTTACATCACCATGAAATTTATCTTAGATCAAAAGATATATCTTAAACACTAGAGACTAGTTTTCCTTCGTTAATTTGAATATTCAAATTCCAACGATCACTGTGTAAATAGGAAACATATGACATTTGTCATCATCTTGTGCTCCTTAGTAGCTTGATAAAATTCACTCTATTGATTTATTTATGATCTTCCTATCTTTAACCTGTATCACTCACTGTTAATCTTAGATACTCACTTTCAAGATCAAGCCACTTGGCAGTCCCACATGCCTTCTGTGTACCCTAAGGTTAGTCTCTAATGAAAATTTTCCACTTGGTATCCCTACACATATTTTGAGAACTCTATTGACTTATGGACTAAATATACTTAGTTGGATCATAATTTAAATGATCACATGCTCACCATTGATCTCTATCTGACAGGTTTCATGCTCACAATTAGATCTGTATCATTTGATTAAATGCTCATCATAGATCTATGTTGATTAGTTGACCCCAAATTTAAATACAATTAAACTTGATAGTCTCTGAAACATCATAGTCTATAATAGAAACTTTCAAGGTTTATAACTTGATCTAAGAAACACGTCAAGAGTCTAAATCCTTAGGGTACCTTCTTGGCACTATAGACAACATCTTCATGAAAATCTTTGATCAATGTTAACTTTTTGAATAGCTGCACAAAATACACAAACTTGCTGGATCAGTCATATCTACATGATTCTCTTAAGCTAGAATATGCATGTTTTTCTTTCCAAAAGATCAAATGACACACCATAACTTCACCAAGACATCTATGGATGCCTCACAACCTCTTCTTTACCCTTACTGATTTGCACATATGTCATATCCTTTCCAAGCTATCAATCTGATAACTTTGTCATATCTATCAAGATGATTACTTGAATTTATACCTTCATATGATTACTTTAATGTATTCCATTTACTTTCAAAACCACTCTAAGCATTCATAACACCCCATAAGATCTCTTCAACATGACCATACCATCAATAACATCCATAATCTGCCTATCCAAGTCAAACACTGAAGAACTAAGCAAGAACACTAAAGCACACTTTATCATTATAATTCTATCACACATGACACCTCATCAACATCCTTGGTCACCTTGGAGACATCATGGACAAACTTCCAGTAATATCGCCCTTTGTCATTGATGTCAAACATCAATACAAAGCTTATGCTCAGAGTCTATCTCTCTCTTCAAACACTTTCTCCCCCTTTGACACAATGATAAAGTGGGATCAACTTCTAATCCTATGGACTTGAAAAGACTTCAAGGACCATTACTAGGAAGGATCACCTTTGAGATATGGTGCAAACTCTCCCTAACTTTGTGCATACCTTTTCTTACTTTGAGCTTCTCAAACATGCCCCATGACTACACTCTTCTTTGATCATACATAGATTCTATGAAGACAAAGCATATATGGACATCATAAAATACATTAACTTACCTTGAAAACATTAAGAGGGACTTCCCCTAAGTCACCTGAGCTTAGTCACACTTTTGAGCATATTCAAATCATTTTCAATAATGAAAAATCAACATAATTACCTTCAAACCTTCTCTCTCAAATTCTACTACAAAATCCTTTAATCCTAGAACCTGATCATTTACAAAACTCCCCCTTTGACATATGGTAATATAAACTTGGGATTTTTTGATCCTTGGACTTGTTCATCTATAAAACACACAATCTCCCTTTGTCGATGCATGAAGATTCAATACATTATAAAAAACACATGACTTGGTTTGATCAAGTCATCATAAAAACATGCTTGAAATCACAACTATAACAGACATATTCATATCTCATATGACTAAGGCATCTCACATATTCTCCCCCTCACATCATGCACTATTTAATAAACATCTTTAACAAGTCTTCTTAATGAACTAGGTCTACAAGCAACTCTTCAACACTATCCACACTCAGTCAATATCTTTATGAATCCACCAATAGATCTCATATCTTTATTAGATCAACTTAAACATCTGAATTAGACATGAATAACTCTCATATGCATCTCAATACAATTTCCCTTTATCCTCTACAAGCCATCATGGTTTAGAACCTTTTTCAAAGCACTCTCATGGAACTATCTCATCTTCATAACACTTTATATGCAACAAAAGTTTTTGATAACTTACCATCCTTGATTAGACACCTGGATATAATCATTTCCTACCTATAGATGTTGCACACATAACTTCATTCTTCACCACTTTGACCAACTAGACCATCCTTCAAGGATTTGACCAAAACTTTGACTTTAAGATCATTGTCCCTGAATATATATTTTGAATCATTCCATCATAACACTTTGGAGTAGTTACATAAAACATTTCTCCCCCTTACCAAACATATCTTCTCATGACCTTTCCTTTCCTACAATATCAACCAAAACTCAACTAACATCCACTATGCTTCCTTTTGCTGACAAGTGTTTCCTTGAAGCCTAGAGAGAGACATCCCTTTGACATAGTGAGACTAAAAGTCCCAAAACTTAGGAGACTCCTATATCTCCATACTCTCATTTGAATTGTAGTCCTACCTCATCACTAAATTAACTTTGAATGAATCCTTAACTTAATTATTTGATTCAGACTTGCCAACAAATGAAGACAATATAAAATTTTAACTTTCCTTCATGTCTATCGTGGCAAACAAACCATATTTGGTCTTAGTCTGATCTCTCCTAATAGGATTAGGTTTTCACAACCATTTATGACCTCTTCCTTGCACACTAGGAGCTCCATACACTTTATTTTGCTTTAATAACTCATTCAACTTTCTCTTAAAATACCTAACAATGTGACCAATTCTATGACATCTAAAACAAACAAGATCATTCATAATTTTTGTGTTATGATGATTGTGATCTTTTTTTAACTGATTTCTTCTCCTCTTGCATTCTCTAGAAATGTGGCCAAACTGATTGCATGTATAGCAATGACTTTGGGATGAATATCTCATTGCATTGATCCATCTATCTTGTCTTCTTTCATGCACTCTAGGAGCCTAATTGAACTTGTCTTAACTTGATGGTCTTTGCTTGTAGAACCTAGCAATGTAACCAACTCTTTGACAACTATAATAAATAATGTCTTCCATACCTTTTGTTTGAATATGGTAGTGATGTCCTTTTGACTGATTGCTTCTTCTTACATGGTCCTTTTCCCTATGACCAAGAAGATGACAAATAAAACAATGGCCCATAAAAGATTTGGCATACCTTGAAGCATTTAGTTGTTTGATTGGCTTTTTCATTTTGCCTTTGACCTGATTTGACTTGTTGTCTTTCATGCTACAAATAAGATTAGCCTTCAATAGAACACATTCATATTCTTTAGATCTCATGCTTAAACTTACAATCTTTAATTAAAATATAATATCTTTGATGGTCTTCTTATCCTCAGCTTCTTTAGTCATGTCATCCTTCAATCTACATGCTTGCTCTTCCATAGACTTGATCAATTCTTGATTTTCCTTTTCCTTTCTCATGGATTTGCATGAAAAACTCCCCTTTAGAGATCTGACTTGCACTTTAATACCTTTGATCATATTCCTCATTTTATGAGTCCTCTTCTTTTACTCCTTCAGTTTACCAAGTTCACTCACAAGCTTAAATTCTAGATCAACTTCTTCTTCCTCTCTATCATATAACTCTTCTTATTTTCCACTGTTATGGCAAACTTCTTCATAAAAAATGATGGTATTTTATTTTGAACAACTTTTATTTTTACCCATATTGTACCTTGGATCACCTTCAAATGGTTAAAATTGTATATAAGGTCTTACTCTAATACTAATTTTTAGAGGTACAATAATTGAGAGAGGGGGCGGTGAATCAGTGATGCAAGATAATACAATTCAATTCCCAACTCTTAACCATTCAACACATACAATCATGATGCATACAAATTAACCATTATAATAAATAAGGAAGAAATAACAAGATAAAGCACATAACACATGATATATGTGGGAAACCCTCTTGGAGGAAAAAACCCACTAACCCCTACAAGATGGATTACATTCCTATAATAACAAGATCTAAATTTAGACCAATACTATCTAATCAAGGAATACCCATCCCTTAGTTTAGTGAGACACCCATATTATAAGGAAGAACTAACCCCCTAGGCAACCAAGCACCAACCCATATACCTTGATTTGATTTCCACTTTTGATCTGATGTCTTCTACACCTGATGATGGACATATCTTACTTGCACTCTTTTCCCTTTACACTCACAAACTTGCACACATAAGTAATTCATCCATAATACCCTTTTGGATCACTCTTCACTTATTAGCACATACATAATAAAAAACTTACAATACATCTATCACAACATCAATAATATGACCTATACATCATGCACACAATCCTCAACTTGCTCTTCTCTTCAATCCATCCACTAAGCACACTCACTCAATCAATGTCTATAAGTAACTCAATTTGTCTCTTTTAGGCTCGTTAGGTGCAATGATCTATGGGTTCACCTTCATCACCTTGATCAGATGAGCATGATTGATTCTATTCACTCTTTATTGGTACTTAATGAATTGTACCTTCTCTTTCAAAGGTTCTCCTTCACTTGGCTCCTCACTCTCTCAACTCACCCAAATTAGCTAAATAGGCCTTGTATTTATACCACTCACTCATATAACCCATATTGGTTGGCAAAGATGATTCACACACTTATCTTATACTTTAAATATGTATCCATACATGTTACATGGGTGAGACACTCCACTCCATAGGTGGCCATAGTCCTAAAGACTTGAATCTTCCATTAGGCCTTAATGAGATGTAAAACAATTTAGCCTTCACATCCACATGTTACACTTTAAAATTATTGGGCCACCTTTAGCTTCCACCAACACTTAAAACATATCAAAACTACATTCAACAGGCCCTTTCTTACTTCCACATAGGTCTATGTCACCTAAAACTAAACCTTATACCTTGAATCAAGCCATTCTCGACTGCTAGCCAAAATGGCCTAGAAACATAGTAAAATATATCATATAGAACTAAAGCATATGAACACTTTTATTAAATAATACACTCAACCAAATGCATTAATAGATCATACATGAAATATGAAAAATATCTATTTCCATTGGACACCTTCACTCAGGCTCTAAACACTCAAAATAACTCTCTCATGATGACCATTTAGACTGATCATATATAGTCAAAAAATAGTCAAACCATTTTGACTCTCTAAAAATTAATATGGGAAACATAAGACCTCTAAAAACTTTTCATGAACATTTAAGACTTCTTTGACATCTTCATATTCACTTGTTTCCTCAACTCTGCTCATAACACCTTCAACTTACCTTTGCAAGATGGTCACTCAAACTACTAGTGTATTCAATAAACATAGTCAAACTCTAAGCCTTTGTTCATACTGAATGTGGATTGGTCAAACCTCCAAAATACTCATAGATGTTCCTAATGGAGTTTATAACACTTTCTAATAGATAGTTCCTTTTGAAACATCAAAATACTATCAATAAGAACTCTATTACCCTTCTCGGGTCACTTGTAGAAGATGGCCAAACACACAGGCAACTTAGGAGCACAATATGTTTGAATTTACAAACATTCAAACCTTATAACTCAATTTTATATATTTTCCTTGAAGTCCTCTTCAAATTTTATTTTTACACCACCATGAAATTAATCTTAGATACAAAGATATAGCTCAAACACTACAGACTAGTTTTCCTTCATTAATTTAAATATTCAAATTCTAATGATCATTATGTAAATACAAAACATCTGACACTTGTCATCATCTCATGCTCCCTAGTAGCTTTCCAAAATGTGCTCCATATATTTCTTTATGATATTCCTATCTTTAACATGCATTGCTCACTGTTGATCTTAGATCCTCGCTTCTGAAATCAAGCCACTTGGATATCCCACATGCCCTTTGCATATCCTACAGTCAGTCTCCAATGAACTTCCACCACTTGGCAATAGCCACATGTCTTTTGAGCACTCTATTGATTTATTGACTCAATACACTCCATTGGATCATAATCGGTATGATCACACACTCATCATTGATTCTATTTGATAGGTTTTATGCTTATCATTAGATCTTTATCATCTAATTAAATGCTCATCATAGATCTATCTTAACTAATTGACCCTGGATATTAACATAGTTAGATTTGATGATCTCTGGCATATCACAGTCTACAAGAAAAACTTTAAAGGTTTATAACTTGAGATAAAAAACACTTCAAGAGTCAAAATCTTTAGGGTACCTTTTTGGCACTATAGATAACATCTCCATGAAAATATTTGACTAATGACTTTTTGAATACCTGCACAAAATGCATAAACTTGCTGGATCACTCATATCTGCATGACATGCAGTGATGGTCTGTCTTTTCTTAAGCTGGAATATGCATGTTTTTCTTTATAAAATATCAAATGACACACCAAAACTTCACCAAGACATCTATGGATGCCTCATAACCTCTTCTTTGTCCTTACTGATCTGCACATATGCCATATCTTCTCCAAGCTATCAATTTGATCACTTTGTCTTATTTATGAAGATGACTACTTAAACCTATACCTTTATATGACTACTCTAATGAATTCCATTTACTTTTAAAATCACTCCAAGCATTCATAATACCCCATAGGGTCTCTACAACATGACCATACAATTAATAACATCCACCATCTGCCTATCCAATTCAAACACTGAAGAACTAAGAAAGAACTTTGAAGCACACTTTTTCATTGTCATTCTAGCATATATGACACCTCATCAACATCCTTGGTCACCTTGGAGACATCATTGATAAATCTCTAACATGATGATATTTACTATACATTTAAATTTTGGTAAATGCCCAGTCAATATTAACAAGCTCTTTTTCTAGGAGACATGTTTACCAATCCAAATGCAATTGCCAACTTCTCACTATGGTGGCAGAGGAATGATTCTCTTTCCTAAATCTAGAAAATACAAATTTTCTAGCTTTGTATAAATTTCCTTACCTTTTTAACATTTCCCCACTTCTACATAGATGTCTGACAGATGAACATAAGGTGCACCATTTTTAGGATCTAACTCAAAATTTGAGTTTTAGACTGTGTAATAGAGCGATATGAGGTTAGTTGTTACTCTTTATAAATATAATAATATCTATATATTAAAATGTCTAAAAAATGGTGATGAAGATATTGTGTGCTAAAAAAAATAACAATATAGTTTTTTTGTATAAACTAAGTGTTATTAAATTCATGACATATCCAAAACAAGGATATATGTATAGTGATCTAAAGGTAATATTATTCATGTATAGCGAATCAATTACAATGATAGTGGACTGCACATAAAACATTGAACTATATATTATGGCAAGTTCCTAAATATGAGTAATCTTAAATACAGTCTATATATATATATATATTCTATCATAATATTTAGTATAATGTGTATGGTTTACATTAAATACATCAATGCTAAATACAACTAATGATTCCACTATCGATATGAATAAACCGGATATGCTACATTAGATGAATATATGAATAAACTGGCCATGATATTATATCGATTTAAACAGGTTCTAAATTGGCTCATATTATTGCGGGATATTAAATGTAGATTTTGTGTGATTTCCAACAATGTTACACATTAAATCATCAATATAATTATGAATAAGGAAGTTTTAATGGATGAAGTCCTTGGTTTGAATTGTAAATGATTGTTTATATTATATGCAATATTTATATATTACTTGAGTATCTATATCTGGTACATATCAAGAATATATTTAGTATGAATAAGTACCCATATAAATGGAAAATATCGATAAGAGGACTTAGATACTCATATGTGTATACAACAAATAGTGGTGTGCCTATATCTGTATAATTAATAATAAGTCATAGGATTTTGAGGGAAAATAAATTATAACTATATGAATGTAGTCTACTAAAAATATAAAATGAAAGATTATGTTTTCATGAGAATTATGACTTTCTTTATTATGACTGGCTATTGAAATTGAGTAATGTGTGCATAAAAATGATGGACTGTGATATTAATTCTTGTCATTTAATGTACTATGTATTTAATACTACTTACATAAATTAGAATATGTAGACTAAATATAGATTATACTTAGTTGGTATAAACTATACTTGTTATGCTTATTATTTATATGACAAATAATATAACAAAGATTCATTCATATGTTTGACATATTAAATGTATGTATTTTGATTATTTTTATGTTTAACATGTTTTATACCTTCTATTAGGAATTAATCTATTGGTTATACTCATGTTAACCAAATCTCATATTGATGGTACTAATTAGTGAGATGAACTTCACTAGCTTACTAGGATCATCAATGTCAAATGAAGGTAATCCAATCAAATGGTGTGTATATATTTAACTAATCCTAGAGATTAATAACTATTGAAAACTTTGGTCAAAGTAATGTTAGTTAGATATTGTCATTTCATATGTATGATTTACATGTTTGTGCGATATTATGTTAGAATGGATTTTTTTATGGTACACTTCATGTTCTTAGATATCATACAACAGACAGATACTAGCTATCCTCTCTAGATTCTCATACCATTACTATATACTCATCTATGAAGGGAGGGCCATTTTATAATGGGGGATTGTGAAGGGGATCGATGGTCTGTGGTTGGTGTGGAAAAGTGCTCAAATAATGCTCTCCCTCCCCAAATAGTACTTCTTTAGAGATGACACTTGAGATTACCAGAGATATTGAGTTTGAGAACTTAGGCTCCATAGAGCCATGTATCTTGTATCTTATATTATATTTATAATTATTAAAACATTATACCTAATGAGATGTAATTATTTACTTATTATATCATGAGAATAGTGGCTAAATATTTGAACCAGTCATGGCTAGAAATTTGTAATTACTTTTTATATTCAATTATGTTTTATTTCATTTAATGTTAGTGATCTGTAATAGGTAGTTGTTACATGTTTATTTTATAGTTGGAATTTTTAAATTATTCTATTTGGATCACTAATTGGATCATCGTGGTGAAATCTAATGAAAGAATACATTGATTAATTTTTTTAAAATAATTCATCTTATTTTAAGATAATCTTAGTGGGGATGTTACATGTACTATCAAAGCTGCAACTCAAACTCTAAGACTTAATGAGTCTACTAACATTTTTGTATCCTTTTGTTTACCATAAAGGAGAATGGTGAAAGCTAGAGTATCTAGAGAGGGTCTTTCAAATATCAATGACAATAACCCTCTATTTGATCCTAATCGATTTATCACTGAGCAAGCAACAAAGTTAGATCAAATAATCATAGCCATGAATAAAACTAGAGAACTAATTTCAACCCTGAAATAAAAATTTCATGGCCATGAAGAGGAATAACATCAAGATGTATGTGAAGAGAATCCCATTGAATAGGAAAACCCTTAAGATACGAGAACACATGTAGCTACAGAGTTGACTATAGATATGAAAAAGGTGAACCTACCTAAGTTTGATGGAACTATTTTGGGTGATAGAGCTGAAGCATGGTTGACTAAGATGGAGAAGTATTTCAAGATTTGAAATTAATTTGAGGTCACTAAAGTATTTTAGGGAGCTTACTAATTGTTTAGTGAAGCAACTACATGATGGCCAACAAGAAGTTATAAATGAATATTTACTCGACCACCACTAGATGGGAGCAATTTTTGACATTGTTTATATTTTGGTGGCTTCCACAATTATATTTTGAGTAGAAGCTTACAAATTTATAAAATGTAAATCAAGGAGATTTATTGATGAATGAGTATTAGGAGAAGTTCGCTAAAATTTTGAAGTATGCACCTCAATACTAGGTATATGAGAGGTTCATAATTAGAAAGTTCATCATGGGATTAAAACCCCAGATTGATGGGGAGTTTGATGTCCATGGACCATCTACCATAGACTAGGTCTTTGAGAAGGTAGTCAAGTAGGAATAAAAGTTAAAATATCTTGCTCAATCCATAGACAATTTTAAGAAAAAGTTTGGAAGTTCTAAACCAAATTTCAAAAATAATAACTAGAATAAGAGGAGTGAAGACTCTAGAAGTCAGTTCAAAAATCAAAATTATAGATTCAATAATGGTTTAAGCAATACAAAACTAGGCAATGGTTTTAAAGGTAGTTTTAAGGGAAACCAACAGGTTGATAGGAAAGGACCACCTGTAGGTTACTTCATTTATGGAGGTGACCATTATGCTCATGAATACACCCAGGAGAAGTCAAAGAACAAAGGTTATACTCTTCAACAGGGAACTTTTTAGTAATGTATTCATGTGGCAATTGATAATTAGTAAGCCTAATTCCAAGCTTCACCCATATAACTGTTAGGTATTTTATTTGAACATCCAATTTCTATTTTAATAGATATAAGGGATACATAATATTTTATAACTCCTAAAATAATTAATAAGTTGTATAGAAGATCTGGAGTAATGGTAAATACATCGTCAATATAATATGGGAATGATTCAAAAGTTAGAGTTGACAAGTGTTTAGTTGAAGTAGAGATTAGGTTGCTTGAATTCACAATAGTAGTGGATATTTATGTAGAAATGTTAGGGTCATATGATGTGATCCAAGGAGTCAACTATATTTCAAATCATAAGGCTGAGGTTGACTACTACCTGAAGAAGGTTGAGTGTCTAGATGATTTTAGAAACTAGACACAAATTTAGGGTGAGAAGAGAGAGTTGAGGCTTAAGATTTTTTTTGATATATAACTCAATAAGGCTAAAAAAAAGGATGCCAAGCATTTACCATCAATATAAATGAAATGGAGGAATATAAAGAAACACACCTTGAAGATCATCCATTCTTTAGGAATTATCATGATGTGTTTCTAAAGGAATTGCCAGGATTGTCTCCTAAACATGAGTTTGATTTCTCTATTGATATCATACCTAGATCAAAACCCCAGTCTAAGGAATCATATAGGATGAAAACTACTAAATTGTTTGAATTAAAGGCTCAACTTTAGGAATTATTGTCAAAGGGGTTGATCAGGCCAAGTGTATCACCATGGGGTACACCAATTATCTTTGTCAAGAAGGATGGTATCCTTCAACTTTGCATAGATTATAGAATGTTAAATAAGGAAATTATCAAAAATATATTATGAACCTTTGAGACTTCCTTGACATCTTCATATTCATTTATTTCCTCATCTTTGCTTAGAACACCTTCAACTTACCTCTGCAAGATGGTCACTCAAACTACCAGTGTATTTAATAAACATAGTCAAATTCTAAGCCTTTGTTCATACTAAATATGGATTGGTCAAACCTCCAAAATCCACATAGATGGTCCTGATGGAGTATATAACACTCTATAATAGATATTTCATTTTGAAACATCAATTTACTATCCAGACTAACTCAATTATCCTTCTCAGGTTACTTGTAGAACATGGTCAAACACATAGTCAACTTAGGAGCTTAATATGTTTGACTTTACAGACATTTAAATCTTCTAACTCACTTCTCTAGATGTGCTTGAAGTCCTCTTCAACTTTTATTTTTACACCACCATGAAATTCATCCTGGATCAAAAGATATAGCTCAAACACTATAGACTAATTTTCTTTCATTAATTTGAATATTCAAAATCCAATGATCACTATGTAAATACAAAACATATGATACTTGTCATCATCTCTTGCTCCCTGGTAGCTTTCTAAAATGTGCTCCATAATTTTATTTATGAGCTTCCTATCTTTAAATTTCATCGCTCACCATTGATATTAGGTCCTCACTTCTAAGATCAAGCCACTTGGCTATCCCATGTGCCCTTTACATACCCTACAATTAGTCTCTAACGAACTTCCATCACTTGGCATCACCGCATATCTTCTGATCATTTTATTGACTTGTTGACTCAATGTTAAGGTGTGGAGCTAAAAGCTTCAACTATTTGTAGACACAAGGAAGGATGCTGAAGAACCAGATGCACCGGCATCGACAGTATGACCGACATCGGTCAGATGCAGTGGGGAAGGAGACCGGCGACGACAGACAGTCGGTCGACGTCGGTAGCACCAGACAAGCAGGGACCGATGTCGATCGCCTGTGTATTTCTGGAACTGCTGTTGATGAACAGTCAGTTAAGTGAAGTGAGTGTTTGCATGTTAAATGACTAATTATAGTCACAAGATGCGTGTCTAATTATTGTAACTAGAGTTCTATTTTTGTAAGCATGGGATCCTATTTAAAGACCCATAAGGCATGTATCGTAATTTAATTAAAAAGAAGGCAAGTAAAAGCATTGAAGCTAGCAAGGTCAAGGAGATCTACAGGTGTAAGGTCAAGGAGATCAGCTGAAGAATTCAAGGAGGGATAATAACTTAGGCTTTAGAGTTGTTGTGTTGAGCAAGAGAGAGAGGGAAGAAGGTCTTGAGGTGTGGCAAGCCTTTGAGGTGGAGGAAGAAGTGGCATCTTCCTTATTATATTTTCTTCTAGTAATATTTAATACAAGAGTGTGTATTGTCTCTCAAATTCTTTGCTGTCTCAAGTTTCTAGTTACTTTATCATTCTGGTATAATTCCATGTTTAATTTCTAATACGAGAAGTAATCATATGTGCTCTAATTGGTAGAGCTAGATCCCTTGACAAGTGGTATCAGAGCTACGGTTTGCAGGAAGCAGGTATTGTTTTTGATTACAGGTCATTCACAGGGTTTTTTGATTGAGTGGGAGTTCAGCAATGGCAGAAGAAAGTAGGCTACAAATGGAGAAGTTTAATAGCAAGAATTATCAACATTGGAGGATGCAGATTGAGGACTATCTGTATCAGAAGAATTTGTACTTACCATTGGGTGGGGTTGCATGCAAGCCCACAGATATGAAGGATGAAGAATAGAACGTTCTTGATCGAAAGGCTCTCGGTTCCATAAGGTTGAGCCTTGCATCATCTGTGATTTCCAGCTTATCATAGTGCAAGACAATGGAAGAGTTGATAAAGTCCTTGGTGAATTTATACAAAAAGCCCTCGGCTTCTAATAAGGTATATCTTATGAAGCAGCTATTTACTTTGCAAATGCAAGAAGGTGGATTGGTACATACTCATCTCAGTGATTTCCATGGTTTGGTAAACCAATTAGCTTCAGTCAATATTGTTTTTGATGATGAGGTAAAGGCTCTCTTGATTTTATGTTCTTTGCCTGAAAGTTGGGATGGTTTGGTTATGGCAGTAAGTAATTCTGCATCTGCTTCTAAAATATTAAAAGTTGATGATGTTGTGAGTGTGATCTTGAATGAGGAAATACGTAGGAGAAGCACAGGTGAATCATTAGGGAATGCTCTAAGTGCAGAAAGTAGGGGATGGCAAAGGGAGAAGGTTGAGCAAGGGAAATCAAGGTCAGGAAGGAGATCTGAGTCTAAAGGTATTACCTGCTGGTTTTGTGGAAAGAAAGGACATACGAAGAAGGAGTGTTGGTTAAGAGATAAAGAGAATCAACATGCAGGTACTGAAGAAGCAAAGGATGCAAATATTGTGGTATAGGATGCTCTCATACTTTCTTCGGATAGTCAGGTAGGATCATGGATTTTAGATTCTGGTTCATCTTTTCATGCATCCCCAAACAGAGATTTGTTCTATGAGTATGAATAGGGAGATTTTGGAGTGCTCTATTTAGGGGATGGTACGCCTTGTCAGATAGTTGGCAAAGGGAAAGTGCAACTGAGATTGCAGATTGACAACACATGGGTGTTGAAAGAGGTCATGCATGTTCCAATTTTGAAGCAGACTCTGATTTCTGTAGGAAGGTTGGGAGATGAGGGATGCACAATAACCCTCACAGCGGACTCTTGGAAGGTTACCAAGGGAGCACTTGTTCTATCAAGAGGTAAGAAAGTAGGTACTCTTTATCTACCTACTTGTATTACTGATTCTACTTCTAGTGTAGATTTGAACATGTGGCCTAATAGGCTTAGTCACATGAATAGGAAGGGAATGAAAGTTCTTGATTCAAAAGGTATGTGTTCAAATTTGGAAAGCATAGATAGAGTTCATTGCAGAAAGAGGAAATTTGATGCTTTTGACAGGAACAAAGAAGCCTTGGTGTTTATGGAGGAGATGAAGGACAAAGATCAGTCACAGGGGCTGAATAAATCTGAGCAGGGTAGCATGGACAGAGGTTTGATCCAAGAAGAGCTTGCAAATGAAAATTTCATCACTTACAAGAACACACAGACACCGATGTCAGTCACTTGGCATTGACATCAGTCATCCAGATACCGACATCGATCATGTGCAGACCAGTAGGGTCGATAGGTCAGGCAGGAGAAGTCCAACGTCGGTCATAAGGACTAACGTCGGCAGGGGGGACACCGGCGTCGGCCAAGGAAATGACATCGGCAGTCAGGGTCAGTGCAGGGAACCGACATCGGTCGGGAGCAGACTGGGAGATGGCCTAGATCGATCACTGGAATAGATGTTGGGTGAATTAATAAGTCTCAAACACCCATGTGGAGGTCAGGAAAGGTATATGAACCTCATATTCGTTGTTCACCTTCTTTATATTGCTTACTGATAGTCATGAACTAGGAAGATGGAAGAAGCAATGCAGGTAGAATCCAGAAACAGTGGGAGCTTGGCATGGATGAGGAGTGTGAGTCCTTGAGTAGAACCAAACAGGTATTTATTGGTAGAGTTGTCAGCTGGAAGAAAGCACTGGATAGAGGGATGGATTCCCATATTAGAGAAGAGAGTGGATGGACACATGAGATAGAAGGCTATGGTATATGGTCTTGTTTAGGTTGCAGACAATGGAGGTTTGACCATTGTATTTTATCTTTACTAGGTTGGATAATATTAGCTACAATATCCTGTTACTGTATTGTGTTACTTGTTGCAGGGTTTCATATACAGGGAGTTTTCTGAGCTAATGGTAGAGTTGGTTCAGAAGTATGTCATGAAGAATTTTGGAGTAGCAAAATTATTTTGGCATAAGAGACAGGTATTGCATCATAGGTTTGCGTTGTGGTTGGTCTTCAAGAGTGACATTGAAGAGGGATACAGAGCCTAAAGAATGAAATAGATGGTGTACAGGTACAGGTACAAGTTGCAGCTATTTATCTCCAAGTGGGAGATTGTTAAGGTGTGGAGCTAAAAGCTTCAACTGTTTGCAGACACAAGGAAGGATGCTAAAGAACCAGATGCACCGGTGTCGACAGTATGACCGACGTCGGTCAGATGCAGTGGAGAAGGAGACCGGCGATGGCAGACAGTCGGCCGACATCGGCAGCACCAGACAAGCAGGGATCTACGTCAGTCGCCTGTGTATTTCCAAAACTGTTGTTGACGAACAGTCAGTTAAGTGAAGCGAGTGTTTACATGTTAAATGACTAATTATAGTCACGAGCTGCGTGTCTAATTATTGTAACTAGAGTTCTATTTTTGTAAGCATGGGATCCTATT
Source organism: Torreya grandis (assembly GCA_037957365.1). NCBI lineage: Eukaryota > Viridiplantae > Streptophyta > Pinopsida > Cupressales > Taxaceae > Torreya > Torreya grandis. Next base: position 9,117,806 of record JARHVA010000029.1, read on the forward strand.
TAAAGACCCATAAGGCATGTATTGTAATTTAATTAAAAAGAAGGCAAGTAAAAGCGTTGAAGCTAGCAAGGTCAAGGAGATCTATAGGTGTAAGGTCAAGGAGATCAGCTGAAGCATTCAAGGAGGGATAATAACTCAGGCTTTAGAGTTGTTGTGTTGAGCAAGAGAGAGAGGGAAGAAGGTCTTGAGGTGTGGCAAGCCTTTGAGGTGGAGGAAGAAGTGGCATCTTCCTTATTGTATTTTCTTCTAGTAATATTTAATACAAGAGTGTGTATTGTCTCTCAAATTCTTTGCTGTCTCAAGTTTCTAGTTACTTTATCATTCTGGTATAATTCTGTGTTTAATTGCTAATACGAGAAGTAATCATATGTGCTCTAATTGGTAGAGCTAGATCCCCTGACACTCAATACACTCTATTGGATCATAATCTATATGAGCACACACTCATCATTGATCTCTATTTGACAAGTTTCATACTCACCATTATATATTTATCATTTGATTAAACACTCATCATAGATCTATCTTAACTAGTTGACCCTAGATTTCAATGCAGTTTAACTTGACAGTCTTTGACACATCACAGTTTACAAGATTAACTTTGAATATTTATAACTTGAGATAAAAAACACTTCAAGAGTCAAAATATTCAAGGTACCTTCTTGACACTATAGACAACATCTCCATGAAAATCTTTGATTAATGTTGAATTTTTGAATACCTGCACAAAATGCACAAATTTGCTGGATCACTCATATCTACATGACATGCAATGATGGTCTAGCTTATCTTAAGATATAATGTGCATGTTTTTCTTTCCAAAAGATCAAATGTCACACCAAAACTTTAGCAAGACATCTATGGATGCCTCATAACCTCTTCTTTGTCTTTACTGATCTGCACATATGCCATATCCTCTCCAAGCTATCAATCTAATCACTTAGTCTTATCTATGAAGATGACTACTTGAACCTAGACCTTCATATTACTACTTTGATTAATTACATTTACTTTTATAAGCATTCCAAGCATTCATAACACCCCATAGGGTCTCTAAAACATGACCATATCATCAATAACATCCACCATCTGCCTATCCAAGTTAAACACTGAAGAACTAAGCAAGAACACTGAAGCACATTGAAGCACACTTTGTCATTATCATTCTAGCACACATGACACCTCATCAACATTCTTGTTCACCTTGGAGACATCATTGATAAACTTCCAATATGATGATGTTTATTATACATTTAAATTTTGGTAAATGCCCAGTCAATATTAACAAGCTCTTTTTTCAGGAGACATGTTTACCAATCCAAATGCAATTGACAACTTCTCACTATCATGGTAGAGGAATGATTCTCTTTCCTAAATCTAGAAAATACAAATTCTCTAGCTTTGCATAAATCTCCTTACCTTTTTAAGATTTCCCCACTTCTGCATAAATGTTTGACAAAAGAACATAAGGCGCACCATTTTTAGGATCTAACTCAAAAATGTGAGTATTGGACTGTGTAATAGAGTGATATGAGGTTAGTTGTTACTCTTTATAAATATAACAATATCTATTTATTAAAATGTCTAAAAAATGGTGATAAAGATATTGATATTGTGTGCTCAAAAAAATAGCAATATAGATTTTTTGTATAAACTAAGTGTTATTAAATCCATGACATATCCAAAACAATGATATATGTATAGTGATCTAAAGGTAATATTATTCATTTATAGTGAATATATTACAATGATAGTGGAATGCACATAAAATAGTGAACTATATATTATGGTAAGTTCCTTAATATGAGTAATCCTAAATACAATATATATATATATATATATATATATATATATATATATATATATATATATATATATATATATATATATATATATATATATATATATATATATTCTGCCATGCTATTTAGTATAATGTGTATGGTTTACATTAAATACATCAATGCTAAATACAACTAATGAGTCCACTATCGATATGAATAAACTGGATATGCTACATTAGCTGAATATATGAATAAGTAAGCCATGATATTAAATCAATTTAAAGTAGTTCTAAAGTAGCTCAACTTATTACAGGATATTAAATGTAGATTTTGTGTGATTTTAAGCAATGTTACACATTAAATCATCAATATAATTATGAATAAGGAAGTTGTAATGGATGAAGTCCTTGATTTGAATTGTGAATGACTATTGATATTATATACAGTATTTATATATTACTTGAGTTTCTATATCTGGTACATATCAAGAATATGTTAATTATGAACAATTGCTCGTATAAATGGACAATATTGATAAGAGGACTTAGATACTCATATGTGTATACAACATATAGAGGTGTGCCTTTGAGGAACAAGAAATTATAACTATATGAATGTAGTCTACTAAAAATATAAAATAAAAGATTATGTTTTCACAAGAATTATGACTTTTTTTATTATGATTGGCTATTGAAATTGAGTAATGTGTATATGAAAATGATGGACTATGATATTACTTCTTGTCATAGAATGTACTATGTATTAAATTCTACTTACATAAATTAGAATATGCAAACTAAATATAGATTATACCTAGTTGGTATGAACTGTACTTGTTATACTTATTATTTATATAAAAAATAATATAACAGAGATTCATTCATACATTTGACATATTAAATATATGTATTTTGATTATTTTTGTGTTTAGAATATTTTAATCCTCCTACTAGGAAGTAATCTGTATGAATCTATTGGTTATACTCATGCTAACCAAATCTTGTATTGTTGGTACTAAGTAGTGAGATGAACTTCACTAGCTTACTAACATCATCAATGTGAAATAAAGGTAATTTGATCAAATGGTGTGTATGAATTTAACTAATCCTAGAGATTAATAACGATTGAAAACTTTGGCCAAAGTAATGTTAGTTAGACATTGTCATTTCATATGTATGATTTACATGTTTTTACGATATTATGCTAGAATGTATTTCTTTATGGTACACTTCATGTTCTTAGATATCATATAACACACAGATACTAGTTTGTCTCTCTAGATTCTCACTCTATTACTATATACTCATCCATGAAGGGAGGGCCATTTCCCAATGGGGGATTATGCAGGGATCGATGGTCTGTGGTTGGTATGGAAAAGTGCTTAGATGATGCTCTCCTTCCCCAAATAGTACTTCTTTGGAGATGACACTTGATATTACCATAGATATTGAGTTTGAGAACTCAGGCTCCATAAAGCCATGTATCTTGTATCTTGCATCTTGTATTGTATTTATGATTATTGAAACACTATACCTGATGAGATGTAATTATTTACTTATTATACCATGACAATAATGGCTACAGATTTAAACTAGTCATGGCTATAAATTTGTAATTACTTTCTATATTCAATTATGTTTTATTTCATCTGATGTTAGTGATTTATAATAGGTAGTTTTTACATGCTTATTTTACAGTTGGAATACTTAAAGTATTTTATCTAGATCACTAATTAGATTCTCGTGGTGAAATCTAATGAAAGAATACATTGATTATTTTTTTTTAAAACAATTCATGTTATTCTAAAATAATCTTAGTGGGGATGTTACATGTGGTATCAGATCTATAGCTCAAACTCTAAGACTTAATGATTCCACTAACATTTTTGTATCCTTCTATTTACCATAAAAGAGAATGGTGAAAGATAGAGTATCTAGAGAGGTTTTTTCAAATGTCAATGACAATAACCCTCTATTTGATCCTAATCAATTTACCGTTGAGCAAGAAATAAATTTAGATCACATACTCATAGCCATGAACAAAACCAGGGAACTAATTTCAGCCCTAGAATAGGAAGTTCATGGCCATGAAGAGGAATAACATCAATAAGTACCTGAAGAGCATCCCATTGAATAGGAAAACCCTTAGGATCTGAGAATGCAGGTAGCTACAGAGTTGGCTAGAGATATGAAAAAGGTGAACCCACCTAAGTTTTATGCAACTATTTTGGGTGATGAAACTGAAGCATGATTGACTAAGATGGAAAAATATTTAAAGATTTGAAACTACTTCGAGGTCACTAAAGTAGTTAAGGGAGATTACTAGTTGGCTGGTGAAATAACTACATGGTGGCCAACAAGAAGTTATAAATGAATCTTAACTCGACCACCACTACATGGGAGTAGTTTGTGACATTGTTTAGATTATGGTGGCTTTCATAGTTATATTTTAACTAGAAGCTTACAAATTTATAGAATGTAAAGCAACGAGATTTATTGATGAATGAGTACTAAGAGTAGTTCACTAAAATTTTGAAGTTGTACCTCAGTATCAAGTAGATTATAGGTCCATAATTAGAAATTTCATCATGGGATTGAAACCCCATATCGATGGAGAGGTGGATATCCATGGTCCATTACCATGGACTAGGAGAAGGCAATCAAGCAAGAATAAAAGTTAAAATCTTTTGCTCAATCAAGGGACAAGTTTAAGAAAAGGTTTGGAAGTTATAAACCAACTTTTAAAAGTAAGAATTAGAATCAGAGGAGTGGAGACTCTAGAATTCATTTCAAAAATCAAAATGCTAGATTCAATAATGGTTCAAGCAATAAGAAACTAGGCAATGGTTTTAAAGGCAGTTTTAAGAGAAACCAACAAGGTGACAAGAAAGGACCACCTGTACATTGATTCATTTGTGAAGGTGACCATTATGATCATGAATGTACCTAGGAGAAGTCAAAGAATAAAGGTTATACTTTTTAATAGGGAACTTTTTAGCAATGTATTCATGTGACAATTGATAATCAACAAGCCTAATTCAAAGCTTCACCCATATAATTGTCAGGTATTTATTTTGAACATCTAATTTCTATTTTGATAGATATAGGGGCTACATAATGTTTTATAGATCCTAAAATTCTTAGTATGTTGTCTAGAAGAGCTAGAGTAATGACAAATGCATGATCAGTATAATATGGGAATGATTTAAAAGTAAAAGCTGAAAAGTGTTTATTTGAAGTAGAGATTAGGTTTCTCAAATTTACAATAGTGGTGAATTTTTATGTATCAATGCTAGGGTCATAAGATGTGATCTTAGGAGTCAACTAGATTTCAAATCATAAGGCTAAGGTTGACTACTACCTAAAGAAGGTTGAGTGTCTAGATGATTTTAGAAAGCAAACATAAATTCAGGGTGAGAAGAGAGAGTTGAGGCTTAAGAAAATATTTGATACACAACTCAATAAGGCTAAAAAAAAGGATGCCAAGCATTTACCATCAAGATAACTAAAATGGAGGAATAGAAGGAAACATCCCTTAAAGATTATCCATTCTTTAGGAATTATCATGATGTGTTTCTAAAATAATTACCAGGATTGCCTCCTAAATGTGAGTTTGATTTTTCTATCGATATCATACCTAGATCAAAACCACAGTCTAAGGCACCATATAAGATGACAACTACTAAATTATTTGAATTAAAGGCTCAACTCTAAGAATTGTTGTTAGAGGGGTTGATCAAGCCAAGTGTGTCACCATGGGTGCACCAATTATCTTTATCAAGAAGAAGGATGATATCCTTCAGCTTTGCATAGATTAAAGAATGTTGAATAAGGCAATTATCCAAAATAGGTATCTGCTAGCTCATATAGATGATATTTTCAATAAAATGTGGAGAGAAAATATATTTCTAAGATTGATCTTAGAGTAGGATATCATCAAATGAGGATAAGGGATGAGTATATTCTAAAGACAACATTAGAATTCAATATAGGCACTATGAGTTCACAGTGTTATCATTTGTATTGACAAATACTCTGACAACATTCATGAATCTCATGAACGGTGTGTTCAGAGATTATCTAGATCATTTTGTTTTGGTATTTTTGGATGACATTCTTATATACTCTAATAATGAAGAGGAAAATATCCAACATCTGGAACTGGTTCTACAATGGTTACAAAAGCACAAGTTGTATGGAAAATTATCCAAAAATGCATTTTTTTAGGAGAGAGTACAATATATGGGACATATTATCTCTATGGATGGTATTTTAGTAGATCCAAAATAAATTAGAACCATTATGGAGTGGTCAGCACCAAAAAATATGAATGAGGTAAGAAGTTTCATGGGATTATCAATCTTTTTGATCTGTAATCGATAATAGTCAAGTGTCATGACAACAAAAAACACACTTGATTAATGGATCAAAACCTTAAATTCATGATTTAATAAAAATCAATATTTTAAAATGATTACATGAATTTAAAAATTCACATTGACAAAAAATTTAAGAGTGCAAATATAAAAGAGATAAAAATTAATAGATAATATCAAACATGATTTGATAACGAATTTTGGCACAATGGCCTATATTTCCACATCCACTCAAAGTGAGGATCGCTCCATAAAAATATTGCAAAATCAATTTACAATTTCCTAGAAGTCTCTAAAATCATCTTTTTGGACCTTACTCTGTCAAAGAGATACTCTCAAAACAATATTATAATATTTGAGGTCTTTAAAATTCTATAGTATCTCAATACTCCTTTACATGCCTTGGCATAACATTCTTCTATTCCAAACTTGCCTTCAAATGTCACCTTGAGCACTTTATATAGTGCTTGATCTCACAGGTGCAATGGTTAAGAGATTATATTTTTACCCAAAGTGGCTTGGTTTGAATCCCATACCAACACTTTTGTCTCCATTGAAATCCATAATCTCACATTTGGGAGGTGGGTAGTTGTTTGATTGTTTATTTACCACAAAATTTGTGGTAAGTAATGCCTATACAAAGGCATAGTCCACAAAGTGGATGTTGATAAGACATGAGTCTCGAGCTATGGCAAAGAGTGTGGGTTGTTGGTTTTGTTGTTCCCAAAATCTGTCACTCATTTTTTTGACAACATATGAACTATTTTGGTTTTGCAGACCAAAATTCTCTCTTCCCTTCTCAAAAATTGTTCTGAGCATTCAAATTCTCTAATTTTTTAAGCTTTTTCAGCTAAGAGACTCTGTAGGCTTGTTTCTATGGACTCCATAGGTTTATTTCTACAGACTATGTAGGCTATTTCTACAGACTCCGCAGGCTTGTTTTTATGGACTCTATAGGGTTGTTTCTACGGACTCTGCAGGCTTGTTTCTATAGACTCTGTAGGCTTGTTTATATAGACTCTACAGGCTTGTTTCTACAAACTCTATAGGCTTATTTCTACAGACTCTGTAGGCTTGTTTCTACAGACTCTGTAGGCTAATTTCTATGGACTCTACAAGCTTGTTTCTACAGACTCTATAGGCTTGTTTCTACGGACTCCACAGGCTTGTTTCTACGGACTCTATAGGCTAATTTATATGGATTCTCTAGGAAAGAAACAAGTTCCCAACACTTAGGCATTTTCAAGGTCGATTCAATAAAACATTTTAAAGGAGTCTTCCAAAATCCCGAAGGACAAGTGCCCTTGCAGAGGGCACTTAGGTGCCAAAAGGACCTTTGTGGCTTTTCTGAAAGGTAATTTTGGAAATCAAACAGCCCTTGTAGAGTGTAGGTGATGAGCAAAATAGACCGTTGTAAAAGGCCAAAAGGGTAAGGTTTTCTTCAGAAAAGTGAACAAGGTAGAAAAGTTAGAATTCCTTCATATTTGTTTAAGGCAAAAGACAAGATGAATTCTTTCAGACAAAAAGTTTGAAGGAATTCCTTCAGACTTTTGTTTGAAGGAATTCACCCGATAGAAAAAAGCCTAAAGGAATAAGCGGGAAAGATGAAGGATTTATTTCAAACATTTTGTTTGAAGGATTTGACAAAGGCGGCCTCCTAAAGAACCCCGAAGGGCAAGGACCCTTGCGGGGGGCTCTCGGTGACCAAGAAATTGACCTTTCTCAAGACCTTAAAGGGCAGGTACCCTTCAAAAGGATTCAAAGACTAAGCTCGGTCAAGGGAAATTTGAAGGAAATAAAGCTAAAATAATTGACCAAGGGGTGATGGGCCTATGGACGTCAAATTTGGGCACCACGAACTAGCTGTTAGAATCTAGACATTCGGTGACATCCCCAAAGCTGTCAAATTTAGGTCAACAAACTAGCCATTGGCTTTCAAATAGTGATGGGTGTGTGAACATCATCTTTACATAAATGAAATAACCATTTATATTTAAAGGCTTGAGCATAGACTCGAATGCATTTAAAGGCCAAAAGGCCAAAAGGAAGAACCGCTGAGAGAAGAGCACAATGAGCTAGCAAAGCTGGGAATATAGCCCCGAGAGCTCAAATTCTAGGAAAAAACAAAACCAGGAAGAGACAAAGCTAGAAAAAGACAAAAGTTAAAAACAAACTCAGTGACTAGTTGAAGAAGGAGCTGAAAGAGCCAATAAAAAGGGAAAAGATAACTCGAGAGCCCAAATTACAATAAGAAAGGGGGAAAGACCAGAAATATCTACATAGGAGTTATTCCAGTAGGTGGAACAGTCCACCAAGTAGATATTTGAGCTTGCAAACATTAAAGGCATAGCCTATTTTTCTCCCTTGGAGTAAAGGTGAAGTGCACAGCTGCACAAATATTAGGTGATAGACCAGATGACCTAGGCCCAGGAGAAGACATTTGGGATGAATTGATATGCCATAGTTAAGGCAACTGCCCTGTTCTAGCATGGTCCCTTGACAAAATTGAAAATGCATTCAAGGAATTGAATGCAGCATGGGCCATTCCATGGAACAAAGTGCCAAGAATTTCTTGGCTACTATATATTGTAATCTCTTTTTTATGCAAGAGAGATCTCTCTGATATAGAAACAAAACTTTGCTAAAATTGAAAGGCGATTACTGAGACTTTGAGCTTAGATTGTTAATCATATTTATTTATTTGAATGAGAAATTAGGTTACTTTCAGAATTTATGCTATAATAGTTTGTGTCTTTTAGGAAATTATTCTTATGTCTATTTCTTGAAGGCATTTTTGTCTATTGAATGAAATAAGTAGAATTAGTGAAAGTAATCAGGAAGGTGTCCTGAAGCCAACTGTGGAGAGACTTTGTGCTACCACCATTGCCTTTAGTGTGTTTATTTGTTTTTTGTTTCTATGTAAAGGGTCTTGGGATGACTTTGTGCCCTCATTGTCCTTCATATTTCACTCTTGGGCAGTCGAGGTAGAGACTTTGTGCTACATCTCAGTCTGTTGGTTACTATGCCCCCTATTACTAGTTACTTGTTACTACTAGAAAGAACTCTGGCTGTTTGCTATAAGACCACTTCTGAAAGAAGAGAAGTGCCTTTAGTGTTTCCACCTAGATTTCTCCTTTGTTTGTGAACATCATCTCTGAAAAAAGAGAGATGGATGGTGTTGTCCTACCCCTGAGTGTTATTTTCTGCATATATATAGTATATAGCTCCTCATATTTACAGGGAAGCTCCCCTTGATGAGAGGAGAGATTTGTCCCCTTTTGATGTGGTAAACCTGCACACTTGGCTAACCAATCTCCCTATGCTTTGGTTGAAACAACCTATTTTTCTCATCAATTAGCTAGTGACAAAATATTCACCCAACAATTTTTGGTGACTCCACTGGGGAACACAACAATTTTGCACAATTTGAAGCCTCAAGCTTCAGATTGAAGCATCACCTATGCCTTATCAATTATTATTATAGCCTTATCCATTTCCATTATATAATCTAGTCTACAAATTAGAGCCACTGGGGATTGAATGTTTCACTTCTTTTTTCCACTTTCCTCCAGCTCCATGCCAACAGTTTTTGGCGACTTCGCTGGGGATGAACGTGCAGTTCTAGTTCTTTTCCATTGTTAATTTTCCTCTCAGCCTCATGCCAATAGTTTTTGGTGACTCTGCTAGGGATCAACAAGCATTTCTAGTCCTTTTCCAGTCTATTCAAATTGAAGCATTTCATATCACTAGGGAACGACGTGAAGTAAGAAAGAACATTGCCAGCTTCACGCCAACAGTTTTTTGGTGACTCTACTAGGGACATAGCAATTTTACATAATTTGAAGCCTCAAGCTCTAGATTGAAGCATTACTTGTGTCTTATCCATTATCATTATAGACTTATCCATTTTCATTATATAATCTGGTCTGAGAAACCAGAGTCATTGGGGAAGAGTGCACAATTTGAAGCCTCAAGCTTCAAGCTAAAGCAGAGCCAGTTCTTTTCCATTCTTATTCTAGAATCTGACAACTCCATGCTATACAAGAAGCCAGAGAGCCCAAGGTGTTGTTGACCCTATTTTTGAGTTGGTGCAACAGGGTAATTTTGATTTGTTTCCTCCACAACTTTAAGCTCAATGAACTAGGAGTCTTCCTCCTACCCATACCAGGTCACCAATACAAGGTAGAGCTTCTTTTTATGCTATTAGTAGAGCTTTGCCTATACATACTCCACCCATATTTGTTATCCCCACTTTCCATAATTAAATCATGGCAATTTAAGGCCCTTGGGGTAACTCTTTTAGCCCACTCAATTTAACTCCACCTCTACATGAGCTACCATGCAGTTCAAGGAAGAATTTCCTCAAATTCTTTAGTGATGGGGGAGTTCATCTTGATGAACACATTGCAGATTTCAACATAGCTTACGGTGTGATAGGCATGGAGTATGAGGATGTAGCAGTCAAGATATTTGAGAAAACATTGCAAGGTGCTGCTACTGACTAGTTCTATCATCTACAAGCTGAGACTGTGACTGATTAGAACACTCTTAAAGCCATGTTCAAAGTAAGGTTCAAGCCTACAGACATGCCTACCAATGTAGCTAAATCCCTTAGTCTCACATTGACCAAGACATTTGGGAGATGTTTCTCTATGGAGAATAAATAAGTGCCACTGCTGGGACAAATCAAAGATGCCCAATTTGCATTTACAACATTCCTAGAAAAAAAAAATTAAGATGATAGTCCTGGTGGTTGACGTCCCAGCCTTCTACGGCATCCTTCTTGGGTGAAATTTCTACAAGGACGTTCGTGGAGAATTGAGCATGGACCTGTTTGAGGTGAGGATACCTGTTAAAGGCATCATGCAGAGATTGCTTCCTGAGAAGAAAGTAAAATATGTTGTCACCCAAACGTCAGTACCTAAATCTCAAATTCTATTTGAGTCTTTAGGTAGGGGTAATTATTTTCTATCTACTAAAGACGTTCCTGTTACAACAAATAAAAATCTTGTAGGTGGTGATCCCAAAATTGATTCAAATAAGACATTAGAAGAACTGGTAGGGCACAATATAGTTGAAAAAGGATCTTCCATCTCTAATGAAGATAAATTTGATAGAAGATCAATTTTTGATGATGTTTGGATTCTGGAATTCGATGGCAACAATTCCTCTACTAGTGCTGGAGCTGGGATTGTTCTAATATCTCCTCAAGGAGATATTTTTCCTTCTTCATATAAGTTGCAATTCAATAACACCAACAACAATGCCAAGTATGAATCTCTATTATTTGGGTTGAAGGCTGCTCAAGACAAAGGTGTTAAGCTCCTTCATGCTAAAGGAGATACTGAGTTGATAGTTTGTCAAGTGAGGAACCTGTGTCAAAACAAGACCAAAAGATTGCACCACTACCACAATTTGGTATGGGACTATATTGAAAGTTTTGATGCTTTCAATATATTTTTAGTACTCAAGGAGCTTCATAATCATGAAAATTCATTCACTGACCTTGCAACCTTCATGGTTCCTCACCCCAATTTTAAAGATAATAGGTACACTATCAAACTGGTCTTTTGACCAAGTGTGCCTAATAAAGCTGACCATTGGCAGGTGTTTGATGCTAACAATCAAATAATGTGCTTCATTGGACTAGAAGAGCAACAAGCTATGGTAGTGGACCATACTGCTGCGCACTAAATTTAGGAAAATAAACTCTTCTGCAAGAGAGCAAGGATTTATAGTTTTTAGATTAAAGACCATGTCTTGCCATGGGGCAAGAAGAGAGAACCAAAAGGAGTGCATAAAAAATATGATTCCTGGTGGAGAGTTCCATTCGCCCATCACCGATTCTAGGGAGAAAATGGTTTCTTACTGGTTTATCAGGATGGAATGCCATTTTCACTATCTCATAGTGGGCAACATCTGAAGCACTTCAATTCTTGAAGTATCAAATAAGATCATTTGTACATATGTATATTTGTATAGTCTTTAGTTCTATTTTATACTTTTCATTTTCATTTTTTGGCATTTTTTTGGGTAGCATGACTCTGTATCCCAATGGCATACTTGAAGGCACTAGAGATTTTGGTTTCTACTCCCCTCAACTGTTTCAAAATTTCAACTGAAGGAAGTTCCCCAATTGGAGCCAATTGTTATTCCCAAAATTTGTCACTCATTTTTGGGACAACATATAAACTATTTTGGTTTTGTAGACCAAAATTCTCTCTTCACTTCTCAAAAATTGTTGTGAGCATTCAAATTCTCTGTTTTTCAAGCTTTTTCAGCTAAGAGACTTTGCAGGCTTGTTTCTATAGACTTTGCAAGCTTATTTCTACAGACTCCATAGGCTTATTTCTATAGACTATGTAGGCTATTTCTACAGACTCTGTAGGCTTATTTATATGGACTCTGTAGGCTTGTTTCTATGGACTCTGTAGGCTTGTTTCTATGAACTTTGTAGGCTTGTTTTTATGGACTCTACATGCTTGTTTCTACGGACTCTGCGGGCTTGTTTCTATGGACTCTACAGGCTTGTTTCTATAGACTCCATAGGCTTGTTTCTATGGACTATGTAGGCTAATTTCTATAGACTCTACGGGCTTGTTTCTATGGACTCTGTAGGCTTGTTTCTACGGACTCTGTAGGCTGATTTCTATGGACTCTCCAAGAAAGAAACAAGTTCCCAACACTTAGGCATTTTCAAGGTCAATTCAATCGAATGTTTCAAAGGAGTCTTCCAAAATCCTGAAGGACAAGTGCACTTTCGGAGGGCACTTAGGTGCCAAAAGGACCTTTGCAACTTTTTCAAAAGGCACTTTTGGAGATCAAACAACCCTTGCAGAGGGTAGGTGATGAGCAAAAGAGACTGTTGCAAAAGGTTGAAAGGGTAAGGTTTTCTTTAGAAAAGTGAACAAGGAAAAAAAGTTAGAATTCCTTTAGATTTGTTCAAGACAAAAGACAAGATGAATTCTTTCGAACAAAAAGTCTGAAGGAATTCCTTCAGACTTTTGTCTAAAGGAATTCGCCCTATAGAAAAAACCCTAAGGGAATAAGCGGGAAAGATGAAGAATTTCCTTTAGACATTGTGTCTAAAGGATTTGATGAGGAAGGCCTCCTGAAGAACCATGAAGGGTAGGTACCCTTGCGGGGGGCTCTCGGTGACCAAGAAATCAACCTTTCTCAAGACCCCAAAGGGTAGGTACCCTTCAGAAGGATTTAAAGACTAAGCTCAGTCAAGGGAAATCTGAAGGAAAGAAAGCTGAAGGAATTGACCAAGGGCTGATGGGCCCATAGATGTCAAAGTTGGGCACCTTGAACTAGCAGTTGGAATCCAGACGTCTAGTGACATCCCTGAAGCTGTCAAATTTAGGGTAATAAACTAGTCATTGGCTTTCAAATAGTGACAGACGTGTGAACTTCATCTTTACAGCAATGAAATAATTGTTGATCTTTAAAGGCTTGAGCACAGACTTGAATGCATTCAAAGGTCAAAATGCCAAAAGGAAGAACCACTGAGAGAAGAGCATAAGGAGCTAGCAAAGTTGGGAACATAGCCCTGAGAGCTCAAATTCTAGGAAGAGACAAAACTAGGAAGAGACAAAGCTGGAAAAAGACAAAAGTTAAAAACAAACTCAATGACCAGTTGAAGGAGCTAAAAGATCCAGTAGAAAGGGAAAAGATAGCTTGAGAGCTCAAATTACAATACGAAAGAGGGAAAGACTAAAAATATATGTGTAGGAGTTATTTCAGTAGGTGGAACAATCCACCAAGTAGATATTTGAGCTTGCAAACATTAAAGGCATGACCTATTTTTCTCCCTTAGAGTAAAGGTGAAGTGGACAGCTGCACAGATATCAAATGATAGAACAGATGACCCAGACCTAGGAGAAGACATTTGGGATGAATTGACATGCCACAGTTAAGGCAGCTGCCCTGTTCCACCATGGTCCCTTGACAAAATTGAAAATGTATTCAAGGCATTCAATGCATCATGGGCTATTCCATGGAACAAAGTTCCAAGCCTTTCTTGGCTACTATATATTTTAATCTCCTTTTTTATGCAAGAGAGATCTCTCTGATATAGAAGTAAAACTTTGCCAAAATTAAAAGGTGATTACTGAGACTTTGAGCTTAGATTGTTAATCAAATTTATTTGTTTGAATGGGAAAGCATGTTACTTTCAGACTTTGTACTGTAATAGCTTGTGTCTTTTAGGAAATTATTCTTATGTCTATTTCTTGAAGGCATTCTTGTCCATTGAATGAAATAAGCAAAATTAGTGGAAGTAATCAAGAAGGTGTCTTGAAGCCAACTGTGGAGAGACTTTGTGCTGCCACCATTTCCTTTAGGGTGTTTCACTATTTTCTATTTCTGTGTAAAGGGCCTTGGGATGACTTTGTGCCCTCATTTTCCTTTGTATTTCACTCTTGGGAAATCAAGGTGGAGACTTTGTGCTACATCTTAGTCTGTTGGTTACTATGCCCCCTATTACTAGTTACTTGTTATTACCAAAAATAACTCTGACTGTTTGCTGTAAGACCAATCCTAAAAGAAGAGAAGTGCCTTTAGTGTTTCCACCTAAATTTCTCCTTTGTTTGTGAACATCATCTATGAAAAAAGAGAGATGGATGGTGTTGTCCTACCCCTGAGTGTTATTTTTTGCATATATATATATATTATATAGCTCCTCATATTTATAGGGAACCTCCCCTTGATGAGAGGAGAGATTTGTCCCCTTTTGATGTGGTAAACCTGCACACTTGGCTGACTAATCTCCCTATGCTATGGTTGAAATGACCTATTTTGCTCATCAATTAGCTGGTGACAAAATATTCACCCAATAGGTTTGGCTTGTGAAAATTATGTGGAGGTTTGGGGATGTTGGGATGTGGGTATGATTCGGTCATGGCATAGTGATTGGGACCCTCATGGTAGACTTAGTATAGAACGTTGTTGGTTTATGGCAAACTTATGATAAAAATGTGGCTTGGATTTGGTACGTGGAAAGTGGTAGGTTAGAATGTTTATTTAGAACATTTAATGGAATGATAATTAATTACAATATATATATATAATTAGAGTATGTAATAAGTGGTGGCAAGCCACGTGGTGGCTTGAGGACCCACCACATGGACCACTCTCCATCCACACATGTTGACGTTGAACTGGATGTTCCATCTAAACCAACTTTTTTTATTTGCCCTATTTGATCTTTGATGTGCGATATCTTTCACATACGCGCTCAAAATTGACCCAATCAAATTACACCAAAAAGATCTTGATGAGCTCTTCATCATGACAATAATTAATGTACAATTTGATGACTTTATTTTTAGAGTATATATGGATCCACCTAGATCAATCCTCCCCACTAGGAGCTTTTAGACCTCCAAAATTTGATTAATTGGTAAAGAGGTGAGGGTGTTTCTCCCTCACTTTTCCAGCTTCCATCCATTTTGCCTAGTTTGGGTGCATCCCTTTGAGACCTACATGAAGATACCCAACATTTCCCCTTCATGAAGTTCAAACCTTCTTATCAAAAATTGTATCTTCCTGTAATTCTATTAGATACTCAAGAGAAAAATCATCAACAAAAGGAATAGATACACTCTCATCATGATCTACAATCATCGAAGGCTCATATAATTTCAGATTTTCCATATTCAAAACTAAATAAATCTACATATAAGATGACAAATCTAATCAAAAAGCATTTCTACCAATCTTTTCCATTATCCAAAAAGGACCATACTAGATTGGTTTCAACTTTTTACCTTCCCCTGTCAGCCTTTCCTTATTGATGTGAAGTCATACCAAATCACCTACAACAAATTGGTGATCAACACAATGTTTGTCATGTCTTATTTTATATTCTACCTGACTTTTCTCCAGCTGATCTCAAATAGTCTGGTGTACCTATTGTATCTTTTCAATGAATTTATTGGCTTTGACAATATCATTATGTTCATAAGTAGATAAATCCTATCCATAACAAACATCTAGAGGAGATTTATGAAAATATCCATAACAAACTTCAAAAGAAGATTTCATAGTAGAAGAATGAAGTGCATGGTTTTAAGCTACTTTATATAGCATAAATGTTCATCCCACAACTTGGGATGTTTATTGCAATATCCCCTAAGCAAATGTGCCACTGTGTGATTTACAACCTCTATTTGACCATCAGTTTATGGATGAAATGTAGTGCTCTTATTTAATTTAGTGTCCATCAATTATCATATTGTTGACCAAAATTACCTAAGAAACCAGGAATATCGATAAAAAATAATAGAAGTGGACAAACCAAAATGAATTGATACATGCTAAAAGAACAAGTGTGTCGTACCTTCCCTTATAATCTGCTTAGTGCAAAGAATCAAAACACACATCTTGCTAAATCTATCCACCACCACATACAGTAATCATGTTTCCTTCATGACATAGGTAAACCTCCTAAAAAATTCATGGAAATACTTTCTTAGGGATGAGTAGGAATAGGCAAGGGAGTGTAAAGTCCCAATTTCCTATTACTAGGTTTGCTTGTGTCACAAAAAACATACCCCTTGATATATTTGGCAACATTTTCCTACATACAAGGCCAGCAACAATACATTCTCAAATGTGCAACTATTTACCAACTCCAAAATGATTAGAAATAAGAGAAGTATATGCTTCCCTAATCATGTGCACCCTTTCATTTTAAATAATGAAAAGTTTACCCAAATGATACAAGAGTCCATTATGCACATGATAATTTGATTCTTCTACTTATTTTCCACTCATCAAGTCTTTATACACATCCTTAAAGTCAGCATCATGATCATACTATTATTTATAACTTTCATGAGTCAAATAACTATGCTGTAAAAGAATAGATACAACTACCATAGGAGGCCTAGAAAGCATGTCAACAACTTTATTATGAATACCTTTCTTATACCTAATCACAAGATAAAATTGCTATAGGAAACCCATCCAATAGAAATGCCTAGACTATTGTAGCTTAGCCTAGGACTGGAGATACTAAAGGGGCTAATGATCTGTATATATCACTATTTCCTTGCCCATCAAGTAATGTTTCCATTTCTTAACACTCTGAACTGATGCATTCAATTCTTTATCATAAGTTAGATAGTTTCTTACCACACCTGTGAAGGTCTCAAAATGATAGCATACTAGCTTCTTTCCCTACATGAAAACAACTCCCATAGCATAATCACTTGCATCCATCTCAATCTCAAATGGCTGCTACAAATGAGGAAGTGCCTAGACATGAGTAGAACTAATCTTTGTCTTCAAAGTGTTGAAGGCCCTTTACTGCTTGCCTCCCTACTAAAAAACTTATTTTGTACTAGTCAAAGAATGCAAGGGTGATTTAATAAATGAAAAATTAGCAATGAATTTCCTATAATTTTATACTGCACCAAGAAAACTTCTAACCTCAATTACATTATTGGGTTTAGTCCATTTAACTATAACCTCCACTTTTTTAGGATCAATTTTCAATTCACCATGTCCTATAATATAACCCAAGTAAACCAAAGAGGTCTTGCCAAATTGACATTTAGACAATTTCAAATAAAGTTTACTCCTCAATGCATCTATGTCTTTCCTAATATGAATCACATGATCTTCCCAAGATTGATTGAAGATCAAAATATCATCTAAGTAGATTATAATAAAATCATCAAGGAATAGCTGTTGCATTTCATAACCCAAAAGGCATGACAAACCATTCAAACAATCTCTATTTTATCTTAAAATTAGTTTTCCAAATATCACCATCATTAATCCTAACCTGATGATAACCACTTGTCAAGTATAATTTAGTGAAATAGATAACATTTCTTAACCAATCTAGCAAGTCATCAATACAAGGAAGAGAGTAATGATTCTTAATAGTAATTTTATTTAAATCATGGAAATCAACTCACATTCACCATGTGCTATCTTTTTTTGGCACCAAAATGATAGGCAAACCAACAAGAGATGAACTAGGATGAATAACACCCTTTTCCAAAGGTTCCATTACCTGCTTTTTGTTTTCCTCATTTTCCACCACTGATAACCTATACATGCCAATGTTAGGGAGAGGAGAATCTTGTAACAATTGAATTTCGTGTTGAACTCCCCTTTTAGGGGGTAACCCTTTGGGATCCTAAAACACATCATCATAACTAGAAATGATTTCAACCAATTCTTTCTTTTGTCTAGGATCACAATTTTCCTTAGCTTGGGAATATTCTTTTTTCTTAGACTTAATCAACTTGAGACAAAAAGTCTTGCTTGAATTGACTAGTCTTTTCATTTGCCCTACTGTAATCAAGGAAAGACTTATTTTAATATGATGTGCTCTGACTATATATTTAATGCCATCTTTAATAGGCAAGTACTTATTCTCCTCCCTATAAATTATTTCTTTTATATCATAAGGATAAATACTTTCAAAAATAATCTCAAATATGTCTAGAGGGACTACATCCAGATCAACTTCATCCATGAATTTGGATGCGATGGCAAATATCACTTTGCAAGTTTTGGTTACTTGTATTTTTACATCATCACATACACAACCAAGTGGATAGCATTTTAGATGGGGATTTGTTTGTAGGCTTAGCTTTTTAAGAATCTCTTCTAAAATCAAGTTTGCTTGTGATCCACTATCAAGTAAAGTGTCAATATTAGTATGTTTTGCAATAACCCTAATGTGGAACAACTCATTTCTTTTCTTATCATCATGCACAATTTTATATTTTGAAGATGAAGTAACATTAGATGACTTAGTGCTAAAAATATAAAGAGAAGAACAATTATGCATACTCATAGCTGTGATATTAGTTTCATCCCCAGAGTCTGAACCTAGATCCTGAACCACAATATTAGTTTTCTTTTCTTCTTTAACTTGTTAAAAGGTATTAACTCAAGATGTAATTTATAACACTTAGACTCATCATGATTTTTATTACAATGATTGCAAAATGTCTTACCCTCTTCTTTATGAATAATAACAGTGGATTTTTGTTTACCCTTTCTAAAACTTTATCTTTTAAAATGCTTAACATCAGATTGTTTACCTTTAACTTTAGGAAAAGATTCTTTTATCTATTTTCCTCTAGCCTCTAAATGAATGGCTTTAACACATGCTTCATCTAAACTACTGAGATTGAGAACCAAAATCATGTGTTTCAAGTAACTATGCAACCCACCTATGTACTTAAATAGTGTTTCCTGTGTATAAAGAGGATTATTCAAAAGTAAAGTCTTTTTCCTAAATTCCTATGTATAATATTGAACACTTTGGCCTTTAATTTTTTTGAAAGATTGCCAATCCATCATGGTTTGTTGTATATAGCCTAAAAGATAAAATTGCTTTTTGAGTGCATCAATAAATTCACTCCAAGTAGAAATCAAGTTACCTGTGTTAATCTCACTTTCCTTCAACTTACTCTCCCACCAGATGAGAGCTATGCCTCCTATTCAAAGATTAGTTAGGTGAATTTTAACCTCATCATCTACAATCTTCTAAACCTTGTAATATACTTTAATTTGCTTTATCTAGTTATCAAACATTTTTGCATTAATATTACCATTAAACATTGACAATTCAAACTTAATATCTAGCTTTAGTGAAGGGAGAGATTCAACAACTTTTTTTCTTTACCATCATTCAAAAAGGAGGAAGGTTCTCAATTTTTTTTCCAACTTTATCATGCTCCATTTTCCTTCATATTTTATGGTAAATCTCATCAACCATATCCTTTATTTTTAAGAAGGCCTATCAAAAATCTTGTTTAGACTTGAAGTCATCTCCCATTTCTGTAGTAAATCTTGATCCAACCTTTGGATTGTACTTGATAAATTCTCCTTCACCCCACCTAGATCTCAACCTTGTCAACATACACTAGTAATCCACATGGTTAAATACCAAAAACCTAGCTCTGATACCAAAATTTGATCTTTAATCGATAACAATCAAGTGTTGTGATAACATAAAACACACTTGATTAATGGATCAAAACCTTAAATTCATGATTTAATAAAAATTGATATTTTAAAATGATTATGAGAATTTAAAAATTCACATTGACAAAAAATTTAAGAGTACAAATATAAAAGAGATAAAAATTGATAGATAATATCAAACATGATTTGATAATGGAGTTTGACACAATGGCCTACGTCTCTAGATCCAGTCAAAGTGACGATCACTCCATTAAAATATTGAAAAATCACTTTATAATTTCCTAAAAGTCTCCAAAATCATCTTTCTAGACTTTACTCTATCGAAGAGATACTCTTGAAATAATATTATATTATTCAAGGTCTTTAAAATTCTCTAGTCTCTCAATACTCCTTTACATGCCTTGGAATGACATTCTTCACATCCAAACTTGCCTTCAAATGTCACCTTGAATACTTTATATAGTGCTTGCTCTCATGGGTGAAATGGTTAAGATCTTAGCTTTTTACCCAAAGTGGCTTGGTTCGAATCCCATGCCAACACTTTTATCTCCATCAAAATCTATAATCCCACATTTGGGAGGTGGGTAGTTGTTTGATTATTTATTTACCATGAAATTCATGGTAAGTAATGCCTATACATAGGCATAGTCCATGAAGTGGACATTGATAAGATGAGTCTCAAGCTATGGCACAGAGTATGGGTTGTTATTTTGGCTTATGGAAATTATGTGGAAGTTTGGGGACATTGGGATGTGGGTATGATTCAGTCATGGCATAGTGATTGGGACCCTTGTGGTAGACTTAGTATAGAATATGGTTGGTTTGTGTCAAACTTATGGTAAACATGTGGCTTGGATTTGGTGCATGGCAAGTGGTAGGTTAGAATGTTTGTTTGGAACATTTGATGGCATGATAATATATATATATATATATATATATATATATATATATATATATATATATATATATATAAAATTAGAGCATGGAATAAATGGTGGCAATCCATGTGGTGGCTTGAGGACCCACCACATGAACCACTCTCCATCTACCACTTGTCAACGTCTAACGGGATGTTCCATCCAAACCAAATTGTTTTATTTGCCCTATTTGATCTTTGATGTGCGATATCTTGCACATACGGGTTAAAAATTAACCCATTAAAATTGCACTAGAAATATCTCAATGAGATCTTCGTCGTGACAATAATTAACCTACAATTTGATGACTTCATTTTTAGAGCATATATATATCCACTTGGATCACTTTTACAAGAAGTTCATTCCAATTTTTTCTAATATAGCTAATCCAATTACCTCTCTGCAATGAAATAATAAAATTTTTATTTGGTCAAATAAGTGTGAAGTAGCTTTTCAAGAATTTAAAAGGCTTATTTCAACTCCAATATTACGAGTGCTTGACCCAAATGGTCAATTTTTGGTGATTACAGATGTGTTTGAGGATGGATTAAGAGGAGTCCTTATGCAAGATGTTGTAGTGGTATCCTGTAAATCAAGGAAGTTGAAGCCTTATAAGGTGAACTATGGCCCTCATAACCTAGAACTTACAAAAATTGTACATGCTTTGTAAGTTTGGAGGGATTATTTATTAGGAAAACAATTTGAGCTCAAGATTGATAATTTGGAACTTAAATACATCTTCACCCAACTAAATCTAAGTGTTCATCAAAGGCATTGGTTGGAGTTCTTATTTGATTGTGATTTTGATATTAATTATATCAAAAGCAAAAAAATAGAGTAGCTGATGCCCTAAGTTATAGGAGGTACATAGCAGCCATGGCTACTATTAGGAGTACTTTCAAATATCAAAGAATCAAATTCTTTCCAAAAGATGAATTTTATGATCAGATCAAAAAAATATTATCTGATAATGCTCAAAATGTTAGGTATAAAATATTTAGATTAAATAATGATGGTATTTTATGATATAATGGAAGGATGTATGTGTCAGATCGTGAGAATCTAAAGAACACAGTGCTAAAGGAATTACATAATACCCCATATTCAATACTTCTAAGAGTAACTAAGCTCATGACATATCTTAGACCTCTTTATTTTTAGAAAAGAATCAAGAAAGATGTAGTGGAATTTATGTCACATTATCTAAATTGTTAGCAAGTAAATATAAACATGTGCATCCAACTAAATTGTTATATCCATATGACATACTAGAATGGAAGTGGTAAATGATCAGTATGGACTTTGTCTAAGGTTTACCATTGTCACAAAATAAATATGAGATGATCTTGGTAGTAGGTGATAAGCTAACCAAGGTGGCTCATTTTATACCAAATAATTTGACAGATGATGCACCTACTCTTGTGAAATTTTTTGTAAAGGAAGTGTATTGGTTGTATGGATTTAAAAAAAATCATTTCAGATCATGATCTGAAGATAACTTTTAAGTTTTGGGTAACTCTAAATTCAGCTTTGGGTACGCAATTAAATTTTAGCACTACATATCACCTAGAGATTGATGGTCAAACTGAGTGAGTTAATTAGGTGTTAGAGAATCTCCTTCATATGTATTACATGAATTAGTAGTATAAGTGGGAAGATTATCTTTTATTCACTGAGCTTGCTTACAATAACTCATATCAATTAGCTTTGAATATGACACCATTTGAAACATTGTATGGAAGAAGGTGCATGACACCAATCAATTAGAATAGGTTGGAAGACAAGGTAGTCTTTGGACTTGAAATGCTTCTAAAAATAGAAGATCAATATATCAATCAAGCAAAGTTTGGTTGAGGTTAATGATATGTAGAAGAGTTATGATAATGTAAATAGAATAGATAGATAGTTTTTAGTAGGTGATAAAGTGTTCTTGCAAGTTAAGTCATAGAAGAGCTTGATTAAATTTGGGAAGTTAATGAAACTTTAACCAAGATATGTGAGACCCTTCGAGGTTTTAGAAGTAGTCAGTTTTGTAGTGTATAGGCTTGCCTTGCTACTAGTCTTAGCTCTATTGCATAACATCTTCCTTGTTTATTATCTTAAAAAGTATATAATTGATCCTTCACATGTGTTGGATTGGAATGCTTTACAGGTTCTATATCTTGAGGTGGTCATGGTAGAACTAATCAGAGTAATTAACACTCACAAACTTCATTTGCATAATAGAGAGATGTCATAATGCAAAGAATTATGAGAACAACACTGTAAGGATAGTTCTACTTGGGAGGATTGTGATGAGTTCTACAGATGATTTTCATATTTATTTGTTTGCTTTGATGCTTCATGCTATGTTATTTTTCTACTAAATAATATTTTTAATTTAGAACTAATGTTTGAGTAAATGTCATCAAGATGATGACCAAATTTAGGGGAAAGGATGTTACATCCTAATTTTTTGTTAAGCAAATTTACTTGAATATCCATGGATTTTTATGATTGATAATTTGATTGGATTATTATTTAATTAAATTGTAAGTTATATGTTATTATGGAATAATTGTATGTTGTTTTAATTACATGATTGCATTATTATGAGTTAGATGCATTGTATATTCTTATATTATGATCATGTTAATTTGTTATCCTAAAGTATTTTATGATATATGTCACGATGTTATGGACTAACTACCTTCTTATTGTAAGTTTGATGCAAGAGAGATTCATCCCTTAGAGCCTGACGAAGGGAGATCATCATCAGGAAGGGTGACGTAGATGGAAGTGTTGAGGGACAATAGAGGAATATATAAAAACCATGCACACACTATGTTAAATAGTACATATTATATGCATAGTTTGAATTGTTAGAGTTAGTATATTTTTAATGTTGTCTACATTTAGATAATTGTTTATGTATGTTAGTTGTGTGTTAGCTCAGTTTAATGCTTATGTGAAATTAATATTGTGTGATTTCATTGTGAATGTTACTGTGCATTTATGTCATGTCATTATATTAATGATTATTAATATTTTTTAAAATGTAAATTTATGTGAATAGTGTTTGGTACTATTGTATGTAGACTAACCACCATGTCCTAGTAATGTCTGAGAACATTAGCCAGTTATCTTTATGATATTGAGAATATCATTATATGGATTAAAATCCTTAAGTTATATATTAATATAATAAAATATAGATAATCAATATAATATAGTTATAATAACCATCATGTTTTAATATAATATTTTTTGATTCACCATTTTTGATAACAAAATGTAAATGACTTTATATTAGTCATATTGTTAGTAAGTCATTATGATTATTTATTTATATTAATTAATTATTTATTATTAAGTCATATTATTAATAAGTAATTAAAAATAATAAAAGTGGAAGAAAACAAAAAAATGAAATAAAATAAATAAAACAATTGTATTATAATAATTAACTGTATTTCATTATATTATAATTAGAAAAAAAAGAAAAAACACAAAAAGGAAGCATTGAGTTTTAAAGGAGGCAAATCAGAATAAAATAGTGATTAAGAAATATTGGCAAATCTTAAAAAAAAAATGATGAGCTTTTGCTTGGGATGAGAAGAGAAAGAAAGTCATGCAAATAAAAAAAGAAAGAAAGGAAAGGAGGAGGTGCGATGTAAGGAGGTAATAGGAGAAGAGAAAATAAAAAAGAGCGCGAGTTAGAGAAATAAAGAAAGTAGAATGGAGCGCAGAATAAAAGAAGGAAGATATTTTGATCATTTCATCTAAAGCTTTTACCAGGTAGGTGCCATTGTTTAATTTTATGAAATCTAGAAATTTCTATGTATTTGCTATCAAATCCATAAGACTATACAAATTATTTACTCATATTTAAATCCCTTTTAATTGGTATAAATAAGTGAATGTAATAACCATGGATATATCAATGGCTATATAGGAATGGCCTTGATATACTTTACAATGATCTCTTTTAGATTATAGAATGATCTAAGTACAAGTCATGGTTTACTGTATTGGAATGAACCATGTGAATATTACTCAGACATACATATGAGAATATACGTAGATTATAAAATGATATGAGCATATATATATATATATATAATCAAACATTACACCTAAATGAAGTGGTTACATACATTTGTTTTGCTATTTATTTTTTAATAACCCTACTGGGATCAACTAGAAATACGTGATTTTTTTAATTAAACACATATACCAAAAATAGATTACACCATGAGAATATACAAAGACCATATGAAATACTCAAAGCATGATAATAACAAACAAGCATATTACATCACATATCACTGATCTTTAATATCATGAGAGCACATCATAATGCAAATATAAAACATAATTATATTAACTCAACCATGACTGATACAAGTCTAAAACCACTATTGTCAATGTATAATAATAAATAATTACAAATTTTTATGACAATATTCAATAATAAATACAATTTAATAAAATTCACATATAAGATACATGGCTTTATCAAAGCATAGTTCCTGAACTCAAGTATTTGTGGTAATCTCAAGTGTCATCTTGATAAGTAGTACTACTATTGAAAAGGAGAGCCTCATTCGAGAATTTTTTTATATTAACCATGGACCAACGATACCCCACACTAACCCCATTAAGAAATGACTTACCCTTCACATATGAGTAGATAGTGATGGTGTGGGAATACATAGACACAAACAAGTACCCGTGTGTTGTATGATTTCTAAAACTAAACATGTAGTGTATCATAGAAAACCATTCTATTACAAGATATCGTACAAATATGTAAATTATACTCATGAAATTATAATATCTCACTAAACATACTTTGGTCCAAAGTATAATGAATGAAAAATAATAACAATCTATAGGTCAATCAAATTCATACACACCACTTGATGAAACTACCTTCATCTGTCATTGTGATACTAGTAAGCCAATCAAGTCCATCTCACTTCTTACGTTGTATCATAAATTTATATTAGTTAAATATAATTTAACCACAAGATTCATTTAATTTCCATACTACTAGAAAAGACATCATATAACATGCCAAACATATGAGTAATCAAAACATACATTTATTCTATCAAATATATGAATGAATTTTACATTATTTTCTATCTCATACTAGAAATAATGACTACAATTTATACCATCAACGTAACTACATATTTAACCATATATTTTTACTACCATTATTAATTTTCAAATATATTACACTTTATGATAACTCATATTACCATAGTCTAGTATTCTAAGACATAACTCCTAATTTTTTACAATCAATCATGTGAAGTAGTCTTAAATACATGGAAATATAAGCTTATATTCAAGTAACTAGACATAACAAGCAAATCATAGTTTTTTCGGAACACAATGATATACTATCATAACACTCGATAAATGCTCAAGGTTGTATGCACATATACATAAAGTCCTACTATCACAAAACATACCATTCATGGTAATAACCAACATGTATATATTTAATCAATCAAATATATCTGTGAGTCTAGACATAATGATTGTAGTATGTACCATCTAAGTAGAACACATATTTATACTATAGTATTATATGATATCCCATACTATCAAGGTTCACAACTACATAAAAATACATAACCAAACTTATGATTTTAAGAATAAAATGACCCACATACATGATAACAATCAAGCAAGTATAATATTATACCACCTTGGTATACCCTAAGTTTAAACTACATACTAACATTCAAAGAAACATAATTTATAAGTACACATAATGATGCACCATTATATGCCAAACATTCATACATATTAACACTCTCATAATATAACAATTCCATTGAGGTCAACTAGAAATATGTTTTTTTTTAAAAATTTAACCATATTTACCAAAAATAGATTACACCACAAGAATATATAAAGACCATATAAGATAATCAAATCGTGATAATAGCAAACAAGCATAACACATCAAATATCATTGATCTCTAATATCATGAAAGCACATCATAATGCAAATATAGAAAGTAACTATATTAACTCAACCACAATTGATAAAAGTCTAAAATCACTATTATAAATCTAAAATAACAAGAAATTACAACTCTCATTATAATATTCAATAATAATTACAATACAATGTAGATATAAGATACATAGCTCTTTCGGAGCATAGTTTTTGAACTCAAGTATTTGTAGCAATCTCAGGTGTCATCTCGATAAGTAATACTAATACAAGGAGAGAGAGAATCATTTGAGTGATTTTTCACATCAATCATAAACCAATAATCTCCTACACTAATCCCATCAGAAAATGGTCTTCCCTTCATGAATGAGTAGATAGTGATGGCATAAAAATCCATAGAGATAAGCAAGTACCCGTGTGTTGTATGATTTCTAAACTAAACATGTAGTGTATTATAAAAAGTCATTCTATTTTAATATATCTCAAAAACTTATAAATCATACTCATGAAATTATAATTTCTCACTAAACATACTTTGTCTTAGAGTTTTATGGATAATAAATAATAATGATCTATAGATCAATCAGATTTATACACACTATTTGATTACATTGCCTTCATCTATCATTGTGATACTAGTAAGATAGTGAAGTCCATCTCACTCCTTACTCTGAAATAGCAATGTAGATTGGTTAAATAAAATTCAACCATAAAATTTATTTAATTTACTTCCTACTAACAAACACAATATACAACATGCTAAACATAGGAGTAATCAAAACATACATTTATTCCGTCAAATGTATGAATGAATCTTACATTATTTTCTATCTCATATTATAAATAATGACTAAAATTTATACCATTTAGATATATATATATTTAATTACAAATTTTTACTATCACAACTAGTTTCCAAACATACTACACCCTATGATAACCTATATTACCATAGTCTAGTATTTTAAGATATAACTAATTTTCCACAACCAGTATTATAAAATAGTCTTAAATACATGAAAACATAAACTTCTATTCAAGTAACTAGATATGATGAAGTAAGTCATATTTCCCATGGAACACAATAATATAATATCATAGCATTCATTAAACTCTCAAAGGTTATATGCACGCATACATAAAATCTTACTATCACAAAATATACTATTCATAGTAGTAACTAACACACATATATTTAATTATTCAAATGTAGATGTGAGTCTAAACATAATGATTATAGTATATACCATCTGGGTATAACATATATTTATATTGTAATACTCTATGATATCCCATACTATCATAGTTCACAACTACATAAAAATACATAACTAAATTATGATTTAAAAAATTCATATGATGCACATACATAATAATAATCATGAAAGTATAAGATTATACCACTCGAATATACCCTAGATTTAGACTGCATACTAATATTCAAAGAAGTATAACTAATAAACATGCATCACGATGCACAATTATATGCTAAATATAACCAAACATTTTTATATTAACACTCTCATAATATGTACCACATGAATGTATTTAATACTGAACACATAACTAACAGTCAATCACTCATTTATAAAAAAATATAAAACTCATAAAATCATTATGATCTTTCATTCCAATAACTTATTTCATTTTTAAGATACTATTTCATAAATTTATAGTGTCTAGTCCATAATAAATTAAATGACTCATTTTAACCATCTATTTAACTATAGGTATAATTCCTATTTATGAGTACTTATTCATCATAACATGCACCATATGTATGTACTCCAATGATATGTACATACTATATCAATGATCACTTATATGTCCTAATTAAGAACCCCCTATATTCTAACAATCCTTAGAACTTTCATGTTCACAAAATATACATATATGGATGATCTATAATAAATTTGCAATGTTAAACCCATTTATAGTTATTTATTTCTAATTAGATAGATTTCCATCTTGATTTGATCAAAGTGTGTATAACTCTGTACACAAGTTCACAAGACCACATAATTTTATGTTTCAAGGTTTGCATACAAGTATTCTATAATATCTAAATTATTTTTATATGATACACAAAATTTCCATCAAGTACACAGATATGTGAATCACTCAAGTCATGATAATATACTAGTCAACATTATATAATAGACCTGCATCCCAACACATTTATATATTATATCAATGCACATGCCCTCATACATGAAAGTACACCTGTATTACATATTATACCCAAGTTAGCAATGGATCAATACACCATTCCTAACCAATAGTACTCAAAAGTATAAGGGACTATGTTATAGTAAACTCATCCTTAGCTATATATATACAATATAACATGGGTACTTTACATGACAATCATTACATGATGGGTATTTTACACACCTTATGACAATATTTACCAATAGAGAGATAACAATATATATATATATGTATATTATCATAACATATATATCAATTAATAATATGTTTTATATCTTTTCTCATTGTACTCCCACACATGTATGACATACATTAAATTTATTTTGGACCCATGACTATTTAATAGCTAAAAAAATATTGAAGTCAACCCATACCCACGTATAATACTATGTAGTGATATGAATTTAGCATACACACCAATATATAATACTACACTATCCCATTATCAATTTTCTCAGAGGTATGGACATATAAATCTAATTCATAAATATGCAAACTGAGTTTCTACTCTTCATAAAAAGCATGCAATGCCTATTAAGGAAATGTTTTAATTTAATTGAGCATTTACTGAATGGATTTTCCCAAATATGGTGACACCAGTGAATTTAATTACATAACAGTGATTTCATAAAACTATATATATATATCAATTCTTAGTGATTTGAAAAAGTACCCAATCAATTGCTTAAGAAAAAAAATACACACATCTCTATAATTACAATGACCCAACAGGTAAGTCACAGGTTAAAAAATATAGCATAAGTCGACTCATCAGTTATTGAAAAGCTAAAAAATTCTGTTGGTAGTGACTTATGACTTAAATTCCTTTGCAACGATTCCTATAATAGCAATGATGTCATAGTATATACTTTAGCGATTGTTTGATATTAAAATTGACAATACTCTTTACTAGATTTTGGTAGCACCAATAGGTTATTTGTGAGAAGAATAAGGATCAAATTTTGTAGGCGTAAAGCATTGGAAAAGATCTATGTCTTTCATATTTGCATGACCAATGAATACATCATTTTTTAAAGTATCAAATCACTATTTTATTTTATATATAAGATAAATCAATGTATTATCACTCTGCTAACAACTTATTTTACACTATGTAATTAATATTAAAGATTAATGTCATCCTCTGAGATACTAATTAGGTATCCACTACCTAGATCGATATTAGTCCTTGATGCAGACTGAAGAATTTACAAAGAATTGTAAACTTGGGTATTCATAAAAAATCCCTTCACTTGTAAGTACTATTGATCAATTAACTAAAGTTTACAATAATTAACAGATAAGAAAATGTGAGATTATGATTTTATCCATATGTGCAGGTGGACCATTCCATAGTGGAGAATTTTGTATAGGGGGAATAAAACATGTATTACAACACAAATTTATCCCATGATGGTATACTTGAGGAGTACTACTACACCTCTTAAAGTGTTATGGGTATAAGTGTAGGTTACTCTATCAATTTGTTATTTTCTGGCAACCAAACTTCTTATAATTTTACCATAGAAATATAACATACAATTCCAAGTATATACATAAATTATTGTATAAATGTAACATACAAAATCTGGAAA
The DNA here is from genome assembly GCA_037957365.1 of Torreya grandis. Lineage (NCBI taxonomy): Eukaryota > Viridiplantae > Streptophyta > Pinopsida > Cupressales > Taxaceae > Torreya > Torreya grandis. The sequence goes on from JARHVA010000029.1 coordinate 9,148,606, forward strand.
TACATAAATAACCTACCTCATCAGAACTTTTTGGCTGAAGCAATTTGACAGGGTGTTTCTTTCTTTGCTCTCCATCATTCTTCCATTTCCATGGTTTTCCTTCTCCTTCCTTCCACCAATTATGCTCCTCTCTCTATCTTCTATCTCCCTTTTCTTTCTCCCATTGCATCCCTATTATGTTTTTTCTTCCTTTCTATATTAATAAGTATGATGCTTTTCCTCATTTTAATGGCTTTTGTATTTTAAAGTTAGATTTCTTGATTTTGCTTTTTTTTTAAATATTTAATGTATAATATATTTTCTCATTTTTTTGTTTTTCTTTGTTTCTTATTTATAAACTTTCTAATTTTATAATTACAATTTCATTTTTTTTAATAATCCAATTACTAATTAAAATAGGATTACTATATTTATTACTAACTCTAAAAGGTTTTTATTAGTATCTTGGACTAACACATGAAAAACTCATTACATTCTTTTAATTTGAAATAATAAATTAGACATTAAATAAACCAAACACTAACATACTCAAATTGTAACATTATCCCTTTTGCCTTACACGTAATATCTCCCATGCAGTCACACATACAAATCACGTAAGATGAAATCCAAATAACCATTTAAATTATGATGACAAACCATGTGAAAATGACTATCTAGTTACAAGTAGCAAAAATCATAGGTGCAAACTATTTTATCATGCATTTAACACGTGCTTGTTAATATGGTATGTGCAAGGTTCTGACTAGTTTCTCTATCGACCTCTTATGTCTCCATCTACATCAACCCTCTATAATGATACTCTCCCTCTAACATGCTCTGAGGGATGAGTTCTCCTAAGTCAACCTCACAACACATAAGTAGTTAGATCATATCAACATGATAAACATATAGCATAAAATGTAAATGAAATAACATATCAATATGCTGTAAATGTAAATACATATAATATAGCAAATTTACAGTAAAATAATCAAGTACCATCATATATCTAAGAAATATTATACTATCCTATAATAACATACATCTTAGTCTTAGTCAAAAATATAACCAATATCATATGTGTCCACTATGTATAGCGAGCAATCGAGATGCAACACATAACATGTACTACACACAAGTATTCAATACTAAATGTATATAATTAAAAACCAATCAATCATTTTTAGAGAACATAAAACTTATAAACCCATTATAACATTCATTTAAACATGTTATTTTGTTATCTAAAAGACTATTTTAATATGGTTATAGTGTTGGTCCCTTAGACACTTGATGATTAGATAAAAACATACTTCTAGCTATGAGCTTAGGCTTATGATCTAATACATCTATTTTCAATAATTACTCATATTGCATACTTAAACCCATGTGTAGATATAATAAAAAAAAACTCAATACACATAAAACATAGGATAATCCAATCTAACATCTGCTATATGTTTTAGGGGTTTAAATGTATGCATTCAATAACTTATTTTTATGTAATTTATTAGAATAGTTTATAATCCACTCATAGAATATAACCATAAAAATACCCTTTTTATACATGTACACACTATTAGTCATATTAACACCTACAAATATTAATATTCTCTATAGATATTTCTGAGAGGTTATTCAACCACTATGATATCATAGGGTTTGACCATGATTTTCAATCCAAAAAACATCCTTAATAATTTTTGGGCTTTTGTATAAGTCTAAGAATATTAGGTTGAATGTTCTCTAACTTAAGTCTGCATAATAAGAATTATCCTCTTTTTATTACTATATATGGATTTGGCTATCATTCAAGTTTATGAGTAATTCGACCCATTAATATAAATATCCATATTTCTAATTTTTCTAAAAGTTATCCTTTGATTATTATTTTATACTCATACCATTTTTTATATATCCCTTACTATATAATCCACTCCTCTTAAGGTGCGAAAGGTTCTTAAATCTCCTTTTCCTAAAGCCATTATATAATGAACATATATAAGTGTATGCAATATTGAAACATAAGTTATACATTATTGCGATGTTAAGATTGGCAAGGATGCACTAATTAAATCCCCCACCAAACAATTCACATATTCAACATGCTTCCTCAAGTGTGTATGCCATTTCCAAAAAATGAGGATGATCTTTTATTGATGGGTAGTTCCACAACCCGATGATGAAAATTTTACAAATCACACAATGTCCTTTACATCACAACCTCTTAAAGCTTCAAGATAACTTTACCTTGCTTGCCCTTGGTAAACAATCTAAATGGAACATGAATGCATATGATTGATTGGTCATATATCATCTTATTTTCATTGAACATATATTCTAATGAGGGTTAATTTAACATGGTATTTTTATCTTATTTCCAAATGGTGATTGGTTAAAGCCATGAAAGAAACAAGGTGATAGGTGGCTCATACTTCCTTCAACATCACAAAATCACTCTTATTTTGCATTTAAAGAGGTAGGATATATGGAATCTTATATTGTACACCTATACATTTTAGTTATGATAACATAAAGCAAAACCACTCTAGTACACTCACTCTAAAAAATGATTATAGTGATGACAAATAAAAATACGGTGTGAAAAGAAGGTTACAACATTTCATATGTATCCTAAGAATTAAATATATACATAATATGTAATCTATCATTAACCTTCAGTGCAATACACTATATATTCAATGCATTTCTATGCAACTAGGTTCAAAACTACTTGATTCCCATTATTTGATCAAAAATTAATGATGCTTATATATTTATTACACTAAGTATACGATAGATTTGAAAATAGTGATGCCACTAGTAATAGTTTGTTGTGTATGGCTACACCTTTATAAATATAGTTGGCTACATTTATATTGGCTGGGAACAATAATTCTAATATACAAGTCATTTCAATTGCAATTTTCCTATATGGCGATGCCAATAAGCATGACTAAAGAATGGAATAAATATTTATTGATGAATGACTTCTTCAATTATAAATAAGTTGTAAACTATACATTGTTCCACCTATTCCTATCAGCAAGTCAATATTTACAATGTTTCAATTAAGTAGAAATGTATAGACAAAATCTAAACATGATGCCAGTCTTAATTCCAATAATTTATGCTTGCAATTATAGATCCAAGTAGTTATATATATTCTTAATTTAAGTCACTATCTTCTTAATAAATCATTGTCATTATAGTATAACTTTATATAATAGACTGATAAGTCTATGAACATTACTATTTTATGGAGGCATAAATTAGACTACAACATATACTATATATTATGATGGCATGAATTTTAAGTGTTGTTTGTAAAACTGAAGTGCTACATGTTTTATCAAATGCCATTATGAATAAAGCCATGCATGCTACATATTTTATCAAATGTCACTAAGTAACAATTTTGCATGCTTGCTTAAGCTAAGTCATTTAAGTTATGCCACATTATTTATAAACTTAAGCTAAGTTGCTACAAAAAATATTATATAAATAGTAATTATTTATGCATACCCAAGGATCCCAATGATTTGAACTAGATAAAATTTCAACTATTTAAATTAACTAGATCATTCTAATCCAACAAACATGTTATTTGATTTCAAATCCATACAAAAAATCTAAATAAGAACACCTACCTATACAAGGAGGTTGAAAGGCTTGCCTTGATAGACTTCCTTATTAATCTTTTTGCCTTCATTTTATTTTCTTTTCCTCCTTTTTCTATTGTGCTCTCCCCCAAAAACACTTAAGATCCTCCTTTCTTAATTTTTTCCTTGAATGAAATAGGCGTAACCTTTCCTTCCTTTGTCTTTGATTTTAGATTTTAGATTTTCTCTTTTTAGTTTTTAATATATTTATTTTTTTGATTTTCCTAAGTTTAATCATTTTCCTTTATTTTTATTTTTTATTATCTTTTTCCATTTTTTCCATTTTTCTAAGGTAATTTCTATTTTTATGTATTTTAATAATAAATGTCAAAATTTTATAATTTTATTAAATCAATTTACATCCACAAATGTTATTGCATTTTAAATGACAATTTTATACTTACTAATAATCAGGATTTCAATCCAATTATGCTAATAATGTTTTTACAAGCATTAAGGACACAACACACCAGATACATAAAATGATTTTATTAAGCTATTTAACTATACTAACAAAATCATAAAAATTAACTTTTCAATGCAAGTAGAAATAAACACACCATGTATAAACCATTTTTAATGCATTCTAATATGTGTTAACTACTGTGGTATGTGTAGGGTTCTCGTCAATTCTCTCTTATCCTTCGACATCTCTATCTACCACACCCTCTCCGATGATGCTCTCCCTCCATCACACTCTAAGGGATGAGTTCTCTTGCATTAATCTCACAATACACAATTAGTTAGATCATATCAATATGATAAACATATAGCATGAAATATAACTAAAACAACACATCATAATGTTTGAAATGTAAACACACACTTTAACTAACTTACAACAATAAAAACATGCATTCTAAGTAATATCTTAATGCCCCATAACAATATATATCTCAAAGCTTAGTCAAAAATATAATAAAATAAGATGTGTCAACTATAAATATCCACATATATTCAGATGGTTTGCTTAGTGAGGAATTGAGATGTGACATCTTTCCCCCCAAAAGCTAGTCATCATCCTAGATGACTCTTATTCAAACATAAATTATGAATTAAAAACATTATTCCATAGAGAAATAACATAATATAAGGTATCAAATCAAGTAAATAAATATGAAATTACCTATATAACTCATTGAAGTTTCCTCAAGTTACACTATTCTTAGAGTATTGATCCCATAAGACCCTACTCTTTGACATCTCCCAATTATGAAAACATGGTTTACGAGTATTACTTGTTCTAATTGATTCTATCATGACCACTCTAAGGTCCAAAACTGTCAAGATAAGACTATATACTATAAGAATGACCACTTCTATTACCTTGAAGGGTCCCACATATCTTAGTGAAAATTTTACTAACTTTCTCAGAGCACATAATATCATCATTCAAGACAAATAAATTACTAGGGAGAGTTTGACAAAATCTTCCATCCCCTCTACACATCTCTCTAACTTAGAGAGTATTTTTGTCATTTTGAAAAAAGTAATTAGGGAACTTGAAAAGAATGATGTGTATAAGCTAATACTATCGCTACTTCATGTATCTCTTGATAAGTATAACATGTCAATACTATCACTACTTTATAGAGCTCCTAACAAGTATGATGATGAATAAGAATTGGAAATACTACCTGTACAATGTTTACAAAATTAATAAATAAATGTTCCACAATATACATGTGTATGGTAATACAACTGAATTTGATAAGTCCATTTATCAAATCCTAGATTCAATATGTTCATCTATCATTTCTAAACTCAGTAACTACTAAGTCAATATGAGGCTAAGTAGGATCCACTCCTATCACTTAGTACTCATGTTCCTAATTCACCATTCTTCTCTTAGGTCTCCATGACCTGGTGATCTCTAAAATGTGTACAAGGTTCAATGAACCAAAAATATATATTAAAAAATCATAGGAAGCAATATTATATTCTTAAATAATTTTAATGTACCAACATATAAGAAAAATTCATACAATCATTCTGTAATTGTATTAAGTTGCCACTAGCCAACATAACTAGTATCATATTTAACAACTTAACCTATAGTGTTATATTCATAGTTAATAGGAAATAATGTTAAAATTAACATTACATAAGCCAAGGGTCACACCATCCTTTCAACCTTATAAGGGGACAAGTGAGATAATTTCTCCCTACTTGTTTGGCTAGTACATAATAAGTTAGAAGTTTATCTCAACTCTTTGATTGACAAGATGTTCTGCACATCCTATATCTTACTCGATCATGATTAAAGGTACATAGATATCTCTTCAAACATCATATTTTAAGCAAAAAGAGAATAATATCAATCCAATTAAGGGTATATGATAATATAATAGCTATAATCAACTTATAATTCTTAATCTAGAGTTAATATATAATTCAAAGTTTGCCACTCCACATGGTCTAAGTTCAATTTTTTGATAAATTAGTGACTCTAAAAGGTCATAAGTGGAAAGTAGATAAATAAAATCTCAAACATAAAATTATTACATACCCTCACAAGGTAAAAAGAAAACACTACAACTCAATTTTGCCAAAACACTACCTACTTACCAGATCTATAAGTATAGTATCACGATCTATTTCCATAACTGGGAAAAATAAAATACTAACCACAAAGATGCATCAATACATCATATCCTAAAAGTTATCTATCAACAAGAAGTATAAGACATTCATCCCATGAACTTTAAGGAATATGGTCAAAATGACATTTCAGAAACAAGTTTTGACTTCAAGAAAATATCAATCCTCTTGGTAGCTTATAATGATGTCAAAGGAGAATGAGATAATAACAAATCACCTCTAATCTAACTAAGAGAGGTAACACTTCTTCCCTATCCACATAAATTAAGGGTTCCAATCCTTAAACAAACTTATAACACATAGCTATTCTGAACTAAAACATCGACACTCTACTATAAGAAAATTCTCATCATCTTAGGTGGTACTAATAAAAATGGTCTTATAAGATTTTCCATTCCTAGAATTAGTGAATATAAGGCACAAGAATTAAAGCACATATATTTTAGTGAGAATCATCCCATGATTATTAAACACTCATAACACAAAACATATATGCAAAGGTGACTTTATTACCAAAAAGGATGTAATTATACTTGAGGTGTTTGATCTAAGTGATCAAACTATGGTAGAAATATTTTGTTCATAACCCATGAAATACACTATATACTCACCTACCCAAACCTTATATACAACCTTCACCATTGGGATACTTGATAAAAAAACCCCTAAACAACTCAAAAGGGTATTAGTGCTCCTAAGGAAACACTTAAATCATGGTGTAACATGGTTCCACATTGAGGCACCACAAATCCAAAATACCAGTGCAATACTTCATGTTACTAGGTTAACACTGGTGAATAAAAATACACAAAAATTCTAATGGAATCATTAGGTCCTAGAGTTTGAGCCACAACTCTAATACCACATGCAACAACCTAAAAAGCCCCATTTCATGCTAAGTAATAGATCCATTCCAACTCGACAAATACCTAGGCATGAGGAAACTATGTGGATGGTTGCTATTTTTATCTTCAAGTGGTGCCAACTAGCTAGCGGCTAACAACTCCAAGAAGCATTGATAATTGGGTGCATGGGATAGCGATCAACCATTAAAGACAAGTAGTTCCTTTTTAATCACATAGCATTGGGAAGTGGGTGTATGGGATAATGATTGCACATTGAAGGCAAATCATAGTGGAGGTAATGAAATGTGTACCTCAAGTTTTATCTCAACAATCGATGTGCCCCATTCCCCATAAACCTAGGATGCTCTGAAGCTTATAAAAGGAAGCCAAGTTTAAATAAAGAGATAGGTGAATTGGAGTAGTGAAGCTTTGGTGAAATGTTACTAGAAGATTATCTTAGGCTTAGATTTAGCTTGAGATGCACTTTAATGCTTCCCTTAGTAATGCCCAAGATTCCCTATGAGCTTGAGCCTTAGTAGTTTATGTTGAGCACTTGATCTGTTTATATGGACTATGTATGCATTATTGTTTAATGTATCAATGAAGAATTCTTTGCACAAATGGTTAATGAGCTTAATATTCAAGTTTTAGAATGTTTATTGGTTACATGCTTTATTCTATTGAATGTATGGTCAAGTTCTCATAGGTTTCTAGCTTGAATCGCTCATGACAAACTTGTAACTAGAAATGAACCCCATACATGTGATATGAAATGTATTAAGTATGATTAAGACCCTATATCCCAAATGAAACCTCTGTGTAAGTGTAAGACCATTGCTAAGTCCCTTAACCCAATACCTAGTTGGCCCTCAAGTGCCTAAATGCCATTGAGCCTATGAAACCCAAGGCTTACGTCTATGAATTCCCAACCATCATTGTGCTAACCTAAGCCCCCCTAAAGAATAGAGTTATGCCATGGTACAACTAGAACAACATAGACCCCAGTACCTTCTTTGCATTGCTTTGGGTGAGAACATAAGGCTTGCACCTTATGTATATTAATGCTAATACCATCAAGTGTTAAATTTTTAGCACCATAAGAATTGTCAAGGTATGTGCCCCTCTAGAACAAGCCTAGATCTGACTTGGATAACTAGGTAGGTGTGTGACTAGGCTTATGATCAATAAGACCAACTTTTTTACAACATTTTGGTTATATTACCAGGACATTTTAAAATTTGTTATTATAATGGTGCACCAGGACAATGCTCTGGCTCTCCCTCAAGAACATCGAGTGATGGCTAGAATGAGTGGAATACATATTTATGCTAAGGCATCTAAATTATAGAGGGTAGAACCCAAGGAAGTGGGTATATAACTATTTTTATGACATATTATATGAGGTTTTATTTTATAAACTACTAAAGCAAGTGTACCATTGGTTGGCTACTTATACAACCCATATAAACTGAAGATATGGACAACATCATGAGTGGATAACAGAATGCCTAAATAGGCTTGAGAACTTGGATGTCACCTGGACTAGAGATGCAAAAAAATGGTGGTAAGGGGTGCTAAATAGTTATATTCTTGAGTTTGTGGTATCAACATACTTCTGCCTTGAAGAAGTAGAACACCAGTTCTTACATGAGCCCAAAGGCACATTTGTGAAAGAAATTGACACTAAACTCAAGAATATGATGGTAGAATATAGCTTCTAAATAGTGAGGATGGAAGGCTAAAGTCCTTTCATGTATGAGCAACATAATAAGGAAGAAAGAGATGTGTAGGCAAGGTACAATGGAAGGAAATGAGTAGATTAACAATTGGGAGCTCAGGTGATAGGCTTATAATAAGAGGAGGCATGGGTTGATAAAATATTTAGAACTTAGAAGTGCCAAGATGACCCACAATGAGTGGGAAGGGCATGGGGAAGGATCTCTTGAATAACAACCATGCCTAGAGGAAGGAGCCCTCAAAGCCTTGGAACAAGATCCATAGTTGATGGGAGAATGCTTAGGGTCCCCTCAAAACTTGACCATTGAAGATGCACTATATGCACCAACCCCCTTTGAACCTATGGTGTGAGCTCATGCATTAGATTCTATAAATGAAAACATAATATTGACAACTGACCTTGTTGTCAACATAGACTTTGATCACTTTACAAATTTGGACCAAAAATTCATGATTAAACAATTCATTCCATACAAGGAGGTAAGTGAAGATACCTCTAAACTTCAAGGTGCTATCCCAACTAGATAGAATGTGAGTACAAGCACCCATGTTCAACCAATGTTAGTGGTGAAGCCTGGGTAATAGCCTATGAGAAGTGGCCCTGCACCACTAGTTGGTAATACAGAGCCATCATCTTCTACAGTTCTAGCAGTAACCATCAGACCAATGCCTGGCCTAGTAACTAGAGGTACTAAAGGGATAATTCTAGTATAAGCATTGGGAGGACAAGCACTAGAAGTATAAACACCTTAGACACTGGCTACTCCTCAGTGCCATATTTATTATGAGATGGCCATGCACCTACCAAAGTACCAAGGCATAAAAAATGCCACAAAGCATGTGTTCAAGTGATAGTTATAATAACATGCTTAGGGAATAAATCAATTTGAGCACAAGGTAACCTAGTTTATGATAACCTTGATTGATTATGCCCATACTTTGTATTTGAAGTTTGATCCTAACCAAGCTATGGCTGATTACGACACCCTAAAGGGAGCCTTCTTGAAGGAGTTTGATATACCTAAGTTTGAGTAGTAGAGCATTGCCATGCTCAAGGAGATAAACCAAGGATTATTAGAGAGTGTGTACTTATATGATGCTATATTCAAGATGATTTTGTCCAAGTTCCTTTACAACATTTATCCCTCCTAGCATGCATAATGGTTCATTGAAGGACTACTAGTACCCTTCAACATAGAGGTCTCCATGAAAATATTCATTGACCCTTGAGAAGCAATTGAAGTTGCACTTAGAGCCAAGGTACTTAGGAGTGATGATATAGGAATTAACCCATTCATAGAGGCATAAATTACATCTATGGCCTCTTAACTATAGAAGCCGACTGCTAGTTTATCACTATATATTCAAAGCAAGTTGTGGTGCACTGACTGTGAGATGAAGGGTTATAATAGAAATAATTACCCTCGATAGAATGTGCACACAATAGTTTTTAACTATGAAGTTTATCATGAAGCACATGATTTTCAAAACTTCCCCTTATTACAATATGATAGTCAGGTTATCACAACCATCTACTGCAAGTTGTGAAATGCTTATACTCATAACATAATTGACTACCGAGTGATTGATGAAATGCACCAAAAAATGGAGAGAGGTGCATAAAAGACAAATACAATAGTTGGAAGGCAAGTGAACCAAGGAAATGAGGGCTATGGTCATAAGAATGATATCTATGGAAACCAAAGAGGTACTAGAGGGTAAGGTGGAGGATGTGGTAGGGGAAGATTCCCACTACAATCATGTTACAAGTGTAGTTTGATTAAGCACTATCAACATGACTACCTAATGCATCCAATGTGTGGGTATTATCAGGGATCACATGCAGTTGAGGAATTCCCTGACTTGTACAAAAATCTAACCCAAGGTAAAATGGGCACTGACAAGGACATAGGGATAATAAAAAATGAGCCTAAAGATACAAAGTGGGCTTTAAAAGTGTAGCCAATAAGTACATAGCTGATCAAGGTATAGGAAACCACCCAGAGTAGGTTCACCACTTAGCCACCAATTACACCAACATAAGAGCTACACCTACAATATGGTGAACCAAGCCGTACTGAGCACATAGCATGACCTAAGCCAAAATTTGTACCCTACCCTGACCTAGTGCATCAAAAGGACATCCTACAATAAGCCATGAGCATAATACAAAATTTGTAGGGAGAACTCCAATTAGACAAAGATCTTGAAGCATAGGATACCACCTCACATAGAAATCAAAATAGTTAGGAGGTTGAAGTACAAGAGATGATAGAGATCCTGTGCCTCCTGCAAATAGATGGGATGCTTCCCCTACTAAAAAATTTACTCTTAGAGCATGTAGGGAAGAATCCTAGTGAAGTTGATGAACCCCACATAATTGAAGTTGCTATACTATATATTGAGTGGGAATTTGAAGTAAGGCATATTCAAAATGTAGAGTATGACCAAGGGTTGCTAGTGAATGCCACCATCGATGGCTGGTCAATCTATGAAGTGTTAATCAACATTGGCATAGAGGTCAATATCTTGACCAAGAATACATGGGAGAAGATGGGTAGGCCAACCTTGAGACCTTTTCCCCATGCACTCTTCATGGCCAACAAGACCTGAGCATAGGGGATTGAAATTATTTAGGGAACCATTGTAGATATTAGGGGCACCAAATTTCATGTTGAATTAAAGGTTATTGAGTTGGCTGAATAGGATAACTACCCAACACTTCTAGGGAGGCCTTTGTGCTATGCCAATAATGTAACTATATGATTCAAGAAGTGATACATGAATTTCAAGAATGGAAAGGAAAGGGTAGTGATCCCCCTTTCAAGTGACCAAAAACCCCCTAAGTGAAGAGCATTGATCTAGAGGATGAGATCAACCATATTTATAACATCATAGTGTAAGGCATCAAGAATATCCATCCTTCTGATTAGGGAGTGCTTTCCTAAGAAGATGGGAAATCAACTTCAAACACCACTAATGTCATTTATGACTGATGGATTGAAGAGGTGTATGAGGCCACTAGTCATATATTCCACTTGGTGCATGCAAAGGCACCACCACCCATAAAAACTGGTTGGTTCCAAATTGATCATGTTCTGAAATGATGGATCCCACACCAAGAGAAGAAAAAAAAGAGGGTACTTTCCATAAGCAAAGGAAATATTATGGTGCTCCCAAAATTTGAGGGGAGTAATGTAGTGAAAAGGTATGATAATGACCTTGAAACATGCATCTCCAAGGATATAGACAAAATGGGTGTACTTGTGTACACCTTAAGGAACACTACTGTGTGCTAGTGGGTAATACAAAGGTCTAACTTGAAAACTTGGCTAGAGGTAAAGGTAACCATGTGCACTAGGTTTGGGAAGAGTAATGAGAACTTAGATATCTTGATGTACTCTAGATACTTTGACCCTGTGGTGCATGTGTACCTATGCGAAGAGACATGGACTGAATGCAGTGCGACTACCCTAAAGAAATTATGGGTGCATGCCTTTTAAAGGACTCTAAAGACATGGGCATGGGTATGTTACATGGTCAATGAGATGCACTAAGAGATAACCAATTAGGAAGTTCTTAAGGAGAATTTTGTGTATATCTTCTCCTTTTCCTTGTAGAACTTATAACTGATTAAGCCATTGTAAGCAATTCGAAGGGTAGTATTCAAAGACACCAAAATCATTAAGGAGAAATTGAAAGACATGTTTGGAGAAAAAGGGTTGTCACTCCTAACCTTATTTAAGGAAAAAATCTTAATATTGACTCTAATGAGGATAATGAAACTTGGAAGAAGTGTTATTAGAAGACACTGACCACCAAAAGAAAGCTCATGCACCAAATAGATGATAACACTCTCGATGAAGAAGACCCCACTCATCTTCACATTGAGATAATAGAGGGAACCCAAAAAGTCAAGGATTTTCACCAGGAGAGGAATGAGACATATCATGCACCCCTCAAGACCATCAAAGTGGATATCAATGTAGAAGGAGAGCCAAATATGGTTACTCTAGGTGCTTATTAGTCTAATGTAGAGCTGGAATGAATCATAGACCTCCTAAAGGAATTCTAGGATTTATTCCCTAGGACTTACTAGGATATGAAGGGAATCCACCCATGCCTAGGAAAGATGATCATAGAGCTAATTTATGGCATAAGATTGGTCAAAAATCACTCCTACCAGATGAATCCCAACCTCCATGCTAAGGTCAAAATAGAGATTGATGTTATGTTGGCCATATGGGTCATTTATCCTTTATAGGAGTCCAAGTAGATGAGCCCAATGGTAAGAAGCATCAATAAGGATGGGTTCATTCATATTTGCATTAACTATATAATGTTGAATTCCACTTGTGTCAATGACACCTTCCTAACTCTATGTTAAGCATGAAATATACTGAGAGGGAGGGGTGAATCAGTATATTATATATCTTATAAATCTTTCCTTTAACCAAATTCCACTTAATCAAACATTCAAGATATGCAATAAAACTCAAACAATAAACATCACAAAATAGAGAGAGACACCAGATATAACGTGGAAACCCAATGTGGAAAAAACCATGGAGAATCAATCTCAAATATATTCCTGAGAACAACCCCACAGGAGCACCATACCCCTTTGCCAAGTATAAACCTCAGCTACAATTCATGAGCACCAATCCACAAGAGCTTCAAACCCCTTTTCTGAGCACCAACCTAGCACCTATTTGTGAGCACCAACCCATAGGAGCACCAACCCCTTTGCCGAGTACCAACCAAGCAACAATTCGTGAGTACCAACCCCTTTGTGTATACCACACACCTATCTCTCAATGTTGCTATCTCAACAAATGATAGATCAATACATCTCCTTCCTCTCTCTCACTTTTTCTCTTCTAATCTAGATATAACAATTACAAATCATCTCTCACAATTGCTCTTCTAAGCTAGATATTACAATATCAAATAAACCTCTTACTTCCATATTACAAATGGCTACTCAAGCCTTTATTTATAGCTTTCCAAATGACCTTTGGCCTTCCCCCTTTGTGACCTTTCATTCCTCATAGAAAATGGCACCAATCTTGGATGACCCTTCATATCCAAGCATTTGAAAAGTCATGTGGTGACCCTTCATGACCAAAAACGTCTTTCCCACTTTTGTCCTTATTTTTGGTGACTTTTCGTATTCCTCAAAGTGTCCCTTCATGAGAAATTCACCCTTTACTCTTTTGTCTTCACTTGGTGATTCTTGGTATTCCCCAAGATGACTCTTCATGGGAAAATGAACGTCCCATCCTTCTTTTGTCTTTATCCTGTGACTCTTTGACTTCTCCATGGGCCCTTCTTTTGTCTCATATGCAGCCAAAAATATATTCGTTACTATTAAATAAATATTAATTCATATTAGCCAAGATATATTTATTACCAACAACATTAAATACAATGGGGCCTTTATCACCAATAATACTAAACCTTTGACATCAATGACAATATTTCTGACAATCTCCCCCTTTGTCATTGATGGCAACCTCAATCTTGAAACTGCCACATCCTATCACCTACACATACCGTCATCTAAAAACATACAGTAACTCCCCCTTATTGTAGCAACCTGTACCTATTTCTTGTACCTATTTTCTACACTTGTACTTGTACTTGTTATTCTCCCCCTTTGACATCAATGGTAAAGGGCCTACCTGGAGCTAACACTTAGCTCCCCCTCACTTGATGCTGAACATCAATGGTAGGAAGTAATAGAAATTACTCCCAACTCCTCTCGCTGATCTTTGAGAAGATATCTGATTTTACCTGTCCTTTGAGAATTTGCAATCAACTTATTTGAATATTTTCTTATAATCTCACAACCTTTCACATGATATTTTAAGGTGTATCCTTGATCACATATTTTCCTTACACTTAATAGATTATGCTTATAAAACATTCTTAGTCTTGGTTCTACCATTATCCAAAAATAAAGTACCTTTTCTGGCTATCCTGGCAGTGGTTTTATCTCTGAATCTCACTATACCACCATTGATCTTATTTATTCTTATCTCCTGTCATATGCCTCAAACATCCACTATCAATGGACCATGGTTGATCTTTATCTCTTACATGTAAAGCTATTTGCACCAACATAAAATCTTCAGGTTGTTTCTTCTGCCATGAACATATCTGAACCTTCTTCCTGATGAATGGAGCTTTGAAACTCTGATCCTCCTTGATTGAATCTGCATGAGTATCCTTTTCCTTCATTTTGAAACTCTTAGCTCTTTTTTAACATTCTAATATCTTATGACCATAATCATTTGAAACACTTTAAAACACTGCATATGCAAGAATCATTCTAATAGCCTCAAACCATAATACTGATGCAAAAATTTTCTTCAAAAATATATTCCCTCAAAAGATATACAAATTACTCTGTCAACTCACCTTCTTGTCATGCAAAATATCCAAGACCCAATAGCATCCACCATGCTTCAATTTTCTTAAAAGTGTCTCCTTGAAGCCTAGAAGAGACACCCCCACACAAAAGGGTTCTAGAAATAAATCTCAGGAGATTCCCACATCTCCTCTATTTCTTCCTTGATCTTCTTGTGTTTTTATTTTAAAATCCGTTTAAGCATGTCTAACTTTTTTGACTTACTAACCTTATCATTTATGATGTTCTTCTTTTTCTCAACTTTTGCAACTATCTTATCTTGACAAAGCTCATGCTTAAATGTAACAAGAGATTATTTACAATCCTTCTTATCTGATTCTTTTTATACTATAACAAGTAATTTATTTTCATTCTTGAACTCAACCTGATCAACCTTTACTATTTTAGGTCTCCAAACCTTAATTTGTCTTTTCTCATATTTTCTAGGGTCTCTGTAACCTTTGACATACTTTGAATATCTCTTTACTTTATTTTGGCATAATCGAGCAATATGTCCAACCTCATGACAACAAAAGCAAACAATATTTCTCATACCTTTTTCTTGAATGTGACTGAGATCTCCCTTTGACTCATTGCCTCTCCTCATACAATCTCTTGCCCTATGACCAACATGATGACAAACAAAACAACGGCCATGAAAAGAATTTGAAAACTTGAAAGCATTGGGCTGCCTGATTGGCTTCTTTGATTTGCCTGCAAAACTTGCATCCTTCTTTCCTTGGACCAATATTTCATGATCTTTCTCAACCTTGATTATAAGCTTCTCATGATTATCCTTTAAAGAACCTAACTCATCCTTTAAATGATTACACTCTTCTTCTTTTGATGTTAAAATTGAAGTTGCAACCTCTAATTGATTCTTAAGATCCTAAATAAATATCTTATTTTCTTTTACTTCTATAGCCAACTTAGAATCTAATATACACACCTTTTCCTTAAGAGCCTCAACCATAGATTTTACCTCTTGATTCTCCTTCTTTAGCTGCTTGTCCATCTGTGCTTTTCCTTTGATCTACCTTTAAGCTGTTAAACCCTTTCTGAAGGAACCTGCTCTAATACCAATTGTTAAGCATGAAATATACTGAGAGGGGGGGTGAATCAGTATATTATATATCTTATAAATCTTTCCTTTAACTAAATTCCACTTAATCAAACATTCAAGATATGCAATAAAACTCAAACAATAAACATCACACAAGACAGAGAGAGACACCAGATATAACGTGGAAACCCAATGTGGAAAAAATCACAGAGAATCAATCTCAAATATATTCATGAGAACAACCCTACAGGAGCACCATACCCCTTTGCCAAGTACAAACCTCAGCTATAATTCATGAGCACCAACCCATAGGAGCTTCAAACCCCTTTGTCGAGCACCAACCCAGCACCTATTCATGAGCACCAACCCACAGAAGCACCAACCCCTTTGCCGAGCACCAACCCAACAACACTTCGTGAGCACCAACCCATAGGAGCACCAACCCCTTTGTGTATACCACACACCTATCTCTCAATGTTTCTATCTCAACAAATGATAGATCAATACAACATCTCCTTCCTATCTCTCACTTTTTCTCTTCTAAGCTAGATATAACAATTACAAATCATCTCTCACAATTGCTCTTCTAAGCTAGATATTACAATATCAAATAAACCTCTTACTTCCATATTACAAATGGCTACTCAAACCTTTATTTATAGCTTTCCAAATGACCTTTGGCCTTCCCCCTTTGTGACCTTTCATTCCTCATAGAAAATGGCACCAATATTGGATGACCCTTCATATCCAAGCATTTGAAAAGTCATGTGGTGACCCTTCATGACCAAAAACGTCTTTCCCACTTTTGTCCTTATCTTTGGTGACTTTTCGTATTCCTCAAAGTGTCCCTTCGTGAGAAATTCACCCTTTACTCTTTTGTCTTCACTTGGTGACTCTTGGTATTTCCCAAGATGACTCTTAATGGGAAAATGCATCCCATCCTTCTTTTATCTTTATCCCGTGACTCTTCGACTTCTCCATGGGCCCTTCTTTTGTCTCATATGCAACAAAAATATATTCGTTAATATTAAATAAATATTAACTTATATTAGCCAAGATATATTTATTACCAACAACATTAAATGCAATGGGGCCTTTATCACCAATAATACTAAACCTTTGACATTAGTGACAATATTTCCAACACTCTATTCATCGATGAAGTCCTAGAAGGCATCATAGGTTACAAAATATATACCTTCATTAATGTGTTCTCTAGCTACTACCAACTCCAGATTGAGGAGGAGGATAAGCCTAAAACAACCTTTTGATTGAATGGGATTATTTTGATTATAATTTGATGCCCTTTGGACTCAAAAATGCATCAATTGTGTTCTCTAGGGTAGTGATCACCATGTTTAAGTAATTCATCCATGGGTTCCTCTAATTCTATCTAGATGATTGAATAATGTATGGTATTATCAAGGACCATTGTGACAACTTACACCTAATGTTTGAAAGGTGAAAGTAGATTTATATATCCTTAAACCTAAATAAGTGCATCTTTATAATATCATTTGGAACCTCTCTTAGTCACATCATCTATAAAGATGGTTTGCTCATTAATTCGATGAAGACTGCCATCATCATTCAACTACAAATTCCTTTTACACAAAAAGACATTCATGCCTTTGTTGGATACTATGGATATTATAGAAAATTTATAAAGAGTTATGAAAATATTTTAGTGCCACTAGGAGAGCTTCCATGCAAGGATAGACCATTCTACTAGGGAGAGGTGCAAGAGGATACCTTCAAAACCTTGAAGCTTAGATTGGTTATTGTACCTATCTTATAATTCCCTGACTGGACAACACCTTTTCATGTCCATGTTGATGCTTTTGGTTTGATGATTGGTGTAATCTTGACATATCCTGGTGAAGGCAAAATGGATCATCCCATCTCCTTCACCAAAAAAAAATTGACCTCAACAGAGCAAAATTACACAACCATAGAGCGTGAGGTACTCATCATGGTCTATGCCTTACAAAAATTTAGATAGTATTTGTTGGCAATGCCATTCATCTTTTTCACTATTCATGAAGTGATCAAGTACCTCATGAACAAGCTTATTTGACATGATTTCATATGTAGATGGATATTTCTATTCTAGGAGTTCTAGTTCTCCTCATCAGTGGAAAACTATATAAGCTTAGTGAAGATGAAGTCCTACACTGATGTGTCTTAGAGTATGAAAGAGATTCCATTTTGAAAGAGGTGCATGAAGGCATATTATGAGGACATTGAGTTGGAGATGTAATGGCAAGAAAAGTTCTATAGTCAAGCTTATGGTGGCCAAGCTTGTTCTAAGATGTCAAGAACTATACCAAGGCATATGAGATATGCAAGTGCATAGGGAATCCTAACCATCAATATGAGATTCCTCTCATCCCTATTCTTACATATGTTCCATTCAATAAATGGGCCATTGATTTTTTTGGGTCGATAACCCCCGTAACATAATGCATAGGTGCAAGGTATATCTTAGCGGTCATAGATTACTTCACCAAGTGGGTTGAGGCTGGGCCAACCAAAGAATGCATAACCACCATAAATGCATGCTTCATTTGGGAAAACACAATAAGCCATATTGAGTGCATGTTTAGTATGAATATAGATAGGGCCACTCACTTTATAAATGAAATGGTGCACATCTTATTGGCTGAGTATATGGTGGTGTGCCACAAAATAACGCTTTATAATTTACAAGCACATGACATAATTGAGGCATTTAATAAAATAATGGGAAAATACCTCATAAAGATATACAATGTTGGTCACAAGGATTGGGATTATTGAGTATCGATAGTGCTATGGGCATATCACACAAACTACAAGTGCCTAAACAAGGCTACACCATTTCAATTGGTGTTTGGCACTAAGGTAATCCTACTGATGGATTTCTTGGTCCCATCATTATGCATCACATGCATTTTTTTGTTGGATGACTAAGAGTCACTAAATGTAAGGTTTGGGAACTTTGAGTGCCTTGATGAGATGCATGGCCAAGCAAAGTGGAGGTAGTAGATAGAAAAGTTGTGCCAAAATCTCTCGCATGACAAGCATATAAAGAACAAGGTGCTGACAGAAGGAACATTAATGTTATTATATGAATCCAAGTATTTCATGCACTTAGGTAAAATACATATAAGGTGGATGGGTCCTTACATCATCCACCACATATTGGAGATAGGCACATGCAAGTTACGCATGTTGACTGGTGAAATACTCCCTAGGTATTTTAATGGAAACATGTTGAAGCTGTATCAAAAATATGGTAGAGCTTGTGCCATAAGACCATTGACTTCTTGGTCACTATTTAGTTTAATTTTAGATGACCAAAATAAATTTTAGTGTAAGCCAAATAATTTTGTTTTATTTTATTATTTGAGCAGTAGTGTAGAGTGTAGAAGTGATGCTTTAAAGCCCACCAAGAAAATTTGTTGGCACTTCAGTCATAAATCTAGTCAAGTGAGTCAAGCACTTACACTTTTTAAGTTCCTAAGGCTATACTTATAAGTTTTGGGTGAGTGAGGATTGCCAACATAAAAAAAGAGAAGAGCATTAGACCATTATGTACTAGATCTTAGAGGCAGGGCAATTTCAAGGCCCAAGTAAACATTCATCTAGACTTTCACACATAAATCAAACTAGGTGAGTTGAGCCCTTATGCTTTCTAAAAGTACATGAGGCTAAACATCTAAGTGGTGGGTGCATGAAACTCTCCAGACTCAAGAGGAAGATGCAAAAACTCTAGGTGTGCAAGAGATAGATTGTAAGGCCATGGAGGTCCAAAGGAGAAATACTTTGGCACTTTCATGCATAATGCCAGTCAAGTGAGTTGAACCCACTTGCTTTATAGTCACCTAGGGTCAGACACCTAAGTTTTTAGGTGTAAGGAGGTTACCAAACTTTGGTGAAATAGGATATAATTAAAGATGCATAATATGATTATACACAAGAATAAATGAAGATGCATAATATAATTGTGCACAAAAGGACCAAAAAAAGATAATCAAGCATTGGAGGACCAGTGCAAGGGATTTGTATGGGGTAAGATAGGCCAAGGCAAGATGAAGCATAATAAATTGACCAAGATAGATAAGCATGCTTGAAATAGAAGCACAATAAGAAGAGGTGGAACTGAGGAGGCTAAATCACATGCATATGAGGTATTACACCTAGGTTACCATATTGAAGGTGAAGGTCATGCCAAGAGAACAAAATGTAGAAGGAGAATAATCATAGATAACTGGCATCCACCCAGATTTGAGTGGGAAGTGTCTTTTTGAACAATAAGTCACTTCATTAAAATACTATTAGGATCATTGAATGTGATGATGGTAGAGGCAGAAATATCCATAATAAATGAGCTGGTGGTAGAGGATTTTCATGCGGTTTAATAAATCTAAATTCCATTAATGCACCTACATTAAAGATAGTAGATGGAAAAAGGGCATAAAATATCATATGACTAACTGGTTTCCATTATAAACTTTGTATAAACTTGAGACATCGAGCAAAGCAGAGTGAACTAATGAACCAAAAAGCTAAAGTAGTAAAAAACCTAATAGAACAAGAATCTGAGCACCCTTAGGCACCTATAGTGAATGATTGTGAAGTTGGAGAAATTATAATCATGGTGAGATTGGTGTAGAAAGGGGTGGAAAGGAATGTGAGAAGGAACCAATTGGCAAAAAATTTAGTTGTCACCAAGGATGCCATTAACAACTTATGCAGCTTAGAGTTGAAGTTCTAGTCATAAATCTCATGACTGTGAAGCACCTTTTAACAATTTAAGGTTTTGATAAACCCAACCTATCATGATTCAACATTGGTAGGTTTAGAATTGGAAAGAAGCAAAAGGGGATGGGTCCATAACAACAAAGTCTAAAATTGGTATGCGTGGTGGTAGAAGTAGCCCTCATAAAAATAATAGTGTTGCCAATAGAAGGGGTCAACATCATGCAAGTTGACCTTGAGGTACTGACCAAGATGTACTATCAAGTCATGTAATTTCCACCAAAGGTCTTAGTGGGGGAAAATTGGCATTCATTTATGCATACCTTTTAGCTGAAGGAATATAACCAATATACTTCCATCCATGCATAAGACCTGACATTGGATTAGATGGTGGATACAAGGAAAAATATGAAACATGGTGTAACACTATTTGACATCACCATTTGAGATAAGTTGATGGCTTCTAGTGCAATTTAGAAGTATGAGTTGTCATGGTTTGGAAAGCCAAAGGAGCTAGTGCAATTCATTTTATTATGCATCCATGGTGACTGTATATACTTTATAATGAGGAGCATGAGGATACTGATGTACCTCATTAGAAGGATAACCAAGCTCTTAAATTCTAAAAGGGACATCCATGAAATGAAGGGTGATGATGAAGATGTGAAGTACATGGAAAATCTCCTAAGTTACTACAAGGGGGGATTCATCTTCCCCATCAAAGATTACAAGGACCTAGGCATGAGGGTGGCCTTGTGCCTCATGAGCTTAGAACTTTACACTGATGGTCATGTTGATGCAAGAGATTGCACCCTTGGCAGGAGGCTGAGCTCCTACCTTCTCTTCACAACTATGGAAACTCCCCTCTCACCTATGGGACTAGTGAAGCTGGAGGGGAGAGTCTCTAGATAAGGGCTAGCTCCCTTTGATGCATCATGTTTGTTCCAAAAAGTGCAAATACATATATGTATAGATATATAAACTGGGGGGATGAAAACGGAGAAAGATTGTAGGAATACAAACTACTCTAAGGAGGTGATACACCAAAATTAAATGACCTTCTCACATCCACACTTAAAACAAGACAAATTCATACATACGCTTCAGACTTGGCAGAAGGACCAGGCTGCAAGAAAATGGCAGGGAGGCTCTCATGAAAACACAAAAAATAGAGACTCACCAAGGTGCTGTGAAATGCACACTGTAAGTAACCTCTTTTGTTCTACACTCTCAAATAGAGCTCTTCTCCTGTCAGCTATAAAATGGTGCCTTCTAGACAACAGGTATGTTGGTGTTAGACCTGTGAAAGCATCAAGAGACAATGACTAAACACAAAAAACACTTAAGACATACACAAAAATATCTATCCAAGAAGAGGTAATAAAATTGCATTTATTGATTCAGGTGAAATTTTTCTAGGGCTAAGCCTTACAAATGTGAAAGATGTGTCTTAAAATGACAAGTCTTCAATATATAGGAGAAGCAAGGAGGCCCATTTGACACTCCTTTTTTACAAGTGGCCTATCGCATCCCCTCATTGAGAAGAGGGAAACACTGTTGCTGATGTCATCTTTCTAGAAGAGGCCTATTGGAGCCATGCTGCATAATCACCAAATTTGACTTTAGCGTTAGAGCATTAATGTGGAAACATAGGCTGCACCTCTTTTCTGCAAATAGATTAAGATTTGTCCCCTTTTAAATGCACATGCCACTTTGTTCGCTGTTTGCACCATTTGGGGATTATCAAGCAATAAATCACCTTCCCTTTGCCACTTGGGTGGCTCTGTCTCTTTTTGCACCTTGTCATTCTCCTGCTTTGTCACCTAGGATTTTGTCCTTTTCCTATCTTGTCTCTTCTGGCTCCTTTGGCCCTCGGGGGTGAACTTCTAGTGGGTCGCTACATTCTGGGCTCTTATGACTAGCGCTTTCTCAGTTTGAAAACAAACAACCATTTTATTATGCTAATTTTGACACTCACATGGCCATCATTGGTTTGAAAACCAATAGCTAACTGCTTTGTTGAACTTGATGGCTTTTAGAATGTCTTTATCCCTTCACTGGCTTTTCCATGGCTTGCTTTCCTCGGCCCTCTATGTGGGCACTCATTTTCCTTGTATATTTCTTCTTGGCACCTTCCTGAAGGGAAGGTGACCCTTTGGCCCTTGAAAGTGTCCCTTTTTCCTTGGCTGAGAGCCCCTTGCAAGGGCACCTGCCCTTCAGGGTACTTCGGTGAGTCTTTTGTTTTGTGTGAATGCCTCCTAGGTTCCCGTAGATTTTGTGTCCGCAGACAATTTCCCCATGGACTTTTGTCTGCAAATGTTTTCCTGTAGACATTTTGTTTGTGGAAATTTGCTTGGGCCATTTGCCTTTGAAGTTTTATACTTCTGTGGGCTTTAGTCTGTGGACATTTTCCCATGGATAAAAAGTCTGCAGAAATTCTCCTTGCCCCGGCTTTAAACTTTGAACAGCTTGCCCGAATTCCTTTAGACTTTTGTCTAAAGGAATTCCTTCAGACAAAAAGTCTGAAGGAATTTGGGACTTAACAAATTTGAACTTACCCAGATTTGAACTTTACCTAGATTTGAACTTTACCTGGATCTTTTCCTTGTGTTAGAGTGCCTGCCCTAGGCAAGGGCATTGAGCTTGGATTGTTGAATGAACTAGGTCAATGAATCAAGGCCGATGAACCAATAAGCTGAACCAAGCTGGAACAAGGCCATTGAACTTGAAGAAGATAAAACAAGTGCTGATTAAACCAGTGATGGCTTTGTAAATTAAACTGAGGCCTGAACCAAGCTGAAAAAACCATGTCATGAACTTGTGTAACCCGAGATTGACTGGCTTCAAATAACAAGGGAAGAAGGTGACCGAAATTTCGCCTGTAGGCAAAATTGGTCAACACGTCATTGGACCAATGTAACAAAAACTTACCTTTGCATAGCTTACCATATAACACAGGGCATGAAGTTTAACCTTGCCAAGTTTATTGATGAGGATCTTGTGAAGAATGTGCTAGAATACCACACAATGAAAGGGACCTTTAGGTGGGGGTCCATTCTCATCTTGATAGTCATGGAATAAATTAGCATATCGAATGGGGATGAGGAAAATCTTTGCATTTTTCTAGAGCACTATGACTCCCCAATGTAGAAATATATGAACTTCACTTGCCCCAATTTGTTCAACATAATATATGAAGTACACATGATGAGATGGTGTGAGAACTACATAAAGGCATTCGAGATCAAGTGGCACATCCCATCGGAGCTCCCCAAGAGCATGTTTGGGATGAAAATCTTTGCCATTATGCAACATTTCTACATAATTTGCTTGGTACTGGTTGATGGTAAAAAGTCTAGATGGTTAAATCTCCCTTATGCTTTTTTAGCCAAGTATTTCAGGGATGCACTCAGGAGGATTCCCAATGTGCAACAATTGGGTATTCCAGTGAGGGAACTAGATATAGAGAGAAATAGGTTATGGCACCAATTCATACACTCAGATGGGAAGGCATAATGGATGAAGATGATGAATTGGATATCACCAAAATCTAACCTCTCCAAAAAGTGACCATACTAGGCTACATATATAGGATTTACTATGAGATGAAGCATAGGAAGAAGGGCCCCAACTCTAACATCGAGTATATCAATGACCCTCCAATCAAGATCAATGATGAAGGCATGCCAATACCAACTGAACCTAAGATGTATCCATGAAAGAAGAAAGGGGATACACTATAATAAATAGAGGAGTGCATAAAGTTAAAAATCACCTCAAGTGATGAAGCTTCCCCATCAACCCAATTTAAGAAGCATGTAAAGTTCATGCTGAAGACTTCTCCTATCTTAAAGGAAAAGTTGAAGAAGCCAAAGTTCCCATCCGTGATGACAACTATCACCCTAGTAGACATAAAGGCAAAAAAAGAACGAGAGAAGGAGGTGGATCTGGGGAAGGGTGTGTATATTGTGCCTAAATAAGACTCCTCATCTAGCGAGGAAACTTCCCTGCCACCCCAAAGTGAAAAGGCAAGCTAAGAACAAGCTTGGAGGAAGTTTGGCCTTAGCAATGTGGATATCTAGAAAACATGGTTGCTATAGAAGAAGAAAGAAGAAATGAGAAGGGCCAATAGGATGGAGGAAGATCCTAACATGATATAAATATAGGAGGATCTTCAAGGTAGCACTACTATCATACTTGGAAAAGTAGGACCATCAAGCATACCCACCAAGAAAACCATAACACAAACTCCACAAAATAAGGAGGAGTTGAGGCACAAATGGGAGAATATGGGCTTGGATTAGGATCACATTAAAGTGGTGATATATTTACACTACAATAGAGAGGCCATGAGGGCCAAGGTCATGACCCAAGATAAAATTGATAAAGTGGAGGTTTAGGAGATAAGGGTTGAAGAGGAGAAAACTATCATGATCATCTAGAAGAGGAAGGCAAAAATAAAGAAGGCTCAGAAGGAGAAGGCCCAAAAGGAGAAGGCCAAGGAGGAGGAAGAATATAAGAGGGTTATCAAATGCATAAAATATATTAAAACCAAAATACTAGAGGCACTTAATGCCCATACTAGTCCAGTAGAGGAAGATGTAGAACATACATACCCTAGTACTGAAGGGGCACTTAGAAATAAAGAGGGCAATGTTGGCACCTCAAAAGAACAAACAAAAGAAGAAGTGGATGAGAGGGAAAAATTTGAAAAAGAAGAACCCCTATTAGGAAAAGAAGAAGAAGGCACCAAAGAGGGAAGTAGTGCAAGTGAAGAGGTGTAGGAGCAAAAGGAGCTAGCCAAAGAGAAAGAGGAATTTGAGCAAATCTACTAGGAAAAGGCATAGAAGGGATATACCATAGATGAGGATTTCTACATGTTAGAATACATGACCTCTAGAGTTGTAACAACATTAGCACACTATCAAGTGTCCTTTATGCTTGAATATTAAATGGATGAGCCCCATTTTAAGGTACCAACCAAGGAAACATGGAGTGATGAGAAGATAGAAGAAAGGCACGAATACCAACTAGTCAACCCCTAAGACATGAACCCAATAAGGTCATCCAACACCCTCCTTAAGATGGCCTTCGAGGTAGCATGAAATCAAATCATTAATGATGTTTGTGTCACCAAATAAAAGGATATTTTGCTTAATGCAGAAGAAGAACTCAACACCATGAAGCTCAAGCTCAATCAGTTGGCCAAGTGTATTGAGGAAGTAGATCCATCCCTTGTGGATGGTAATAAGACTTCCCAACTTTTAGAAGTGGATAAGGTGTGCATACTAGTCTAATAGATGCTCCTTAAGATAAATCTAGTACAAGAGGAGAAAGAGGACCCTTGTGAAGTCCTAAAGAAAGATCTCAACAAAAATCTTGATGAGGTTGAGGACCTATTTAAAAGGTTGGAGTGTATAGATGATGCCGATGTCATCTTTTATAACTTTTCCACCCAAGCGTAGTCATCAATTTACACCTCTAAAAGGTAAAGGGGGATAAGGATGGATTGATAAAGTAAGCCTTCACTATCAATAAGATTGAGCAAACTCAAATAATAACGTAAGTCAATAAATTGAGTGCCCAGTTGAAGACCCAAGAGCAAGACCTGGAAGAATTTATCTGTGCCTTCTAGAAAAAGGTGAGTGAGTAGGGAACCATCCTAGATGGTAGAGTCTAAAAGGCTAAGGAAAGGATAGAAGCCTTATATAAGAAACTAGATAATACTACTATACTTGTATTTGAGACTACCTCTATAGAGATTTATAGTGCCATTGAAGAAGTCAAGCTCATGATCTAGGGCTTTGATAACTTCAAGGTAGAACTATAGTAGAGCACACCCAAATTTTGGGCAGCTAAGGTGATAGAAGGATAGTTCAAGGGTAGACTAACATTTTTGTATGGGGTAATGTTGAGCCCCATTTCATGCTAAGTAATAGATCTGTGCTAACTTAACAAACACTTAGGTGTAAGGAAACTATGTGGATGGTTTATATTTTTTTCTTCTAGTGGTGCCAACTAACTAGCGGCTAACAACTCCAAGCAATATTAGGAACTGACTGCATAGGAAAACAACTAGCCATTAAAGATAAGTAGATCCTTTTGAATCACATAATATTGAGAAGTGGGTGCATAGGACAACAACTACACATTGAAGGTAAAGTGTAGTGGAGGTTGTGGAATGTGTACCTCCAATGCTAGCTCAGTAGTCAGCATACCCCATTCCCTATGAACCTATGATGCTCTAAATCTTATAAAAGCAAGCTGAGTTCAACTAAAAAGAGAGGCAAAATAGAGTATCAAAACTCTGGTGAATTATTTCTAGAATATTATCTAAGGATTATATTTATCTTAGGATGCACTTTGATGCTCCCCTTTGTAATGCCCAAGCTCACCTATGAGCTTGGGCCTTAGTAGTTTATGTGTAGGTATGCATTATTGTTTAATGTATCAATGAAGAATGTTTTGCACAAAAGGTTAATGAGATTAATCCTCAAGTCTTAAAATGTTTATTGGTTACATGCTTTCTTCTATCAAATTTATGGTCAAGTTCTCATAGGTTTCTAGTTTGACTCACTCATGGTAGACTTGTAACTAGAAATGGACCCTGCACCCATGATATGAAATGCACTAAGTATGATTAAGACCCTGTGCCTCGAATGAAACCAATGCCTAAGTGTAAGACCATGCCTAAGTACCTTAACCTGACACTTAGTTGGACCTCAAACACTTAAATGCCATTGAGCCTATGAAACCCAAGGCTTGTGCTTATGAATTCCCAATCATCATTGTGGTAACCCAAGCCCACCTGAAGAAAAGAGTTACACCATGTCACAACTAACCCAACACAAAACTTGGTACCTTCTCTATTGCACTTAGGATGAGAATATAAGGCTTATGCCTTATGTATATTGATGCTAGCACTGTCAAGTGTTAAATGTTGAGTGCTATAGGAATTATCAAGGTATGCACCCCGCTAGAACAAGCCTAGATTTGACTTGGATAGCTAGGTAGGTGTGTGACTAGGCCCATGACTGATAAGATTGACTTTTCTACAACATGACCCCATTGGGGTTAACTAGAAATACATGATTTTTTTATTAAACATGTTGAGATATGTTCCTAGTGTTGGTATTGAAGCATTTATGTTGTCATTGATGTCAAAGTCGAGATGAATGTCCTTCATTACAAAAGACAAAGTTGATGTCATGATTTATGAAGTGGTGTGTGACTAAAAATATTTGTTTCTATATTAAGATAAAAATTTAAGGAAATCTATTATATTTTTTGAGTTTTTTTGACATATCGAGATCATGCTCAAAATAAAAGAGAAGCATCTTGCTTGAACTCTAAGCACTAAGAAGCATACAAGGAAAGCACATGGGTCAACAAGTCCTTGCATACCATATGAGGTCTTGATACAAAATTATAAAGTGATATTTCTCATAAAGTATATTGAGAATAGAATCATCTTCAATAAATCATGTTTAAAGTAGGACATCATTGAACTAGCCTATATGTGTCCAAACTCTAAGCACTAGGTATATTGAGTAGACTAGTCTAGCTCTATGAAGAAGATGTATGCATGATGCATGATAATTTTTTATTTTATGGGTCTATACAGGCATGAGTAAGTGTTATAAATTTATTAAACATGGGAAAGAGGCAAATAAGTCTTTAGATAAGGTCAAAGGTCAAGTTTTGAAGCTTATCTCCTGCATGAAGAGACCTAGTGAGGAGATACAGGCTTGGTGCTTCAGTAAGATAAGCTATATATGAATTATGTGAGAAAGGGTAAAAATGTGAGAGAATGATATGATGTTTTATGACACAAGGATATATTTTTGAAGACAATTAAATAGGTTTGAAGGCATGATCATACTCAAATTATGCTTGGCAATATGAGGCCTAGTGTATAAAGAGACCTGTAATGGGCTAAGTAGGGGTCAAGATCTTTTACAAATATGGAAGAGATCTTGAAATAATTTAAAGTGGTATGAGTGATTTTTATAAGCATGTTGAACAAGTTTTAATTTAATACTTGAAGAAGAAAGCAAGAAATTTGATGGTAAGGTTGATTGTGTGCACATAAAAGGATGTTGTAGACTTGAGAAGACATTTCTCATGATCATTGGCATGTGCAACCTTTGAATGAGATAATTATCACTTCATGGTAGTTTTGGAAGGTCCATAGATTGAATTTATTGACAATGGTTTTTGAATTAAGGGGAAATCCTTTATGAATGATTGCCAAGAAGGTAAGGTAGTCAAAACCCTTACAAAGACATGATAAGAAATATCCAATCATCTTTGTCTCAGAATGGTCTAGTTCACATATTTTAGTGTTTGAAAAATGTAAAATACTCTTCAAGGTTTCCTCATGTGGTTTTTGTTTGTCTTGACAGTGAGTTGAATCTATAAGAAAACCCTTATTTTCAAGGTTTTTGATGCCACTCATAGGTTTGACCAGGTTAAGGCATAAAAGTGGATGGAGGATAATGTGTAAGAATTATAATTTATGATAATTTAATTTTTTGAGAATGTTTATGAAAAAAATTTGAAAAATTTGTCGTAGAAGGTAGCCTATCACTAAACTGGCCTAATGAGCAGAACATTGAGAGAACTAGGTGAAAATGAGAATGAGATTAGGTATTAGTTGCAAAAGACTAAGGATGGGTCTTAAGGCATGGGGTAATTATAAAATTACTATACATAATATCCCATTTTAATATAAGTGTTTATGATTCATACACCTATGCAAACATTTGCCATCAAACTGGTCTGTCTAGCATAGTGGAGTCTATGTAGAGTGACATAGTGAGATTGGTCTGTAAGACCAATATTGATATATGACCATGAAATATATATTTATAGAGATGTTATAATGATTATAAAATTTCACAAAAATCCATTTTAAGATGAAATAAGTGTCCCAAAATGTGTTCTATAAGTTGATTTTATTGATTGTGTTTTTGGTCCTACAGGCAACTTTTCTATGTGTGTGCAAAGGATGTCCCTAAGTCAATTTTAACTAAAATGAATGATCCAAAGTTATTAAATGTGTTATAAATGACTAATAGGATCATGTGAATGAATTTTTCCTCATTGGAAGTCCCTGATCAAGCTTAGAAAGTCAAATGATTTTGACTATGTATTGATAATGTTTAATGTTTTTGAGTAAGTCATCTACATGAGTGTTCTTGAGGCCATTTGGCCTATGTGGTGGGGATAAAATATTTTTTGGATATTATTAAAGTCATTATGATCCTATTAATATTATTTTATTCATGTTTTATGTGAGAAATTTGTGTATTTGGTTCAAATTTTCAAGACAAACTTACAGGCAATAAGAAGGCCTATTGACGAGGAGACCTAATTGGTAGGTCCAAGTAGTGAAATGGGCCAAATGGAGTTGGGGACCCAAGATAAAATTATCATGGGTCTATTATATTAATTTATGAAGTGTTTCATCCATTTTCTAGGACAATAAGTGTTCCTAAGGGTTAGAATGGTAACGTGTATATAGGACAAACCTAATTGCATTAGGTCTCCATTAGGCCTAATGAAGGATTTGGTCCTTATGGATAAGTTGAAAAATATTCATGAGGGAGATTAAAAAGTAAAATTGGAAAAGTTTAAAACTCATATAAGATAATTTAAAATTTTAAAAATGAATTAATATGAGACCATTGCAACCTACTTATTGAGGGTTAATGAGGTGGGCAACATCATAAGAGGTCTAAGAGAAGAATTGAAAGAGATTACTATTATTCAAAAAGTTTTAAGGTATATAACTCCAAAATTTGCTTCCAAGGTATGCAATATTGAATAAATTCAATATCTAAACAAACTTGACATGGATGGACTTCATGGAACCCTAACAACCTATGAGATGAGGACAAGTGAAGGAAGACCTACAAAGAAGGAAGTTGCATTCAAGGCAGAAAAGAAGCCAAAAGAGAAAGTCACAAGGTAATAAAGTCATAAATAATGATGAATCTATTATAGATTATGATGATTTAATAGCTATGTTTGCAATAAATTTGAAGACAAGTTTAGGTAAATACAAAAGCAAGCTGCATTTCAAATGCTTTAATTATAGAGAGGTTGGACACTTTGCCAACAAATTTCCTCACAAAAATAAGATAAAGGATGATGTAGAACATAATGAAGATATCAACGATGATAAAAAGTCTTATAAATTTGATAAGAGAAATAAAAACTTCAGAACATTTGACAACAAGAAAAGGTTATTAAAAAAAAAAGGAGTCTTTATACCAAGGAAGATTGCAACTCATCTAATGATAGTGAAACAAGTAATTAAAAGAGTGATCATGAAGATGATAGACCTGATGTCAATGAGGTTCTCTTCATGGCTGAAGAATAAATCTACTCAAATCAATAATAATACATATGGATTGGAGGTGCTATTGGCTATTCATATGAAAAAGGAGATGAGGTGGATCTTGAAGCTGAGTTGATGAATACTCTAGAAGAGCTGAAGATGGTTAAGAAAAATAATAGGGTGATGAGGTCCCTTATCAAATACTATGAGGATCAAATCAACTTATTTGAAGTTAGACTAAGCAATAACTCCAAAGAACAACAGGAAATAGTTAAACAAGTGGAAAATCAACTTGAAATTATGACTATAGGCCTAGAAGCAAAAGAAGAAGAATGTGCAAGGTATGTGGTTGAAGTGAAATATTTGAGAGCTGAATTTAAACAAGCATAAAATAATGTTAAGTCATTTATAAGGTTTGAAGAGAGCACTAATGATCTAGACAAACTTTTGATTAGTCAAAAGACTATTGATGAGAAGACATGTCTTGGTTTTATTGGTGATCAAGAGAAGGACACTAATATGATCAAAAAGGTCAAAGATCAATCAAAGAATGAGGATACTAATAGAAAAAAGGTTAAAACTATCAATAATTATATTAACATAAGGTATGCTAATACTTTTAATGGCTATTGTTATTCATGCAATCAATTTGGTCATAGAGCAAGGTAATGTGGAAGGCCCTTCAAGAATGAATCTTCTTGGAACTATAAAGAGAACCATTATCCAAGAGTAATAGGTCATGGTGTGTTTCCATCTAGAGGGATAACATTATTTAACTATCATAAGGTTGGTCACATTGAAAAATACTACAAGCATAACTTTTCAAGGTAAGGCAAGAAGTTTGAGGTTTCTAGAACACAAGAGAGAAATAATAAGTGGAAACCTAAGATGGCTAAGGTTGATATCTAGTTTACAATTTTAAATGGACTATTTTCCATGGTAGAATAAAATCAGGATGCAAAGGAGTGCTAAGAATTCTCTCTATCATCACAGTTCATTGATGAAGGAAACAAGACCAATGAATCAAGCCAAAATGATACCCAAATAAAGATTTAAGTAATCAAGCCAAAAAGACAAAGTAAGCATAATAATATCATGGAGGATGTTCAATCCTACAAGGACATGGAGATCCAAGAATATCTTAAATTTATGCTGTTCTAACTCTTTAGAGAAAAAGTGACTCCATTAGGCTTCATGGAGGCACTCAGCTAGCAAACTACAAGCATGAAGGATGCCTAGTCATAGGAATATTTTTTGTGGTCTTAGGACATATTTAGGTTATATTTTTAGTCAAATAAATTTGATATAGATGTGAACTCAAGAGACAAGTCACAAATTTAGTATGATGACTTGATCGAACCAAGTCATAGTTTTGAAAATGTCATGAATTTTCATGGAGATAAAGGGAGTCAATCATGTCTCATGAGTAGGTATGTGAACCTAGTCTGTGCTAAAGAAAGGTTTGATGAAGTTTGTTTGAAATAAAAGTTGTTGCCCCGGGTCCAAGGATCAAATATTTACCAAGAAGGTGAACCTTTATCATTAATGTCAAAGGGGGAGAAAGTACCAATTTTAAGTTCAGGTATTGGAGAATGATCTGCTATGATTAAGATTATTTTACATCAATAACATAGGGAAATATTGTTGAGATATGTTCCTAGTGTTGGTATTGAATCATTTATGTTGTCATTGATGTCAAAGTCAAGTTGAATGTCCTTCATGACAAGAGACAAAGTTGATGTCATGATTGGTGAAGTGGTGTATGACTAAGAATATTTGTTTCTTTGTTGAGAGAAAATTTGAAGGCAACCTAGTATCTTTTCTGAGGTTTATTGACATATCAAGATCATGTTCAAAATACAAGAGAATCATCTTGCTTGAACTCTAAGTACTAAGAAGCATACAAGGAAAGCACATGGGTTATCAAGTCCTTGCATATGATATGAGGTCTTGATACAAAGTTATAAAGTGATAGAGCTCATAAAGTCTATTGAAAATGGACTTGTCTTTAGGAAATCATGTTTAAATAAGGACATCATTGAACTAGCCTGTTTGTGTCCAAACTCTGAGCACTAGGTATCTTGAGTAGTCTAGTCTAGCTTTGTGAAGAAAATATATGCATGATGCATGATAAATTTTTATGTTGTGGGTCTATAAAGGAATGAGTATGTTTTCTAAGTTTCTTAAACATGGGAAAGAGGTAAATAAGTCTTTAGATAAGGTCAAATGTCAAGTTTTTAAGCTTATCTCTTGCATGAAGAGACCTAATGAGGAGATACAAGCTTGGTTACTCGAGTAAAATAAACTATATATGACTTATGTGAGTAAGGGTGATAATGTGATAGCATGATATGATGTTGTATGACATTAGGTTATATTTTTAAAGATATTTCAAGAGGTTTCAAGGCATGATCATACTTAAAGTATGCTTGGTAGTATGAGGCCTAGTGTACAAAGTGACCTGTAGTGGCCTAAGAAGGGGTCAAGATCTTTTTGAAACATGGAATAACTTTTCAGAGTATTGAAATTAGTATGAGGGATTATTATAATCATTTTTACCAAGTTTTAAGTCAATACCTAAAGAAGAAATAAAAAAATTTAATGGTAAGGTTGATTGTGTGCATATAAAAGAGTGTTGTAGACCCAAGAAGATGTTTCTCATGCTCATTGGAAAATGAAACCTTTGCATGAGATTTTGACCAATTCATGGTGGTTTGGTAAGGTCCATATATTTAATTTCTTATAACTATTTTTTGAATTAAGGGGCCATCCTTTATGAATGATTTCTAAGAAGGTAAGGCAATCAAAACCCTCCTAAAACCCTTACAAAGACATGATAAGAAAGATCCAATAGATTATGGATAAAAATGGTCTATTTGACCTAGTTTGGTGTTTTAAACATGTAAATGACTCTTCAAGGTTTCCTTATGTGGTTTTTGTTTGTCTTGATAGTGAGTAGAAGCTACAGGAAAACCCTTATTTTCAAGGTTTTTGATGCTACTAGAATTGTTGACCAGGTCAAAGCATGAAATTGGATGGAGTATGACTTTAAAGACTTATATTATATGCTCATTAAATTTTTTAATTAGGATTATAACCAAAAATTTTCAAAACTGGTCATGGAACGTAGCCTATCGCTAAACTGGCCTAATGAGTAGAACAATGAGAAAATTAGGTGAGAATGAGAATGAGATTAGGGTTAGAAGAATAAGGATGGATATTAATGAATGGGGTGATTATTAAAGATCTATCCCTCATATCCCCTTGGTCTAAAAGTGTTGATGATGCCTACACCTATGTAAAAAGTTGTCATCAAACTAGTTTGTCTAGCACAGTGGAATTTGTATAGAGTGACATAGTGAGATTGGTCTATAAGACCAATATTGATACATGAAAATGAAATATTTATTTATATATATGTTATAAGGATGATAAATATTCACAAAAACCAATTTTAATATCACAAAAGTGTTCCCATAGGTTTTTTATAAGTTGATTTTCTTGACTATGTTTTTGGTCCTATAGGCAACTTTTCTCTATGTGAAAAGGATGTCCCTGAGTTAATTTTAACTAAGATGAATAATAAAAATTTATTAAAGGTGTTATAAAGGAATAGTGGGATAATGTTAATGCATTTTTTCTCATTGGAAGTCCCTAATAAGGCTTGGAAAGTCAAATGATTTTGACTGTGTAGTGACAATGTTTAGTGTTTTTGACTAAGTCATCTACATGAGTGTTCTTGAGGTCCTATGGCCTGTGTGGTGGAGAAAAAATATTTTTTGGAAGTTTTTAAAGTCATTATTATCATATTAATATGATTTTATGTGTGGGTTATGTGATAAATTTGTGTATTTGGTTCAAATTTTCAAGACAAACTTATACGTAGTAAGAAGGCCCATTGGCAAAGATACCTAATTGGTAGGTCCAAGTAGTGAAATGGGCCAAATGGAGTTAGGGACCCAAGGTGTCATTATCAAGGGTATATTATAGGAATTTATTAAGTGTTTAATATATTTTATAATACAATAAGTGTTCCTAAGGGTCATAATGGTAGTGTGTGGATAGGACATACCTAATTGCATTAGGTCTCCATTAGGCCTAATGAAGGATTTGGTCCTTATGGACTATGGATGACTTGTGAAATGTTTATTTAAACTTTTAAAAATGTATGGTAATATATTATAAAGGTATTTAATGTATGTAAAGGTTCATTTCTAACTAATATGGGTGAGAGCAAGGGTCAAGTATTTAAGAAGGCTCAATAGGCCTAAATTGACTAGTTGAGATGTTGAGATATTGAACGAAGGATATAGTGTTATTAATAATAGTTTAATAGATTAAATATCATTAGGAATCTGAAATAAACATTCCATGAGTATCTAAATATTTTTATATAGGTATTAAGGAAGGTCATTTAACCTATTTTTGCCAAAGATAGGGATATTTGAGCGAGAAGGCCTAAGAGGTTGTTTGAGTGAGATTTAAGGATAAAGAGTGAAAACAAAGGAGGTCATCATCAGTTAAATATTATAAATATGTGTTCTAAGGTGATAATATATCAGAGGTGACTTGGTTGGTGCCAAGTTACTTAGGGGGTCGGATCCTCCTTGCAAGATAAAGCATGCAGAAGACTAGTTGAGTGGTGATCAACTAGGTAGGGGTTGAAGCTCCTTGTGAAGTTGGTGCTTTACTAATTTTTGAATCTTGAAATTATATGAATGTATTACATGTGAAAGGTTAACTAGGTTTTATTTTCAAAGAGGGTTTTCCACATATATCTTATGTTCTATTGTGGTATGCTTGTATAAGTTGTTTGCCTATGCATTTGATCTTTTATGTAAATGAATGCTTCACGAAATGATGAATGAAATTGAATATATTTTATCAAGAAACTGATTCACCCTCCCTCTCAATATATTCTTCCAATAAAACAAATATACCAAAAATATATTACACCATGATAATCTATATAGACCATATGAAATATTCAAAGTGTGATAATTACAAACAAACATATTACATCACATATCATTGATCTCTAATATCATGAGAGCACATCATAATGAAAATATAAAAAGTAATTATATTAACTTATCCATGATTGATAAAATTATACAACCATATCTATCAATATACAATAATAATTAATTACAACTCTTCATGACAATATTCAATAATAAGCACAATTCAATACAATGTACATATAAGATACATGGCTTACCTGGATCATAGTTCCCAAACTCAAATATTTGTGGAAATCTCAAGTGTCATCTCAATAAGTAGTACTGCTATGGGGAGGGAGAGAACCATCTAAGTATTTTTCCACACCAACCATATACCAATGATCCCCCATACTAATCCCATCAAGAAATGGCCCTCCCTTCATGGATGAGTAGATAGTGACGGCATAGGAATCCATAGAGATAATCAAGTACCCATGTGCTATATGATTTCTAAAACTAAACATGAAATGTATAATATAAAACCATTCTATTACAAGATATCATACAAAAATGTAAATCATACTCATGAAATGATAATGTCTCACTAAACATAATTTGGCCTAAATTTTTATGAATAATAAATAATAATGATCTATACATCAATCAAATTCATACACATCACTTGATTAGACTTCCTTCATCTGTCATTGTGATACTAATGAGCTAGTGAAGTCCATCTCACTCTTTTCTCCATATCAACAATGCAAATTGGTCAAATACAATTCAAACACAAGATTCATTTAATTACATCCTACTAGAAAACACATCATATAACATGTCATACATAGGAGTAATCAAAGCATACATTTATTTCGTCAAACATATAAATGAATTTTACATTATTTTCTATCCCATAATAAAAATAATGACTATAGTTTATACCACCCAGGTAAATATACATTTAATTATAGATTTTCACTACCATAATTATTTTACAAACATATTACACCCTATGATAATCCATATTACCATAGTATAGTATTCTAAGACATAACTTCTAGTTTTCCATAATGAATCATATAAAGTAGTCTTAAATACATGGAAACATAAACTTCTATTCAAGTAACTAGACATAAAAATCAAGTCATAGTTCCCTTAGAACATAATGATAAACTATCATAACACTTTATAAAATCTAAAGGTTGTATGTACGTATACATACATTCTTACTAACTATCACAAAACATACCATTCATAGTAATAACTAACATGAATATGTTTAATTAGTCAAATATAGATGTGAGTCTAGACATAATAATTTTTAGTCATATAAAATGCAAAATTTGGTTACTTGAGTATGGATAAAGACACCAAATCTATAGGTCCTCTTACTTGCTTGCACAACCCTTTTAGTCTTTTCTTTCACTGATTCCCAGTCATCCACCATGCTTCAAACTTAACCCTTACAGGCCCAAGAAACTCTTTTAGGCCTAGATCCATCCCTCTAGGTCTCATTCCCTCTGGACATAAATGCCCAACTTGGGTAGGAGCACTGAAACCTAGGGCGTCTTGTTTTAGGCATTATTGTCCAAGTACAAAATAAGTTTTAAAGATATTTTTCTCTCAGATCCTTATCCTAATTCATGTCAACCTAATGTGAATTCATTTAACCCATGATCATTAATTTCCTTATAAAAGGCCATTCAAAGTCCATTTAGAAGGGTTGACACTCATTTATAGGAGAGAAACAAGAATACAAACAAGTAAACTCAAGCACTTTTCCCTTTTCCCTACATGCAACCTTCCAATATTATTCCAAGCTTATTCAAACCCTTTCACTAGTCCCTAGCTATTTGAAGTACACCTAATTTCACATCTATTTGTATTTTCACACACAATTTCACCAAGCACTTCAATGAGAAAACTAAATCATGTTGACCCCTCCTCAGAGTATTGGTATGTAGGTAGTATGCCCACACATGGGGTGTGAAGTGCATCCAATGTATCCTTTACATAATAACCCCTTCTCTCTCTTTGCCAAATTTACTTTGAAGTTCAAGCACAAAGATCTCCTATGGTTTTTGAAGATTAAAATAGATGCACAATGAGATCCATAGAATTCTAGGCTTCAATATTTCATTGACAGGGTAACACAAATCTACTGAGTAGAACCTAGAAAACTCATATCAGCTAGACAATAGTACCAAAAAAGGACTACAATGTAAAAAAATAGGGTGTACCACTTTCAACGCTCCTATCTAATAAAAAACAAAGTTTAAGAACTTATTTTTGACACTGTCCTAGTTCTATACCTAAATTTTTAGTCCTTGTCTCAGATTGGACAACTTAGAATAAGCTAAGTCATATTTTCTCTCATTTATTACTATTTTTAGAAAAGGCAAAAGATAATCTATTTACATAAATTAGTGGCTTAATTATTGCACATTATTTACTGATTTACTTTATTTCATACCTATTTATTAATTAGGAATAAAAATCTATTATTCTAAAAAATAATTAAACATTTGGTGAACTCGACTT
Source organism: Torreya grandis (assembly GCA_037957365.1). Taxonomy (NCBI): domain Eukaryota; kingdom Viridiplantae; phylum Streptophyta; class Pinopsida; order Cupressales; family Taxaceae; genus Torreya; species Torreya grandis. Next base: position 9,187,480 of record JARHVA010000029.1, read on the forward strand.
ACTTCAAATTTCACACAAAAACTCTAGAAACCCTAGGGTAAAATATTTCTGATTTTTTCCATTAATTTCCTAAATTTTCTTGAATTTTAAAATAAAAAATCTACAAATTAATTGCAAATATATTTTATAAAAACCCTAGTATGAACATATTAGGTCTTTTTTGCATACAAACACATTACAAACACTAGAAAAAATATATTGTTAATTTTAGAAACATTTTCTAATTTTTCCTAAATTTTTCAAGAAAAATTCTACAAATTTTCTATAAATTCATATCAAAATTTTAAAATTATCATACTAATTTTAAAACTTCATTAAAAAAATTCCTAGTTACATTAACTAGCTCCTAGTTATTTTTTAGTACTTTTCCAATCATTTTCTAAATTTTTAGTTGCACATCAAACTCAAAAAATCAATTTTAAATTCAAAAATTCATAGTATTTTGCATAAATATTTAAAAAAATCTTTAGTTACATATACTAGCACCTATTTGCTTCTTGAGGTATCACCTTACATGTTTGGGGGCTTCGCATCCTTTCTATGCATATTCCAGTTCTTTGTTTAGATTATATCAATTTAATCTTTTCTACTATTATCCAAGTTGTTTTCCTTATGCCACCTAAGTTTCTTGCATCTCTTCCCTCAAGATGAAGTATAAGACTTAGTGGAAATCCTCCTGAGTTCACTCAGATTCCCTCAACTCAACCATATAACATGGATAAATAACCAAGTTAGACTCTTTCTATAGATTCTACACATCCATATTACACAAATTTTCATGAGGATAAATTCGATAATGAGCAGTATGAAAATACCAGTGATGATGTACACATTGATGCTCATGCTCCACCACATTGGACTATCGACCCACTTCCACTTACTGTTAATAATGAATTTGTCCTCAACAAAGATTTGATTTTACATAATTTTAGAGAAAGACTTAAGGAACAACTTAAAGATCATACACTAATTTTGTAATCTATAATGGAACTTAAAAAGTCTAAGTAAGTTGAGTCTTCTATTCCCATAGAGTAACCAATTAAAAATAACACTATGGGGATAACTATGTCTCAACAACCCCCTATAGCAACCCAACCTTCTTCTATGCCACTAGTAATAAGTAATACATCCCTATGTCCTGATGTAGCAGTCCTTGTGAAAGAGATAAGATCTCTTCAATTCAAGATGAAACATCTTGAGTAAGGTGTCTTTAAACCTCAATAGATATTATATTCTTTTGCTTTACTACATATACCATTGGTACGTTACATTCCTTCTACACCCTTACACAAGGTTTTATTCAACCCAAGCTCACTCTATATGATGGCAAAGATGATTTAGAGATACATTTGTGAGATTTTAACACAACATGTTTCGATTATGTGTTAAATGACTAGCTATTAACCAAGATTTTTCTATGGGGTCTAAAAAATTATGCATTGCAATGGTTCTATAGTCTATCGAATAAGTCGGTCACCACATTCAATCCTTTAGTAGACATGTTCCTAACACATTTTAGTGTCAACATTGGTGATAGGGTTAATTATACATAAATTGCATAAAAGAAACAAAGGTCAAATGAGCCCTTCATGGATTATGTTCATAAACACAAGACTATTTTGGATAAGCTAACTATCCCCATGGCCGATCAAGAGTTACATGACATCTTTAAATAGAGCCTTCTACTAGCATTGCATGAATCTATTATATTCAAAGGATTCTCTTCCTTCACTGAATTATGTCATACACTAAAGGAAAGAGAAGTCAAGCTTATTTAAATAGGCAGGCTTAAGTACTCAAGTATCTTAGACACAACAAACAAGAGTAATAGTAAAGTCCCATACAAGGTCAAAGTCAATGACAATAAGAATCAGAATCAACCAATAGTCAATGTGGCTTCAAAGCCCCCTCAACATTTGATTTTATCAGCATATCCTTCGCATATATTTACCAATCTACCAATTTTTCCAGCCAGAGTTTTATAGCAATTATTAGAATGCAACATCATTACTCTCTCTCTTATTCAGGAAGTTGACCCAACAAAGCCTCTTCTATGGGGATATAATTAGCAGGCATTTTGTGATTTTCATAAGGCACCAGACCACACTATAAACATATGCATAAATTTGAGACATAAGATATAAGACTTGATAGATGATAACCTACTTGATCTTGGCACTTTAGTTGAGCCTCCACAGGCAAAACCAACATAGGATAAAGCTTTGAAAATATTCTTAGATCCATTTCCAAAACATTCTAAACAAGAGAAATGGGACACGTCAGGGGTTCACCATATATACCATGCACATCCTCCACCAGATACATACTAGGCACCACATCCTTTGAATGGTATGATAGGTGTGTATGAGTCCAGAGTTCTAGCTAGAACTTTGATATCCTTCTTAGATAAGGATATTGTGTAGGATAATTTAGATTATAATGCACTTTTTATCAGAGCACATATTCTTAATCAACCCATTCACATTGTCCTCATGATAATGGTTCCAGTGTCAACATGTGCACCATTACATTATTGTAGCATTTGGGTTATTTAGAGCAAAATATTATTGCCATAGATATAGTTATCAATGGATTTAGTGGGCACATATAGAGTTCATTGGGTAAGATTACACTTCCTCTAAAGGTTGTTCCCACACATGTGACCACCCATTTCACTATAGTTCCTAGTGCTGGAGTATTTGACATGTTACTTGGTCATCCATGGATTCAAAAAATTTGAGTAGTACCATCTATAGTTCACAAATGCATAAAATTCATTCACACTAATTAGGTTATTATAGTTGGTGGAGTTCCATATGAGTTACCACTCTCCACTTCAGAGCCATGTACTTTGCAGTTACTAGTTTCAATTTCCCCACTAGTTACAATTCTTCCTCAGGTATAGATTTAGACATAATTGATGCATCCATCACTAGTACATAAGGTTCACACACCTCCATATCTTCAGGAATCTAGACAAATTTTAGCTATAGTATTCACACCCATAGCAGTTTTATTTTGAGATCTCAAGGGTCTATACATAAAACACATGTTCAGAGAGCTTCTCCTACTTTTAAATGGGTCCCTAAGAGCCCTTTAGTTACATCTAGTTTTTGGAATTATAACGGGACCCCATATCTAGTTTATAATTCAATGATTTTAGAGCATCTACTACATATACAACTTTTAGAGCCATATTTTCAGCATTTTCATCATGCTTCACATTCACACATGATTCCACTCCTTGATACAAGACACCGTGATAAAGAGTCTCACATGAGACTCATCGGTTAGTATCATCCTATCTTATCTTACTTGTACATAATCGCTTTTACTTGATTATACATCATTTAAATATTTCCAAAAATACAAAAAACATTTAAATATATCAAAATACCAAAAACATTTAGATTATATGCATCATCCATGCTTTACATTACTACTATCATGCTAGGACTTACATGTGCTATTTTATGCTATTGTATGTTGATTTATCTACATTACCATGCCTCACTTGATCTCTTTTGAGTGTGTATAGTGACATCTAGCTACTTGATTGCTTCAATCTACCTATTGAGGGGGCATTCCTACTTCTACATTTGAGACATACATCGATATACATACCCATTGGGGGTATCTCCTACATGAAAACACCATCTAGGTTATGTCATTCCTCCACTACACACTCTAAGTTATCATATTGATGTATATTACTTACCAGATTACATAAATTACTATATCAAAATTTCACTAGTATCTAACACTTGTGTATTTATTAGCATATACATAGTCTTGTACTAACCTATCTTACATACTTTCACTTCTTGCTTTGATTAGTTAGATGCATTTTTATTTCTAGTTTACTTGATTTCATTCCTTGCTTAGCATAGCTTGTGTGATTGCATCTCCAATTCTAGTTTTGCTTCTTATATGTGCCTTAGGACATTTGCCAATGTCTTTTGATTCTTTTTCATGTATGTGTACCTTTGAACATTTACCAATGTCCCTCGTGTATACTCTTCTATCTGAAAATCTTAGCTTATTTTAAATTATATGTGTATGTTGCAATTAAACATGCCTTGTAAGCTTTATTTATAGTTTGAGTGACATATACCCATGTCCCTTATTTGCATGGCCTCTTGGCCATCTTTGTATACTTATTACTTCTTTCTTCTTGCTTTATATGTTTGTTGCTTGATTACTTGTCCATGTTTGAAATGCCATGATACATATCATGCATTTAATTTGATTTATTGGATGCCATGATGGACATCATGCTCCATCCCTCCAACTAACAACTAACAACTAACAACTAACAACTAATAACTAAAAACTAACATCTAATATTTCTAGTTCTAGTTCAATACATTGTACATGAATTTACATTGTTATATCTATCTAGGCACACCTATGTTGATCTAAAAATCTATTAATACAAACATTTCTATATCTAGAGATGTCTTGTCAAATATCACTACTATATCATGTATCTATACAACATCACATACTTACATAACTCTTTCTTTTGAGGGTAGTCATTGTAGGTTCATCATTCCTACCCTTAGAAGAGGGGGAAATAAATAAAGGGTTTGTCACAGAGATCAAAGCTCCTAATAGTCAAAATAGAAATATTCAGATCACCTAATTTAACATCTAGAGGTCAAACTAGTCAGAACATAATAGAAAAATAGTGACAATTCTAGATCACCAACCAATTTTAGCAGATGACAATAGCACCAAAAATGGAAAATAATGCCAAACACAAGGGTATCCTCATTTTTGTGCTCTTTTTTAGGTATAAAAATACCTAGGTTTTCTATTAATAGGCAAAAAGTTTAGCTCAGGTATAGTTTTTGCACATCTAGATTAGTCAGAATCAATAGTTTCAATACAATTTTTTCAAAGAATCTAGAAATAAGGGGTATCATAAATAACATGATAGCTCTCACTTCTAGTTTTAGATTAGGAAATTAACATAACTTCCATATTAGAATCCATTTTCTAAACACCAGTGATTGGGGGCAATGTGTGCAACACATTGGTATTCTTTTGTTTTCTAGTTTAGTTTATTACCCATGCATTCTTAGTAGTTGCATGCCTTACTCCATCTGTAAGTGGTTGGCATCATTTTCAAGTTAAAATTTCATACATGTTTAAATTTTTGAGTACATGAGTTCTCAAGTTAGATTTCACATAAGCATATTGCATCAATTTTAGAGTGGATTTCATATAAGCCTAACCTCCATCTTTCGAAATGGCTAAGAGTGGCCTAGTTTCCAACATTACATTCAGCTATCCATACCACATTGTCAAAATTTTAGAGCATCCATGCCATCCATGAGCCATTTCATATGACATCTATTCTATACTGGTATCACTTCATAGCTTCACTTCATGGGGCAATGATGGAGCCAAAGGGCTAGCCTTTATATTCTTGAACCACCTATTCAAGGGGATTAGAACATAGTCTAAACATTGATTAGCACACACATGATTTGTTAACTTCACTTAGTTGGAAATGATGGAGCCAAATGGCCTACCTTTGCATTCTTAAGCCACATTCTAAGGAATTGAGCACTTAGCTCCATTCACAATATTACTCATGATTCAACACATACCCAAACTCATCTAACATAATCCAAAACCATAATAGATTTTGTATTGGTTTGCAAAATTGATGAGGTGGATTCATTCATTTCTCTTCCTCTTTATTTTACCCAAATTTTTACATTCTTATTTTAGATATAGTGTATCCAGTAAAACCTGATCTACTCTATGTTTTTCATTATAGATTCACACTTCATAGTGTGCTCTCTCTATGCACATCCAGCATCGCACAACTTCATAAGATTCTCCCTTATAGGTAAGTTTAAGTATGCTTTCTACTTTCCTTTATTATAGTATTTTGCTTTGTTACATCACTAGAATAAAAGAGGGGGGGCAAATGTAGTCATATAAAATGCAAAAATTGGTTACTTGAGTATGGCTAAAGACACCTAATCTAAAGGTCTTTTTACTTGCTTGCACAACCCTTTTAGGCTTTTATTTTACTGATTCCCAGTCATCCAAAACCTTCTGGACTTAACCCTTACAGACCCAAGCAACTCTTTTAGACCTAGATCCATCACCCTAGGTCTCATTCCCTCTAGACAATAGTGCCTAACTTGGATAGGAGCACTAAAACCTAGGGTGTCCTATTTTTGGCACTATTGTCCAAGTAAAAAAAAGGTTCTAATAGTCATTTTCTCTCAGATCCTTATCCTAATTCATGTTAGACTAATGAAAATTCATTTAACCCATGATCATTAATTTCCCTATAAAATACCATTCAAAGTTCATTTAGAAGGGTTGACACTCATTTATAGGAGAGAAGCAAGAATACAAGCAACTACAGTCAAGCACTTTTCACTATACTTTGCATACAACCTTCTAATATTATTCCAAGCTTAATAAAACCCTTGTACTAATCCCTAGCCATTTGAAGTACACCCAATTTTGCATTTAGTTGCATTTTCATACATAATTACACTAAGCACTTCAATGAGAGAACTACATTAGGTTGATCCCTCCTTAGAGTATTGGTATGTAGGCAATGTGCCCACACATGGGGTGTGAAGTGTGTCCAAAATATCCTTTACACAATAACCCCTTCTCTCTCTTTTCCAAATTTCCTTTCAAGTTCAAGCACAAAGATATCATAGTGATTTTGAATATTAAAACAAACCCATAATAAGCTCTGTAGACTTCTAGGCTTCAATATTTCACTAATAGGGTAACATAGACTTATTGAGCAAAACTTAGAAAACTCAGATCACCTAGATAATAGTACCAAAAAAGGACTATAGTGCCAAACAATAGGATATCCCATTTTTGATGCTCCTATCCAATCAGAAAATGAAGTTCAAGAACCTATTTTTGACACTATCCCAGTCCTGTACCTAAATTTTTAGGCCCTGTCTTAGACCAGACAACTCAAAATAAGCTAAGTCATATTTTCTCTCATTTATTACTATTTTAAGAAAAGGCAAAAATACAATATGTTTACATAAATTAGTGGCTTAATTATTGCACATTATTTATTAATTTACTTTATTCTAGACCTTTTTATTAATTAGGAATAAAACTCCATTATTCTAAAAAATAATAAAACACAATTACAGTATGTACTATCTGGGTATAACATACATTTATACTATAGTATTCTATGATATCCCATACTATCATATTTCATAACTATATAAAAACAAATAACCAAACTTATGATTTTTAGAATCAAACAACCCACATAAATGATAAAAATAAAGGGAGTATGGGATTATACCACCTAGGTATACCCTAAGTTTAAACTGCACACTAGCATTCAAAGCAATGTAACTTATAAGCACATATCATGAGACACCATTATATGCCAAACATTTATACATATTAACACTCTTATAACATGTACTGCATATAAGTATTCAATACTAAATGTATATAATTAACAACTAATCAATCATTTTTAGAGAATAGAGAACTCATGAACCCATTATAACATTCATTTAAACATCTCATTCTATTTTCTAAAAGACTATTTTAATATGGTTATAGTGTTGGTCCCTCAGACACCTGATGATTAGATAAAATCATACTTCTATCTATGAGCTTAGGTTTATGACCCAACACAACTCTTTTTCAATAAGTACTTATATTGCATGCTTAAACCCATGTGTAGACATAGAAAAATAAGACCTAATACACATAAAACATAGGATAATCCAATCTAGCATCTACTATATGTTTTAGGGGTTTAAATGTACACATTCGATAACTTAATTTTTATATAATTCCTTAACATAGTTTATAGTCTGCCCATAGAATATAACCATAAGAATACCTACTCTATACATGTACACATTATTAGTCATATTGACACCTATAAATATTAATATTCTCTAAAGAGATTTTTGAGAGGTTATTTAACCGCTATGATATCATAGGCTTTGACCATGATTTTCAATCCAATAATCATCCTTAATAAATTTTGTGGATTTTGTATAAGTCTAAGAATATTAGGTTGAAATTTCCCAAACTTAGGTCTGCATAATAAGAATTATCCTCTTTTTATTATTATATATAGATTTGGCTATTATTTAAGTTTATGAGTAATTCAACCCATTAATATAAATATCTATATTTCTAATTTTTCCAAAAGTTATCCTTGTTTAGTATTTTATACTCATACCATTTTTATATAGCCCTTACTATATAATCCATTCCTCTTAAGGCACCAAAGGTTCTTAAATATCCTTTTCCTAAAGCCATTTCATGATGAGCAAAGATAAGTGTATGCAACATTGAAACATAAGATATACATTATTATGATGTTAAGATTAGCAAGGATACACTAATTAACTCCCTCACCAAACAATTCACATCTTCAACATGCTTCCTAAAGTGTGCATGCCATTTTTAGAAATTGAGGATGATCTTTTATTGATGGGTAGTTACACAATGATGATGAAAATCTTACAAATCACACAATGTCCTTTGCATCACAACCTCTTAATGGTTCAAGATAACTATACCTTAACCTTGGTAAACAATCTGAATGGAAAATAAATGCATATGATTGATTGTTCTTTTATCATCTTATTTCCATTGAACATATATTCTAATTAGGGTTAATTTAACATGGCATTTCTAATCTCATTTCCAAATGGTGATTGGTTAAAGCCATGAAAGAAACAAGGTGATAGGTGGCTCATAATTCTTCCATCATCTCAAAATCACTCTTATTTTGCATTTGAAGAAGTAGGAGATATGGAATCTTATATTATACACTTGTACATTTTAGTTATGATAACATAAAATGATGCCACTCTAGTACGCTCACTTTGATAAATGATTTCAGTGATGCCAAACAAAAATATAGCTATGAAAATAAGGTTGTAGCATTTCATATTCATCTTGGGAAATAAATATATACATAATAAATAATCTATCATTAACCTTAAGTGCAATACACTATATATTCAACATATTTCTCTCAGTTGGGTTCAAAACTTCTTGATTCCCATTGTTTGATAAACACCAATGATGCTTATATATTTAGTACACTAAGTTTACTACTGATTTGAAAATAATGATGCAACTAGTAATAGTCTACTTTGTATGGATACACCTCTATAAATATTGTTGGCTATGTTTATACTAGTTGAGAACAATGACTCTAATATACAAGTCATTTCAATTATAAGTTACCTATATGGCAACACTAATAAGCATGACTAAAGATTGGAACAAATATTTGTTGATTAGTGATTCCTTTAAATATAAATAAGCTATAAATGATACATGGTTCCACCTATTCCTGTGAGCAAGCCAATATTTACAACGATTCAATTAAGTAGAAATGGTTGGAAAAAATCTAAACATGATGCCATTCTTAATTCTAACAATTTATGCTTGCAATTATAGACCTAACTGGTTACATATATTATTAAATTAAGTCATTATATTCTTCATATATCACTATCATTATATTATAACTTCATATAATATACTGATAAGTTTGTGAACATTAATAGTTTCTATAAGTATAGATTAGACTGCAACACATACTATATCTTATGATGACCTGAAGTTTAAACATTGTTTGTAAAATAGAAGCACTGCATGTTTTATCAAATGCCACTATGAATAAATCCATGCATTCTGCGTCTTTTATAAAATGTCACTTATTAGTAATTTTGCATGCTCACTTAAGATAAGTTGTTTAAGTTATGCCACATTATATATAAACCTAAACTAAGTTACTATAAAATCTATTGTATAAATAGTAATTATTTATGCATGCCCAAGGATACCAATGATTTAAACCAGATAAAATTTTAACTATTTAAATTAAATAGATCATTCCACTCCAACAAACATGTGCTTTGCTTTCAGATTCATACACAAAATCTAAATAACAACACTTACCTATACAAGGACTTAGAAAGGCTCGGCCTAACATACTTCTTTTTCTTTCTAGCTTCCTTCTATTTTCTTTTCCTCTTTTTTCTACTATGCTCTCTGCCAAAAACACTTAAGATCCTCCTTTCTTAATTTTCTCCCTGAATGAAATAGGTGTAACCTTTCCTTCCTTTGTCTTTGATTTTAGATTTTAGATTTTCTCTTTTTAGTTTTTAATATATTTATTTTTTTATTTTTTTGATTTTCCTAAGTTCAATCATTTTCCTTTATTTTTATTTTTTTACTGTCTTTTTCCCTTTTTCTAAGGTAATTTCTATTTTTTATATATTTTAATACTAAATTTCAAAATTACATAAATTTATTAAATAAATTTACATCCACGAATGTTATTGCATTTTAAATGACAATTTCATACTTACTAATAATCCATATTTTAATCCAATTATGCTAATAATGTTTCTACAAGCATTAAGGACACAACGTACCAAATACACAAAATGAGATCATTAAGCTATTTAACTATACTATCAAACTCATATAAATTAACTTTTCAATGCAAGTAAAAATAAATACATCATGCATAAACCAATTTTAATGCATTCTAACATGTGTCAACTACTGTGGTGTGTGCAGGGTTCTCACTAATTTTTTGCTATCCTCTGATGTCTCTATCTACGTCACCCTCTCTGATGATGCTCTCCCTCCATCACACTTTGAGCAATGAGTTATCCTACATCAACCTCATAACATGTAGGTAGTTAGATCATATCAATATGATAAACATATAACATAAAATATAACTAAAATAACACATCAATATGTTCAAAATGTAAACACACACTTTGGCTAACTTAAAACAATGCAAACATGTATCTTAAGCAATATCTTACTTCTCTATAATATTATACATCTCAAAACTTAGTAAAAAAAAAATTCAAATCAGATGTGTCAACTATAAATATCCATGGATAGTCAGATAGTTTGCTTAGCAAGGAATTAGGATGTAACAATCGTGGTGAACTGTATTGAAATAAACCATGTGAATATTACATAGACATACATATGAGAATATACTTAGATTATATAATGATATGAGTATATTATTATTTACATAATAATAATAATAAAAATAATAATAATAATAATAATAATAATAATAATAATAATAATAAAAAAATACAAGCATCTATTACACCTAAATAAAGTGCTTACATACATTTATTTTGATGTTCATTTCTTTAACCAAAGATGATGTTTACTATACCTATAAATTTTGGTAAATGCCTAACCAATCTTAACAAGATCTCTTTCTAGGATATGTGTTTACCAATCTGAATTCAATTTCCAAATTCTCACTATGGTCACAGAGGAATGATTCTCCTTCCTAAATCTAAAAAATATAAATTCTCTTGCTTTGCATAAATCTCCTTACCTTTTTAACATCATCCCACTTCTGTATAAATGTTTGATACAAGAATAGAAGGTGTACCTATTATCACTCTAGAGAGCACCATATTTGAATATGTGCAATGCACACCTTCACTCAAGTTGATACAATTGGAACTTCTTAGAGTGTGGTTGACTATATACTGAGAAGAACCTATAGAGAGGGTTGGTTCCCTTAAGATTTATCAATTAAATCTGGTTACTATGAATTTGGGATGTAAAGGGGAAGAGAAAATTGAAAGGAAAACCTATGTAATTAGGTGATCCACCTAAATTATTTATATCTTTTGGAAGATGCTAAAACTAATGTACACATGTGAATCAATAAAAATATTATATTTCCCATAAGCATAAATATTTCAAATGAAAGATTAACATAACTTTAGATTACAAAATTCCTTTTTTACCTCTTCAAATGACCTGCAAAAGGTGAGATAGAAAGAAATAGGTGAGGAATGGACCAACCAAAAGGAGATATAATCTCACTTATATGCTGATACACAATCAATTACACTCTATTATCTATCAAAACTCATATGCAAAATAAAAAAATCTCTTTTATTGATGTATGGTTCAGATTACAATTTCTACTTCAGCTCTAAGAATAATGAAAATTGAATTCAAAAAAGCCAATATATCTATCTTTAAACCTAATCTAAGCCCTAAGTGGTGTTGAAAAGGGATAAGGGTTAGGCTTGGTTGACTAACTCAAGACTAACTCCTTTTACAATGTTTAAACAATTAATTAAAATCTTCTGACTCCACCAAACATGCATGCTCTTCAAATTTTAGCATGGGAAAAAAGGTGGTGGGCCCATTTGACAAGTCAAATCCTCCTTGCATGAAAAACTATGCCAAAATCCAAAAAAGGAACTCCACTTGATTTGTTTGAAAGCTAAGTTGGAACATGAGAATTTCCCCCTTTGCATGAAAATCAATGAAGATACATGATAAGCTATGACAAGTCAAGTCCAATTAACTCCATCTTGCATAAAAAAGAACCTTGAAGGATTAAATATGCATGAAATATACATGGAATAGTATATATGCAGTGTGGAAATTTGAATTGAGCTCCTTGATGACCAATTTCAATGCCAAACTCAAACTTGACAAGTTGATCAACTAAGCCATTTTGACTAAAAAGGCCTAAAGGCTAATATGTGGTTGTGGCTTATTAAACCTATAATAAGAAGCCATGAAACCTAAAAAAACCAATAATTAGACCTGGAACAACCTTCTTCATCATCAAAAATGTGATGTTGATGCAAGAACCTTCATCATTTAGTCAACAAGGTTGACTAGGCCAATTTTGCTCAATATTCCAATAGACTAGTGATTTTGATTGAGCTCATAGGGAAATTTCTTGGATTAATAATAATTATATGAATATTAAAAGACTAAAAATAAGTTCTAAGCTTTTATCTTCATTGATTGGATTCTGTTAATATGCCTTGTACTTCATTTTACATGTTTTTTTCCATAAAAAACATGATTTATGACCTCATATGTATAGATCTATGCATAAAATTTACATTTATGGAATCCTCTCTAAGTTTAATAAATTTTTGAAAAGGTTTTATATTGATCAAGATGATTTGATAGCAAGAAAATCCACTTTTCCCAAAATTGGTTTTTTAAGGGTTTAGGAGGGTTTTAAAGCTAAATCTTCAAATTGATGATTCATGAAGTACATACCTCAAAATACCAAAATATTTCCATTTATATGTATAAAATTTAACCCTCTAACATCCCTAATAATATTGGTCTCCCATGTGAAAGATATGAAAAGTTACCATGTGAATAAAATTTGCCTTTGGGGAATTGACTACATTCTAGGCTGCCTACGCTCTTAACAATTGTTCATAAATAAATATACCTCAAATGATATAAATTATTCATGAATTATAATTAAATATTTGTCATAAAAAAATACTAAGAGTGTTTAACCAAACTCCACATGTGGTGAACAAAATAAGCATCTGAACAGGAGGCTTGTAAGAGTGCCTAGAATTGCAAAAAGTGAAAAAATTCAATAAAATTAAAATAGTTAATTAAAAGATTCAAAAATACTTAAAAAATAATTATGGGACATATACCATGCTATCAAAACACTCTGAAATTCATTTTTTCTTGAAAAGTCAAAAAATCCCTTTTTGGCCCATGTGCTTGTTTGCTTACAAAAGCATGTATGAGCATGGTTTGCATAAAATTTGGAGTTGTTTCATTATTTATAGGTATAATTATGATGTAAAAACATCATACCATTATTTTAAATCTTTTAATTTGGCTTAGAAGCTTCCAAGGCACTCAAGAATGAATCATGCTCCAATGGTGACCTCAAACAAATAGGCTAAGGTCTGGGACAAAAAAGAAAATATGTTCACTTGTATAATGGACATTAATTTTTTTTACATGGTTCTCAAAATCATGACAACCTTGTGTATAAAATTTTAGGTCTTAACTCCACATGTAGCTCCTAGAATCTTCAATTTTTCCTTAATTTTGATCTTTGTGCATGGACTATCTACATTTTTGACCAAGTTTTGGTGTTTTAAAGGTGATTTTCTTGTATTTTAGAGGTTTTAAGGCCAAAATAATCTTCATTTATCTCAATATCCTCTTTAGGTGTTTGAAAATAACCTCTTCCCCTATTTTTAAGCATATCATGACCTTCAACCAATGCATTTAGGCTTCAAAATGATTGTGTTTTAAAGTTTTAGGTGAAAATTGATCAGGTTTGAACAAAATTTTGAGGAAAATACATATTCAATATTTTTTTTGAGATCATTTAGAACAAATAATATCTCTCCATAGATTTTATTTTTGGCAATTGACCCAAAATCAAGCTTTTAGGCCTCCATACTGTCAATTCTCCGTATAATGACCTATACTATCACCCTTGATTCATATTCATTTATGTAATTGAACTATCCACTGACCTTAACAATTATTGTAACCATAAACCATCTTGATTACTTATGTGGAAGATTAGCATGTGATCATAGGCCTCATGCCTACTATAGGTATACTTTGCTAGGTGGCTATAGATGAGTATCTCTATTTGGGCCTTTGAAACTTGACCCTGTATTGTTCCCAAACCATCTTAATGAAGAATAAAATATTCATACAACTAGTCCCTATTCCATTTTCATAGGCCTTGCAGCTGTCATGATATGGGTCAATTGAGTTTTGACTCTTATCAAGTCTATAAGGTTTTATAAAAGGTTGTAGGGTATCATTTTTCCTGTTGGTATGACTATAGATTATAGCATAAGCCTTTAAAAACCCATTCATACTAGGAATTTAAACTCATAACCTTGATATTTCAAGAGAACCTTATGAACCTTTAATACCTAGCCAAAAAAAAAACTTCATAACCATGCTTTTGAGCTCCTTGAATGCTACAGGCCTGTCAAAGTATGGCTATAGGTGGACTTGGAGAGGACTGACTATAGCTACTTGATTTAGTGATAAAATCCCTGTAACTTCCTTCATGATATTTTGACCTCACTAGATCACTCTATGCTTCATGAGTCCTTTTGTACCAAAGGTCTTAACCATATCCTTTTTTGAAATAGACCCTCCTTCCACTAACCTGACTATCTTGACTCTCTTGTATGGATAAAGAATAGGGTTAAAATCATGGTCTTTCCCTCCACTTCAAACATTAAGATCATAACATGTTCTCACTCCTTTTAAACATCCTAAAAAATTTAAACCCCTATAGTTAAATACCCTGTCATGATCAATGTTTTACTCCTTTATCCAATAACTAACATGGATGTAGGGGACTATTATATGGAAAATAGACTGTAGGTCCATATTAAGGCTGATTGTAGATATTATTTTATCCTCTTCAATCCTTCCTTAAAACCTAACATGCCTTGATATTTTGATATACTTACTTGAAAATGCAAAACCTAATGGCAATGACTACACTCTTTGACCATTGAAAATGAAAATCAAGGAAGATGCATGACAAGCTTGGCTATAGGTATGCATGGCTATATGTTTGAGGGTCTCATTGATTGTTATGACTCCCCTTGAGAGTTAAATTTAGTTCACCAATTCAACATACTTTCCAAGAAAACCATACTCCACCTAAATCACACCCCTCCTTTGATCATAAACCTTGAAATAGGCTTGAATAGTGCTTTTGTTTTCTTATCACCCCTATACAGACTGAGACAAGGAGCATTTAGGGATTGGATAGTGTAAACATCATGTTAATAGGTCCACTTGAGTCATTAGCTCTATCATATTTGGAATAACACATCTCCTCCACTAGCATCTCAATCTCTTTATTAGGTTTCTTAGGTTATAAACCTACTTGGCTATAGGTCATCATAGGCTACTTGTAGGGTTTCATCTTGAAGCTCCATGGCTGTAAGTGTTCATTTCCTGTATATACTCTTTTGAGATGTTTGATAGGCTTATACTTGTCAAGGATCATGATGACCTCATTTAAACCCTTGATCTCTCTAGCCCTTTGATGACTCAAACTAGTCCTTGTGCCTTTTAATTTATATTTATTAAAGATTAGGCTTTCTATACTGTGTTACAAACCTATAAGAGGGTTTATGAGGTAAGGTGAAAGAAAGATTACAAGTGATTGAAGCACTTTTCCTCTTGATTAGAGCACCTCATCATATTTTCTTAATGATTCTTAAACACTTTATGAAAGTTTTTAGGTTACACCATTAGTCTTTATCTCTTCCTTGATGCTTGAAGTTCCTTTAATCTCCACATGGTTGTAGGTGGAATGGGCTATAGGTTTCATTGAGAGAGATGTAGGGTGAAATTATCTAGGTATCTGATATTAAAGAACAAGGTTTACCTCTAAAACCTCACACTAATCTGTCAATAAGCATGAGTTTGTTTTTAGTAAATCATACTCCTTGATTCTCTCACTATGTTCTCTCATGCTATTAGCCCCTAAATGGACTGAGAATAAGGTTCCATTAGGCCTTGAGAGTTTGAAACATAGTACAAAGTATCTTTAAGCCTTCATTAGTTGATGATGTCATTTTAATAGGCCTTATAGAGAAATGATCACTGCTATACAAAGATTGGTGTTTTCATGAAAAAACCATCATCATAATCTTGTCTACTATAGGTCCTCATACTAAAAATGTGCCACATTCAAGGTCTCAATACCTATTAATAGATATGATGGCCTTCACCCCTTTGACTCCTCAAAAGGCACATGATGCTTATTATCACTATACCTTGAATAAGGTCTCTTGAGTTTGACTCTTCACAACACCTTTATGGCCAACATTTGATAGTACACCTAGTTGTAGGTGTCATTTCCCCTGATTGTACTTATCCCATATTAATGCATATGCCTTTTGACTATCCTTATAATGGTGCCTTTGCAAACCTTAGCTCCCTTTATGATGGTAACATGAAATGGGGATGGGGTTTGAGGATGATAGGGGTGGAAAGATGATGAATAAAACATGATGAAGGGTGGAAGGAAGGTGAAACATAGTGGGAAAAGGTAGAGTATGGTAGTGGAATGAGGTGAAAGGGATGGAGGTGGGAAAGGAGGGTGAGAGAGCATGACAAGAACAAGATAAGGAAAGTATGCAAAGATATAAACCTAAACATCATATCAAAATTTTTTTGAGGCCATAGAATGTGTGAAAAGAGGTGAAATTGAAACATGGGTTTCTCCAAAAACCTTAAATTTTACAAAGTTTCCTTAAAGAATTCTAAAGTAGCCCTTTTGAAACACTTTGGTTGAGCATGGAAATGGATTTATTATATGAATCTTGGAGATATTCTGAGAGTTATTCATGGAAATTATGAAAACTTGATGTAAACCTTGAAAAACACAAATTCTTGAAAATTTGAAGCTAACTTCTTCTCCTTGGACTGTACAAATTCTCTTTGCAAGCTTGTCAACACTGTAGATTGACTGGATGCATTTTAGACCTTTTATTGACCTTGAATTGGATTAAGAACACCTTAATAATTCCATAAAGAGATAGATAAAGTCCTCAAGATTCTAGAACAAGTTGAATTTCCTTGAAACTCTACCCAAGTGAGGAGAAATTGGAGAAAAATAGTGACCTTTCTGGTTGTAAGGTAGAAGAATTTGACATGAATTAAAATAGATGGTTCATAAGCATGGAGAATGTAATTGAGATGCCACTAGACCATTATGAATCCCTCTAAGTCTAGTTTCTTCACCCCAAAATTAAGAGTTACACCCTCCTCCAGTAGTCTTTACTAGTAGAAAACATACAAGTAGGTCTTTGTATGCTAACAAGCAAAGTATTCAAAGGAAGCTAGTTTAGGGCCTATATGGCCATGAATTGTCATGAAATTGCTGATGGAAACTAAAAATAACCTGGTATTGATCTCCCCTACCTTGGCTATATGAGATCTATAAGAATTTTGTACTTCTCTTGCAAAATAGGTGAAAATTAGCCCTTTTTGCCCATTTAAGAGGAAAAGAAAGCTTCCCACTACTTGAAAAGAAGATTTTAAAAGGACTACATGCTGTTTCATGCAAAAATGCAAATTTTTACCTTTTTTCATGCTTTAATATTGCTAATTTATCATGTGGGAAGGGTTTTGGGGATTTTTAGCACATGAGATGACGTTTTCATGACTTGAACTTTTAGACTTAGGATATTTTCATACTTTGAACATATTTAAAGCTCTTTTGTCATGATTTAAAGAATTTTGAAACCATTTTTGATGCTTTTTGACCTTTTTGACCAAAATTTGTATTTTCAGACCATAACTGACTAGTTTGACCAACTGTAAAGGGGTAAGGACTGGATTTTGGAAAGTTTTGATTGATAGGGGTAGTAATTTGACCTTGATACACCAAATTACTAACAATACCATTTTTATGATCCAACTCAAAAATGTGAGTTTTGGACTATGTAATAGAGTGATCTGAGGTGAGTTGTTACTCTTTATAAATATAGTGATATCTATATATTAAACATCTAAAAACGGTGATGAAGATATTGTGTGCTAAAAAAAATAACAATATAGATTTTTGTATAAACTAAGTGATATTAAATCCATGACATATCCAAAAAAATAATATATGTATAGCGATATGAAGCTAATATTATTCATGTATAACAAATCTATATAATGTATAGCAAATCTATTACAAGGATAGTGGACTGCACATAAAATAATGAACTATATATTATGACAAGCTCCTAAATATGAGTAATCCTAAATATAGTATTTATATATTCTGCCATGATATTTAGTATAATTTGTATGGTTTATATTAAATACATCAACGCTAAATATAACTAATGAGTCCACTATTGATATGAATAAATTGGCTATGCTACATTAGTTGAATATATGAATAAACTAGCCATGATATTAAATCAATTTAAACATGTATGGTTTACATTAAATACATCAGCACTAACTACAACTAATGAGTCCACCATCGATATAAATAAATTGGCTATGCTACATTAACTGAATATATGAATAAACTAGCCATGATATTAAATTGATTTAAATTGGTTCTAAACTAGTTCAAATTATTATGGGATATTAAATGTAGATTTTGTGTGATTTCAAGTAATGTTACATGTTAAATCATCAATATAATTATGAATAAGGAAGTTACAATGGATGAAGTCCTTGATTTGAATTGTAAATGACTATTGATATTATATATAGTATTTATATATTACTTAAGTACCTATATCCAGTACATATCAAGAATATATTTAATATGAAAAAGTGCCCATATATATGTAAAATATTGATAAGAGGACTTAGATACTCATATGTGTATACAACATATTAAGGTGTTACTATATATGTATAATTAATAATAAATCATAGGATTCTAAGGAATAGGAAACTATAACTATATGAATATAGTCTACTAAAAATATAAAACAAAATATTATATTTTCGTGAAAATGATGACTTTATTTATTATGACTAGCTATTAAAATTAAGTAGTGTATAGATGAAAATGATGGTCTATGATATTATTGCTTGTCATATAATGTAATATGTATTTAATTCTACTTGTGAAAATTAGATTATGTAGACTAAATATAGATTATACCTGGTTGGTATGAACTATACTTGTTATGCTTATTATTTATGTGACAAATGATATAGTGGATATTCATTCATATGTTTGATAGACTAAACATATGCATTTTGATTATTCATGTGTTTAGTATGTTTTATTCTTGATAGTATGAAGTAATCTGTATGAATCTATTGGTTATACTCATGTTAACCAAATCTCGTATTGCTAGTACTAAGTAAGTAGTGAGACAAACTTCACTAGCTTACTAGCATCACCAATGCCAGACGAAGGTAATTCGATCAAGTGGTGTGTATGAATTTGATTGATCCTATAAATCAATAACTATTGAAAAATTTGGCCAAAGTAATGTTAGTTAGACATTTTTATTTCATATTAATGATTTACATGTTTGTGTGATATCATGTTAGAATGGTTTTATTTATGGTACACTTCATGTTCTTAGAAATCATACAACACATGGGTACTAAATTGTCTCTATAGATTACCAAACTATCACCATCTACTCATCCATGAAGGGAGGACCATTCCATAATGGAGGATTATAGGGGGATTGATGGCCTATGGTTGGTGTGGAAAAGTTCTTGGATGATGATTTACCTCCCCATACTAGTACTTATTTAGAGATGACACTTGAGATTACCATATATACTGGAGTTTGAGAACTTAGGCTTTGTGGAGCCATGTATCTTGTATTTTATATTGTATTTATTATTATTGAAACACTATACTTGATGAGATGTAATGATTTACTTAATGTACCATGATAATAATAACTGCATGTTTGTACCAACCATGGTTAGAAATCTATAATTACTTTCTATATTTAATTATGTTTTCTTTCATCTGATGTTAGTGATTTGTAATCAGTAGTTGTTACATGATTATTTTATAGTTGTAATACTTAAAGTGTTTTATCTGGATCAGTAATTAGATTCTCATGGTGAAATCTAATGAAAGAATACATTGATTAAATTAAAAAAAATCATGTTATTCTAAGACAATCCTAGTGGGGATGTTATATTATGTCATCATAATGTTAGGGTCAAATTATAGGATAATTAACTAGGCACAATAAGATGGTAACACAAGACTTTCAATAACGTAAATGTCATAAACTAAATGGTTGAGCTATGATTGGTATTTTTTTAGTGTATAAGATTGGTATGCCATATAAAAATAGATATTTGTGTCTACATCCCCCCCTTTAATCTAGTAATGTGTAAGGATGGAATTACTAGGTTAAAGGAAAGAAATGCATACCTTGGTGTGTAAAACACACCTTGTATTAGATTGAGTCTCATTTAAGTTTGTTGTTTGTGAATTATTGAAACTAAGTGCATGTTAAAATTTAATTAGTGCATATAATCTAAAAATTAATAATTTTAAGTTCTTAAAATTAAAAACAGTAAGGAAGGAATACATCTATGTGTCGATGCAACCATATTGCCCTTTGGTACTTTGATTTGGTAATGATGCTTCCTTACTATAGCATTAGAGATAGGTTAAAAAATTAACCTTAGACATATGAAGAGGGAAATTAGAGGGTGGTCATGCCCACATTTTGGTGTGAGAGAAAGTTGTGCTAAATATATTGAGAGCACTAAATCTCAATCATAAAACTAAAGTGTATATATAATATAACCAATATTTCCAATATAGACAAGGTCAAATGGAGGTCAAGTGGTGTAACCATATTAACCTGAAAAGGGGAGTAGTGCCAAGGCCATAAGGGTGATGATTATCAATCACACTACTCAAGGAAGCCACTGCTATAGATAGATGAAGGCTCAATTAATGCAACTTGGAAACTTCATTGTATCAATGTGTGGTGAGAAAGGAATGAACCTTGTTCACACCCTCTCATCAAATCTACTATAATTTATGTATAATATGAATATGTATATGTGATTTGGTGTATTTGCATGGCATATGCATCTTTGACGTGTCTCAAGGAAAAGTATCTATACAAATTGAACCTTTACTCTATAAATTGTATATAATATCTATCTTAAATATGAAAAAATCTATCAAAAATCTATGAAAAATAGTGACAAATTCATAATATTTTATCCCAAATCTATATCTAAATCATGTAAACTATATCAAATTCTACCAATTTTGCCAACTAAATGTCTAGAATCATGATTCTATGACATGCCCGCACTGATATGTCCTCTATTTTGAGGTGAGAGGAATGAAAGCTGGTAGTAACCTTATCTCAAAAGGATAAGATAACTATGTAATATTTGTATCAATCATATAGTAATCAAGAATATGTGGTATCATGTATAAGTAGATATATTAATTAAAGATCACAATATCCAATCATAATAAACCCTAAGATGCATGATATGGATCATGGAAATATCCAAGAGTAACAAGCACAAACTCAAAAAACAATCAAGCACACACACAAGAGTACTCAATGTCACATAAAAAGTGGTCTAAGGAGACCAAAAATAAGGGTCATGTTAAAATACCACACAATCAATGGAAGGACATGTATAAATGTCCACACACTAAATAATCAATGCTCAGGGGCACTATTTCTAATAAACAAGGAACATGTTCAAATTTTCCATAGTAAAAAAAGGTAACAAACATAAAGTACACTCAAGTAAGACATGTGATAATATGAATAAGTGAAATATAAGTAACCAACATAATAATATAATACTAGTCCCTAGATACATGTGTTATGAAAATGTGATATAGCATATCTAACACACTATGTAATATGTAAGCACAAGTATAGACATGTGTAAATGTTAGTATATAAATGCAACATGGTAATATAAAGTGATCATAAAACAATGTAACCTATATCAATCATGATCAATGATGCAGAATGCCCCTAATGTAGTGTGTCATACAAGTGGAGGAAAAGGTCCAACATCTGTATGGTCATGTATCATGTATCTAGTGTATACTTGTATCACACTCAAGTACCCATGAAACATATGTGTATATATAAAATAAATGATATGCTATCTACTAGTATAAAGTAAACAACATATGTAAAAAGCTAATAAACATGTAAATGCTAAATATTTTTGTATTTTTGCTTTATTTGAATGTATTTTTATTTTATTGATTATTTAATTTTTTTGTGTTTTGAGTTTTTAAATATTATAGGGTGAAATAAATATTCCCAAAAGTCCTCACACTCAGGAGGTAAAAGACTACTTGGTGGCCCTATCAATTCCTATGTTTGCAAGAATTGTTTATACTGAGTCATTGCTACTTCTTCGATGTCTTCTAATATTTTTTTGTTGGAAACTATTGATATTGGATGATCACTACATCCATTAATTGGAATGAAAATCTCTTTGAATTAAAATTAAAAAATGAGGAACATATTTTTAGTATCCATTATTGTCTTCATATCGGTCAACCATTATTGCTCGAAATGAAAGGTCAAATGCAATTTTTGATTCATTATCCATATGATGGTATAAAATAATTTTGGTCCACATGCAATGGGTTTTATAATGTTCCCAAGATATTTTAAAAAGAGTGGATAGTACTTTAACTCATCTATATCATGTCACAATTATCACAAACTTGTAACATAACAAGTTGTGTCCTAATTATTTGTATCAATCTCAAGATGTATATAAAAATCCCCATCAATATTTATAATAATTGTTAGATCTTCTTATCATCAAAATTTTAGAGTATACCCTATTGTACCTTTCAATTTTGAAATTTTGGAGATCAAAGGTATTTTTTGTTGTTCTTTCATAATCTATATAAATCCTTCATTTTTGTACTTATGAATTTGTTTCTATAGTGCCTCATAATTTTATGTGTTATGGCTTGTGATTCAATGATAATAAAAATATGGTGATCCTTATATATGCACTAGGATTCCTCTTAACCTGTGATTATTAGGAGGTAAAGATACAATATTGTGCTCAAGTAACATATAAATTAACATGTTTAGAGAATCTTGTTGTACTATGATCTATAAAATCTATTTTGGTGACCGATGTGAGGAATCCACATTATTAACATGATATTTTTGGATTTTCCCCTTGTGAGGTTGAATTAAATATTATATCCAAGAGGGATGGATTGTGGAGTAAATATTCACATGTTTATTTATTATTTTTGCCTTACCTTTATCTGTATTTTATTTTGTATCCTTTAGTGATGTATTTAACTTATATGTACTAGGGTTTGTAGGTGTGAATATATTGTGCGAGAGATGCTCAAACAGTTCAAAACTAAGCTTACACAATTATTCATCTATCATATCATTAGGAATATCATCATCAATATCATAATAATCTGAAATCTTGTCATCTTTATATTTGGAATTTACCAATAAAAGAAGCTCAAATGTTTGATTTTATTTTTGGCTAATTATCATTTGGTTCTATTTGTAATGGTTTTTGATCTATTTATTTGTTATTTTATTTATTTTCCTATTACTTATGTGTATCTTTTTGCATATCATATGTTAGTGCCTTAAGCACATTTTAAGATAAATGATTGCTTGATTCACCCATCTCATAAGTTGATATATTATCAAGTGGAATAAATTATTTGGGTGATATCATTTGAGGAAACCATTCTTTGTCAGAGCCTAACATTTTTCATAATTTAAAGGGGTCATCATCTACACGCATCTTCCATAACACTCCATCATGTATGAATTTAAAACATTGATGTAATGTAGATGGCATAAATTACATAATATGTATCCAAGGTCTATCCAAGAGTAAATTATAATTTAATGATTAAGACATCACTTAGAATGTAGATTATATTATTTTTGGTCCCAATGTTACACCTAATGTGATTTATCCAATTGGTGGGCTGCATGAAGATATTTAAGTTTAATATCTGAAGAAGACTATTACTAATGCCCATTGTTTGTAAGAATTTTGTGCTACAAATGTTTAGGCCTGATCCATTATCAACAAGCACTCTTTTGATTCCTTTATTATGAATACTAACTTATATGAATAAAGGTAGATCTTGTTCAATGATATCCTTTGAGGGTAAATATTTGTGGTCAAAAGTGATGAGACTTGCATTATTTTTGAGATCTTGCATAATATATGTAAAATAAATTAACTCTATGTCACTTGGTACTTAGGTTTCATGCAAGGCTTCATATAAGATATATGTTTAAGTAGCTTTTCATTTTCTTGAAAATTAAAATGTGACTTACTAAAAACTTGAAATAAAATAGGGTTTATGTAGACACCTATGGATCAGAAGATGTTGTGTACTACTTGAATCCAGTGATAGTGAAAACTCCTTTTTGGCTGGGAAGGTTAATTATTTATCAACTATGAGTAGAATGGACTTCTTCCATGGGAACAGGTAGTAATTTCACTTGCATAGAAGATGTGATTGAATGTAATGAAAATCCAACAAAGTGTTGGTATGAATGTCATAAAAGTCTCAAGAAATTCAAATAGTGTTTTGAGGCTCTCAATATTCTGGTTTCATCTCAAATGCAAAGGCAGTCTGCATATTTATAGATCGATGTTGATCTAAAGAATTAGTGCTAATTGTAGGGGAATCATCATTGATTCAGCCAAAATAGAGCCTTTATTTTAACCATGGATGAGAATAGTTTAGGAATAGGTGGAGTTGTTTGTAATGATTCCAAACAGGGTAAATTGGTTATACAGGTAGATTCTTAGGTTATAATTATTTTTACAAGGTTAGGAATGGTAAAGGGGTAAAAGTAAAGGCTATTTACTGGGCTAATAAATGGTAAATAATCTAAATGTTAGGATAGGGTTTATTATTGGATTTAAATAAATAGGACCTATGACACCTAAATAATCATCCCTAGGGGTATACAATTATAGTGTCTACATTTGCCCCTTTTTGTGGAGTGGTATGGAATACATGCTGTGAGATAAAAACTATGAAGGGTTCACTACCCTTGATTTATGTGAGGAGGTATCCCCCCTCAAATTGGGAGTTGACAAAGGATAATGAGTGGGTGATATGCTTTAAAAATAGATGGGATGGATAAATAGTAGACAAGATCTAATGAATGTGGATGCATAACATGAAGCATATGTTTTGCACTAGCAAGATGGGAGATAATATAGGTAGATATGCCCCAAGGCAAATCCTATAACTAGATGCCATAACTATGAACAAGTGGGCTTAACACATGCTAAATAAGATAATAAATGATAGGGTTGGGTGATTTAAGCATCATTTGTGATAGATAGTGTGTGCATTACCTATAGACAACTATTCTCAAGGGAGAATGTACTCTCAAGACCCACTTAGGGGAGATACCCAAAAAAATACATGACCTATACAGGTTATGGGACTATCAAGGGGTAAAAATCCATAAACCTAAAATGGTATAAGTCAAATGCTAGTGTAAATGTGTCAAGGAATTAGGAATAGCTAAGGAGTGAGATTGGATGTATGTGACAGTATAAGTAGTACAAAAAGGGGCCAATCCACATCGATCCAAAATAAATCAATAATGATCTAGTTGAATGACACTAATCTAAAATAGATCAATGCCAATCCAAAGATAGGTATATAAGTAAGTATGATGTAGAAAAGGGTTCATTTATAATATAAGAGATTCCAAATGATGCTTGAGAGCTTAAACAACAAAAGTTCTACAAGGCAAGATGGTGGCTAGTGGCAGTGGTTCATGATGATGCTCCCAAGACAAGGTAGTTCATTTATTTTCTTATTTTTTTGAATTTTTAAAGTTTTTTAGGATTTGTAGGATCTAGGGTAGATTATAGAGGAATGACACTGTAGAATCAACACCAATTCCCTAGTGAATTGGTGATGATTCATAGGGAATCAATGTCATTCCATTAAAATGGTGCCTATCTAGGAGAACAACATCGATCCAAAGGGAATCAACACCAATTCACACCAAATGAGAAGGGCTTAGGAGACTATCTAGGGTTTTGGGCTAAGTTAGAGGTTTTAAGAGATTTTTAGCCTTATAGGGGATTTTGGTGATAAAAATGAGGGTTACTAAGATTGTGGGATCAAGTGCCACCATTCTTAGAGGATCTACAAGTGTGGCTGAGTGATGATGATTGGGCCCACCTAGAGGTCATAGGCTTGGGAAGAGTGTGTCATTACTAATACATCCATCAGGACATAAGATTATTAGTGTGACTAATATAGTGATGGGATGTCACAATCGAGACTTTATAGCTATCATTTAGTGAGATGACCATCATCTAAGAGGATATTTATCAGATCTTGTGACTTCTAGTATAGGGGGCACAAATAGTACCTATGGATGAGTAGGGTTTAGACATGGATTTGATGTGCCTATATGGTGATGATGCATATGGGATTAGATTTATTGCTATGGGTTTCACTTTTGAGCTGCTTTACATGGATGGCATAGCAAGAAGAGGCATGCTAATAATGATGATGTTGGTGATCTCCTGCTATGCACTCTTAGACTTCGGGGGAGGGAGATATCCATGGAGATTGATTGGAGTGGTTATAGACATGATAGATTATCATACCATTTTTGTATGGGTTTTTAATCTACTAGCATAGATATACAAGGAACTCTAGGGTTAGAGGACCCAAAGGCACTATGGTCTAGATGTTATAGTCATATTATAGTGTTGGTCTTATTAGCACATTTAGATAGTGTGTCCTATAGGTACCAAATGGATATGGTGGTACAAGACTGACTACAGTTTGAAATTTTTGTGGTGAAAAGCAAATATAGCATGCAAATTCATAGATGGTATTGTGATAGGTCTAGATTATTATAGGGGTGTTTTGGATGGGCTGAGGATGACATATATTATTTGAAGGCCATATTTACAATTTATGGAGTGGCCTAAGATGGAGTTAGAGTTGATGGGGATATGGAGGGAGTGGTGGGTTATTAGGAAGAGAGCTCAGTGGGAGTATCTTCATTTTAGTTAAGTGTGGTGATAATTTGGTTTAGTGCAGGATATCCCATGGGCCCTGCATGTATACAAGTGAGATGAGATGGAGTGGAAGCTATTGAGACCGGTGATGGGAGACATCCTAGTAGAGGAGGACTAAATACCATTAGGGGAGGATAAATAGGATATGAGGTGTAATCCTAAATATAAAATTTGGTGGATAGATCAGTGGGTGGCACAATAGGATAGGGTGGCTTAGCCATGCCAGGGAGGAGAGGATGAGGAGATGGAGGATGTAGAGGAGGAGGGGGATTGTGATTTTGAGGAGATGGGGGAGGAGACCAAGGAGGAGATAGGGGATGAGATGGGATATGAGGTGACTAGGGGAGGGGGAAATGAGGAGGAGATAGATAAGGAGGTAGATGTTGCTAAGATAATTATAGAGAGGGACATTCTATAGGAGTGATGTGCATATTTATATAGATAATTGACTATGACACATGAAGCACTGATGTTAGCATGGGTGGAGTGAGATATAATGTGGACTCAATTGGATAATTTATAGGTAAGGTTTTATTATTTATAACTAAGTCATGACATGGTGGTAGAGGAGTGTGATAGGTATAGGGTAGAGTTGGAGACTTGGAGGATGAGGGAGGAGGAGAGGGAGTCCTCAGTGTAAGTGACTAGGGAGATGGCAGGGCCTAGCATGAAGATGATAGGGATAATGAGCATGGATAGATACATGGAGCTAGTGATGGAGATTAGGTATTATCAGTGGATTATTTTAGAGTAGCTTCTAGAGACTCCTCACTACATAACCTACGTGGCTAGATAGGGTAGGTCCTCTAGGCACACACATAGACTCCATCAATATGGGGAGTGTTATGTGGAGGAGAGAAAGGAATGGAGATGGGGGTGGAGATATACTGAGTATCTCCATGAGCATATTGGATTTTACATAGTAGATTACATGTATATCTATTCACTTGTATTAGACAAAGAGCCATCAACATGTATACAGACACATTGATATACATTGAGTTTTGATATATATATATATATATTTCATGTTTTATGGATTATGGATACATTGATGATTATGTCTTATGGATGGATTTAGCTATTTATGGATTATGTTATGGATGCTTATATTGTTTATGGATTATATGATGTGATGGATTATAGACTTATGGTTATGGATTGTTAGGGATTTATGGATTATGGATGTGATGAATTTAGCTATTTTATGGATTATGGATGTATAGTTTGTAATTAGATTATGGGTTTTTATATCTGATGGTTTTAATTCTAAGGATTAGATTAGATTATTATGATTATGGATTTTTATGGGATGTAATGAGTTAAATTATGAAATGTTGTATGGATCCTGCTTATATTATAAATTATTCATGGATTATGGAGGTGATGGATTATGGATTATTTATGGATTTAGTTATAGATTTATGGATGGTGATTTTATTTATTTGATTATGGATTTGTATATTTTATGCAATGTGTTTATGGATTATGGATTAAAATTTATAATTGGGATTATGGATTATGGACCATGATTAATGATTAATGATTATGATTTTAATGATTATGAATCAATGCATCATGGATTAATTATTTATAGATTTGGATTTTATTTAATATGGATGGAATTTTGGTAATTAATTTTATTTACAAAAGGCTTAATGTTCATTATTGGCTTGTACCATGACCCAAGAAAAACTATTTAAAAGTGATGCATATGTGTCTTTAACTCAGTGATAATAAAAGTTTCAACAACTTTAGGTCAAATAAGTTTAGGATCTAATTGATTTGATTTTTAGGATGTGATAAAAAAATGGGTTCTAAGAATAAGATATTTCCATCTTATATACCTCAAACTAAGGGTTAACCTAGAATCTTAGTGTGCCAATCCATGAAGATTGATCAATATGAGAAGTCTACTAAATTAAAGAAAGATGATCAATATAGGATAATTTATAGGGATACTTTATTCATAATATCCATCCTCCAAGGGAGTGGTCTATATATTAAGATATGCTTTTTGAAACAACTGTCCTTTGAGGGATCAGTCTGGGCTTTTGATATTTTGTATAGTTTTATAGATTTTGTGGATTTAATATAGCTGTCCTTCAAGGGAACAGTGTATCCAAATTTCTTTTATTTTGATTTTATAAATGCTTTGATTTTGATTTTTTTATCCCAATAATATTTTTATTTTATGGATTGGCCCTAGGTATCCTAGGATAATTTTACCAAAGCTTTGATATACAAGATACAACACTTATATTCTCAAAAGGGATTTTAGTGATAAGGAGGGCCTTTAGGGAATAATGATTTGGAGCTCCTTCCCATAATAGGTGAAGATTATCAAATTAAATCATGCTATGAATAGAGTTAGGGTATTCATATTTAAGGTTAATAGTAAGTAAAGCTGATGGATAACCACATGTCTCTATATATCATTATTAGTTATAAGAGTAAGGGGGATATGAAACCTATAAACTAAACTAGGTCAACTAAAGTGATTAAGATTGATTAGTAGTAGAAAGGAAACAAATACAAGGAAGTAAGAGATTCTCACTCTGATTTTCTATCAAGATAAGTGAAGCAATATGCCATAGATCTATATTTATGGGTGATGTTATATGGTCTGATCTAATTTAGAGCAAATTTTCCCCTTTGACTTTTTTTCCATATTAGTTACATGTTGATTTTATTATAAGACAAGATCACCAATGTTAAATTAACATCACTTTAAGTGTTTATTATAGGCACATTCTATTCATTATTGAAATAAATGTAGATGGTTAAGCGCAGTTGAGTGGAGCTAATCTAAGAGTTCAAGTTGGGCTAGTCTTTCCTGAAAAAAATCATTTTCAAAAATGATATCCTTTAGCGAGATGTGAAGGGATGGAATTTAAACTTCAAGAGGAAGTAAAACTTTAATACCATAAACTAGGGAGAATGGGTTAGTGCTTATCGGGGTTTAAATACTAGTCTAATAAGCTTATAAGGCATAGGGAATGTGCAAGTGATAATTTTTTCCTACTTCATTGACTACTTTGGTTAGGATTTTGACTAGAGTCTTGTTGGATGCCTCAGCCTAACCATTAGCTTGGGGATAATAAGATGAGGAAAAAATGAGATTAATGCTAAAAGAATCACAAATCTCTTAAACTTTTTTATTCTTAAATGATTTTTCATTATCTGTGATGATCTTATGAGGGACACCAAACTGACAAATGATATGTTGATTAATGAATTCAATGATTTTATCTACTTTAGTAGAGATAAGGGGGATATCCTCCACCCACTTAGTAAAATACTTAGTGGTGGTAGTGATAAAACCATGATGCTAGGATGATTTAGGATTGATTTGTCTAATAAGATCAAGCCCTCCATTACGAGAAAGGCCAAAAGTCCTTAACGGCTTACAAGGCTTATCTAGGGATACATGATAAGTTGGCATGTTATTGACACTTGATGCATTTCTTAATGTACTCACAATAATATTAATTTAAAGTGGGCCAATAATATCCCAACCGTAGGATTCTTTTAGTGATGGTGTGGCCATTAAAGTGTCTTCCACATGATGCATCATGAACTTGCTTAATAACAAGTGTAACTTCATGATTTTGGAGGCAATGAAGAAGAATGCCATCAAAACCATGCTTATAAAGGACACCTCCCAGTATGAAAAAATGGGTGACATAATTCTAAAAATCTCACTTAGTATTTCTAGATAGGTCTAGAGGAGTAATCCCCTGGGATAAATAATCAAATATTTGGGAATACTAGAGAGCTGATGGATTATCCTCCACATTATAGATGGATGGGAGGTCAATTTTGGTAAAAGAGGGTTGATTAATCCTATAATTTAGAATAACAAACTTTGACTCATGAGATGAGGATGGGATAAAAGAGGCCATGAAAGCCATGGTATCCACAAATTTGTTAGTTGATAGAGGAGTGGATTAGATCATAAAATGCTCAAAGGTGGCTAACAATTGATCAACTAATGTCTTATAATTCTAGAGAGTATCATTGTTACATTGATAGATTATTTTTATTTGGTTAACCATGAGCTGGGAATCATTGTAGATATTGAGTTTTTTAATACCTAAGGCTAAGGTAGTTTGAAGACCTGTGATTAAAGCCTTATACTCTATGATATTATGAGTGTAGTTGAAATCAAATTTAAAGGATAGAGGGATAAGCATCCCCCTAAGAGGAATTAAGATAATTTTAGTTCCCCCACCATATTCACATTTGGATCCATCAAAAAATAGATTCATTTGATATTATGGATTGAGTTGAGATGTGGAGGTTATAGATTTGTTTGGAAATTCACAGTTAATAAGTTGACTATTAGGAAGGGGCACCTCAACAAGTTGATCAATAATAATTTGACCTTTAACTGACTTTTCATGAATAAAATCTAGATCAAATTCCACCAAAAGCATAAGCCACTTATCCATTCAATAATTTTGATAAGGTTTGGAGTACATGAATTTTAGAGGATTGGTGTTTGTAATGACATGAGTTTTATGATTGAGGAGATAATGCCATAGCTTAAAAACAATGAAAATAAGAGCTAGGCATAAATTTTCAATATGAGAATACCATGTCTCATAGTCAACAAGCATATGACTAATGTAGTACATAAATTTCTCTTTATGTTGGTCATCATGATGGGCCAACATAGCTCTAAGGGCATGGTCAATAAAGAAAATATATAAGAAGAATATTTGTCCTTCTTTTAGAGGAGTGAGAATTGGTGGTGAGATAAGGTAGTACTTGAGATCTTTGAAAGCCTCTTGATAACCAAAATCCAATTTAAAAGGATATCCTTCCTTAAAAGATTATGGAAAGGTTGGCAATAATTAGATAATTAGGAGATAAAATGATGAATAAATTATAATTTACCTTGCAAACTATGAAGCTGCTTGAGATTGGATGGAGGAAACATTTCTAATATGTCTTTAATTTTAGTGGGTTTACTTTTATCCCATGGATGGAGACAATAAAGCCAAGGAGTTTACCCAATAATACTCTAAAAATACACTTTTTGGAATTTAGATAGATGTGAAATTGGATTAGGCGGTCAAAAATAACCTTTAAAATAGAAAGGTGATCTTTTCAAAACTTCAATTTACCAAGAAGGTCATCTACATAATCTTCCACAATCTTGTAGATAATATCATCAAAATTATAAGTCATGGATCTTTGATAGGTGTCTCTTACATTTTTAGGCCCAAAGGCATAACATGGTAGCAAAAAGTGCCCTAAAGAGTGATAAATGAGGTCTTATGTTGGACTTCTGGTGTGATAAAGATCTGATTATATCCAAAAAAGCCATCCATTAATGAGAAAATTTCATGGCCCATAGTCAAATCTACTAACTGATCAATATTGGGAAGAGGGAAGTCATCCTTTGGACAAGTAAGATTCAGGTCTTAGTACAAAGGAAAAGTCCCCCTGTAGGCTTCATTATAGGGATGATGTTAGATACCCATTAAGGGTAATCAATAGGTTGGATGAAATTAATGGATAAGAGGAATTATAGCTCTTTTTTAACTAAGAATTTAATTTGAGGATGAATTTTTTATATCTTGAGATTGATAGGCATAACATCAAAAAATGTGATGATAATGGTAGGATCAATACCAAGCATATCGCTAGAGGACCAATCAAATGCCTCACTAGGATCAGCTAGAAACATAGTGAAGTCTTGGTGCTGCTAAGGATCTAAGGATTTAGTAACCTTAATGATGGACATAGTCTTTAGGGATCCTATGTTAACATTAATGGTAGCCTCATTTACAAGACTAGAGGTTTATGATGGGAGGGCTTTATGCAGATAAGAGTTTTTAGTCCCTAGGTGAGTTAAGATGGACTCATCATCTAAGCACTGAAGAAAAAGGATGGTGGGAGAATCCTACCCTATCATGTCAGGCTAAGATAGAGAAATGGTGAGGACCTCACCATCGTACTAATAGATGAAAGGCTCTACAAAAATGGTCTTGACTTAAAAAAGTTAGGCAAAATGTGTATGATGCTATCAATCAAGGAAGGGGTATCAGATAGTGAGGATGGTGTATCCTTTTTAGGGATGGGAGGAAGAGTAAAATTTAGGGAGGATTTAGGGATTTTCCTAAAGCCAATGTTTTATTTCTCACGGGGTTTTCTAAACTCCCCTAATACAACCTTGTGTGGGCCCTATTCTTAATGTCCCATACCAAAACCTTTCCAGGTGCACCATTATAGGTATGTTTCTATGAGCTGAGGTTTATGAATACATGAAAAGTTAGATGTGAGTAATTTAACCCAAGTTTTTTTAGAAGGTCCCATATAAATTTGGTCAATTCTTCCATAAATTAGATGGGTATAAAGGAATGGTGGACCAAAGGGAACAATTTCCCCTAGATTCTAATAATAAGCTAGTTGTTTGTCAGGGCATCCATATTCTTGTGGTGTAGGGAGGGTATTAAGTGTCAATAATTGGTACTCTTTGATTAAAAGATGTTGGAAGGTAGAATTGATGGTTTTCTTACCTATTCTTGAGGTAGGTATGGTCATGCTAGTGGATGCTTCATTTGATGGAGATAAGGTAGCACTTTTTAATAGAATTAGAACCTCATTGGGTCAAAAGGTAAGGTTGTAGGTTTTGAAGGGATGGGGGTTAATTAGGATGTTATGGATTTTGAACTCATTTTAAAATTTAATGCATCAATGTAATTTTGAGGGGACACAATACATAACATGTATCTAAGGATGTCCTAAGAGGATATTTTATTGGAATTCTCCTTCAATAACATATAATAATTTTGGAAGGACTCATGTGCCTACCTGAATGTGTACTACCATTCCTAATGTAGGGGAAATGGTATCATTAAAGGCTCATAGAATGATAGGTGACTAGGCTACCACTATCTCAAGGAGTTATAGCTATTTAAAATCATGGGAAGAGATAATGTTTATATTAGTGCCATTATCTATCATGACTCTTTTAATCCAAGTTTGATCTATCTAGGTAGTGATAACAAGGTGGGATCTTGGTCATCCAGTTATAAGGGTGGTATCTTCAAATCATAAAATGCTATGGACAAGGGTTTTTAAAATGATGCAATGAAGGCCAATAATGGCTGGGACTCATCCACTTATATTTTTGTATCTTTTAAGGATTCTATCATGGCTTCATAGTGTTGTGGAGAGTTCTAGAAAAGTTCATATAAGGACATCTTGACTGATAGTTAGTGTAGTTATTTTAGGACATATATTTGTATAAGCTTTGAAGCATTATTATTTTGTGACTTTCCTAGAATGGAGACCTTAAGTTTAGAGGCAAGTGTTATTAGACTACTTATGACATGAACTAGTGCTTTAACAATCGTTAATTTAGCTTTCCCATGATTGTGGGTCTTATGACCCTATGTTTGGGATTGCATGGCTATATGAACCAAATATATTTGGAATAGGGGAGATTTAATGTGTTCTTAGAGTCATCCTCATCTAGGGGAGAGAGTGATGCTAAACCCAATCAATTGTTCTATTCTCTTTTACAACTTGCTCTAACATATTATTTCCTATGATGATGGAATTGTGTGGTGATGGACATGATTTGGTTGTTCTCTTAGGAGATCATCATCATCTAACATATTTGAAACTATGACCTTTAATGCATTACAACTTTTTATATCATGCCTAACTATTTGATGGTATGTGCATGACCTATTTTCTCTATATCATGATGGTTTTTGAATATGAGGGTTGAAAAGCTTTATAGGTGGTAGTGTGGTTGAGGAGGTCTAGATAAGCTAATCAACGATATTATAATAAGATCCCTTTAATGGGTCCTAACTGAGATTTTCTATCTTTTGGGGAACTAGTGGAGGAGAGATACGTGGCCTCAAACCTTGGCCTCTTGAGCTAGCTACTTGGATAGTCCTCACTACAAGTAATTTATGTTGATGGTAAGTATTTACTCCTAAATTAGATGGGTAATAGGGGTTTAATGCATTATGGATTGGCATGACCATAGTAGGAATATTTCATTATGATGGTACCTATGTTTTAGTGGTAGATTCGATAATAGTAGCTTTTAATTTGGCTGAAGGATGGGGCCCTAGTATAGATGCTCTTATCTTAATAGGGGGCAATGGCACTTTTCTTTTTCATATCTATTCAGGGGTTGTAGGGATGTCCTCTTTAGGTAATTCAATCCTAATAGGAGGATGTTGTAGATATTTTCCCCTTAGGGCTCCTCGATTTTTGTTACTGGTATCTACAAAATTTCCCTTATTTTCTCTATGATTTGGTGTCTCCCTAGCAATGGGAGGAACTAATCTAGAGGTAATTTGAGTTAACACAACTATTTATTTAGGGAGTAATAAGCTAGTGGGAATTGGTATACTAGATGTATGTATCAAAATGGTGTGAGTAATATAATATTGAAAAATGTCAACATAAACCTTTTCTTCAATAAGATTTTCCTCATTTCATTCTTGAGTGTCCTTAGATATGGATTCTTCCAATGGGTCCCAAATAATGAAATCTAAAAAATTAGAGGAAGTTCTTGGGATATCTTGTCTTGGTTTGGATACTTCAAAAGTGTCTCCCATAAGGAGATTAGGGATAGGGGCATCAACAACTTCTTATGTAGAAGTTGGTCATGAATGGTATTAGTTACATGAGTCTCGTGTTCTAATGTGGATCCTAATTTAGTTTGTGTAAAATTCAATGTAGAGGCATGATTTGGGAAAGGTTGCTTGAATATATCTATAGTTGGTTCATAGGGGGCATTTGGATTATGTAATTGCAATTTTCCTTGATCTATAAGATTTTTTACTAAGCCTTTGAAATAATGACATCTATTGACATCATGGCCTATCATGTGGTGAAAATTATAGAAGTCATTTTCCTTAAACCAACTAGGTTAGGATGTGACTCATTAAGAGGTCTTATAAGAGGGAACTTGATAAGATAAGCCTTTAGGAATTTATATAAAATAGATGCATAAGATTCTCCTAAAAGGGTATATTATCTTGGGGGCTTGTTAAAAACTTTTGAGACTATGCTTATGAAGTAGAGGGCTTGGATTGGATTTTGGTTTGAGGTGGTGCTGACTTCAAAATTATTGTGTTGGTAGCCTCTTTGTTTTTATTGTTGTTATTACTAGTAGTCCCATTGGAGAGTTCATATTTAAAGTTCTTTTTTCATAGTTTGACCTTCCCTTCTTCAAAGGTTCTAATTTCAAGCTTGTAGGGCATTGAAAAGGCCTCATTAAAAGTTTTAAAAGATTGTACCCATAACATTGACGAAATGTGTTTAGCACATGCTCTCGTAAATAATTTTATTGAATTGGGCTATGGTAAAGAGAAGGTGAGTTGGTTGATTAAACTTCTCCATCTAGTTAAAAAGTCAGTAATGGATTCATCATCAAATTAATGAATGGTGTAACGGTCTATAATGGTGACTTTTCTTGCTATATTGATGGAAAAGTGTTCTAAGAATATTTGAGCTAACTTCCCAAATGAAAAGAGGGAATGTGGGGGATTGAGCTATACCAATCTAGGGCAAGTTTAATTAGTGACATAGGGAATGTTCTAAGAAGGAACATGTCATTGTACACTATGAAGTAACAAGCATGTCAAAATGCTCATAGATGCTGTTATGGGTCCTTATTATAAAATTTAGTAAACTTAGGGACTTTCAATTGTGGACGATAATGTCTGATAGGAATTGTTGGGTTGATGGGATTGTTACAAATCTATTCATAGGTGAGCATGTTCTTTTGACTAGAGGCAAAATCTTGCAAGTTATCCATCCTATTCATAAGGATGATCATGATATCAATTTGAACATTATGTTGAGGGATTCCTCCCAAATTTTTTTGCTACGGGGGTTGGTACATAGGTAATGATTTGGAAAAATCTTGAGATAAGGGATAACCAACCAAGGTGGTTATAGTATGTTAAGAAGCCACCACATATTATGGATCTTGTAAAGAGATATACGTAGATATGATAGCTTGTGTAGGAACTACATATTATGTGGTTAAAGGCACATAATGTTGAGGTGGTTGACTCATAGGGGCCTATTGTAATGGTTATTCTTGGTTGATTAAGGGTATACTAGTTTAAATTGGTTGAATCATCATTGGGACTGATATGAATAGGTTCTGGAGTGAGGTAGTGTCTAGTTGGGTAGCTACAAGCTGAGTAATGGCAACATTTTAAGTTTGAGTAATGGTTAGTGATAGAGCACTAGACATCATCATATGTGGGTTACTTAAGGGTTGTGTTGTAGTGGTATTAAAACTAGTAAGAGGGGGATTATTATGGGAAGTTACCATAACATTAGTAAATCCTTCAACCTCCTCAAAGGGAATGTCATATATGTCAAGAGAATTGCATATGGGGAGATACTAGGATATGTATGGATCTAGAGGTGAGATAATGGTTAAGAGCTATGGGATTATTATATAGTATGGTGGTGAACTCAGGATCACCCTAGGTGTAGTACTAAGGGATACATTATCTTGTAGACTTAGGATAAGTAGGGGGCTAGGTAAATTTTCCATAGATGAAGACACATATGAGGTTTGGTTTTTTTTTGTGACTGTTATCATGTCAAAACCATGTAGTGATAAAAAAAGAAATAGAGATCACACAATATATTATTTTTGATTATCTTGTTTTAAGTGAGGATGAAAAAGATGCACATACTAAAGTCATTCCTAAAAATCTTTTACTTTTTAACTTTAAAATGTAGAAAAAAGATAAAAGAAGGGTATCGAAGGTCCTAAAAAATGGTGATCTAAGGATGGTCTCAGGTTATGTTTAGTGCTCAAGGATTTTTGTATTGGTACCAATACTTATCTTAATATTGGGGCCTACCCCCTCACTTCACACACTACAACCTAAGGGTGTCAGGTGCTTATCCACAATATACCGATAGATCAGAGTTTATATTCAACCAAAGAACTGAGTTGGTTCTCCCCTTGGTGGTGAAATCTAAGTGGGATCATCAAGAAGAAGGTGTATTTGAGGTGATGAAATCCCTATTGGTTCCCTTATGTCAGGTGTTTTGATGAGTTTATTGTGAATGTGATTTGGTTTTGTGTGTGATAAAAATTGATGACTATGATAAATTTACCACCTAGATTATTCTATGTGAGAAAACTAAATAGGCAAAATGAATGCAGATTGTTTAACCTTAAAAAAGGAAAAATGTAATTTTGATTTTCTTTAGATGAATAGAACAAACAAAAGAAAGGGAGAGAGATAAAAAAATTTAGAAATGAATTTTAGCAAAAAGAGTGAGACCTTATGGGTCCTCTTGGGTGTGCTAGAATGTTTAAGTAGTTTTTTGTTTTCTTTTAAATTAAAATGTGACTTAAAACTCAAAATAAAATAGGGTTTATGTAGATACCTATGGATCGGAAGACAATGTGTACCACTTAAATCCAATGATAGTGATAACTTATTTTTGGCTGGGAAGGTTAACATTTGATCAGCTATGAGAAGAATGGACTTCTTCCATAGGCACATGTAGTAGTTCCAATTGCACAAAGGATGCAATTGAATGCAATGAAAATCCAATAGAGTGCTAGTATGAATGTCATCAAAGTCTCCAAGAATTCAAACAACATTTTGAGACTCTCAATGTTTTGGTTCTATCTCAAATGCAAAGGTAGGCTACATATTTATGGATCGACTTCAATCCAGAAAATTAGCATAGATCATGGGGGAATCATTGCCAATTCTCCCAAAATGGAT
The DNA here is from genome assembly GCA_037957365.1 of Torreya grandis. Classification (NCBI taxonomy): domain Eukaryota; kingdom Viridiplantae; phylum Streptophyta; class Pinopsida; order Cupressales; family Taxaceae; genus Torreya; species Torreya grandis. The sequence continues at coordinate 9,226,626 of JARHVA010000029.1, forward strand.
CCTTTGTTTTAACCATGGATGAAAATAGGTCAATAACAAGTGGAGTTGTTTATAATGAATCCACATGGGGTAAATTAGTTATACGGGTAGATTCTTAGGTTATAATTGGTTTTAGGAGGTTGAGAATGGTAAATGGGTAAAAGTAAAGGCTATTTATTGGGCTAATAAATGATAAATAATCTAAACTTTAGGATAGGGTTTATTTATGGGATTTAAATAAATAGGACTTATGACACCTAAATAATCATCCCTAGGGGTATGAAATTATAGTGTCTACAATATCCTTATAGATAGTTTACTATTTCAAAATCTCAAGGATTAAGATCTTAGCATGTGTATTTATTAATTATTTGATAATATTATATCCCTTAGATTTTATTACTAACTTAGGCTTAGGAGGACCTTGTTGTATATGAATAGGTGGCTAGCCAAGTCAGGAACCCTTTTTTTTTCATGTAGTGATAATGTGGATTGAAGAATCCAATATAAACCATGGGAAAATATTGAGAACAAGATGGTAGTTGTTAATTGAATAGGATATGTGGGATAAAAGGCTACAAGTATGCATATTATCACCTATTGAAGCTGAATAAAGGTTAAATATTATTGTAATAAAATTTGTAAAGAGAGATTAGATTTTTATCTTATTTTAAAACACTCTATTTGTTTTTACCAATTTGTTGACTCCACTTGATTATATCATTGATTTTTTGAGTAATGTATGAAAGAGAACAAGCAATGAGTACTATCACATGCTATGAAATGGAATAACTATTGGATGTATCCATGATAAACATGATTTATTCATTTATGATTAAGCTAAATCCAATTTTAAGATTTAACTATTTCAATGAATTTATTACTTATTATTGGAAAGAGGAAAAGAAGAAACTAAGTATGGGTGTAGTTGAAAAACTTGTTTGATTGTGCACACATTGAATCAAAAGATTATGAAGAGCTCCTCTTTGGCTTGGGAGAATGACCTATAGATAAGAAAGCACTAAAGCAAACTTGCTTTTTAGATAGATAGTTAAGAGGATTGCCTAGTGATAGTTACATCTTGGAAGTAAGGGCTTCCTTAGGGGCTGTCAATCCACACGCTTTAAATAATTAAGTTTATAAATAGAATAGAAGATACTTGCATTAATAAGTTAAAGGATATTGAAAATGAATACAAGAATGCTTTCATAGAAAATAGACTAGAAATAATTAAATTAGTGATAAACCAATTAATACTAGTGTTAGGGAGTTGTGGTATGCTTTAGAAAATAAAAAAGGGGATTGTGAACAAGTAGGAACATAGAAAATTAGGTTTTGTTGGGTGTAGTTAGGTGAAATTAGGTTGCTAGTTTTCACTACCATAATTATCATTAGTGTTTGGGTTAAACATCAGTGGTTAAGGTGATTTCTGATAGTCATGATGACCATCGATAGTTAGATAAACTATTGGTGATTGAGTCAACTGTCGACAATTACTATGTATGGGTCTAGGTTGGTAAAAACACTGATTGATGAGATCCAAAAGATGGATTTCAAGAGATGGGTAAGACCTAGATTAGTTTCAAAATGAAATTAAAGTAGATGAATACTAAGAAATAAGTACTTATCTTACTAGAAATTAATCGAATAGATGGTTGAGGTAATTAACCTATTAGTGGAATCTAGTTTGATTTTGATAGAGTAATGGTCCCTAATAAATTGGTGGAGAGGTGGCGGTAAATTGACTCTTTGAGATGGTAGTTGGATTGCTATATTTTTGATGATAATTGACCTATAAAAAGAAACTCTTAGATGTACAAGCTCTTTGATCATGATTGAAAATGGATTTCACCTCCCAACTCTTCTCTTCTTATAGGCAAAACAAGAGAGTTGTAACAACACAGGAACTTGGTTTCCTAATTATAACTCACTCATGCAATGGCTCAAACATAGATGAGGATAAGTTATTTAAAAAATATCAAGGCGGGTGACTTGCATGTTAGTTGTTAAGGAGGTGGACCTTGATCATTGACATTCAAGGTGACCATCGGTGATCAACCTGACCATCAATAGTTAAGGGTGAAGGGTAAATAGGCAAAAGCTAGGGTAAACGCTAGGTTAAGCTAGTTTAATTAAAATAACTATGGGTTAGGTTTAGTTAAGGGTTAGAGGGTTAAATGGTCCCAAGGGGGTCCTAAGGTGTTATAGGGGTACTTTGACACTCATAATCATGGTGTGAAAATTTTTGGTGTCTACATTTTGCCACTTTTTATTATGTGACCTAAAATTAACAACTGCAAAACAAAAACTGATTGCTAGTCAAAGGTTTGTTGATTGCCTCAAGTATGGGAGGAGGTGTTCCCCCTTAAACTAGGATGTGACAAGGTAAAGTAGAATTAGGTGTGGGTTTGACAAGGTGGGTGAGGATGATGATGAAGGTGGATGTCATGAAGGTGGATGAGAGGTTAGGAACTAAAGCACAAACATGCACACAAAGTACAACAAAAGGTGTGATAACTAAGATTGTGTAAAGATAAAGTTACCATGATTGGTAAAAATTAAGGTAAGTGCTAAGGGACAAGTGACCGGTGTATAGCATGCCCACATTTAGGTGTGGTGAATGGGTAAAATTGTTAGTCTCTTAGACAAGGTCAGTGTTTCATTAGGTATCTAAGGTAGGAAGTGCTCCCAAAAAGACACAAGTAGGTTAGGTAAGCACGAGGTGCTGTATGTTTAAAAGGTGGTCAACATGGTAATGTTGTTGCTATAGTTAAAGGACCAGGTAAAGGTATTATAAAATGTGTGCTAGTTTAGACAAAATAGACCCATGATGAGGTGGCAAGGAGGTTGGGGAAGGGTAATCTCCATGGGTGGGTTTGGGTTTATGGGATAAAAGAACTCCAAAAAAATTTGGCACCTAGGTGTGGGTGCCAAAATAAAAATTTAGTTTCCTAATCATCGATAGTCAGGGGTCTCAAGATTGACCATTGATGGTCACCCTAACCATCGATGGTCAAGGGGAATCCATAAAAGGCTAAAACATAAAAAGTGAAAATGAAAAGTGATTTTCAATTTTTCTATTTAACCTCTAAGTTATCTATACTCTAGGTGAATAGGCATTTTGGCATTTTGCTTTGAGAGGATTGATTGAGCATTATTGATTTGGTAGTTGTTGATTGGCTAGAGGTGTGTGATTGAGGATGTAGGGTGGATGAGGATGTGGCTGAGAAATGGGACATGGGCTCCATCCATGATAGAGGCCAAGGAATGAGGTAGGTAGTGTTTTGAATTGGTAGAGTTTCATTGATTTGGTCATTTAGAAGTTGAATTGTGGTAGCTTGGTAAGGTTTTTGGGGATTTTGATCTAGGTTTAGGTTTTTTCTTGAATTTAGAGAAAAATAGCTAAGGAAGCTCAAAATTGATGGGGTACTTGGGTTGGGGTTAGTGTATAGGATAGATTAGGTAGCTTATTAGCTAAATTTATTGTTATTTTTTTAATTTTAGTTAGGGTAGGTTTAGGTATTGTGCCATTGATGGTCACACATAGTGACTGTCAGTGGTTATACCTAACCATCGATGGTCACACTTGACCATCAATGGTTGACTACCAAAGCTGGAAGGTTATTTGACCATTGATAGTCATAGCGATCATCAATAGTCAAGGGGTTGAGTATAATGGGTGCTAATAAAAAATGCTTTAAAATGTTTTTAAAGGGTTTTAGGTAGTCAAAATACCAAGTTTAGGATTAGGATAAGGCAATTATCAAGTAGGAGTGATGCACTTAAAAAGGGTTAAAATGCCAAGTGTAGGCTAGGATAATATGGTTGAAAATGCAATCGATTAGGGTAGGTGTTTTTTGGAAAAGGAGTTAGGTGTTGGTCTACTAAGTTAGGGTAAGAATCAAGAAAAAGGTTTAGGTGTTTTTTGGAAGAGAAAATTAGGTATTAGTTTGATAGGTTATGGTAGGTACTGAAATGTTTAATAGGTGAGGGTCATGGTAGGCAAGGCTTGTAAAGGTAATGGTTACAGGTTAGGGTAGAGTTGGTTGATTTAGGTGGGTGTAGGTTGGAAAAGAGGCTGATTTAGAATAATCAATGCTAATACATACTAACCTTGACTTTTATAGGCATGAGATCAGATCCAGATGTAGGATCAGGTCTCTAGGATCTTTATAAAGATCCATAGAGGGATGACCAAGGATGATTGGATATACATAGGATAGGTCAGCCTCAGAGCCATGAGACATTACCAACACTTGCAATGAGATGTAATGATAATCATGGACCTCATCAAGAGATGAGATTTGGCCATGAACACTTTCCTCCTATCAATAGGAGAGATCATCCTATTAGAGGTTGTGTATAATATTACATGGCTACCCATTCAAGGGGAGCTTATATATCATAGAGAGAGTGAGGAGAGGGATGAACAGATGGAACTTCTATATAACGAGGATCGAGCTCATGCTAGGTGACATTCTGGTGGTTTTAGTTATAAGTCATTATACTATATGGCTTTAGATGAGAGGCATTTGATGACCATGATGTTTTATATTTCCAAACTTAAGTAGTGGGTAGTTTCTTTTTTCTACTACTAGTGTACTAGTGAAGATGTTACTTGGCAAGATAGTTTTTGTGTGGGCACCAATTTTTCTAGTTTATATTTATATGGAGTTATGGGGAATCTGAGCTCATAGATGATATGAGATTAGCATGGGGTTTATGCTCCACTATTGAGCATATGAGCACATTATGGTTTTGAGATCATTAAGGTTATTATGGAAGGGTTACACCTAGATGGATTTTAGAGTGGGATTCATGTGATGGAAGGGAGACTATGCACTTATTAGAGCTAGAGGAGGTGTGAGAGACATTGACTAGTTTAGGGATACATCAGATGGCCTAATTGTGGGGGATGTGGTTTAGAGGCCATTTATTAGCTTTCTTAGGTGGGTCTTCGAAAGCCATAATACATTGTCATTGTAGAGCTAGAGATGGATCTAGGAGAGGAGAGAGGGTGAGACTAAGCTCATCCTATTTGATAGAGTTCATAGGTAGTTTGGCTTAGTATAGGAGATCCCAGGTCCATTTCCTAGATACAAGAGGGAAGATGCTGAGTTTTTGTTACCCGAGCCATAACTAGAGGAGGTGGTCCTATATCATGAAGAGTTACCTATTAGAGCAGGGGTTGATGATGTCGGTTTTGTTTAGGGCTATGCAGCGTGGTACTAGGCATTATATGTAGTGGCCAATTTTAAGTGGGATGATGGGGGCTAATAGGATATGGATGTGGATCTAGCTGGTGTACATGCATAAACATAGATTATAGGATTATAAGGATAGGTGGCCATATTATAGGGCCAAATTATGACCTTATAGGGATAGATTGCTATCATGATAGGTGAGAGAGATTAGGCAAAGACCTCTCTAGGTGTGGTGACCCAAGAGAGGGACACCTTGAGATAGAGGGTAGGGGCAGTGGCAACACCAGCAAGAGGGCCACCAGGTACCATTCTTATGGCATGGTGTTTGGTCACAGTGGAGGAACTAAGGTACTAAAAGGCTATAGTCTTATCATAGTGTCCATAGGAGCCCTGATGGGATGAGAATAGGGCTATTTTAACAAGTGGGGTAGCTATGGCAAATTTATGTTAGAGGGCCACTTTAGTGGGGGGATAAGTAGGCATCCCAAGAGGACTAACACCAGATGGTAGCGGCAGCATAGGTGGAGCTAGTGGTAGTGGTGCCTTAGGGGCATGACTTACTTATGTTATGACATGTAGATACAAATGTACATAATTTTTATACCAGCTTGCATGCTGATGTAGCGAGATGTACATTCATTGAGAGAGAATAAAAATTATCACATGTATTATTTATCTATACACATTATGATGTTACTTAATTTATGAGCTATATATATGTGATATTTGCTTATGCTCATGATCATGGTTTGATTTGCATTTGGTGTTCATTGCTTATGATGTGATGTTTACATTACCTATGGATTATGCTTATGATATGGTGGTGTAGACATTGGTATATGCTTAGCTAGGCATGAGATGGTTTTTACTTATGGTTAGGTTTCCTAGTTGTTTATGACATACTAATGTATAATGAGTATTTGGATTTCATTATTTTTGAGACATGTGAAAAATGGTTGATTGTCTTAATGCTTATGGATTGATTGTTATGCTTAGTATGGTTATGCTTAAAGTTATGGTTATGCTCATTATTTTATGATAAAACATAGGAGGTAGTTTAATTAACAACACTAGATGGGAGAATGAAAAATATAATCAAGAGACAAATGCCATAATGAAAATATCAACTAGGCATGATAGGATAAGAAGAGGGCATGATGCTTCTTCTTTGACAAGGACTAAAACAAACCCTAAGTTGGATTGGCTTAATGAACATAAGCCCTTAAAATGCTTTGCATTAGTGTTTTTTAGTTGGTTAAAAGGTGTATTGACCACATGATGTTAAGTAAGCTTGAAATCTCTTGTAAGAGGGGAGATGGATGAAAAATTGAATTGTCTTGTGAAACTAACATACCTCTTTAATAGGCGTCCATAGAACTAGTATAAATGAGTTTATGCCAATATATGTAGACTGATCAATGCAGGAAGTCTACTTATGAAAGCTAATTTTGGTTTCTTCCTTATTATGCTATTTGAGACCAATTACAACTTTCAATATTCATTTGTTTTTGATATGATTTTGATGATGGGTCATTTGCTAATTGCTATATATGGGAAGTTAATCGATGTGGAAAGTTTCCAAGAAATTGATATGCTTTTGTCAAATGCTTTACTCAACCATCCTTCAAGGGAGTGGTCTAAGTTTACTAGCTTTGTTGAATGATTTTGATATCTATCGTTCAAAGGAGCAGGCCACCTTATATTTTGGCAATTTCAATTATGCTTATGCAACTATCCTTTGAGGGAGCAGTTTGTGAGTGTTTAGAAATGACCCAAGATTGCTAGTGATAAGATTTTTGATGCTTTACTTTAATTGTATGGATTTTTATTGACATAGACATGCTTATATAAGCTTAAGGGTTCACCCTTATGAAGGCAAAACTAAAATCACAAGAAGGTTGATTAGGTGTAAAGAGGCTTAGGTGATAATGACTATGGGAATCCATCCTATGAAGTTGTGGAAAGTACCATGATAACCATGTCATGGGTACAACCATGATACCCATTATTCAAGATAAGGATATGCTGATGATAGATAATCACATGATTTGGTTTTAATTGGTTTCCCCTAAAAGAGGGAGATGGAATGTAGATAAATAACAAGGGATGAGATTAAGTTAGATAAAAGGCGAGCTTGATCCTTCTTAACAAAAAACATATGTAGATGTAAAGGATTAAAGGGCTCAGGTTTTGGGTGGCCTTTGAGAGAAGACAACTGATAAACTATTGACCCATACTTGTGGGTTATGATATAAAGTCTAAGCCAATTGAAATCAAACTTGACCCACTTGATTTTATCCATATTAGTGACATGTTGGTTTTCCTTTAGGATGAGGTCTCAGATGCTAAATTATCACACTTTAAGGTGCTTGTTCCAGGCACACTTGATGCACTCTTGATATACATGGAGATGGGTAAGGGATGCTAAATTATACTTGTTGAGTAGTTCAAATTAGGCTAAATGATGCTGATGATAATCATCTTTAGAAATAAGCTCTTGCATAAATATACAAAGGGAGGGGATTTGAACTTCAAGAGGTAAGATAGATTCTAATTCAAACACAAGTGAGAAAGTGGTAGCACCCATAAGAGTTTGAATTATAGTACGATATGCCCATAAGGTGAAAGGGATGTATAAATGCCAATCCTGACTATATGTATTGACCAGTTTATTTAGCATGTTATTAATATTTTTGTTAGAGGCTTCTGCCTATCCATTAGCTTGAGGGTAATAGGGAAAGGAGAAGATTAACTTAATGTTGAATGCATCACATAGACCCTAAAATTGCTTCTTATTAAAGGATTTACCATTATTGGTGATAATATTATGAGGAACACTGAAGTGGCAAATGATGTGATGGTTGATGAAGTTGATAATCTTCTCCACTTTGGTGGAGACTAGAGGGATAACATCTACCCACTTGGTAAAATATCTAGTCATAGTGATAATAGAATGGTGTAGATATGAGGAATAGGGATTAATTTCACCATTGAGGTCCATAACCCATTATGAAAAGGGCCAAAAATTGATAGAAATATGAAGAATGTAGTTGGGTGCGTGATGCAAATTAGCATGTTGTTGACACTTGACACACTTTTTCACATAATCACAATTGTTTTGGTTAAGGGTAGGCCAATAATAGATGAGATGAAGGATGCACTTAGCTATAGTAAGGCCAATAAACTGACTACCATAGATTCCATCATGTGTTTCCTTGATAGTGTGAGAGGCTTCTTGACTACGTAGGCAACAAAATAGGAAGCCATCAAAAATACACTCATAAAGGATACTTTTTAGTATGGTATAATGTGAGGTAATCTAAATAAATGATCTTCAAGAATTCCTAGAGAGGTAAAAAAGAAATATGCTAAGGTTAATATAGTCAAAGGCTCATTGATACCAGATGTCAATTTGGGTTTCTTTCACATTAAAAATAGTGGGAGATTCTAGTTTGATATAGGAAGGCTGAGTAAGTCTATGAATAATGATAGATAACTTAGTATCTCAGGGTGTAGATGGTATCTAAGAGGCAAGGGAAGCCATGGTGTTGGATAACTTATTAATAGATCATAGGGTTGATTGGATATAGTAGTGTTCAAATTATGCTAAGAGTTCATCAACTAGTTGCTTATACTACTGTAGAACATCACTTACACTAGTAAAATCCATTAATTTGATTGACCACAAGTTGGAAGTCACCAAAGATATTGATTATTTTGAATCCTAGGGCTAAGGTAGTTTGAAAGCTTATCACTAGGGCTTCATAATCAACCATGTTATTGGTACATTCAAAATCAAGTTTGAAGGACAAAGGTAGAGGTTAGCCATCAAAGGGGAGAAGGATGATACTAGTTCCCTCACTATGTTGACATTTTGATCCATCAAAGAGCATGGTGACTTGATAGGTGAAATATAATTGAGAGAGGATCATAATGGACTCATCACGGAACTCAAGAGGAGGAGGCTAGTTGTCTACTAAAGGTGCATCAGTTAGTTAGTTGATAATGACCTATCCCTTAATTAAATTTTACTGAAAGAACTCAAGGTCAAAATTTTCTAGGAGCATGAGCCACTTGGTCATATGTCAATTTTGGTATGACTTGGAGTGCTTGTAATTGAGTGGGTTGGTGTTGGTTATGACATAGGTTTTGTGGTTAAGAAGGTAGTGATGAAGTTTGGTGGCCATGAAGATTGAAGCTAGGTAAAGATTTTTAGTATGAGTGTACTGAGTCTCGTAATCTACAAGCATGTGGCTAATGTAGTAGATGGATTGATCTCTATGTTGTTCATCTTAGTGAGCCAACATTTCCCCTAGGAAATGGTCGATGATAGAGATATAAATGTAAAAGGGTAAGGATAGGTAGAGACAAAAGGTATTCCTTGAGTGAATCAAAGGCCTTTTGACAAATCATTATTCAACTTGAAAGACACATCCTTCTTTATAAAGTGGCGGAAGGGTTGGCACCAGTCCAAAAATTGGGAGATAAAATGACAAATGGATTACAGCTTCCTTTGCAAGCTATGAAGTTGTTTAAGGTTGGATGGAGGGAGCATGTCTAGAATGGCTTTGATTTTGGTAGGGTTGACTTAGATTTCATGAAGAGAGATAATAAATCTAAGAAAATTTTCCTTCAAGACCCAAAAAATGCACTGCTTAGGGTTGAGGCAGACATGGTAGTGAATGAGGTGTTCAAAGATGATGTTAAGAATGACCAAGTGATCTTTTCAGAGTTTGGATTTTTTGAGAAGGTCATCCACATAGTTTTTGACAATCTTATGGATAAGGTCATGGAAGATATAAGTCATGTCACATTGGTAGGTTACACGAACATTATTTAGTCCAAAAGGCATGACTCTATAACAAAAGGTTCCCCAAGGGGTGGTAAAGGTAATTTTGTGATAATCTTTGGGAGAAATTAAGATCTAATTGTAACCCGAGAACCCATCCATGAGAGATAACATCTCATGGTTGGTTGTAAGATCAACTAGCTGGTCGATGCTTGGTAGAGGAAAGCCATATTTGGGGTAGGTGAGGTTGAGGCCACTAAAGTATACACAAATATGTATTCCCCTTATGGTATGATATTTGAGACCCATTGGGGGTAATAAATGGGTTTAAGGAAATTGATAGATAAGAGATGCTGGAGATCTTCTTTGACAAGAAGGGCTATGCAGGGATGTATGTGTCAAAGATTTTGCTTGATAGGTTTGGCATCATGGTGAGTGACTATGTTATGGGTAGTAATGGCTGGGTCAATTCTAGGCATATAAATGTAAGACCAAGCAAATGCTATGCTACGGTCTTGGAGGAAAGAGGGGAAGTCCCAAAGTTCCTTAACATTCAATGATTAGATGATTTTGATAATGTGGGGGTTATATAGAGTACCCATGTTGATATCCTTGGTGGATTTGTGTCTTAGGAGGAAGGTATTTTTGGATTGAATAATCCAAAACACCAAGATAGGTGAGAATAAAATCATCATCTTGGCACTGAACAATGTTAATGGTAGGAAAATGTTTACCTATCATTTCAGGATGGGTCAAAGGGGTGGTTATGGTTGTCCCCTCCTTCTGATAAGTTAGGGGTATAAGGTGGATCATGTTGATGAAAAAAAGTTAGGTAGGATGATGTCATCATCCTTACATGCAAGTGAAGGTGAAGTTGGAAAGGAAGGGGCATCTTCTTTAATAATGGTAACAATGGGTTGTTTGGCTTTCTTCTTATTAGGTAAGATAAAACCCAGTTTATGTTTCTCATGTGGCTTCCTAATTTTTATGGTGACCAATTCATGTGGGCCATACTCATACCACCCAAGACTAAAGCCTTTCTAAGAACACTGATGGAGGTATGTCTTGATGAAGCTTGGTTATCTAGGTAAGAGAAACTGGTAGTGAATGGTTGAGGTGAAAGAGAGGTGGTAGAAGTACCAAGGGATTTGTTGAGTCCCACATGGATAAAATGAGTCTGATGATAGTGAAATTTGAAGGGAACAATAGTCCTAACATTAGGGTCATAGCCTGACTCGGTTGTAAGTTTCCCATACTCATGAGAATTAGGGAAAGTGTCAAGTGCTAAAAGGTGATACTTTCCCTAAAAAAGCTGATGGAACATGGATTCCAAAGGGTCTATGGTGGGGATTTGGTGTGAAGGTATAAAGGAACTAGTTGATGCCTTATTGGTGGGAGGGGATATGATATCTACTTTAGTGGTTCAAGGGTGGGATTTTGCTATTAAGGATGTGTTGGATGGGGGTATGAGGACATATTTAGAGTGATAGGTCATGTTTCATGTTGAGAAATTACTTGGGTTAGCTTGGATGGTGATGATCTATCCTTCATGCTCAAACTTAATGCAATGGTAGAGGGTAGAGGGAATGCAACCCATAAAGTGGATCCAAGGTCATCCTAAAAAGATGTTGTATTAGAATTAAACTTCAATTATATATAAAAGTTTAGGGAGAGTGTGAGGTCCTAAATGGAAATGAAGTATGACAGTTCCCAAGGTAGTGGCCATGGTATTGTTTAAGGAGTGAAAGATGGCAAAAGATTTAGACATGACATTATTCAACAAATTTAGTTGGTTGTATGTGTAAGAGGAGATGATTTTAATGCTAACTCCCCCATGAATCATGACCCACTTGATGCAAGTTTTGTTGATGTAATCAATAATAAAGAGAGGGGGATTTGGGTCCTCAAGGTGGATGGAAAGTATTTATGAATCCTTAAAGGTAACAAGGTTAGAAATTTGAAGGGCACCAATAAAGGTTGATAGAGGTTCGGGGTCCTTGGGTTGGACCTCAACGGATTGGAAAGCATCTATTAGTGATTAGTAGTGATGGGGAGAGGTAGAAATAAACTCATACAAGCTTATCTTCACTAGGGTCTGGATGGATTTTGAGGGGTTGGATTGGGAGGCACCTAAAATAGAAACCTTAAGTTTGGTTAAGGATGGAGATAGTTGGGTGAAATTTAGTTGGGAGTTTGAAGAGGGATATATATAATGAATGGACACCTTATCCTTCCCTTTATCCTTTTTTTGTGATCTCGTGACCACATTGATAATATGGATAGAAGGAGAGGTTGAGGTAGTAGACTGGTCAGACTCATCTTCACTTTGAGGTAAGAGTAGAGGAGTAGGTGAGTGTTGGTTAGGTATGGTTGGTAGTTGGATTAATATTGGGCCCATATGAGGCTTTCCTATTAATATATCATCCTCATTTTAGGGCTGATGGATAATGGTTTGGAGAGCTTTATAGTTCTATGTATCATGGTCAGGTGTCCTACGATATGAACACACATGGTTGTCATTATACTAAATGGGATTGAAAGCAAGAGGGTTAAAGGGTCTGATGGGAGGTAAGGATAAAAAATAAGTATAAAATAACCTATGGAGATTAATTGAGTAGGACTCATCTAAAGGTGGTATGGGTGCAATGATCTTTGCTTTGATGGTTGAAGTAGGAGTTTATTTGGAGATAGATTTGGTAGTAGGTGTGTTGGGTAGGATGGTATGATTGGTTGATGACCTTGATTTAGGTAAGGAGGTTGATGAGCTAGAGGTGGAAGATCACAAGGTAGGTAGCTTAGGTATTGCTAGTGTAGTGAAGAGAGGTGTGTTAGAAAGTAATTGTGAAGGTGTGACCAAAAGAGGTGGCAGGGTCTTGGTAGAGGCAATTGGTTTTTTTCTCAAGGTAGAGGGATGATGCCTCAAAATCGAGGGTAAGGTTAAGGGAGGTAAATTTTGGGCCTTTCAACCTTTGTGTGGTTTTACCTCTTTAACTACTTTGGTATGGCATTTGGTTGCTAGTTCTGGTGAAGTGAGTTCCACCTTCATCTAGGGGTGACTAAGGCTTAGTGTGGGGAAGGTCCAAGGTTTTTGATTAGTTTGGTAGGTTTGGTTTGAGAAGGTGATTCAATCAAATAGGGTTTAGGTACCTTGGATGGCTTATGAATTATTGGGTTGGTAGGAGTTTCCATTGTTTTAGTTCATAGTGTAGGAGTTTGACTATCAAAAGTGGTGGGTTTGTTTGCTAAAGGTATGGTTGGAGGTTATTGCTTGGTTATATAAGGTATCCCTAATTTATACCAAAAGGTGGCTTGATCTATGTCAAGGTTGGAGATAAACTCCAATTTCTACACTAGTCTAGAGAATGGTTTGTAGGTTGGTTTAATTCCTTGAATGGTAGAATGGAAAGATAAGCCCCTAGGTGGAGACACAAAGATGGTAACCTCATCCTCTTCCTTAATAAAAGGATGCAAGGTTGAGATAGGTGGTTACTCTATGAGAGGATTAGACATAGGGGCTTCTTCATTGGGAATGATTTCTGAAGGGGGAGTGGTTTGCTTGGTAGTTAAAGGTGAGGTAGTGATGGTTACTTGTTATGGTATATTAGTTGAAAGGGAGGCTAGTGGCTCCACTACGTTAATAAGTGGAGGGAGAGAGGATGGTATTTCCTTAGCTTGAGTTCCCAAATGAAGGGGAGGTAAGTCCACTATCTCAATAGATGGAGGGATTAGAGGATTGAAAGGTTGGATACTATGTGGTTTGGTAATGAGTGCATCAAGGAGCATGTTAATTGTATGGGTATCATGAGAACACTCGATGTTATTTCTCTCATTCTTGGCAGGAGCATGGTTTGGGAAATGTTTCTTGAATATATCAAGGGCTTGGTTATATGGTACATTGGGGTTGTCCAATGTAAGCTCTCCCTTGTCAATGAGGGATTAAACAAGGCTATTGAAGGTGTTTCACCTACTGACATCATGTCCTATTACCTAATGAAAGGTGCATATGTCATTCTTATTGTATTAACTAGGTGTAGGCTAAGAAGTGTCAAATTTTTGGGGTGGCTTGATAGGAGGAATTTAAATGTTGTTTACTTTAAATAACTTCTCCAAGATGGATGCATAGGATTCTCCAAGTGGAGTGAATTTATTTTGGTTATTCTAGGTTTGGCCCCTCATATTTTTCTATGAAGAACTAGAGGAATTAGATTGATTGATGAAAGGTGTAGAGGTAGCTTTAAGGATAACCACATTTATGGTTCCATTGCTCTTAGTATTGGTATTGGACTAGTTCCTCAACTTGGATGAAGAAGCCTCATTGGTTTTATTGGTTGAATTCTTGTTTTTGAGATTTAGCTTACCTTCATCAATGGCTTGATTTTCTAACTTATGTGTCATTATAAAATCTTCATTGAAGGTTCAAAAGCTTTGGACACATAGTGTAGAGGAAAATTCTTGACACATGCTTGATCAAATAGCTCTATGAGTTCAGGTTGAGGCAAGGAAAAGGAATGTTAGTTAATCAGGATCCTCTAATGAGCCACAAAATTGGTAATGGATGCTAGATAAAATAGAGGTCGGTGATAGAAACTTTCTTAGAGATATTGATCAAAAAGTGGTCCAAGAAGGTTTGAGCCAGTTGGGTGAAAGAGAAAAGGGAGTGCTTAGGTATGGCACTAAACTAATCCAATGCCAAATTGGATAGAGACATGGGGAAGGTGTGAAGGAGAAAATCATAATCATAGCTAATGAGATAAAAAGCATGGCTAAATTCCATAAGGTGTTATTGGGGATCCTCCTTTGAAATTTAGAGAACTTAGGAAGTTCCCATTGGGGAGGATATGGCCTGATAGGTATGGATGGATGGATGGGCTCATTATAGATTTGATCATATGATAAGATGTTGTGAGCACTCAAAATGGATGACTCTAAAGTGGTCATCTTGTCCATAATCATCTTCATTAAGTTTGATTAGGTTTGTGTGCCTGAAAGGTTGTAGGATATATGCTACTATAATGGTAGGGAGACATACTAATAATGGGTAGGAGGTTGGGAGGCTACCACATAGTGGTAAGTGGATGCCACTAGTTGGGTAAAAGATTCATAAGGGTGGGTAGATGTAGGTGGTTGGGTAGTGGGTACATGCCCTATAAATTAGGGATGTAGCTAAAGGTTGGTCCAAGAGGTGCTTGTTGGATAGGAGTGGTAGTTGGGTTGGTGATCGATGGAAGGGTGGTGACCCTTGTACTAATTAGTGGAAAGGTAGAGGGTATGGACACCATAAGGATTTTAAGTGGAGTAGTGTTTGATGGATTGGAGGTAGCTAAAGGAAAGTTGGTAGTGCTAGATAGAGGGACTCCTATAGTGGAAGAGTGGTTATTACGAGGAGAAGGTATAAGGGTAGTGGTAGTTTGGGTTGTTTAGTTCTCTATGGTAGTCTCAAAGGGGTTATTGGTTGTTAAGGAGGCTTGGGTAGTTAATGGTTGAGTTGTAACCATGGTGATAGAGGTACTCCCCATGAGGTAGAGAGGCATGTCATAAGGTGGATCTATAGGTGGGGCTGAAGCTGAGGTATAATAAGACATGGTTGTAAGATAATGTTGTAAGGCCATGAGATTGTTATCCATTAAATTAATAAAATCCACATCTCCTTGAGGAACCTCTTGAGGGACAACAGGACTTCTCAAGGGGTGAAGAGAGTCTATTGATTTGAAAACATTGTCCAGGGATGAAGAGGTAGGTAGGCTTGGTGATGGGTTTTACTTTGTAAGGTATCTTCGCTATTGGCAAGTGAGAAACATGTGAGATAAACGAGATAGAAATTATAGACAACCTCACTACTCAAACAAAGAGAAGATAAAAAATGATCAAATAAATCAAATCAAACTCTAGAAAATACATTAATCCCTAGATTTTTAATTAATCTCATTTTTGTCTTATGCCTTAAAACGATGTGTGACTAGATTTGGTTTACAGAATTGGTACTAGAGAGGAAGTTTAAGGTTGGTTTAAGGTTGTGTTTAGGCACTAAAAAAAATATGTATTGGACTCAATATGTGGCTTGGTATTAGGGCTTACCCCCTCACTTCACACACCGTAATGATAAGGGTGTCAGGTGCTTAGCCAATATATACTGATATCTATAGATTATACTCAACCAGAGAGCTGAGTTGGTTCTCCCCTTGGTAATGAACTCCAAGTAGGATTGTTGGGAAAGGGTAAGGTTACCACTAGGTGATGAAATCTTAGTTAGGCCTTGTCTCAAGTTTGTTTGATGTTTAATTGGTGAAATTAGTTTGGTTCAGTATGTGAAAAAAAGAGTGAGGCTACAATAGATTACTACTTTAAGCTTTCTAGGAATAATGAGGTTTTATTCTTAATTTAGTTAAAAGTCTGAGTAGTAAAATCAATCAATAAATATGCCATAGTTAACCTACTAATTTTTTAATTCTGATTATTGTTTAGAATTTCTAAAAATAACAAGTGAATAGAGAGAAATCAAACTTAGCTTGAAATTGTGTTGATTTGACTGAGATAGAGGCTGATATTAACTATGTAAGACTAGGAGACTTTCACAAACTAAGATCTAAACTTCATTTTTTGATTGGATAGGAGTGCCAAAAGTGGATAGGAGTGGCATTGGTGATATAGTCCTTGTCTAGTGCTATTTTATTGAGAGTCTAAGCTTTCTGGGTTTTATTCAAAAAATTTGTGTGACCCCATCTCTAAAGTTTTGGTAGCTAAAAGTCTATAGAGCTCCCTGTAGAGTAGATTATTTCTTAAAACCCTAGCTTTCATCATTATTTGACTAAATTTGAGCAAGAGGAGGGGTTAGTGTGTGTAAGATGCACTGGATGTGATTCACACCTTATGTGTGGGCACACTGCCTACATACCAATACTCCAAAGAGGGATTAAACCATATATAGTTTTCCATTTAAAAGTGCTTGGCGAAATTGTGATATGAGAATGCAAGGAAATGCTAAATAGGGTGTACTTAAGATGATTAAAACTAGTGTAAGGATTCAAATAAGTTATAAATAGTATTGGATGACTGTATGCAGAGAAAAAGGAAATGTGCTTGAATAGTCTTGCTTGTATTCTTGCTTGCTTTGTGATATTTTCCAACCCTTTTCAAATGATCTTTAAATGGGATTTTATAGGGATCTATTGGTCATGAATTGAATTTTCTCATGTTAGGCTGACAAGGATAAGGATGGGAAACTAGAAGGAATTAATTGTTGGGGCTAAAAATGAGCATGGATAATAGCGTCAAAAGTAGATAAGAGTGGCATTGGTGCTATTTTCTTAGTGTGGTGCTATTATCCTAGGGATATAAGACTTGGGGGGATGGATTGGTCATGAAAAGAGGGTCCTAGATTAACTAGAATTAGGTCCAAAAGGCTATAGATGACTGGGAATCAGTGAAAACAAGCATATGAGGGTCATGAGAGAAAACAAGAGGGACCTATGGGTTGGATGTCATTAACCATGCTCAACTTACTAATATTTACATTTTATATGACTACATTTCCCCCCCCTTTATTCTAGTGATGCAACAAAGTGAAATACTAGGATAAGGAAAAATAGAAAGTGTACCTAAACTTACCTATAAGGGTGAAGCCCATAAAGCTATGTGATGTTAGGTGTGCATAGAGAGCATGTTGTGAAGTGTAAATTTGTAAGAGAAAATAAAGAGTAGATCAGTTCTTATCAGATATGCTATATCTAAAATAAGAACATATAAAGTTGGGTAAGAGAGAGAGAGGAAGATAAAGGAATAAACACACCTCACCAAGTATGTGAACCAATACAAAACCTATTATTATATTGAGTGATGCTGGATGTGCTGGGTGATGTTGGATGTGTGCTGAACCAAGAGTAATATCAAAAATAGATCTGAGTGATCAATTCCCTAAAAGGTGGTTCAAGAATGAAAAGGTTGGCCCCTTGGCTCCATCATCACCTAATAAGTGAGGCTAGGTGGCCATACATGTGTTAATCGATGTCTAGATTGTGTGTCTAATCCATTTGAATAGGTGGCTCAAGAATACAAAGGCTAGCTAGTCCTTTGGTTCCATCATTGCCATGTGAAGTGAAGATATGAACTGATATTGGTATGAAATGTATGTTGTATGAGATAGATTATGAATATCATGATTATACTATGACTTGATAATGTTGGCATGGATATCCAAAAGTATGTTGGAAACTAGGCCACTCTTGGCCACTCTGAAAGATGGAGATTAGGCTTATATGAAAGCCACTCTAAAATTGGGATCTAGCTTATGTGAAATCCACTTGAGAACTCAATAACTTGGAAGTTAGGCTTGTATGAAAGCCAAACCAAAATGATGCCAAGTATCTATAGATAGAGTAATACATGTAACTTCTAAGAATGTTTAGACAATGCTGAACTAGGAAAGAAAAGAAACAAATGTGCCACACACATTACCTCTAATCACTGATGTTTGGAACATGGATTTTGATCTATAATTATACCAACTATCATATCTAAAATTAGAAGTGAGATCCATAATGACATGCATGATTCCCCCTATATCTAGATTCTTTGAGAAAAATGTGTACTAAAACTACTAATTCTAAACTAGTCTAGCTATGCAAATTTATCGCTGAACCTAGTTTTGTGCTTGCTTATGGAAATTCTATTTTTTCTACTATTTAAATAGGAGTGCTAAAAATAGATAGTAGTGCCACCAACACTATAATCCAATCTTGGTGCTATTGTCTTGGGATAAATCTAATGATTATTCTATATTCTTAAATATCTACCTAGTTTATTCTGACTGGTCTAATTTTTGGTTGTGGTTTTGAGTGTTTTAAAACTAGATTTTTAGGTTGATAGGAGATCTGATCTCTATGACAAAAACCCTATTTGTTACCCCCTATTTTGAGGGTAGGAATGGAGACCCTACAATGACTACCATTAGAATAAAGAGCCCTGCAAGTGTGTTATGCTACAAAATATATGATATAGCAATGATAATTGACAAGATATTTCAAGATATAACATGGTTTATATTGAGATATTCTTAGATCAATAGGGGTATGCCTAGATACATATAATAATGTAACAACATGTGCAATATACTAAATTAGAATTAGAAGTGTTAGTTGTTAGTTGTCATGGAGGTATGGAACATGATGTCTATCATGGCATCTAAAAAGTA
Source organism: Torreya grandis (assembly GCA_037957365.1). Lineage (NCBI taxonomy): Eukaryota > Viridiplantae > Streptophyta > Pinopsida > Cupressales > Taxaceae > Torreya > Torreya grandis. Next base: position 9,245,785 of record JARHVA010000029.1, read on the forward strand.
AGATAATGCATGATTTAGATCATGGCATTGCAAACAATCAAATGTAATCAAGTAATAAACACACAAGGCAAGAAGAAATAAACATACAAGAGTGGCCAAGGGGCCAAGTAAATAAGGGACATGGGCACATGTCATTCAAAATAGAAAACAAACATACAAGGTATGTTCAAATGCCACATACACATACAATTGAAATAAACAAGTTGGCATGAAATCTAGAATCACATAAAATATTACAGACAAGGGACATTGGCAAATGTCCAAAGGTACACACAAGACATATAAGCAAAAGGCATTAGAAAATGTCTTAAGGTACATACAAGAGATAAATAGGAACTAGTAATGTAATCACATCAAGATATGTTAAGTAAGAAGATAAAACATGTAACGATTGGAAAATACAAGCACATCTAACTTAATCAAAGCAATAGTGAAAGTATGCAAGACATGTTAGTACAAGATTAGGTATATGCAAAGAAATACACAAGTGATAAATAATAGTGATTTTCAATATAGTAATCTATGTAAGCTAGTAAATAATGTGCATCAACATGATAACTAGAGTGTGTGGTGTAGGAATGACATAACCTGGATGGTATAGTCATATAGAAGATGCCCCCAATGGGTAGTATGAATAAATCAAGGGTCTAGAAGTCACTGCACACACTCAAAAAAAGATCAAGTGAAGCATGGTAATGTATATAAAATGACAAATAATAAGCATAGAACAACAAATGTAAGTCTAGCATAGTAGTAGCAATGTAAAGCATGGATGATGCATACAATCAAAATGTTTTTGTGTTTTTGAATTATTTATATGTTTTTATATTTTTAAATTTTGTAATGTTTTTATATTTTTAATTTTTTTGTTGTTTTTATTTTTTGATAATATTTGGGATATTTACAATAAATCATAGGGAAATTATGTAAAATCAAGCGTAGGAGACTATGTACCAGTAAACAAAGAAACTATGTAGAAGTATATGCATAATATATACATAATGATAGAAAAGACTAGGTTGGAGGGGGTATATGGTCCAAGGATTGATATTAGTGGGGTGAAGCTAGAGGAAGGGATTACACCCATTTTCAAATGCCTCAAGATCATAATCATAAGTATCATCATATTCTATAGATGTTGTGTACATAGTGTCATCCTATCAAAGGCAAGCTAAAGGTTGATCTGGTGGTGGAGATGTGGATTCTCCTCTTGGAAATTTAACTCTGGTAGTTGATTGATTTAGTTGAAGTGATGAAGCTAGAGTTGGTGATGGTGGTTCTATAATCTAAATAATACGCTAAACCTGTAGTTTATCTGATCTCTTATGTAAATATGTACATGAGTTTGTATCATGGCCTGTGATCCTATGAAAAAGGTAAAATGGGTAACCATCCTACTATGATAATTTACTAATATATTTGTGTCATATTGTATGTAAGATGATTAATCCATGATCAAGTAACATCTATAGAATAATCTATAGTTGATGTTGTGTGCTGTTTGTCTAAATCTGAATGACTAGCTCTATATTTATAGAAGTAACCATGTGAACTATATGTGCCAAGTGATCTATCTGTGGCCATGAATGTGGAGTATATCCTGAGAGTGTAGCTCAAGATGTTAAGAGTGATTTAGGATGTCTAATGGGATCTATAGATTCATCTTGATACTCTCCTTGGCTAGCTGGTGTAAATCTTAACCCACACAAATAGTCATCTGTGAGTGTGGGTGTCATATCATCATCTGAAGAAGCTTGGGAATCTGTATCAACATCATATACATATGGCAACTTAGAATTTACCACAAGGTGTAACTATGATATGGGGTATCATCAACTATAGTATTAGAAGATAATGGCACTATGAGAGTATCTATAACTAATGGAGTGACTGTATCTATAGAATCAACTGGTACTACTAGAACTGTTGTTAGTGAATATATAGCTATAACAAGTGTAAGAATCATAATTGATGGATTAGTTGGAATGATTGAAGCTACTATGACTGGAGGAATATCTAGAGCTAAGGGCACAACTATAAGTGGAAGAGTGAGAGAAGTGCTAGTCTTTCCAACCTCATATATATATATCTAATCAAGAGAAATGCAATGAGGTGGTGGCTGAACTATGATATGGGGTGTCCCATCTGGTGAAATAGTTGAAGATGAATCTATAGTTTGATAATATCTAAATGGCTAGTTATCTGATGGACATATGTATAGGTATCCCTCATGGAGAAACTTAACACATTGATGAAGAGTAGAAGGAACTACCCCCATAAAATGTATCTAGGGTCATCTGAGTAAAAGATTATAATGAAGAGGACATGGCATGACCTGGAACTATGTAGAGAGGGTTTTGGGTCCTATCATGGTGTCCAAAGTAATGGTACTTAATGTCTGTTATGGTATATCTTCAAATCTTTGAATTTTATTATATGATTTTTGTATGGATGCCATGTCTACACCCATGGTCTATAAGAATGAAATATTATAATATTAAGTTTGGAACCACTATCAACTAGAACTCTTTTAACTATGCTAGTTTTGACTTGAGCTTGTATGAATAGTGGTAAATTTTGATAAATTACTATATGAGATGGCATGTCATCATGATCAAAAGTGATAGAATATTCTATGGTTTTTTATGTGTCAACCACTGATATAAAATAATAAGGCTTAGAGTCAATGTGCATAAAAGTCTAAGTGAGTGCCTAATAGAGAATGTCCTTGAACACATTGGCTTTCTGAAGTAGTTAAAACATGGAAATCTTAGTTGGAGTGTGATCAAAAATTGGGTTCTAAAAAAGGTTTCAAGTCAGAGTTTCAGACATGGTACACTTTAGAGCTCATCGAGAGCTTTTTAGTAGTTTTCACGATTCACAAAACGGAGTCCAGATGCTCAAGATATGGTCATTTGAAGATTGAACAAAAAATGTCTCTTGTGACATGTGGCACGTGTTTCAAGGTTGTTTTGACATTTGGACCTATCAGAGGTCGACATGTGGCACTTTTGAAATGCTAAGTGGGCCAATAGCCATTTTACACGTGGCAAAAAATTAGGTGCAAAAAAATTGACTTAGGTGTTTTATTCACATGTCATTTGATATTTTCAAACCTTTCAAAGGTGCCAAAGGAGGAACCTCCACGCCACCCAAGGAAATATTCAAACTTGGCACCCAAGAAGGGGTCAAAGTGCCTAGAAAGGAGACCTTGAGTGCTTAGAAAGGTGGAGGAGGTTTTGAACTCAAGACCTGGCACCTAAAAGGATAAGGCCTTGACCACTTCAGCCATGAGTTTTGAAGTGTTATAAAAGGCACTAATTTTTACTTGAATTTATCAAGTTTTGGACTGTGTATTTGTATTTTAAGAGGCCGAGTGTTTGGTTTAATCTTGGAGATAGCTACCAAATGGGATTTTCTCCAATATCCAACCTTATACATAGAGGGTAAGCCTTTTTAATTATATTTTGTAATTAAAATGAGAAGTATTTTATTATTATTTGGATATACCAATGGATTGAGTGAAGGGACCAAAGCACATTCGGAAGGGGTTGAAGACTGAGGAAGGATTCCGTGTGACCGAGCTTGAGTATATCAATAAGGTGGAGTTCTTAGATAGAGATCAGGCCTGAGGGAAGTTGTGCAGCATTTCAAGAATTTGTAGGCCATTTGTTGCACAAATTTAATAGAAACAGTCCTCACTATTGGGTAGACCCAGAGATGTAGGCAAAATATGCCGAACTCTGTTATCAATGTCAGATGGTAATTTGTCATTTGCTTGCATGTTTTAATTTAGTTTTTTGATTTTTTAATTATGAAATCATACAAATATTAAATTTCGATAATTTATGACATTTGATGTAAAAAACAAAAACCGGTTTAATTGGTAAATGGAAGTAACAAGTCTTTTGATCATTCCAATCTAACCAAACAACTGAAAACATTTTTTCCAAAACATTTTTCAAGTTATTTTGAGTTTTTTTGAGAATTTGATAACTTTTGAGAAATTTAGTATTCATATTTTGAACTTCACTTTGAGTTTATCAGTGGAGTTTATGAAACAAGTTGGTATCAGAGCAGTTAGAATGCTAGGTTAGCTTCTGATTGAAGTTTTGACAGTTGTTTTTATTTTGTTGGTTATCCATATCACTTGATTAGATTGCAGTGTGTAGTTGTGGAATCAGTGTGTTTGTAGGAAACCATGGGAAACTTGTCACATAAAGCCAAGATAGAAGAGCTTGAAAGCATCAACAACGAAATTCAAGATGAGAATGCATTCCTGAGATGCAAGCTCTATTCCCTTGAAGAGCAAATTGCAAGTTTAAAATCAGAGCTTGAATCCAAGGATGAGCTCTTGATTAGATTGTAATGTGGTGAGTGTGAAAAGGTAAAGCCTTCAACTTTAGATGCAAAAACTATGACTGAGTGCAGCGTAAGTTTTTCACCATAGGAATCTTCATCTTCTTCTACTATTTTAGATTTAGATTCTAGTAATATTGTTTTTGGTGATTTTGAAAGATACACTAAGGGCATAGGATCTAAATTGTTGTTTAAAATGGGTTATAATGGAGGAGGACTTGGTAGAGATAGCCAAGGTATATCTAACCCAATTTAGGTAGAGCATAGACCTCTTCATGCAGGTTTGGGTTATACTAGTGTGCAGGTGGATGATGGAGAAGTTTCTTCCATGGCTAAAGGAAGACGAGGTTCCAATAGCGAAGGTTCTTGGCCACTAGTTCAAAGGTGTAAAGGTAAAAGAGGTATTGAGATTCCACCTCCTGATTCTTACACTAAATATTTTGATCCAATTGATACTTTTAAGAAGTTTGGATATAATGGACAAAAGATAATGCAATCATTTCCATGCACTTTTTGTGGGATGAATAACCATAGTGCTAAGATTTTTTGGAAACAAAATGCTTTATTGAAGCAGATTGCATGTTTGAAAGACCATTTTCATGTTAAATTGGGAATTGGAAAAAGGGGACCCTCACCTAAGAAGGATGTTTGTACTCATTGTAAAGTGAGTGGACATAGGATTGATAGATGTTTTAAGCTTCATGCATCTTCACATTCAAGTAATGTTAGAACTAAGATGATTTACAAACCTCTCACTAAGGTTAATGAAGCTAATTCAATCCATAATGTAGTTGACAATACAACCCAGGATAAGGTAAAACCTACAAGTGAAAATCCATTTGAGAGGTTAAGTCAACAATATGCAATTGATAAAGAATCCACTAAGGAAATCATTTCACTAGGAAGAAAGAAATGGTTAAGTGGATTATCACTACATTCTTTTTGCAAAACATGGCTATTAATTCACCTAAGGGAATGAACAAGCTTTGATAAGATGTAGATTGGAGTTGGTGGGAACACTTCAAGATAGGTTTACCATATGAAGTTTTTCAATTCTCACTTTTTGATAACTCTAAGTTTTTGAATCTCCTATTTATGTTGTGTGAGTTGTCTAGAGGACTTGAACTTATTTGATCAGTTGGAGATAATAGCAGAGAGCATGTTGTAGGTTGAGTTGATTCATTGAAACACTTATTTTATTGCTATTTTGAATGTATCTTTGGCACATGAATGTATAAATGCATGTTTAAGACCCTTTGGGCATGTTTAAATGTTAGGCAGCATACACTTTAGGTTGTTTGCATTTGCTTAGCATATAAGTCCCATATTAGGGCATTGTATTGCAACATGTCCACAAAATTTATTGTATGTTTTTAGCATTAAAAACTTGTCTTGCAGTTACATTGGGAGTTGTTTTAGTTTTTGGCAATTCACCACTTTACAGGATGTGACATTTGGGTAGGGAGTTTTGGTATGTTGTAATCACTTTTGCAGTTGCAGATTCACTTACTCATGCCTTTGGATTAGGCATATTTACAATATTATTTTGAATCATTTTAATACAATTGGTTATACCTCTTGCTATGATTGGGTTCTATTTTTATTGATGCAGTAGACCAGTTATAAGATTTCAGGGGATATTGGACTTTTGGAGACCAAAAGCCTTCCATTGGGGAGGTGTGATCAGAAATTGGGTTTTGAAGAAGGTTTCAATGGTGGTACACTATAGATCTTGTCAAGAGATTTTTGGCACTTTTCACGATTCACAAAATGGAGTCTGGATGCTCAATATATGGTCATTTAAAGATTGAACAAAAAATGTCCCTTGTGACATGTGGCACGTGTTTCAAGGTTGACATTTGGACCTATTGGAGGTCGACACGTGGCACTATTGAAATGCTAAGTGGGCCAATATCCATTTGACACGTGGCAAAAAATCAAGTGCAAAAAAATTGGCTTAGGTGTTTTATTCACATGTCATTTGATATTTTCAAACCTTTCAAAGGCACCAAAGGAGGAACCTCCACGCCACTTTAGGAAATATTCAAACTTTGCACCCAAGAAGGAGTCAAAGTGCCTAGAAAGGAGAGCCTGAGCACCTAGAAAGGTGGAGGAGGTTTTGAACTCAAGACTTGGTGCCTAAAAGGATAAGGCCTTGACCACTTCAGCCACGGGTTTTGAAGTGTCATAAAAGGCACTAATTTTTACTTGAATTTATCAAGTTTTGGACTGTGTATTTGTATTTTAAGAGGCTGAGAGTTTGTTTTAAGCTTAGAGATAGCTACCAAATGGGATTTTCTCCAATATCTGACCTTATACATAGAGGGTAAGCCTTTTTAATTATGTTTTGTAATTAAAAAGAGAAGTATTTTATTATTATTTGGATATACCAATGAATTGAGTGAAGGGACCAAAGTACATTCAAAAGGGGTTGAAGATTGAGGAAGGATTCCATGTGATTGAGCTTGAGTATATCAACAAGGTGGAGTTCTTAGATAGAGATCAGGCTTGAGGGAAGTTGTGCAGTGTTTCAAGAATTTGTAAGCAATTTGTTGCACAAATTTAATAGAAATGGTCCTCACTATTGGGCGGACCCGGAGATGTAGGCAAAATATGCCGAACTCTGTTATCAATGTCATATGGTAATTTGTCATTTGCTTACATTTTTTAATTCATTTTTCTAATTTTTTAATTATGAAATCATGCAAAGATTAAATTTTGACAATTTACAACATTTGATGTAAAAAACAAAAACCGGTTTAATTGGTAAATGGAAGTAACAAGTCTTTTGATCATTCCAATTCAACCAAACAACCAAGAACATTCTTTCCAAAACATTTTTCAAGTTATTTTGAGAATTTGATAAGTTTTGAGAAATTTAGTATTCGTATTTTGAACTTTACTTTGAGTTTATCAGTGGAGTTTATGGAACAAGTTGGTATCAGAGCCAACTTGTTCTTTTGAGTTTCTCTATTGATGAACAATATCATATGCCTTGTGTGGATTTATCTATGTGGGTGGATTGGGCCTGGGATGGGAGGGAATAAGAGGGTGGTGGGGCTCTTGACTAGGTGGAGGAGGCATGGTGGCACGTTGAGTAACATCTCTAACCGCATTATCTACTATCCATATAGGACTAGTAGTAGCTACGGGAGGAGAACGAAGATAATTGATAGGTCAAGGTGGTGGAGAGACAAAGGGTGTCAACTAGGCTCTCTGATGATGGGTAGTGACCTAGGGAAGGGTAAAATGGACCATGCAATAGGACTTGACATGGGATAAAGGATTCAAGAGAGGTGATGCAAAGGATATCTTAACATGTTTAATAAGAACTTTCTTAACATCATCCCATATAATGAAAAATAAGCATGAAATTCAAAGAATGAAGCTTTATACTAACATATAATAGAGTTTGTCATTCATGTACATAATAGGACCAACTATGGTCTCCTTGTTATTTTCAATAAATGTAAGAAGAATTTGTAAATAAGTGAGATTCATGTTTGCAATTTGATTATAAACATAAGGTGATACTTCAAGAAGCAAATAGGAGCTAGTACATGTAACTAAGGTTTTTATAATGATATTTTTGCAAAATACTATGGAATTTTGAAAATGAAATTAGATTCTTATTTAAATATGCAACTAAAAATTCATAAAATTATTAGAAATGTTTGATTGAATAAGACCTAGTATGTGTAACTAGGGTTTTGAGAAAAATAATTTTTTAAAAAATTATTAATTAATTTTGAATTTTGAATGGATTTTTTGATTTTAATATGCTAGTAAAAATTCAAAAATTTATTGGAAAATTACTGGAAAAATACTAGGACTTAGTATGGGCAACTAGGGTTTGAAAGAAAATTATTTAAAATTTACTATGAAATTCAAAAATTTGAAATAAAATTTTGATTTAAATAATCAAATAAAATTTTAAAAATTTATAGGAAAAATTTGTAAGAATTTTACCCTAAGATTTCTAGGGTTTTTATGCATAAACGAATAAGTTGGTTTCACCAAATGATTTAACCTTTTTGGGAATAATGGGTTTTTTTCCTAATTTAGTTAAAAGTATGAGTAGTAAAATTAGTCAATAATTATTCCATAATTAACCTACTAATTTGCTAATTTTGATTGTTGTTTAGACTTTTTAAAAATAGCAAGTGAATAGAGAAAAATTAAACTTAGCTTGAAATTATGTTGATTCGACTGAGACAAAAGCTGATATTGACTATGCAGAACTAGGAGACTGTTGCAAACTGAGATCTAAAATTTATTTTCTAATTGGAAAGGAGCACCAAAAGTTGACAAAAGTGGTATTGACACTGTAGTCCTTGTCTAGTATTGTTGACTTGAGAGTCTGAGCTTTTTGGGTTTTGTTTGGCAGGTTTATATGACCCTGTCTCTAAAGTTTTACTAGTTATAAGTATGTAGAGCTCCTTGTAGAGTAGATTATTTCTTAAAACCCTATTTTCCATTATATTTTGACCAAATTTGAGCAAGAGGGTAGGAGTTAGTGTGTGTAATATGTAATGGACATGCTTCACACCCTGTGTATAGGCACGTTGCCTACATACAAATACTCCAAAGAGGGATCAATCCATATGTAGTTATCCCTTTGAAAGTGCTTGGTGCAATTATGATATGAGAATGCAAGGAAATGCTAAACTCAGTGTACTTGAGATGATTAAGGACTGGTATAAGGATTCAAATAAGTTGGAAATAGTATTAGATGGCTATATGTAGATAATAGGGAAATGTGCTTGAGTAGTCTTGCTTGCTTTGTGATATTTTCCAACCCTTTCCAAATGATCTTTGAATGGGATTTTATAGGGATCTATTGGTCATGGATTAAATTTTCTCACATTAGGCTGACAAGGATAAGGATGTAAAACCAAAAGGAATTAGCTATTGGGGTTAGAAATGAGCTTAGACAATAGCACCAAAAGTAGTTAGGAGTGGCATTGGTGATATTATCCTAGTGTGGTGCTATTTTCCTAGGGAAATGGAACCTAGGGGGATGGATTGGTCATGAAAAGAGGGTCTTGGCTAAGCTAGAATTAGGTCCAAAAGGATACAAATGACTGGGAATTAGTGAAAACAAGTCTATGAAGGTCATGAGAGCAAGTAAGATGGACCTATAGGTTAGGTGTCATTAGCCATGCTCAAGTTACTAATTTTTGCATTTTATATGACTGCAATAATTTTGATTTTAAGTTAAGCTATGTGAACTAAAATTTTAAGAAGTTGATGTATGCACTTAATTTTAATCCCTAAAGAAAATTTTGATTTCATTAATGAACATATAATAGAGAGAGAATGAAAGAAAACAAGAACCTAAGTAAAGACACAAGGGTCCCACTAGGCGTGCCATAATGTTTCAATGAATTTCTTGCTTATTATTAGAAAGAGGAAAATAAAAAACTAAGTATGGGTGTGGTTGAAAAACCTATTTGATTATGTGCACATTGAATTAGCAGATTGTGAAGAGCTCCTCTTTGGATTGGGAGGATGACCTAAAATAAGAAAGCACTAAAGCAAACTTATTTGTTAGACAAATATTTGAGTTGATTGCTTAACTATAGCTAGAACCTGAAAGTAAGGGCTTCCTTAGGGGCTATCAATCCACACATTTTTAATAATTAAGTTTATAAATAGAATAGAAGATACTTGCATCAATAAGTCAAAGGATATTGAAATTGAATACAAGAATGCTTACTTCAAAAATAGAATAGAAACAATTAAATTAGTGATAAACTAATTAATACTAGTGATATAGAGTTAGGGTATGCTTAAAAAAATTAGAAAGGGGTATGTGAACAAGCAAAAACACAAAAAAATAGGTTTAGTTGGGTCTAAGTAGGTGTAATTAGCTTACTAGTTTTCACTACCATAGTGACTGTCGGTAGTTAGGCTGACCATCAATGGTTAAGGTGATAGTCAATGGTTATGATGATCATTAGTAGTTAGACAAACCTTTAGTAGTTGAGTCAACTATCGATGGTTACTGTGTATGGGTCTAGTTTGGTAAAAAGGTTGATTGATGAGATCCAAAAGATGGATTCTGAGAGATGGGTAAGACCTAGATTAGTTGTGAAATGATAATAAAGTAGATGAATACTAATAAATAAGTAATTATCTTACCAAAAGTTGATTAGGTAGATGGTTGAGGTAATTAACCTATTGGTGAAATCTAGTTTGATTTTGATAGAGTAATAATATTTGAGAACTTGGTAGAGAGGCAATGATAAATTGACTATCTATTATGGTAGCTATATTGCTAGATTAATGATGATGATTGACCTACAAAAATGATCTCCTGGATGTATAAGATCTTTGATCATGATTGTAGATGGATTTCACATCCCATCTCCTCTCTTATTATATGCAAAGCAAGAGAGTTGCAATAACACATGAACTAGGCTTCCTAATTATAAATCACTTGTGAAATGGCTCACACATGGATGAGGACAAATTATTTTTAGAAAATCAAGGTAGGTGACTTATATGTTAGTTGTTAAGGAGGTGGACCCTAACCATCAACAGTTAAGGTGACCATTGATGATCAACCTGACTGTCGATGATTGAGGGTGGAGGGTAAAATAGGCAAAAGCTAGGGTAAAGTCTAGGTTAAGCCAATTTAATTAAACTAACTATGGGTTAGGTTCGGTTAAGGGTTAGAGGGTTAAATGGTCCCAATGGGGTCTTAAGGCATTTTAGGTGTACTTTGAAACTTAGAATCATGGTGTGAAGATTTTTGGTGTCTACATTAATAATTTTAGAAATCATAACACCTTAGGGCAAGCTAGGATTTACACAAGAACACTCAAAGGTCAAGTGCACCTAAATATTTAACCATTTTTGTGTTAAGGGTAGAGAGAATGACCTAGTTTATTATAGAATAATATATTCTAAAGTAGGCCAATTAAATAATTTTTATTCATAATATTTTAAAAAGTACATCAAGTTTGAGAATATGTTAAATATAAAAAACTATAATGCCAAATAATAATATGAAAGTGGAAATGTTAAGGCTAAATAACACTTAGCTTATGTAACAATGCACAAGAATATTTGATAGGTATAAGTGTAGAAGAAGGCAGTTTTATGATTTGCCTCAATTTGTCAGATTTTAGAAATTAGATTTCTATCAATTAGGACACTAGCATCAGACTGTAGACACTAGCATCGATGCTTCTATGCTAATTTTGACACTTTTGTCTAGCTAAGAATATGGTTCCTTTTTTGGAATAATCATTTATGCAAGTTATATTTCACTATCACCTTATAGGTTATCAGTCTATATCACTCGTAGAGGTTCTTAAAATTAATATTTTGCTTGAGACCTAGGTCTTATGATTAGGGCATACCACCTTGGAAAATAAGGGTTAATGGGCTTAAGTGAATTTGAGTTGACCTCAAAGACCCCTCTATCAATGAGCACTACCTAAATATCCATATACTTTGTAAAGGGCCTCAGACTAATATAGTTCTCCCCATTATGTGGGCATGTATGTGAATAATTATGCAATATGCTATATTCAAGTGCATATAGTTATATAGCTTGTATCTTGATAAATACTACTCATGGAATACTCTTTGAATAATTTAGACCTGTAAGAAGATTGATTTGGAAATAAGGAAAAATATGGTAGTATAAATCAGTTGTGAAAATATGTTTAGTAGTGCAGTGTGAGCTTGAGAGGTGCTTACTTAGTTTTTTAATGAATGACCTTTGACTCATATTTATACCATATGTTTTGAAATAATCTCATGGGAGGTTTAAAGAATATAAATAACCTAACCTTTACATATTGGGAGATTAGTAATTCTAGTCATTTGGAAGGTAGGGACATTGACATCAGATTTAAGACAATAGTGTTGATGCTAATGTCCTAATCTAGATGCTAGTGTTGTGCAAGGTAAAATATATTGAGCATGTGTAACCATCTAGGCATGATAGGTATAATGTTTTATGTAGACTATAGGCTATAAGGTATCTATGTCATCATAATGTTTGGTTCAAACTACAAGATAATAAATTAGGCTCAAAGAGATGGTGAACATGAGCCTTTCAATATTAGAGAGGCCATAAAATGAAGGGTTGAGCCATGATTGATATTTTTCAAGTGTATAAGAATATTATTCCATATAAAATTAGATTTTAGTATCTACACATATACTAAAATGATCATAATCATGAAAATCACTCTAGGTGGGCTTGAATTTCATCTTCAAATTATTGGATATGTAAGAAAGATTCAATCATCCTAAGGGTGATTGGGGTTAGTTGAGCCTATTAAAATCCCCATTTTTCTATTTACAAGTTTCGAGTCATTACAAAGTCCTAATAAAGTCTCAACCTTGAAGAAACTATTTACATGTCTTCCACACACATTTGAAGGTCAAATATTCACACAAAGACTTAATTTACTCTTTCATAAATGATTGTGAAATGAGTACCTAATTTTAAATGAAGGATAAGATTAACCAACTCAGAACAAAAGTGGAAATTGATCTTAGCCCAAGTTAGATGATTTTGTCCTTCAATAATTTGAGTCTCTGTCTTTGTGCACTTTTAGGGTTGGTTCTTATTTTTCAATTTCACATAGTCAGATATCAAACATAAATATCCAAGTTTTCTATTTTGTTCATATTTATTCTTATTTCATTTTATTTTAATTTATCCAATTCAGTAATTTACTTTTATCTACCTATCACAAGTTGATTTACAATATTTTGTTATATTTCATTTAATTTTTTAAAATTAGGGTTAATCACAAAATTAATTCAAATTCTAAGAAAATAATCATGAGCCTACCCAAACATACCACCTGATGCATCCATTGAACCAAAGTCTATTGATGATATGAAGAATATTATAGGAACATTCACAAATAAGTTTATAGCCTTCAAGAGTCAAATTGTTGTTCAAAATACTCAGTCAATATGTTGTCCCAAACATTCCAATGCCTAATCAATAAAAAAGTTGTACCCACACCAAATTTAGTGGATACATCATGATGGTCATATAGAGGTAAGATAATCTCATTGTTTTTACAATGACTCACTTTTTCCTCAATATCCTTAGATTTCTAAGACTATATTAGGGCCTTACATAAGAAAATAAATGGGTTGATAATGTTGTTCTTTGTTATCATTATACAAAAGGAGAAACTAAAGAAGAATATAATGTATTATAAAAACAAATGACAACAAAACCTTCTCACCCTCTTGAATAATCAAAGATATCAAGTATTCCTTTCAGTATTTTAGATTCATTTGTAAGTTTTTCTCAAGCATGCTTTGATTTGGAAAGTTATCTGTAAAGAGAAAAAGTAGAAAAATGCTATAATATTGAAGATAAAATAGATAGAGGATTGATGCCATATATGCCTAGTGATATGATAAGAGAGATGTCAATATTTCCCAATGGATCTCCCATATATAGTTTCTTAGAAGATTCTGAGGATGATGAGGACTCCCATTCTAAGATTGAGAATGAAAAAAGGAACATAGAGGCCATGGGACCTATCACTCAAAGGAATTAGGGAAAGAAAATTGATATTAACATGAATAAATCCATATAAGTAGAGGACATTAAAAATTTCTTGGATTCAATAGGGGATACAACTAAGAATAAGGCCCTGATTCCTCATGAAAAATAATTATGGTTAAATATCCTTGGTGATTCTTTAGAGGGTAAAAATGGTGACCCATTTATAGAGATTTAAATTTTTATATAGGATGATTATAAAAACATAAATTAGGATTTAGATTAATATTTAGATTAGATATAGGACCTGCACATTAGTAGGATACAACACATCCTTTGGAAGGAATATTTTAGGTTGGGAATAGAATATTTATTTAAGCATCTTGTCAAAAAATAATGCCTTGTTTTAGAGCCTAAAAGGGTCATGAAATATAAGAAAATCTGAAGATGCTTATTCTCATATTAGAATTAAATACGAGACAAAAAATTATTTCTTCAACATTTTGGAGAATTTAAAAATAGAAAGCATTGCTAAAGGTGGATATGTTCCTATCTTCAGAAACTAGGCACTTCAAAGAAAAGGTGCTTTAATTTTGAAAAATTCAAAGAGCCATAATTATTAAAATGAGATATAGATATAAAATAATTTTTAAAAATTGAATTCAAGCTAAATTGAATCTACTAATGGAAATAAAAAAATATTATTTCAATATTTAAAAGAGAAAAAGGTTTCCATTTAAAAATAAGGGTGTCCTATCACGTTTTATGCTCACATATTTACAATATAAAAGTGGTTACCTATTATGATTATCTCAGAATATAAGGACTTATAGATGCTTAAAAATTAACTTGATCATCCATTGCAATAATCAAATAACATGCAATGGGAACAACATATAGAAGAGACAAAAGTTACAAAAATAAAAAAACATACACTATATCTCTTATATTGTAATTGAACCTACTTGCAATATATACATGTGGCTTATTTTGACTAGAAGATGTATATATTTTAATTAGTTAGTAAATGGTAACACTTGATCTCTTTATTATTAACTAATTAAGATAATATTTATTTTTAGTATTATAAGGCACTTTACACCACTCTGTATTCACTTGTTCAAGTTATGTATGAGTTTATTTTTTTCTAGTCTCTCATAGGTGTGGTAGTTTTATAAATAAGGTTTGCATCTACTTTTCTCAATCATGCAAGTAATAATAAGAGGGATTCTATTGGGTCCCTAACCTTTAGATTAGCAAAAATTTAGTATATATAGACAAGATTACATGTCTCAATTGAAAAAAAATATATACAATAGTCATGCATTACTATATATTTTCTTTCCCCTTCTTGGACCCACTATGAGGACATAGACTCAAATGATGATGAAACCTAGTTAAAACCTTAGTAGTCACCATAGTTGATCAATAGAAGTAGAAATATTAGGTAGGATGAAACGAGGAGCTAAAAATGTTAGAACTAGAATAATTCATCCTAAAGTAGGGAACTATGCCTCTTCATTAGATAGTGACAAGAAAAATGCCTCCCCATCATTATATAATAGAAAGATATATGGATATGTAGGATCCACAATATCTTTATTTCAATAAATGGAGGGAAAGAATCAAAAATAATAAGATGATAAATCAATAGCTAGAAGGTGGAAAATATTGGACTGAATTTTGTAAGGTGAGTAATGAATTCCTTCTGGATGGCAGATGGGGCCCACACACTAAACCTAAATCAATCTATGCCCACTATGGATAATATACAATGAATATAAAATCAACACCCTCTAAGTGAAAAACAAAGTATAGAACCCCAAAGCAAAAAATCCAAGGAATTCATCATAAAAATGAGGTCGAGAGAAGATCATAGAGGGAATTAAGAAGGGCAATTATTAATACAAAATAGTGAAGGAGTCATGACTATTTATAGAAAAGGGGAACATGTGTTGTCATTCAAAAAATAGAAGAAGAAATGGAAACCTTAGCTTCAAAGGGTTTAGTTCTCATCTAATTCAAAGTATCAAGTATTCTAAAATTAATGAGGTTCATCAATAAGCATGATTAAAAAATCTAGGTGTTGCATCAAGTATAAAAAACTAGGGGGGATATTGGGGATTAGTATTTATATTAGGTAAATAATAATTACTATATGGGTAAATATGGTAATTTTTAGTAGAGGTTCTTGTTTCAATAAAACATGCTAAGGATGAAGACAACTAAGTTTTTGTAGTTTGCATAGAGAAGAATAAGGAATTAATAGTTAACATAAGCATAATAGAGACAATTGATGTGCATTCACAAGGAATAAGATTAACAAAAAGGTTGTTTAGATGCATAGAACATTCAGACTATTTTTAAGATAGATTAAAACTTTAACATTAAACATGATAACACAAAATAAGGATAAAATAAGAAATTTGATAGGTAATCATGAACCAAATAGCATATATTGATCTCAATAAAGGGGTTATCAATCTTCTTCATACAAGCATACATATTTATAGTCATTCCAATTCTTGATTATTCATATTTTTATTCATACATTGGCACTAAAATGAGAAAAATATTCATTTTATATCCTTTCACAAGTCGAGAGGATGAAACAAAATACACAAGCTAATAAATATATATATATATATAATGCATGAATACCCAAAGGAATATCTTGTGTAGCTTTCTTATCCAATTTTTTCTTCTCCCAACACTTTATCAAACTTAAAATGTTGTCTTGTCTTGAGACATCGTCGCAAGTTCATCTGATTGTGTGATGAGGGTAAAAGCTTAAAAATTTGGGTAGACTATAAAGAGTCATAGTAATCACTCAAGGCACCATTTCTAGTTTTCACATCTTGCACACTATTTAGCTACCCTTTTGGGTTTTCAACTAAGCAACGTACTAACCTACCACCCTTTCAATTTTTTAATAGGTTGGCATAACTAGGTAGCTACCCTTTATGTGTTTTCAATCATCCTATCCTCGCTTGTCTCACTAATCATCCCCAATACAAAAACTATTCAAAATTGTACAAACTTTTCTTTCAAAAACTTGCACAATATGCAATACTTAATTGGTAGGTAGAGGTGTATCTATGGAAGAAGGATAAATAGTAGGATCCTTAACCCCTACCTAAGTAGCTACGTATTGTGCCATTGATTTTTGGAGTTTAGAGGGTGGCATGTACATAAGAACAATGAGCATCAGGGTCACCTCACTACAAAATGGAGCCAAGTTAGTTTTAAATGCATCCCAATCTAGCATGAATTCCTAAACCATATGAATCACGATGGGCATTGGTGCATAACTCCTAATGAGTTATTTCAAGTCCTCATTCTATGTAGTACTTAGATCAGCCCTTGTATTAGTGACCTTCACTTGGATATATACATTTAGCTATTCTAGTTTTTCTACATGTTTCTCTACCTATTCTCCTATAAATTCACTATGTCGTAGGTCCTGTTACCAACTTAGAAGTTGATCATGCACATTATCCCAAGCATTGAATGATTGATTTAGAGAAAGTTCAATTTCATTGATCGATAAAGTTAGGGTATACATGGTTATGTAGGTTATGGTATCTACATTGAAGTCTATGCTAGAGCTAGACAGGGAATTGTCAAGATGCTATTCTAATCCAAAAGATTATATGCGAGTTCTTGTGATTGAAGGGATATGATGCCCAACATACCTTAATACTCTTCCAGTAGAGTAATAAAAGTTGTTTTATTTTTCACACTATAAACCCAAGTTTCCAAGTGCATGCAGTTGTTATGTCATACATAAATCACTAGAAAACTATGGTATGAGGGCCATCAACCTGCTATGATCTGTCATGACTTGTTTACCAACCACTTGGGAGGCTAAAGCTAGAAAAACATCTTCAATTTCCTTCATTGATTCATGCATTTATGCCCTTAGTTCTACATTCTTAGCCTTTGCTTTATCCAACTCTTGATCTAGGGAGGCTACCTTCTATGCAATGGATTTTTGGAATGTTGTGGCTCCCTCTAATTATTTATTTAAGGGTAGATGAGAGACATCCAAAGATGCCTCTTACCTGATCAAAAGAGTGGAAAATGTGCTCATCATCACTATAGGATCTTAGTGTGGCATGGTGGCTAGGAGAAGGGAAAAGATGATGCACTGACCAGTGACTGTTGGAACATCCCAGAGACAGACACCTCTTAGTGGAGGCTATGACAACTAAATTTGTTCCTATGTCATGACTTGTACTTGCTGCTACATTGTGGCCTCTACTACTTACTTAGCTTACTACGTAGCATCCTCAACCATCTTTTGCTTCACCTCTTGTTCCTATTTCATTCTCTTCTCTTCTTCCTCCCTCTTATTTTTCTCCTCTTCTTCTTTCTTCTTCTTATTTTCTTCCTCTTCTCTTTTCTTTCTCTCCTCCTCTTTCTTACTCTTTTCTTCATCTTCTTTCCTTTTTTTCTCTTCGACTTCATCTTGATCTTTTTCTTTCTTCTTCCTCTCATCTTCTTCTTCCTTCTACTTCTATTCTTATTCTTCCTTATTCCTTTGTTCCTCTTCTTCTTTCTTCCTCTATTCTTGTTCTTGCATAACTTGGGCCTGTGCTTGTGCCTATGCTTGTTATTATTGTAGGGCTTCATAATGTTCCTCTTTCTTTCTGGTAGCTTCTTCTACCTATTGATGTGCTTGGCTTATTGTATCTTGTTGTTATTTTTCCTCTTCTTATTTTTCCTTCTTCTCCTTCTCCTATTGAGCTTTTTATTGTTGTATATATACCTTTGCATCCTTGGCATTTATAGAGGCCTCTATTTCCTTAGCTTGATGTGTTATCAGCTAGTGCTTCTCTTCTTCTCTTCCTTCCTACACTAATGTTCAAATGTGTAGGTTGCTTCTTCTCTAGTAACTTCTTATTCTTTGACTGAGATCTACTCCATTTCACTTTATTTAATCTCCTACGAGTGCGATGATGGTGGGGAGTCTTTAGGGCATACCTCTAAGCTAGGAACCATCTACTTCCTTCATCTTATGGTGACTAGCCTACACCATGGTGGTGGTGTAAAGGTCTTTCTAGTAGGTTGTGGTTCTTGCTCAATGGTAGACCATCAAAATGTGCTATGCCATGTTTTAAGCCTATGCATAAGTAGTTCTAGTGGAATTTTTAATAGGGGTGTAAAGAAAACATCTGGTACATATGTGGGGGTAGATTGGGGCTATACGAAGTCTATTTAGTGTCAAGTTGCTCCTCTTCTTCTTCGATTATGTCCACAATTATGGGTGGTGGGAAAGCTAGAATTTCCACCCATAAGTTTGGTGGTACTTGATTCTAAATTTGTATTGTGCACACCACCTTATAGAGCCATGTCTTCCAACATGACTTGGTAGACCTCTTACACATCTATTCCCATCTTTATGAGATCATAGGACCTAATAATTTATGGCACATTTAGATCATATTTCCATGATGTGCTATATGTTAGAGGTGACATTGAATACTTTACACTTCCCCTTCTATTGTTGTGCACTGGACATCAGTTCTAAAGTTTGCACTATAGGATGTCTATGCCTAGTGGTATGGATTACAATGGATTTTTTTTCCTTGTTGTGTGCTCTTTCTATCTAGCCAACTTAGCTTGTGCCATCTCTATTATGATGAAAAATGGTAGTGGTTTGAAGGGTGAGCATGGTAGCTCATGGGTCATAATGAAAAATCCCTTTGGTAGTAGCATCACATTAGCATGTTGTCTGAGATACTAGAGGACATCTGGTGGGACTCCAAGGTATGTTTCAAGAAATCTAAACACTCCTCCCACCATGCTTTAAACTTCCCCTCATGTGTGAGGGCTTCCTATTCCTACATCCATATGATTTTATAGAACTACTATACTGGCTAGTAGTCTATGTCTTGGTGCACTTACCCCTTAGGTGATTTTCATTATGTGAAGTAAAGGAAGAATATGAGAAATTGATATTAGAAGATTTACCTTGGAGTATTGCATCACTTATCGATGTTTGTGAGCAACTCTTATACACAATACTTAGGCTAGTTGAATTGCTCACCTCTATGGATCATCTTATGCTCGATGTCCACAACTCCCTTAGGTATTTGCTTAGAAGATTTAGTTATTTTCCAAAAGCATCTGGTGATATATTGGACTAGAATGCACATAGGTTCATCTAAAATCTCATCAATGAGAATCCATTAGTTTTGTTGTATGTAATGATCTCAAACTTCTAGCAAAATTAGAGGTATTTTGGTCTTATAGGCCAATAAGGAATCTCTGTATGTAGTCATGCTGAGAGCTTAGGCCATGACCTATGTTTTAATGATGACCATGCCATTTGGCCCCAAGTATATCACTCCCTCATTTTTCCATCCCAGTAAAACTTGAATAATTTTTCCCATGTTACCAAAGGTTGGCATTTGGAACAAGCACTTCACATCTATATTTTAGTATCTATGGGGAATTGTGAGGGCAAGTGGTTGTACAACATCCATAGAGTCTAGTCAAAATATCTTTTGTATAGCTTCATGAAAATATTGGAAGGGTTCCTAATCACTATAATTTATCTGTCGAAGTGCCATATCGATGCCCATAGCTTCCTTTTGTGCTTTTGAAAGAGGTCAAATCAATGGTATAGTGTCCATGATGTTGTGAATAGATTTATGATTGATTTTGAATGATCTATATAATGGAATTAGTTTGGATCTTTTGATATCTATATTTCTTGAGAATGTGCTAAATATGAAATATGATCATGGAATTTGAAAATTGGTTTTTATAAACTTTACACTCTTGGCTTCCATTTCAAGGCCATACCTAGCTATCCACTCATCTTGAATGTAATAGAAGATGTTGTAGATAAATTTACAATCTAACCATTAATGTAGTTATTCATTGGTGCATGTGTGGAGTTACATTGTTATGCCCTTAGGTGTCTATACGAGGGGTTTGAGCTGTTGATGTTGACTATCTACTGATTTATAAAAGATTGTATCTATCAAACCTTAGATTTTACATTTATTTTTGGTGGGTGACCACTATCTAAAGGATATATTATTGATGTGACATTATAGACACTTTCCCAGACTTAATATTTTTTAATTGCTCCTTGTTGACTTTTCTAGCTATACACATGGATTTTCCTATGCACTCCTAGTGCATATAATGACTGGTCTATGTAATTTAAAAATATCATTACTAAGATGATATAAAAACAAAAAAACAAAAAAAAACACACATAAAAAACTTTAATAAAAATCCTAATCTACATGGTGCTACTTAACACCCACTCAGTTTGCAGAATGAGATCAATAGCTATTAGCGATAGGGATTAAACCTACAACCATTTACTCACCCTGGAATATGGTTCCCTATAAATATCTTAAAACTACCATTCCTTATTTCATTAATTCATGAATAATGTAAGATCCTTTTTATCTTATTTTTAATTTGCTTGTGAATGCTCTAAATCAACTATCATATAATAAAACTGGTTGCTCCTTGTAGAATTCCTTATGGTGTAAGTTTTGATCATGCCATGATTTCTAGATTTGTTTATGTACTTCCTAAATACATGATACTCTTATTCTAAACTTATCCATTCTATTCAAGTCTAAGAGTCAATTTGTAAGATATTCTTGATCACCTAAATACATAACCATAATGATGTACAAGCTAGACACTAGATACTCCATTAGCATGACTTCTTCTTGACCGTATACCAATAAAAATAGTGTGAACCATGTAGCTCTCTTATAATTTGTGTGATATGCCCATAATATCATAAGAATCGGATATTCCCAGTCATCATGCTTAACATCACAAGTTTTTTTGAGCATTTTGCCTAGTACCTTGTTTGAAGCTTCAACTTAGCCATTTACTTGTGGATGATAAGCAATGATTTTATGATTCATAATCATGAAATATTCCATCAAAGATTTGATATTATTATTAAGGAAGTACATTCCTCTATCATTTAATACTTTTATTAGACATCCAAACTTGGTAATGATGTTTTCATATAAAAACTTTGTTGCTTCCTTCGTACCATAACTAGGTGTGGTAGTAGCTTCAACCCATTTAGTGAAATAGTTTGTCACAGTAATAATATACCTAACCTTGATGTGATTTCTTGGAGGGTTGATTGGTCCTAAAATTTTAATAACCCACTTTTGAAATGGATGATCTATAAGGAGGGGTTGCAATGACATTTCATCTTTCTGAAGTGGCTTCCCCATATGTTGGCAAACATCACAATACTACTCAACTCTATGTGTATCTTGAAATAAATTCAGCCACCAAAGTCTACTCTATAGAATCTTTCTTGTATTAAACTCTCCTAGAAATGTCCTCATATGAATCCTTGATGATCTTCTTATAGGAGTTGAGGGCATTCATGTTTGACAACCTTGTGTAGGACTTCATCCTTGCCCAAGTGATATAGTAGTCTATTAATTATAGTATAGGGCAACACTCTAGATACAAACTAATTTTGTCCCACTCCTGAAAGTGTTTAGGGAAAGTCCCTTGCTTGAACAAGTTAGAAATAGATTCAAAATTTTTAGGAATCACAATGACATAGAAGATGTGCACATTAGGTGAGTCTTATTATATTTATCTAGATCTTTTCCATTCAAAATTAGACTGAGGTGGTCAGGTCACATGCTTTCTCTTTCTAGTTTTACATTTATTCAAAATTGAAATTCCTAAAATAATATTTGCCAACAAGATATTGTCTTCCTAGCATTGGTTTGTTGACCAAGTAATGCAGAGCTTGATGACCCATGAAAACTTTGAATGGTGTCGCTAGAAGATAGTCCCTAAATTTTTGTAGTGTGAACATAATGGCCAATGCTTCCTATTTTGTGGTTGTATAATTTTTCTCTGCATATGATAATTTTTGGATAGTAAATTGAATGAGATGATCAAGTTCACCATATCCAAGATGTGAAAGTACTACACCAACTATGATGCCTGAAGCATTTACATGTAAATCAAATGGGTTAGTCCAATCTGGGAAAACAAGTATAGGTGCAGTGACCAGTCATTATTTGAGCTCTATGAAAGCTACTTGGCATTCAAATGTTTATACAAACTTAACATTCTGTGTAGTAAAGTTTTTACTGGATATGATTTTGATGAATAGCCTTTGATAAATTTTTGGTAGTTTCATATATATTTGAAAATGGAGTGCACTTCAGTGGAACTAATATGTGGTGACATACTTAAGATTACTACAATTTTAGTTTGATCCACCAAAATGCCATCATTGTAAAAAACATGGCCAAGTAAAACACCAAAATGTTTAAATAATAATCATTTCTTCAAATTTAAAGCAATGTGCAAAGCTCAGCGTCATTCTAACATCAAACACAACTTGGACAAATGCTCTTTAAATAGGGATAAGACTGCCCAATCATCTAAATAAACTTCTAATAAATCATGAAAGAAATATTTAAATGCTATGACTAATGTGTGTGAGAATACCATAGCTGCATTCCTTAGCCCAAATGGCATGACTTTATATGCAAACAAACACCACTCTCTTGTAATAGTCATTTTGGATCTATCCTCCTCTATGATTAGAATCTAATGGTATCCACTAAACCCATCTATAAAGGAATATACTTCATGGCCTGTGATATACTCTAGGACTTCATCTATAAATGGTATGGGGAATGGATCAATTACACAAGCATCGTTAAGAATGTGGTAGTCTCCACATACCCAAATTTTTCCTATTTTTTTGGGTTGTATTACCATTGGGCTTACTTATCTTTTTCTATTGGATAGATTATCCCTACATCTTGCATCTTATCCAATTCTACTTTTACTTTTAGTTTCATATTGGGGTTGAGTTTGTAAGGTCACTTTTTAATTAGACATGCACACTCTTTCAATTAAATATGCATCTCACCAAGAGATGGGTCAAATCCTCATACCTCTGAGAACTTAGTAGAGAATACATCTTGATAGTCCCTAAGAAGTTATAGGGCTTATGAAATCTTAGTCTCCATCTAATAGTCACCTACACTTGCTAGTTTTGGAACCTCCTCTATTCCAATGTTAGTGATGTGTTTCTTGAGAGGCTGTTGACATATGTTTCATTTTTCATCATCTATTGATTCTTGGACCTTCCTTCTTTGGGATCTAGATGTTTACATCTTATCTTCTTCAATTAGCACTGTGCTAGTTTCCTTAAGTGGTTATATAAGATTCTCAAGTCCAAATAAATCATTCAAATCTAAATCTACTTTAGAATCAGAGTCTTCATCATTATTTGCCTCATCCTAGATTTGGTGACAAGGCTACATCAAATTTTGTTCTTGACTCCTAGCAACTTTATACCTTTGGAGTGTAGAATTAAGATTGAGAGTTGTATTTTTTGTGCAATTAATTATATTATGGTGCTCATATCTTTCATGCACCCATGGCATAGAAATTACTTGAGTTTCTAAAGTGCATTATGGAATAAAACATTTTCATCTTCAAAAACAAAAGTTTGTTGAAGTCACTATATACATGTGCCCAATGTTTAGTTTCTCTCCTATGTTCTTAGTGTATATACCATGTTGTGGGTAGTAGATCCAATTTTTAGTGAAAAATATGAACCCAATACTTAGGTACCACATGTTATACATTCCAAATTTCAACACATTTATGTACATGAATCTTAGGGCATTATCCTTCTTGAAAAAATGGCTAGTTAGTGTAGATGAATTATGGGAGATAAAATCTACTGATCATGAGTTCATAGGTGTCATCCCACTCCTACTAATTTTCTCATTGAGTTGCCCACCAAGTTATAACAACTACCTTCAAAGCATAGTTTAGTATGCTAACTCGATGACTAATAGTCAAAATATGGACTTACACTCATAGAATGAAATCATTGATGTCCTCCATTGCATAATATACAGGTAGGTGATGTTCATGTAGAAAGACCATCCTCATGAGCCTAAGTTCATGGTCACCATGGGCCCATTTAAGGAGATGCGTATTTGAATCACCACTGATAGAATAAGCTACTTCCCAAGGAATTATGCCTTACCTTATTGGTTCTATGTAATCTTGCATGTGATCATTGGCTTGTTACAAGAAATTAACTTCTAAGTGAGTGGGTGTTTTTATAGACATGGAGGCATAACTTTCATTGATTAAATAATTTAAAATTAGCTACACACTTATTTTTTGTGTCTCTATTATTATATTTCATTCAATTGATGGGTAAACATCGACCACAATTGGGGTTTGGCTTGTTGGTATAGGAAGTTGCATTGTGTTACACCTAGTGCATTAGGATTCTCCTCTGTATTGACCTTCATCCAGATGGTTTCTTGAAAAACATGTGGAGAGTCTAGTTTAACAAAAATTATATATGGTTTATGTTCTCTATTGAGGGGAATGACCACAACCTTATCATCTTGACATACCTCAAGCTAATTAAGTTCTATTTTGATAGTCATCTAACCATCATATGCCCATTTATTCTCTATTAGGGTAGGGTAGTGCATTGCCACATTATTCATTTTTATGACCTATAAGTCTCCTCATAGAGATAGGTTTGTGACTATGATCTCAACATCCTCCAAGTAACTAATAGGTTCAACTTTCCCGTAGTCAGCCAAGCTCAAAGTTACTAGGCTATAACTAAGGGCTAGTTATCTAATTACTTACCATGTGGATCTAGGGATCATATTTACTATGATACCAAAGTCAAAGAAATCATTTGGGATTTCATATCCTCTAACCTCAATATCAATCCACACATCCACATCCCATGGTTTCTTTATCTTAACATACCTGACCAACTTTTCTATCTTTTATTGGACACACTACGTACATTCTAAAATATTATGCAATAGGTTCATGATGTTCTATAATATGTATTCATTGTACAATATAATTAGGAGTTTTAGTAAAATTTTTAGTGCAATGACAACTCCATATTGTCATATGATGTGCATAATATGACCATACATTTGTGCATCGATGGTTGCAATATTACCATTAGTAGTTTCCTATTGTTGAATGTTTTTCAGCAATTGTGTAGCTTCATTAATCAAAATAATATTATATAATGGGATCTAAGTATTTTTCTTATCTAACATTTTTTATGCCTTGATCCTAAGGCATCTCAAGTAGAGGTAGTCATTTTAATGCATGCTACTGGCATGTCATAGTGTTTAGAAAGGTATTTTCTTTAGGTTTTGTACTTACCATGTTTACATTTTGGATAGCTTTGTCTTTCCTCTACTTTTCCAAAATAGAGCAATCCTCTATATCATGTTGCTTGGAAAATCTATAGTATGTGCAATATTACTGCCTCTATGGATTCATCAGGCAGTTTCTTTGCACATGATTATACTCTCCACATAGGTAGCACTGCAAAGGAGGTCATTGATAGTTATTTCCTCTACCACCTTGGTATCCTCTTTTGTATCTACCTTAGCATCCTCCTCTACTTGACTGATATCCCCATTGATATCTTCTTTGTGACCATGTAGAGTTTCACTGTTGATACTACTGATTATTATCTTTTATATTAAACTGCTATTATGTAGTTGAAGGGGTCTAGTTTAATTATTGTGACTACATTATGAGTGAAATAAAAGATGTTAGATACAAATATTAAGGTGAAAAGGGTGTATAACTTGGTGAAGGAGGGGTTTAACCCACCAAACTATGAGGTTGGTGAACTCAGAATCCATTGTGGACCCATTTGGGTTGCACAATTCTTATCAACCTCCAGGCTTAGAATTTTTTACTTTGCTGAGGATATCTGCTATACTACAATGGCAAACACATTTTTGGATATTCCCTATTTAATTTCCTATATATATCTATAATTCTTTTCATCATGTCTAGTTGATTTATGGAAATTACAATACAGATTCTAAGGAATTATAATATATTATTTTAGTAGATGGCATTGTATCATGGCATGCCCTACTAATCGACAAAGTTCACAAAATTCTATTTTTATTTTAGGATAATCATTCTAGTGGTGTCTTTATTTACCACACTTTATGCACCATAGGTTTAATTTAGGGTTTTATATTTCATGATAATGCTCCATCTTTTTCATTAAAGCCTACAATGTATTTTCAAGCCTGGAACTAGCTATAAGAGTTTCATCATAGTCTTCAATTTATTTAACACATAGTGAAGTAGCTCTGACATCTACTTTTGCCTCATATTATGTTTGTGCAATGGAAAACCAAATCTTGCCTCATAATCCTTTAACAAACCATGCTAATTTATCTTTATGTGTTAAAGTAAACTCTACTTTGTTCATTACATCAAAAAATCTATGATCATAATCGTATACCAACTCTCTTGATTTTTGCCTTATTTTTTTCAAATCTTGTATTATCTGGCTAGTGAATTTATTAATTTTAAACTCTGTGATGAGCCATTTTTGCACATTTTATAGGCTTGTTGCTTACAAATCTATTTTTTATATGAATTCTAGAGCTCTCCCAGCTAGAGCCCCTACTAATTTACACTTTTGTAAATTCTCATTAGTAAGACCTTTATCTTTCCACTTCATTTTAAAAGTTAACAAATACTATTAAGGGCCCATGGACCCATCATAAATGGTCAAATTCAATAATCCTCCTACCTGATTCAACATAGTGGTAGGTATAGATGGAGTCTTCTACATAACTATTATTTAAAGTGACTGTATCTTGATTACTCTTACCTATGTACTATTATGTGCACCAAAAGAATTTTCATGTGCACTCTACATATCTTTACTTCCTTCTTGTTGTTGTTCAACTTCACCTAATCCTATATACTTCAAAACCTTTCTTATTGAATTTGTTTGGATTTCTATTCCCCAACGGTCCACATGCTCTAGGATATATAAGATTAGACTGTAGGGATGTGTACACTGTTGGTGAATAACCCTTTCCAATGACTTCTTTCTTTATTGTGATTGAGTTTGTATTTAACCTAAAACCAAGTTTTATTTATTTTGTAACTCTTATTCTTCTATCAATACCCTTTTCTGTAGCTGTACGCTAGTTCTACCTTTTGTTCATTTTACTCTTGAACTACTATCATCTTCTTCCTCACACATTTCTTTTTCTACTCTCTTTTCATCTGCTTACTCTTTCTACTAACATCCAACATCATTATCCTTATTTGACCTTCACTCATCATATTGATCATTAATTCTATGCACTTGTTTATCAACTACTCTACTAATATTCTTATTTCTATTCGTAACTACTTGGGTATTCATGTGTTTATTCCATCCACTCTATTGTTGTAGTTCCCTTTCTAAATCTAGAGTTTTATATTGAACACTCTTCCCTCACATCTCCTTTTTAGATTCAGGATCAAGCTCTAGTCTCATCTAACCATCTTTCACCATCATGTGCATACATCCCCATATGCCTAAAGTGACTACTCCATATTGGCTAGAGTAGGCACCATGGCCTTTTCCACCACCAACAACTTTAACAAGAGAGGTAATCACTGTAAAAATTTCCCTTTGATTCCTTGAATGAAGCGGTCTTGTGTAACTTCAAATGCTATATAGATTTGTACTACAAAAGTAGTAGTGTATTGATCTATAGTGGTTTTAACATAGTAATATATCATTTTTATCCAATCTTTCCAATTTCACTAACTGGTCTATCTTTTCTTCAATCTAAGTAATGGTTTATTCCTCTCTAGGATGGAAGCAGTAATACTCAAGTCTTGTCAACTAATTAACCATCAATTTAGGTAACTCACACAAAAAAATATCATATATTTCACCATATATATGTTTCTAAATGATTTCACTCATAGTGAGGCTCATCCTTTTGGATTCTTCTTTTGTGAAGTGCCATATTTTTGGGTCTAACTAGGTATCAATATCTCATTGTTCTGGTAACCATCTTAGCATAGTTCTCCCTAGAAGGAGTGTTTACATGCTTGCTACACTATTTTTAGCAAAGGTTCCTATTTCAATAGAACATGATAAGGATGAGGATAACTAAGTTGTTGTATTTTTCATAGAGAATAATAAGGAATTAATAGTTAACATAAGCATAACAAAGATAATTGATGTGCATTCACAAGGAACTAGATTAACCAAAAAGGTTTTTAGATGCACAGAACATTCAAACTATTTTTAAGATAGATTAAAAATTTAACATTAAACATGATAACATAAAACAAGCATAAAATAAGAAATTTGATAGGTAACCATGAACTGGACAACATATATTGATCTTAGTAAAGGGGTCATCAATATTCTTCATATAAGCATACATATTTATAGTCATTTTAATTCCTATCTATTCATATTATTCTTCATACATTGGAACCAAAATCAGGAGACTATTCATTTTATATCCTTTCACAAGCTAAGAGGATAGGATAAAATACACATGTTGATAATTATATATACAATGCATAAATACCCAAAGGAATATCCTATGTAACTTTCTTATCTGGTTTTTCTTCTTCCAACAGTAATATAGTTAGTAACATTATTGTTATAAAATAATAATATATATTTGGTTAGCATAATATATTATGAATAGATGCAGTAATATATTATTGTTATTATGGGTTCAACAACCTCATGATTCTATAATAAAATCATGGGATGTTAACTCGCTAATTATTGCCCATCTCTTGCACATATATTTATATCTATACCTATGAGTATTTGGAAGAGTGTGTAATATTAAAAGTGTGAAAAATAATATATTTTGTGATTGAAACTATTTTGAATTCAGTTCTATTGTGGATCGTATGAGTTAAATCTATGTTAAAGCTCATACAATACTTAACAGTGGTATCAGAGCAAGGATTTAGGTCATGGTGGGAATAACGTGAGAGAGGATATGATCAACCATCATTACTCATTGATTTTGATTTATTTCTTTGGAACATGTATGTGGTTTAAGGGAGATAAAATATCTTGTTGTGGCAAGGCAGCTTGGGTAAATTCATTTCATTTTGATGTACCAATTCTAATCTACATGTACATCAATATTGAGTCTTTATTTTACAGAGCTGATAGTTCATGGTTGTCTCTTAAGTCATGCATTTCCTCATCACACATATTGGTAGTTTTATGCATGAAATATTGTATTGAGATAAATATAACATTGTTTAGTAGTCCACTCATCGACATATGTAATAATTGACCTCACCATTCATTCTGCCACATAGTCATTCCATCCAGTTCAAAATCACTAAGTGCATTTTCAATAGCTACCACATTTAGGGCATTTAGAGTTTATGAAGACTTTATCAAATTTTAAGTCATTCATAGCAATTAAGGTAACTTTTTATGAAAAGGATTTCGACTACCAAATTGGTGGCTCTTAAATCTATATACCTATCAAATTCTCTACGTCAAGTTTCTGCTATTCATTCTTGATTGGCATCCATCTATCAAATGATGATACATACACTTAAGCATCTAATGCATGTTAAGTCCATTTCATTGTGATGTGCTTCAATGGTGGTTTGAAAAAGGCATCCTATGAGAGCACACACTATGTTCAGCTGTTCATGTATTTGCAAACAAAGAAGTGGAACTCAAAACATTGAGCTTCAACCCCTGAGTCAATATATCAAATCTTCCATCCAAAAATATACCATAAATTATTTGATCAAATCCCATATAGCATAAGGAAAAGGTGTTTAGTATATAGCATTTCAATTAATTTTTTTTTGAGGTGAGTGTAGATACATTTACGTTACTATTTTTTTTGTATTTAGTTTTTAGTGTTTCTTTAGTTAGACAATATGTTATTCAAAAGTATGATAAGTCAATAAAAAAAAAGTGTTATAAGTCACATAATTTTTTATTCGTCTTTAAGTATTTTTAGATTTAGTAAACCCATGTAAATGTGTTATAGAATTGAATATATAGTATATAGGTTTATAGAAGTCAAAATGTGTTATTAAATCCAATAGTCAATTGGATTTTACATTTAAGTTTATTGTCATTTTGTGTGTTAAGTACTTTTATCAAAATTTTAAAAAGAGTCAAAAGTTATTGTTTATTATCATTTGCATCAAATATAGTAGTGTTTTATATGTCAAAAATAAAATGAGTTGAGAGTTTAGAGTCATTTTTTATTTCAAAATAGTCAAAATTATAAAAAATAAATTCTCTTATAGACACATTTTCAAACGAACTCAATGTTTTATGAATATATATTGTTTCAAATTGAGGGGTGAAGTAAACCCAATGTGAAAATGTCGAGCTTCACAACTTCATTAACTGAGTAAGAAACTTTCTATGAAGGAGGTCAGAGGTAATGAAGAAAGAAGGTGTTTTAGCAACCTGTCATCAACCATTGACAATGAGGTCTTAATTCTAGTATGATGACTTATTTTTTAGTTGTGTGGTGTGGATTTTAATTTTTTAACTTTTCAGTATGGTGTGAAAAATAATAATATATTTAGTAAATTCCTATCCACTTGTGAGTATTCCCCATGTAACTCATTTTATAAAAACATTATAAAATGATGATCAAAATGTATTGCAACAATCATAATGTAAAGGTTATCAGTAAACCTATGAAAAATAATTTGTGTAAGGTTTTTTGGTGAACTTGAAAAACTATTTATGTAAGGTTATTGGTAAAATTGTAAAACTATTTGTGAAATATTATTAGTACACCTGTAAAACCAATTGGATAAGGTTATTGGTCGAAGATGGGTAAAATCATCAAAGGACAAGTGTGAAGGATGAAAAAAAGCATATGTCTTTGTTCATGATTAGGTGGTGGATGTATCCATCTATGAAAGTCACTTGTAAGAATATAATGTATCAGAATTTTGTGCAAACATAATGCTACATAGTAGACTAGTTGATCATGAGCACATAGAGGTGACACACAACAATCAAAGAATGAGATATGTTTTACCATCTAAAAACTAAGAGGGAAAATATTGGGGATTAGTATTTACATTGGATAAATAATACTTACTATATGGGTAAATACAATAATATAGTTAGTAAAATTATTGTTATAAAACAATAATGTATATTTGGTTAGTATCATATATTACGAATATAAGTTGTAATATATTATTGTTATTATAGGTTTAACAACCACATGATTCTAGGATAGAATCATGGGATGTTGAATCCCTAATTATATAATACCTCTTGCCTATATATTTGTCTCTATACCTATAGGTATTTATAAGAGTGTGAAATATTCAAAGTGTGAGAAATAATATATTGTGTGTTTAATATATTCTGTGATTAAAACTATTGTGAGTTTGATTCTATTATGGATTGCATGAGTTAAATCAATGTTAAAGCTCATATAATACCTAACACAAGTGAGCTAAGATAAATATTAATCAATTCAATTAAAATATAGGTAGCGAGGAGACACATAAAATATTTTATGTGAATAAGTGCAATAATGAGACACATTGATCAAGGGTGGATATTAATATTATAAAGAGTTATATTCAAAACTTGAGAATAGTCTGAACTGGTGGATGATGGGAGAGGATTATGTTGGATATATGTTATGGTTTCATAATTAATTATTATAGTATGTATTGATCTCATCAAATCCTATGAATTGGATCCTTAGACATAATATTTTATGTGGGAGCTATCTCCACATATTCATGAATCTATTATGGCCAAATGGATGTGCTTCAAGTTTGGATTTGAAGTTTAATAGGTCAGATATTCCCCTAAAATTTACCAATAAATGTAGATATAAAATGATACATAAATATGATTAATTATTCTAAGCATGGGCATTCTTCATAAAATAGAGGGGAAATGAAAATGGATCCTCATTTTTCATTTTTAAGAAGACTAGATTCTTCAAGGATTTCAATGGGCCACATCCTTAATGTTTCAAAACCAAAATAGTTTGACCATTATATGATTTAATACATCATCACACATTCCTTTCAGTTTGGCCTCCACTTTAAAGATAAATTTGGATAAGTATAAATATTTTCTAGGCCTTATGCTTTCTTTTAGATTTCAGGAATGATGTAATTTATCTCACTCTCGAGAAGGTCCTTAGTCTATTGATCACCTTAAGATATAATGACGTGAGGAATTTGAGTAAATATGTTGATGTCATTATTATATAAAACCTTCATCCATATGATTAAGTAATTTTGGGGTGGGGATCATCTATCATTTAATTATGACTTCAGGGACTTTTTAAAGGTCAAGGATATGTGGTGGCCCTAAATTGTTTTGATCAAGAAAATAATATCCCTCCACCAGATCAATACATAAAAGGATAAATGTTATTAGATAAGTTTTAAATGGTGGATATTTTAAATTTATATTTATATTCAAAGGATTTTAAACTAATAAAAAATTGTTAAAAGTGAAAATTACCAAAAATATCAAACTCCCTTCAACCATCAGATATTCAAAGGTTCAAATAGTGTGAGTTTAGATTATGAAAACAAGTGTCATGCATGAGGTTATTTGAAGTATTAGAATGATGTGATCAATTAAGAATGCCTCAAACCATTGGATATATTTCATACCCTCTATTCATTAGATTAAGTCTCCAATGTTGATGTCTAATCATTTGATGTGATAATATAAAGTTGTGTGAATCACTTTAATGATTCAAGCTTAGCCTCCTAAAGCTAAGTATTCCCTAAATTTATCTATTCACCAACTTGTGTGTGTTACATCCCAATTCTTTCACCTAAACTAATTTACATATTTATTCATTGATTAATATTATAGTTAATTTGTTCTGTTATTTTTTAACTAAATCATAAGTTACATGTTGTTATGGGATAGATGTGTGTTACTTAGATTTAATGAGTTAATTATTATGAGATGCATAATTTTGAATTGTGCACATAATAATTATGTTACTTGTTATAAAATTATTTTATGCTTTATATCATGATGTAATTGACTAATTACCTTCTTGTCATGAATGTGATGTAGGAGAGTTCATCCCTCAGAATGTAATGGAAGGAGAGCATCATCAGAGAGGGTGGCATAGATGGAGATAGTGAAGGATTATAGAGGAATTTGTTAAGACCCATACACACACCACATTAGGTTTATAAAACATAATATTCATTTTGTGTTTGGTTTGAAAGAGTTAGTACATTATGAAAGTAAATTGTAGTAGATATTAGAACTTGCATGTTTTAAATGTCAACACATTTATATGGGACAAATATTGTAGGAGTTGTATTTTGTATTTATATGTAGAATTAGGGATTAAAATTAAAATATAAGGTTATTTTATTCATGTTTGTGTATGAATACAGAAATGTAAATCTTATAGATAACATCTTATTGCTATTTTATATAGACTAGTTAATGTCTTAATAACATTTTAGAATGTTAAGCTTGCTAAGATTGATATTCAAGAATATCAATATATGAAAAGCTATTATGAAGACATATATAGCCTATATATAATAATAAAGAATGCAAACAATTAGCTGGACATAATTTAATACTTGTTCAATCTATTATAAAGGGATAATTATCTTTATTTTATATTTTGTGGGTTTGAATATCCTAAAACTCTATCATACAATCTAATTATAGTTTTCATTTACATGCATAAACTACGTGTAGATTTATAAGTGTTATTTATCATGATAATAATGGACTTATTAAATGATTTACTCAAGTTTGAAATGTAGTATGCATGCAAAGGTGGAATTGAATAAAAAAGAAATAATTATGGAATTAATACAAGGCTTGATTTAGTAATTAGGGATTTTTATGGTTTATTAACTGGGAGCTTATAAAGTTAAGTGGAAAATGGTGGATTATGTATAAACTACTAACTATGAGCTAGAAAATACATATGAATTCTGATTGATTTGGGATTGGCATAGAAATTTTGATAAGAAGTGAGCCATACGTAAGATGGAAAACAACTGAGGAGAAGAGGAGATGAACAGATCAAGAAGAAAAGGGTTTTTTTGGTTTCAATTTGGTAGCATTGAAAAGGTTGGTGATGTTATTTTATTTGTATCAACTTAGATTTTTTTTTGTGTGTGAATAAATTTGTCACTTAGGGTTTTAAAAGATAAAAAATTAAATGAAAAATACAGGTTTAGCCTTGTGGATGGATCAACCATCCAAAAAACTAACCTTATACTCTCTAAAATCCTTAGGAATGTAAACAAAAACTATGTTCATTCGTTAAGGTTTAAATTATTTAACTTACTATGATAAGCATATAAAACCTAGGTAGATAGTTGATAAATATATGGACTATGTTTTGCTTAGAAATCCCTATTACATTTATATACTAAAAAAAATGAAGGTCGATACTCTAAGGATATGGACGTAATGTATAGGTTTGATGTCCAATTAGATTGGTACAAAGTCTATGTTGATTTAAAATGTGAAGAATTGATTTATAATTTCTATGTTATTTTGGTTTTAAAAGTTAGTTTGGGGATTTAGCATATATGGTGACTATGATAATTGGTCTTTTAAACCAGTAATGATATAAATGTCTATATAATACTATTTATAAATCAAAATAATGAATCATTTGGACTGTGTATATATGTTTGAAAAATCATGGAAATTTAGGAATGGAAAGTTATATATAGATAGAAGTCTATATATAGATATATGTAAAAAAAATAGAAAGTATCTAAAAAATAGCTGAAGGAGTCTAGATCATCATGAAATGGTTGAAGGAACCTTTGGAATGCCTTAGAAAAATGTTTTAGATGAGTCCGTATCTCAACTTTAACAATCCATAGCTCAACTATCAAAATTCGTAGCTCAACTATTGAAATCCATATATTAACTGTGAAAGTTTGTAGATATCTATCAAGGTCCATAGAATGTCTAGTAAAGTTTAGAGCTTCACTAGAATAATATGATTATGACTAAGACCCTTCTTTATTTTCAACGGATCATATCAAGACTCTTCTTTAGATGCTATAATAACTATACATATAAAAAATGGAGGACTAAACATGCAAATAGTTAGAACATTATATAAAGAATGCTAAATTAGACTCACATAAGCTTAAAGAAACAAAAGTATTCATCTTATACCTTAGACTAGTTATAAGCCCTAAAACTACATGCAATGCTCAACCTAAATGGTATATTAATGGCTATGAAGGATGATATATTATGGTTATAATGAGTGATAGTGTGGAATCATCAATTATAGAGGTCAAAAATTTAGTGAACTATTCATAATTATAAAGGAATGGAGCAATAAACTTTATTAAAAGTATGATTGTCAATAAACATCAGATTGATTTATATACATATGTATATTTTACCAGAAGTTAAAGGTTTGTGACTTTACGTTATTGATTATGTATAAAATTGAAATGAATTATGTAAAATGGATATAAACTATGAACATCAAAATAGTAAATATGTTTTAAATTATCTATATTATGAGGTGTAGATAATATAAACATATAAAAATATACGTATATGAGAACTTAGGTCCTCATATACGTGTATAGCCTCTATTTATAAAATAAGTGGCATGAATATATTTATAGTATGTGACTGAGCACATAAGTCACAAAATCTTGACGGATTGGGAACTATAACTATATACACATAGCCTAAGTTTTAGGATGAATAATTAAGTGTTTATAAATAAGTTTCATAAATCTATATGTAAGTTGTCAATGCTGGTTATAATGAGTGGTTTAAACTTTTTGTTATGAAAATGATAATTTTTGTACATAGAAATTACTAAAGAAAAATAGATTCTTGGAATGACTTGTATTATACCCATATGGTATATAAACTTAATTTTTAGAAATATTATGTATAGGATGTATATTATAAATAGGGTTAATTCATATGTTTCACGGACTAAATGTATGAATAATAATTATTTATATAAAAAGTATATTGATTTTAATTTCTAGTAGAAATAATTGCATGAACCTATGGTTATTATAAATTTTAACCAAATCTAGCATTGATGGTTTTAACTAAGAAGTGAGACGGACTTCATTGTCTTAGTTAGCATCACCAATGTCAGATGAAGGTAATCTAATTAAGTGGTGTGTATGAAATTGACTGATCCTTGAGGTCAATAACTATTTGAAAACTTTGGCCAAATTAATTTTAGATAGACATTATCATTTCATATGTATGATTTATGTGTTTATGCGATATCATGTTAGATCATATTTTTTTTATGATAAACATCATATAGTAGAAATCTTACAACACTATCACTATCTACCCATCTATGAAGTGGGGGAATTCCATGTTTAGGGTATTATTTAGGGGATCGATGGTCCATGGTTAGTGTGGAAAAGTTCTCAGATGATGCTCTCCCTCCCCACAATTATACTTACTTAGAGACTAGACTTGAGATTATTAGAGATACAGTTAAGTTAGAGTAACTCAAGCTCTATGGAGCATAGTATCTATCATTATACTTATGATGAAGATATATGCCTATTGTAAATATAATTAATTATTTTTATTACCTTTACAGTGGTAACTATATGTTGGAGGTTTGTCAATGATGTTTCCAAGGTGACCAAGGATGTTGATGAGGTGTCATGTGTGCTAGGATCATAATGACAAAGTGTACTTAAATTAGCTTCAATTTTCTTGCATACGTTTTTCATTATTTGAATTTTATAGGTAATTATTGGATGTTATTTATATATAGATATGTTATAAATACCCTATGGGGTGTTATGAGTGCTTGGACTACATCTGTAAGTGAAAGGAATTCATTAGAGCAATCATATGAGTGTCTATTTTCAAGTAGTCATCTTGATAGATAAAGCTAAGTGAGAAGATTGATGATGTTATATTTCACACATGTGAAGGTTTTAGGAGAATATTTATATATGTGAGGAGATAATATGGTTAAAATTTTATATCATGAGGTTGAGTGTAGCAAAAGTTATTAAGGTGCAAAGTTGGCTTCTTAAATAAAGTTCACTAAGTTCCCATACTTAGCCAAATTTGCATTATCAAAGATCTACAATCAACATTTAATCAGATCATATATCTAATGGTGATTATTTAATTTATTTGATAATGATATAATGTCATGGTTCAAATTTAAATAGTCAAGATTGCATGCACTAGTGACATGTGTCATAATCACAGAGCTTGAGCAACAGATCTAATGGCAAGCATGAAACCTATCAGACAAAGATACAATAAAGAGAATATGATTGTGTAATTAGAGATAAATGGAAAATTTTAAGTCAAATATTCAATATTTAATTAAAAAATACCAAGTGGTCTAAGCACATTGACTGAATGGTACAGGGTGTGCAAAAGGCACACAGAGTTGCCAAGTGGCATGATCATGGAAGCGAGGACCTTAGATCAATGATGAAATATTGAAGGTTAAAGACCAGGATAATTTTAAGGAGATAAAAAAGTGTATTTTTTAAAAGTTTATAGGGAGCATGAATGAATTCAAAGTGATCAATGTTTAATATTTGAATAGTGACAGTTGGAATTTGAATTTTTAAATTAATGAGGGAAAACCAATATGTAATTTTTGAGCTATATCTTTTGATCCAAGATGAATTTATTGATGAAATAAAAATAAAATTTGTAAATGAATTTAAGGATAATATAGATAATATATTTATAATATTTTAATATCTTTACAATTTTAGATATTGAGCTTCAAAGTTGACTATGTGTTTAACCATGTTCTGCAAATGACCTAAGAAGGATAATTGAAGTGTTCTTGATAGTATATTGATGTTTCAAGATGAAATAATTATTTTAAAGTGTTTTATAATACATGAAGACTATTTTTATTTATTTTTTAGGTTTTAATAATGCATATTCAGTGTGAAAAAATTGCTTAGAAGTTGACTATGTTTGTTGAATGTACTGGTAGTTTGAGTGACCATCTTGAAGAGGTAAGTTAAAGGTGTTCTAAGTAGATTTGAGGAAAAAAATGAATATTAATATGTAAAATAAGTATAAAATATTTATTATAAAGTATTTGATGTCATTTTAGGCCCTTGATAAGATATGGAGATTCAAATAGTATAATTTTATTTTGACTATATGTGACCAGTTTGAGTGGTCATTCTGAGAGAGTTGAAATGAGTGCTTATAGCTTATATTGGAGTGTATAAGAAACATGGAAGTGTTTTTAAGGTCCTAAAGGGTTAAACCATGTGATATAATCATATTTATATGTGAAATGTTTTATTTTTTGATCTAAAAATTTGAGACTGTGTTTTTTATGTATGAAGACCTAAAGAACAAGGAGGCCTAATTAATAGGTTCAAGGTGTGAATTGGTGTTCCAAGTGGAATGGAACCATAAGGGAATGAGAAAATGGATATTGGAGACAGGTTTTATATGTTCAAATATTTGGTGTAATCTGAAATTGGTCTAAGAGTTTGAAAGTGTAACGTGTGGATGTGAAAGCCTAATTGTTTTGTGTCTCATTAAGGCCCAATGTAGGATTTGAGTCTTAAGGACTTTGAATGACCTATATATTAGAGTTTTTATTAAATTTAATCTATATTAAGACATATTTAAAAGGTATATAAATTATGGTAATCATCCTGGCTGACCATGATGGGTTAGATGAGTATATGGTATAAATACTAGGAATAATTAGCCTATTTGTAGTAGAGTTGAGAGAGAGAGAGGAGCCAAGAAAAGGAGAATTTTTTTGAAAGAGAAGGCAAAATTCATTAAGGACCAATAAATAGTAAAGAGGATCAGTGATGCTTGTCTGATCAAGGTGATGAAGGTGAACACATAGGTCATTGGACCTAATGAGCCTAGAAGAGGCAGATTGAGCAAGTAAATCCTAGAGGCTGATTGAGTGAGTATACTTACTGGATGAATTGAAGAGCAGAGTAGGTTTAGGATTATGTGCATAACCTAAAATTCATTTTTATAATGTTTTCATAGTTTTTTTAAGGTTTTTTTGTCATGTATGTGCTAATAAGTGAAGAGTGATCCAAAAGGGAGTTTTAGATGCATTGTTTATGTATGCAAATTTGTGAGTGTAAAGGGGAAAGAGAGCAAGTAAGAGAAGTTCATAATTAGGTGTATAAGACATAAAATTATAGGTATATATCAGATATAGGTATCTAGGTTGGTTCTTGGTTACCTAGGGGGTTAGTTCTTCCTTATGGGATGGGTGTCTCACTAAATTAAGGGATGGGTATTCTTTGTTAGTTGGTGCTGGTCTAAATTTTGAATCTTATCTTTATAGTATTATAGTACATATTATAGGCTTCAATGGTTTTATCCACCAAGAGGGTTTCCCACATATATCATGTGTTATGCACTTGATCTTGCTATATATTCTTTGTTCATTGCAATGGTTAATTTGTATGCATCATGATTGTATGTGATAAATGTTTAAGAGTTTGGAATTGAATTGGATTATTTGGAATCATTGATTCACCTCCCCATATCAATGATTATAACTCTAACACTATAATATTGTACTACCCATGGATGGATTATATTATGATTACTTTTCTTGTGTAATTATGATCAATTGCTAGTGATCAGTAAATGTTGTTGTTACATGTTTGTTTATGTTAATGTAATTAGTTTAGTATGTTAAAGATCACTAATTTGATTATCATGGTGTAATATAATAAAATAATAAGTGTTGAGTAAACATTTTAATTTTTTTTACTATATTACTCTAATAAATCCCTATGGGGATGTTACATTATGGTATCAGAGATGTCACTCAGACTTTAGGACTTAGTGAGTCTGATAACATTTTCATATTCTTATGTTACTAAAAAGAAGAATGGTATGAGAAATAAAATTGGGTGAAGATACTTTAAATGTTAATGATAATAACCCTTGGTTTGATCCTAACTAGTTTTATATTGAACAAGCAAAAAAGCTAGATCAAATTCTTGCATTTATGAATGAGACTAGGGACAAAGTTGTATCCATAAAATAAGAAATTCATGGGTATGAGGAAGAAGCCCAAAAATATGGGCCTATAGATCATCCTAATTAATAGTAAATATCTCAAGATTAGATACATGAGGAAGTTCCTCAAGATGGAAGAGCGTGTGTGGATGCATAATTGATAAGGGATATGAAAAAAGTGAATCCACCTAAGTTTGATGGAACCATAATGGGAGATAGAGCTGAAGCATGGTTGACTGAAATGGAGAAGTATTTCAAGATTCATAACTACTCTGAGATCACTATTGTCACCAAATTTTTCACCTTAGAGGAGGATTTTCAATCCTCCTCTAGATTTGGGTAACATGGGAATACTTTTATGTATGTGGGTTTACTTATAGTATAATTATACCTCAGGGTTTATGGGTTAGCTCCCTGATATACCTTGAAATGCTTATCACCTACTTAACTAGTTACTTGTGGGAAAAGAGATTGAAGTTTTCATGAAATAAAACTAATCTAAGGGGGTGATACATAAGAAATATTTCCACAAGACTATCATACTTCTTTCACTAAGAAATAAGACCTACAAACTAGCTTCAAAGTCCTGAGATGTTCTAACATAAGTGCTTTAATATAGAGGTGATATGCATGAGACAACACAAGGTAAGTGAACTAGAGGGAAGATTTCACACTCTAAGGACAATTGTACACTTGAAATGAGCCTAACACATTAGATACACTCTTTATGACATGTTAGAATAGGAACTTTTATATAAACATGAGAGGATAATGAGAAGCAAGGATAGAAGATTATCACTTAACATCACCATACATCACTTTGCACACTTAGATAAATTTTCATGAACTAAAAACTAGACTTTAATTTATTTTTCAAAGGTAAAGTACAATGCCAACACCAATAAGGATTTTCCATACATGGTGTGGTATTAGTCTACAAGAGCCAAAATGGATACTAATATAAATTGAGAGAGGAGAGAAGAGAATGAAGTACAAGATTCATTAAAAAATGTGTGAAGATGATAAAATGAGATAAATATGTAGGATAGGGTCATATTAAATAGACCATGCAAGGTATCTTAATACAAATGTCCCTCAAAGGCATAAAACTCTTGAAATGTGGCATAGGAC
Source organism: Torreya grandis (assembly GCA_037957365.1). Taxonomy (NCBI): domain Eukaryota; kingdom Viridiplantae; phylum Streptophyta; class Pinopsida; order Cupressales; family Taxaceae; genus Torreya; species Torreya grandis. The sequence continues at coordinate 9,287,637 of JARHVA010000029.1, forward strand.
TCTTCCTTTACATGTTTAAAAACTATCTTTATCATTTAGCCTTCCTTGAATGTCAAAAAATAGAATAGGGATAATTTAGATGATTATAATAAGAGGGAGGGGTTATAGATAAGCTCTAACATGTATTGGAGGTGTCCATAATCATTAGGGTTCTTCTGGACATGAGTTATCACTGCTTGTAATCTTAATCACTCTTCTTCCACTCACCCTTCACACTTGGCACTAGGATGGTCTGTAGTTTTAAAATATGATAAATAAATATGAGTTTAAGACACCTATTAGGAACCCTCATGGTATTATATTCATTAGGTAGACCTTAAAAGGCCTCACACTTAGAGTTTTCACCTTCTAACTTGGAGGTCATTATTTGTTTACTATGCCAGTTTTGACTGGCTGAGATGAAGGTGTTATCAGAGGAAATTATGAGATGTTAATCTATAATAAATTGAAATTAAAGGTTATCTTAAGTCCCATTATTCCCCCCCAAAGTGGATTGCATCCTTTAAAACCCTTCCATATCTGCACAACACCAAACATAGTTAAGAAAATCCATTTTCCACCCTGTCTGTACAAGTAGGGTGATATTCAAATGTATGGGAAGGAGCCTTGGTGAGTCATTTTCAATATACAATTATATCCTAGGTCATTATATCCCATCTATATTCCCCTCCATTTTCCCAATCAGGTCTTTAGCGAAGGTTTGAGAGGGGTTTAAGTGATTTTCACCCTTAAGGTTCATTCATAAAGATATGACATTAAGAACTTGAGAAAATTACAAAAGAATTTTTTAAAATACCTCCTTAAACATACCTAAAATACCTATAATCCCATGCTAAGCCTCCATGTAGGTTTGAGCTCTCAAACTTGCCTTCTTAAGCTTTGCTCTCCATTCTACATACCCTGTGATAGTTTTAAGCCAAGAAATGGCTTACTTGTGGTCTCCTTTTAATTTAAATAGTTAAAATAATCATTATGACTCATAATTAAAGTGTTTTTATGACTTTTAATTCTCTCCTATCATTATAAATGAAGTTCAACCCCTTTTAGGCTTTAGGCCTAGATTAGGCATAGCGGGCTTTGATTGCATCCATATGGGTTTGGACTACCTTGTTTGGTTTCTAACCCCTATACATTGTTTTTATTATTTTTTAATGTATATAAAATATATAAACATCTTATTTAAATGTCTCATCAACCCCTAGATCATTGTATCATCTTCTTTCCTTAAGACCTATAGATTTGCATCCTTGGGGAGTGCCCTTTGTCTGAGACAAAATAAAGGGCACTTTACCTATTGTCTCAAAAAAGGTGAATATATGAGGGATTTATACAATTTTTATGGATTATATGTTTAAATTTTTATATATTTAACACATGAATAACCCCTCTAAAACTCATTAAATCCTCAAGGTAGACTGCCAAGTAACTCACTATGTGCAAGGTGTCAAGTATGACTGAGTGTCATGAAAGGGAAATTATCACTATGGATTACTTCTCATGTATATTGGTCATCAAACCTTTTCCAATCTTCCATTTCTCACCTCTCACTTTGACTGGTCATAAGTGGCTGAGTGAGTTTTCTTGCTTTGAAAGAGACACTTGTAGGGGTACACTACATGGTTGGACCTTGAAAACAATGCCTAAATACCTTATTTAATTATTATTATATCATGTGAAATTAATATATACTTGGTAAATTCATGTTCATACTATGCCAACCTTGAGATAGTCATACTTTTAGGTCACTAAATACACAATTAACTATAGTTGACCTGTTGAGGCAAAAAGGGATCATGTAGGTGATCTTCAACCTATAAAACCTATGATTAATAACTTTAGATACTTTTAAAATTATTTGGAATAATAATTAACTCTACAAGTGCTTTTATTTTCATGATTTTACCAAGTTCACCTATAAACCTACAAGCTAGCACCTCTAGTCAGCTATAGGTAAGCCTTTTGAGGGAAACACCCCAGTAGGTGGTGGTGTAAGTTTATACCTAACAATATAACTCTTATTGAAGCTCATTGAAACATTTGTGTCTTATTTACCCTCATAGGACCACTTTTCATATATTTATACCCCTATTATGCTTCCTTGGGTTGTAAGTCACTTGGGAGATTAAGGTCATGTAGAAAGCACTAAATGTTTGTAGTGAACAAATGTATGAATTGGAAACCTTATAACATCCTCCTTACTTGTCCAAACTCCATATAATTTTTCAAAGTATCTCTCCTATATTAGGGATACAAACTATGATCATTTAGGTTCATTTTTACTCCTTGCAACACTATCATTTGGTAACACCAATAGTGTATAGGGCCCTATTTTGGTGTTTTTAGGGAAACTTGCCCCTAAAGCTCAATTCTCTTCTCTTAAAGTTACTTTCTCACTCTACCTACCAATATAATACCTTAAACATGAATATCATGGTATATCTACCTTTTATGACCTTAATTAAGGTCTCATCACATGCTTTTACATTTTCATGACCACCTTCAGGTCTCTGTATAAGCCACCTATAGGTGTGCATATAGTTATACAAGTAGTGACTATGAATGAAGGTAGTGTGCATATGATATTACTTCATAAATAGTTTTATACTCTCTAAAAGTGTTCAAATGAGAGTTTACAACATTTCAATTCTTGGCATAATTTTCCACTCCCTATTTCAACATGACATTCTCTTAAGAGTGTTGATATAGTTGCAGGTAAGGCAGTGAATGTAGATATGGGTTTTATGTATGGAATGTGATCTTATAGTTCATATTAAACCTTTTAAACTTATTAAAATTAATAATTTAAACCATAAGGAACTTGAAACAAAATAATTTCATTGTTCTAACATGATTGAATCCTTTTATAACACCTGTAGATGCTCATTCAATGGTACAAGACTATGTATCTTAGAGAAATAAATATCACAGTCAGTTACATGGAACTAGAGAGGTTTAAATTGATTGATAAAATTTAAATAATATGTTCACCACACATTTGGATCTTCCTAAAACCTCCATGAACATGTTTAGGACCCCACATGCCATGACTATAAGTGAAAGTAAGCAAAAAACTAACTGTGTATTATGCTTTTGACTGCACTCCATGAATGATATATGTGTGAGACTAAAATTAGAAATAAGGATATTTTCATGAAATCTAATATTCATGAAAAATCATATCACAATTATTTGAATCCATTTTACATAAATAGACCTTCTATAATTGATGAAATCTGACTGTAACCTCACAAACATACTCCACCTATAACCTAAGAAATTTAAACTCATCAAATGACTTCCAAAAATGAAACCAAAAATTTGAAACATGAGATAAGGAAGTCCATATCCTCTAAAAATCATTTCACCAACTATATTGTATGTATATGCTCAAATAGAGGCAAAACCTACAAGGTGTGGGGATTAGCAAGTAAAATAAGACAATCCACTTCTTAAGAATGGTTCATAAATTATAAGAAACCATTATTATAATTCCAAAAATGAAAATTAAGTAGAAATTTTTTAATATCCACCACTAAGAGCATTTGAATTAGAATTCCTCCTACTGGGCATACCATCAAAAGACCTATTGACAAATTTTTCTTGCCTAGTGGAGACATAGAGAAGATAAATAGTTTTGGCCCATTTATGGCACTTTTAAAGTATATCAATCATGGAAATAGAGTCAAGGAATCTAAAGATACATTCTATAATATTTTCCCATGTGCCACTCTTCCCTATAGGTCATACAACCTCCAAAACTCCCTCTTTTTCATTTGTTTTCTTGATTCAGTTAAGACCCTACACATTTTAGTTAGTCATGAAATTATTAACAATAAATATGACATATTGGACTTTGAAAGGAAGTTTATAACACTTTTACACCAAGGAAAACTATACCACCCTCATTTATGACCCAAATATAACCCCTAAGTGACATAAAATAACACAAAGACTAAATGTGATCATGACCAAGGCTAATAACATATTAAGTGACATAAAATTAACCGTGACACATGATATTACATTTTAATAGACTCCTATTTCAAGTTTTATATTATAGGGGGTTGACCTATTTTGACTTGTGGTCAAAATGGTCAACATTCTTGGTGATTTCCCAAGGGTGGTATGCTTTCTATACCAGGACCAGTTACATAATACTATCCATTGGGCCATGGAGTCACCTATACACTAGTTTGACACACAAATTTCCTTTGAAACCAACCAAACATAAAGGAAATGACACAAAATAGGACATACCAAAGGGAAACAAACATGTGTTCAACTAGAACACTTATGGAGCACAACACAACTTAAAGAAAGACACACACACCTAATCTATTATTTACAAGACCTCACTCTTGAGGTGAGAAAAATCTTACCATAATTCAAATAGGGTCAAAGATGGTTCCTCTTTCATCTTTGTCACTCCATGAAGGCAACCTAGTATGTGAATTATGCTTAATATCAACTACATGCATATGTAGATGATAAAAAAGCCTACTACCTCTATGTCTTCTCATGCTTGCAAGTGTGATATTTGGAGCCTTAATGAATGTTTTTATTATTATCTAAGAGCCTTGATTTAGGTTTTAAGTTGATTGATCTTTGTCATCTTTGATCTACACTCCTCAAACTACATAATAGGAGTGATGATAACTGCCTCATCTTTATGTTCTTCTAGATCAACATGTGCTTGATACAAGGAGTCATCAAGCTCTTTTATTTTATGTTCCAATACCTCTAAATATGGCTCAACATCAGATAGAGATATTAACTATCCTTAAATCACAAAAACTCTACCTTGTACTTATGAAACTCCTTTTTGACTATAGATCCTTGGACAACAGATTAGCATACACTTTCATGTTTGATATAACACTCAACAATATTCTTGTTAAACTCATTACAAAAAATGATAGATATAAACTTATTAGGAGGGTAAAAAACATTACTTAACTAGTCAAACTCTTGACATATGGCATTAAAATTTTGCCATAAGTCATCTTCTTCTTCCTCATAAGTGTCATCATTAAAGGTAGCTTCATCAATAGCAGGTAGAATCACATTGTTCTTCTCACCATCTTGATCAGTCAAATTATTTATTCCATCATCATCATATACATGAATCAAATAGTTACTCTCAATAGCTTATGAGAAATAATGTTTGACACTTACCTAAAATCATTTAAATGGTTCTTCATGGATGATATAGGTGTCAAGGTCAGTTTGCTCAAAGTATGAATAAAGATCATGCTCATAAACATCTGCACCATATTCATCTAGAAACAAATCAGCTATGCTCTCAACTTTAGAAGCGCCATCATCCACATTAGAATCTTTCTCATTGATTACACAATTCAAATTTGAACTTGCCTCTACACAAGGCTCAATGTGAAATCTAGCAAGGGGTTGAGTTCTTATGGTCACCTTGGTTCCATACCTTATCCTAAAGGCCAAGAAGGTCCAACTAGCTGAGATATAACCACCTATCTTGGCTGTAAAGCCTCTTGAAAGGTAGATTTCAAAATGAGTAGGAAGGTCAACAATAATAATGTCTTGAAGGATGGGAAAGCTAGGATATTCTTGGAGGAAAACTATTGTACCCAAATTCCCCCTTCTTTCCATAAGAAATGGGGACCTACCTTTTTTAGATTATAGTCTTGACTTTGAGCCCCTCTTCTATGTGTTTTTTTCAAAATTATGGGAAAAGTTTGACTATTGGCCTTTCATACTTTGACAAGATGGCATTGGTGATATGTTTTCATAGACTATCTACATAATTGTTTTGGACTTATTCTATTGGAATTTTTGTTATGGGATTTTACCTCAACATAATTATTTTAGACATTTTATTCAAAAAAATTAGGTCTTCAACATATTTATTTCAAATATTTTGTTAGATGAAGTAGACCCTTTGGCCTTTTTGTTGTGGCCATTTTACTCAACATAATGATCCTTTGGACTTTTTGTAGTTTCCCTTCGACCTTTTTATTGTAGCCATTTTACCCAAAAGAATGACCCTTTAAATTTTTTACAGTTACCCTTTAGACCTAATGCAATTACCCTTTGGGATTTTTATCCTAGGCATTTTTCCCTACAAACTTATCATTCAAGACTTTTATCTTTTTTAGGTCTTTTGTCCCAGATCAATTCCTTGAAAAGTTATGTCTCAAACATTTTATCTGATAAAAATAAATTATAGGCTTTGTGTCTTGGATATATTATCCAACAAAAATGTACATGCTTTACAAGTTTTATTTTAGACATTTTATCCAAAATAATTCCCCGATGATATACATACTGTGCACAAATTCGCTAAAACAATTTCCCTGATGATATGAAAACTATGAACAAAAGGCTACGGACATTTTATCTAAGAAAAAATTAGGTCTTTAGGTTTTTTGTTGTGGGTCTTTTGTAAAGACTGGGCCCCAACATAAAACCAAATACCCTATGATAGATTAATAGACCAAAAGCCCAATAGAACTGCCAAGTGGCACCCCTATGTTCATGCACTTTATTAATATATATACATGTTAAGTCACTTTTATATTTATGTTAGTAGGATCAAATCTAGAAGTGATAAGTGTTGGGCTCACAAGAGTCAAAGAGTAAATCACATTTAATATCTATAATTCATATTAAGTAACATAATGAATATATAACAACATAATATTAAGCATGGAAACAAAGGGATTTCTATAGAGATCACGATGGTAATAAGTGTCACCATCATGGGAATGTTTAAGCAAAATATCCAATAGTACATGGGATCCTAGTATATAGAGATCTAATGGTGTAGGATCGATTGAGACTTTTCAATGGGCACATATCTAATGAGAAGCTACCACATGGTACAAAGCACTAAGAGATTGAGTGTGTTTTGAAAAATATCCTAAGAAACCCATGGAGCTGCTAAATGGCATGCTCATGTTCCATCATGCATAGAGATATGATGGTGCAAGTCCAAGGTGCACTTTTCAAAGGTCCAAAATCAATGATAGGCAATATGTAATGCACATTCATATTAAGATTAAATAAATAGTGTCATTGGTTCTAAAGAATTGGTAATGTGATACTTGCCTTTGACACATGTCTACGTTCTATTTTTAGGTAGTTTATCTAAAAATATTTACTAGGTTGTTATCACAAGATATGAAAGGCTTAGACTTTGTACATAAACATTTTTATAAATGACACATATATTTTGAAGTTTATACACAGTTTGAGTTATAATTGTAAAAAATTGCCTTTATCTTTGTACACATACACATGTTGCATAGATTTTTCAAAAGCTATTTTAAATTGATAACTGTAAGTAGAATCTTATACGATTTTGGACTATAGTTAGAACTCATGTTCTGACTATCACATGTAATGACCTTGCATGAACTTGGAGGATGAGGAAACCCCTTCCCCAAGTCTATATAAACAATTGTAATCCAACTTGGATTTTTGTTAGAGAATTTTGAATACAAGAGAAACATTAATTTTGATCATCAATGAATGTGTTTGTGTATTCTATTTCTAATTTCTATGTAATTAGTTGTTACTTTTTTTGTTTGTATGTTTCAATAATTTTTAGTGTATAATATATGTGAATGGATTCTTGATTATTTTGATTGATGTAATGATATGTAGATGTGTAATAACTATTGAAATATTGGTAAAATATATTGGTTAAGATAGTCAATTTGATTGATTCATAATTTTGAATGTGCATGAGTCTTTCTTTGATGTAGTTTTCTATATGTGTGCAATAGATGCCTAATATACTTTTCTATTCTGAGCCATAATCTCTTGAGTAAGAGTGTGCAATAGCTTCCCTAAAAGGAGTAACCTTTGTTTGAGGCCTCTAAATTTCTTACATTAGAATCTCCTTAGACTTTTTAGTTGTTTCTGATTGTGTGTGTGCAATTGCTTCTAGAAACATGCATAGGTTCTAAGATCACTTGTACTTTTAGAAACCATCCAAGGAAGTGATTCTTGAAAACCACATAAGATTTATTTTTTGCTTTACCCTTCCCTCCTTTTTGGAGTTTTTTTTGAGATCTACCCACTTTAGATTAGAAGCCAACCATCAATCCAACTCATGTAATAATTCACTAATCTTTAGGAACCATACCTCCATCCAAAAACCCTTGTCAACAACCTACATGCCCTACCAAATATTCCATCAATAGGTTGTTCAAACTGTATACCTGTAACTTGTGCCTTGGAGTGGATTTTAATTCCATATAGATCTTAAAATGTTAGAGACATTACACTATGGTGTGCATAAAACCCACATCAATAGTTAATTGGAATTAGAAGGAGGGCTCAAACCTCTGATAATAGTACTTATTCTTTGCATAGAGTTGCATTGGAGTTACCCAAGAGAGTGACCAAATCTAATTCCTAGGCTAGTTTTCTAGTCTCACCCCTGACAAATCATAGGAGACCTAAAAATGTGCCAACAACCCTAGTTTAGAACAATCCACCTCCAAGGACTCATTTTTTAGTAAGTAATCCTTTACTTGTTAACCAACCAATGTCTCATCCCTAGTTAGTTGGATCTACTATTTCTATCCCTAGAGATGTACATGACTTACCTCAAAATCCTGAGAGCTACTTACCATCATTTTCTCCTATGGGAACAAAGACAATCAAGGAACATATTCGATCTTTTAAGTCTAAATTAAAGATAATGAATGTTATCTATGAGGATGTTGCATGTAGATTATTCCCTTTTAATTTAATGGAATATACTTATTATTGGTATTTAAATCTAATAGAAAATTCCATCACTTCTTGAGATGAGTGTCAAGTAGCTTTTCTTGCACAGTTTGGATAGGTCATCAATCCTAGTTTGGTATAACAACACTTCACTAGTATGAAGAGAGAGCCTAATGAGCTTATCCAAATTTTCAATGTAAATCTCTAGAAGATGTACAATTGGTTGAGCCCAAGATATAAACTAGATGAGCTATTAATGTTAGACATATACAAGAATGCCCTGGACCTAATCACTACCATGTTATTGAGGAGAGCATCTGCTACCAACAATTTGGTGTTAACATATGAAGAGGCTATCAATATAGACATGAAAATCAATCCTTAGATGCCTAGAGAGTCTAATGTCAATAATGGATTTTTAGCACTCAATTCAATACCATATGTGAAGCAAAATGTTCTCGTGTTTAATCAAGATCAATTATATGCACTACCTCCATTGACATAGACAACACAACCAAATTTTAGATTCTTAAACAATCATACAATAGGAAATGATTATTAGTAGAATCAATAATTAGCTACACTTCCCACTATTATTTTACAAGGTATGGATTCTATAAAGGTAGAACTAGATTCTATCCTGAAGATGATTTAAAATTTGAGCAATGAATTTTTAAATATACAAAAGAATATGGGCAATACAAATGCCCCAACTAGTGATTAGAATACTATATTTTAGAGATATAACAAACCATTCAATAGACTTGAATAACCTAACCAAATTCTTGAGATAAATAAACTTGAGTAGCCTAACAAGCTTCTAGAGATCAACATGGCAGCAATAACTTTTCCCCATTGGTGTAGAATTCACAATACCTCTCAGCATGGTGAGCTCAATTGCATCTAATTCTATGTAGCATTCAAAATCTTTCAAAAATAAGTACTCTAGCAGGATCAGATGAATAATCCACCAAAATCTCATTAGGATCCTGGCTCTTCAAGTACCACTATGTTCTTCAAACCTCATGAGTTTCCCTTATCAGGTAAAAATGATAATGAACCTATACATAATATGGATGAAGTTCATGCTTTCCAGCAGTTTTAGAGAGGTACATACAATCTAAGGAATAAGTAGCCACTTACAACATCAACTCCTCCAAATGTCATGATGATTATTCTTAATCCTAAGGTAGACAATAATCCACCCCCTCCAAAGGGTAATGATCAACAATAGAGAAAGTAAGAACCAATAAAAGGAGGATACAAAATTCTTGAGGATATGAAGAAGATCAAGGCAAATATAACTCTTCATGAAGTAATTCAAATCCCTAAATAAAAAGAGCTACTATTGAAGTCTATTACTGGAAAAGATCCTATGAAAATAACTAAAGCATCTGTAGACAAAGCAAATGTTATTGATGCCAATGTCATCTATAAGAGTAACCCAGAAGTTCCACCCTTTCTATTGACTATCAAGGAATTTGGTAAGAATATTCATAATTGTTTAGTCAATTTTGGAGCATCTACAACTATCATGCCTACATCTATATGTCAATAGCTAGGTTTCGCTCTGAGTCCTTCAAAGAGATTAGTTTTAGATCTAGATAAAATAGTAATACCAATAGTTTGAGACTTGACCAATGTGCACATTCAAGTAGCATATGAACCATGATTCTAGATGACCATTGATATTCTATTAATAGACATAATAGAAGGCTACAAACTATTGTTGAGTAGGGGATTGGTCCAAAACACTTAACAAATATATCTCTATAGACTTCTCTCATATCTCACTATCATGGAGAGGAATTAGGAATCAAATCAAAATTGATAGAGAGTTGAGAATGAAGTATCCCATTATAGAATATAACATCAAGAATAAAGATGTAAATTATAAGTTTCCCAACCTTGGTATTTATACTTTTACTACTCAAAATCAAGTACAAAAGCCAAACTTGGAGGTTTAAATGATCTATGAACTATGTATTTTGATGGTGCTAGATCCAAGTAAGGATCAAGCATGGGAATCAAGTTAATTGATCCACAAGGTAAAAGGTTCTTAGTAACATACAAGTTGAAATTTACATGCACTAACATCAGAGTTGAGTATGAGGCTCTAATTTTGGGATTAAAATTTGCACTTAAGAATAATATAAAACAAATATTAGTATTTGGTAACTCAGATCTGGTGGTCAATCAAGTTAGAAATAAATACCAATGTAAGCTATATTATTTAAATACAAACAAGCATAGAGCATGGGACATGATTCAAAGCTTTGAAGCTTTCAACATAGTAGCTCTTTTTAGAGAGCAAAATCAAGTGGCAGACTCACTAGTTTTTGCTGCTACTAATTTGGAGCCATTAAAAAAATCTAAGGTAAGAAGGTTCTCTATTGAATTGGTACCATGTCCTTCCATTTCAGATAATGTAAAAAATTTCTAGCTCTTCAATGATGACTAGTAGATTATCCAATTTTTAACTAATTCAGGGGAAGTCAAATCCCAAATCATTGACAAAAAATACATGAATAACCTATATCAAGAGGAATCAGATAAATAAGACATTCTCCATCTCAAATAAAATCAAATTCTAGCTAGGTTGGTCTCTTTGGAAAGACCATTCGACTAAACCCTCAAGCTCGGCAACTTAGGCAACCCAAGGTCAATTAATCTAACTTCAAATAAGAAAATATAGGAGATGAGCATAACCCACATTATGTTAATATTAGTCTTAGATGTACCCCAGAAGAGAGACAATGAGTGAAGGATCTAATCATTTGATATAGGGATGCCATTACTTAGACATATGAAAAATTGAAGGTGTATGACCTATAAGTCATTACTCATATGATTCCCTTGAAGCTAGATCACAAGACATTTAGGTAGAGGAAAAGGGCAATCAATCCTATTTTGTATCCTCTCATTCACATAGAAGTTGAGAAGTTATTAAGCACAAAAATCATCTTTCCAATAAGATATGCTACCTAAGTAACCAATTTGGTCCGAATAAGAAAGAAGAATGGTGAGATTAGATTATATGTGGATTTTAGGAACTTGAACAAGGCTTATAAAAAGGATAATTATCCCCTAACTTCTCTGGATGAGGTGATACAGATATTAAGTGGTTCTAAAATGATGTCCTTCTTGGATAGAGTTTCAGGCAACAATTAGGCACTGGTACAATCTAAAGATAGAATGAAGACAACATTTAATATAAAGTGGGGAACTCATGTGTATAAAAGGATGTCATTTGGCCTAATAAACATATGAGCTACCTTTCAATGCACCATGGATCATGCCTTCAAAGGAATAATATGTAAATGCATAATCATCCACATGGATGATCTTATAGTATTTTCAAAGAATAGGAAAGACCATGTAAGTCACCTACAATCCATATTTGAGAGATGTAAAAGGTTTGGTATTTCATTAAACCCAAAAAGAGCATATTTGAAGTGACTAAAGGTAAGCTTTTGGGGTACATCATCACCAAGGATGAGATCACCATTGATCTAGATAAAATTTAGGAAAATTCAAAAATTGAACCATCAAACAACAAGGAACTTAAATCATTCTTTGAAAAGATTAAATTCATAAGGAAGTTCATCTCAAAATTTATATAGATTGTTAAACTTATAAACACCATGCTCAAGTAGGATGCCAAAATAGAGTGGATAGCTGAAGCTTGAAAGTCCTTCCAAGACATTAAAGATGCAATATCATAGGCTCTAGTATTAATCAGTCTAGATTTTAATAAATATTTCTACTTATATTCATTTGATTCAAAGCATATAATTTTAGCTATCATCATGTAGAAGAAGGATGAGATCGAGCATCCAATTGCATTTATGATCACAAATTTGAAAGATGTAGAACTCAGGTGTTCCATGATTGAAAAGCATATTTTTGCCCTTGTAAAAGTTATATAGTTTTGGCATTACATTTTAAGGAGTAAAACCATTGCCATTATGCCTAATCTTATAATCAAGCTCACCCTATCAAAAAATTAATTAGGAGAATGATGAGACAAATGGATGGCCAAGCTAGAAGAATTTAATATAGATATCAAGCTTGTAAATGTCATTTGGGGCTAAGGCATTATTTAACTCATGACTGAACTAGATCCACAAATCATAATTAAAGAGTTATGTGAAGCTTAAGTATTTAAAAGAGAGTGGTATACTAATATAATATATAATTTACTTACAAGAACTTGTTCTTCAAAGCTCAATAGAGAGAGAGAAAGAGATTGAAGGCTCAAAGCTACTCATTATATGATCAAGAAGGTATTCCTTTATAAAATAAATTATGAATGTATTTATCTTAGGTATATATCTATAGAGGATGCTAAATAAATCTTAAAGAACTTACATCAAAAGATAGGTAGTGGTCACCCATTTGGGAGTACCATAGCTCATAAGATATTAAGAATGGGATACTATTGGCCAAATTTTTTCAAAGATACTCATACTCATGTCATAACATGCCATGAATGCCAAGCTCTAGCCAAGAGATAAGGATATGTAATAATGACTTTACAGCTAGTTGTTGAAGGAAGACCATTTGCCCAATGGGGTTTAGACTTCATTGGTGTTATCAACCCAAATTACTCAACATGCCATAAATTAATGCTTACCACCACATACTACTACACTAGATAGATCAAAGCCATAGCGACAAAAAATTACAAAACACAAGATGTGATTTGCTTCTTGGAGGAACACATAACTATTAGATTTGGCACACCTATTTATTTGGTTTATGACAATGGACCAGATTTCATATCAACATAATTTACTAAGTGGGCACACAACAACCAAATTATTATTAGGTCAGATTCTAACTATTACCCACAGGAAAATGGACTAGCAAAATCACTGAACAAAAATCTGATCAATGTAATTAAGAAATCAGCTAGAGACAAGCCTAGGGACTGGCATAATTTATTAAAGTATGCTCTTTGGGTAGACCAAAATAGACACAATAAAGCCCTTACATTTTCACCTTGATTATTGGTGTATGGATGCAAGCAACTATTCCCAATTATGCTAAAGTTATCCACTTATCAATTCATGCAGGACTACATGGAACTAAGCGATAAAGCAAAATCAAGACTGCTGGACATAATAGAAATGAAAGATTCAAATAATGAGGCCTTAGGAACATTCAAAACACACCATGATGTGGTCAAGAGGTGGTTTGATAAGAGAACAAAAGTTAAAGCATTTAGGATTTTGGATCTAGTGCTACTTTGGGATAAAGCCCATGAGAAGAAAGGACAACACAACAAGTTTTCCCCACTATGGATTGGACCATACCAAATTTGAGAGATCATATGCAATAATGCATATTGTATGAAGGACCTCCAAGGCAATGAGCTTACATATCTAGTCAATGAATAATTCTTGAAACACTACTTCATGACTGTACCATTTGAAGGAACCCCATACTAACAAAATAAAAAAATTTAGATGTAGAATTAGATTATATTTCATGCTTTATAGACTAGATTTTAGTGCTTTCTTAAGATAGTTTATTTCTTTCTTAGATTAGATTCCTATTTTCTTAGTTTACGTTTCTTGCTTTCATAGATTATTTGTCTTTAGCTTTCTCTGACAACTAGAATTGTGTTTACTCTGACTATAACTAAGTTAAGATCAGAACCAACTGAGCTTAGGACTTGTAGAAAAGGGGAAATTAAAAAATTTGGAAATTTGGGACTTATTTATATATTGGTCATATTTTTGTGTTTTTATGTCTTCAGGATAAAGGTATGCAATCATGAATTATTATGAATTGTGTCACAATTGAATACTCACCAGGCATGTGAAATTTGCTCTTAGATTACTTCATATAAATTTAGAAAGTTTTCCTATTTTTGGATCAAATGCACTTATCACATTAAATACCTATTAGAAATGATAATTTTAGGTATAAATGTGGCTGTTAGGTATGTTATATTAATGATTTTTTTATAATTATACTAGCTCACTAGGGTTCTAATTCTTCTCTTTTCATCCAAGAACAAAAGAAAAAAGAAAAGAAGAAAGAACCAATGAGTTCAAAATAACAAAAGAAAATACAAAGAAAATCAAAAGGATTGCATGATGAAATAAGGTCAATGTACCACACATCATGATCAAAATAAAATAATGGAATGAGAAGAAAAGGAGCCTAAGGTATCTCTATTAGGGTTATGGACATCTAGTTGGTAGCGGAGAAATTCTTAAGCTTCCCTTATTTTTATCTTTAATAGACACTAGAATGAAACCTACAATTTCATCAAACCTTTGAAAAACTCACCATAACAAGGGATAAATGAATTACACATTTGACATACACAGATCTAAAAAATTAGAAGGTAAGTATGTTGTGTGAAGGAACTTAGGAATCTCTTCTATGTTTCTGATTTAATTATTCTTTTGTGACACACTTCCTTATTGATTTAAGGATTGCAAACTAGAGTTTTAGGTTCTTGAATACTCAAGAGTATTCCCCCTATAATTCACCATTTATTGTACCCAACATCCCCCTTATTTCCATAGGAAATGGGGACCCACCTTTTTTTGAATTATAATTTTGACTTTGAGCCCCTCTTTTATATGTTTTTTGTAAAATTCTAGGAAAAGATTGATTATTGGCCTTTCATAATTTGGAAAGATGGCATTGGTGCTGTGTTTTCATAAACTATCTTTATAATTGTTTCAAACTTACTCTATCAGACTTTTTGTTATAGGATTTTTGCATTGACATAATTATTTTGGACATTTTGTCTGACAAAATTAGGTCTTTAACATATTTTTTTGACATTTTATACGATGAAGTAGACCCTTCAGCCTTATTGTTGTGGCCATTTTACCTGACATGATGACCCTTTATAATTTTTGTAGTTTCCCTTCAACCTTTTTGTTGTGGCCATTTTGCCTGATAGAATGACCCTTTAGAATTTTTGTAGTTTCCCTTACGACCTAATGTACTTACCCTTAGGGAATTTTATCCTAGGCATTTTTCCTTACTAGTCTATCCTTTAGGACTTTTGTCTTTTTTTGGCCTTTTGCCTTGGACTAATTCCTTCAAAAATTATGTCTCAGATATTTTTTTTGAAGAAAGTAAACTACAGGTTTTGTGTCTTAGACATTTTGTTTGACAAAAATATACATGCTTTAGAAGTTGTATTTCAGACATTTTGTCTAAAATAATTCCTCAATGATATACATACTAGACAAAAATTCCCTAAAATAATCTCCCTAATGATATGCATCCTGTGGATAAATGGCTATAGACATTTTATTTAAGGAAAAATTAGGTATTTAGGATTTTTGTTGTGGGTCTTTTGTAAAGATTAGTCCCCAACATAAACTTGAATACCCTATGATAAATCAATAGACCAAAATCCCAGTAGAACTGCAAGTGGCACCCCTATGTTCATGTACTTTATTATATATACAAGCTAAGTCACTTTTGAATTTATGTTTGCAAGAGTGAATCTGGAAGTGACAAGTGCTGGGATTATGAGAGTCAAAGAGTCAAGCACCAAGATCTATGGTGCACATTAACTCACATACCAGAGATCTAATAACACAAGATCAAGCATGCCAATAAAGGGATTTCTAGAGTGAGTGCAGTAATGATAATTGTCACCCTCATGGGAATGTTTAAGCAAAAGATCTTAAAGTGTATGGGAGCCTAGTACATAGATATTTGATGGTGCAATACTGATCGAGAATTTTCAATTGGCATAGATCTAATGAGAAGCTACCACATGGTGTAAAGGCACTAAGTGGAGTGTGTTTTGTGAAAGAGCCTAGGAAACCCATGGAGCTTCCAAATGGCATGTTCGCATTCCATCATGAATAGATATCTGATAGTGCAAGTCCCAGGTGTACTTTTCAAAGGTCTAAACTCAATGATAGGGCAACATGCAACACACAATCATATTAATATTAGTCATAGTAAATAGTGTAATTAGTTCTAAAGCATTGGTATAATGATACTTATCTTTGACACATGTATGAGTTCCATTTGAAGGTGGATAATCTAAAAATATTTAACAGGTTGTTCTCACAAGCTATGAAAGGCTAAGACTATGTGCATTAACAATTTTATAAATGGTGCATATATTTTAAACTTTGCATGTAGTTTAAGTTATAATTATAAAAAAATACCTTTATCTTTATACACATGCACATGTTGCATAGATTTTGTAAAGGCTATTTTAAATTGATAAATTCAAGTGGACTCTTATATAGTTTTGGAATACAGTTAGAACTCATGTTCTAACTATCACATGCAATGACATTGCATGAACTTTGAGGATGAGGCAACCCCTTCCCCAAGTCTATATAAATAATTGTAATCTAACTTGGATTTTTGTTAGAGAATTTTGAATATAGGAGCATCATCAATTTTGATCATCAATGAATGTGTTTGTGTATTATCTTTTTAATTTTTATGTAATTAGTTTTAATTTCTTTGGTTGTATGTTTCAATAATCTTTAGTGTGTAATAGCTACAAATGGATTCTTTATTATTTGATTGATGTAATGATCTGTATATGTGCAATAAATATTGAGAGTTTGGTAAAATATATTGGTTAAGATAGTCAAGTTAATTTATTCATAATTCTAAATGTGCATGAGTGATTTTTTTGATGTAGTTTTTAGTGTGTGTGAAATATTTACCTTAGATATTTTTCTAGCCTAAACCATAATCTCATGAGTAAGAGTCTAAAACATCTACCCTAAAAATAGAAACCTTTGTTTGAAGCCTATGAATTTCCTACATTATAATCTCCTTAGATTTCCTAGTCATGTCTAATTGTGTGTGCAATTGATTCTAGTAATAGACATAGGTTCTAAGAACACTTATCCTTATAGAAACCAACCAAGGAAGTGATTCATAACAACCACAAAAGATTTATTTTCTACCTTACCCTTCCCTCCTTTTTTGAGTTTGTTTTGAGATCTACCCACTTTAGATTAGATTCTAACCATCCATCCAACTCACATAGGAATTTAATACTATTTGAGAACCATACCTCTATCCAAAAAACCTTGTCAAAAACTTGCATACCCTACTAGCTATTCCATCTATAGGTTATTCAAATTATATACCTATAAAATGTGCCCTGGAGTGGAGTTTACCTCCATTGAGATTATAAGATGTTAAAGGTTACTTGATTATGATGTGGTGTGCATGAAACCCAAATCAATAAAGACCTTCAAGTTTTTGATTAGACCTATTGTCTTAGTAGGTGTACCATCTTTATGAAGCACTCCTTTGCTATGGGGTTCATAATTTAGGCCCAAATTATCAGCTACAAACTTGGGCATGACTGATGTAGAGGCACCACTATCAACTATGCAATTAGTTACTATTTTGTCACTTGTTATGAGAGTGAGGTAGAAGCATCGATGTTTATCAAGTTTGGTCGATGGTTTAATAATAGTGTTAGGGGAATTTTTAAGAGAAAAATGACCATGAATTTGACTTGAAGATGAAGGACTAGTAGTAATAGTGAAAATCTATTTTTGTATGAGCTCTTTTTGGCGAAGCATATAAAGGACATCCCATAAAGAGATTGATGATTTGGAATTATTCAATGAGTCCACTATGTTTAGGGTAGAAGTGATTAAATTATCTTAAGTCCTTAAGGTAAGGAAGTTGTTGAAACTTAAGGAATTGAAACACCTTGAGCAGACCGTACCACATTCTAATTTTGAGAAGGCGCATGAGTGTTTGGGACTGTCATGCTTATAACCATGCTTTATTGCATTGTAAAAGGATTTGAAGAACTTATAAGCATGATATTACCATCTTCTAGATCCTTCATATTATCTATATTATATTCTATAATAGAGGTTCCTTGATTGAGCACAAAATTATCTTCCACCAAGAAGTTAGTGAAGCTTTCTCTTTGAGGCTACTAATCCTCATTTTCTTGCATGATGAATTCATATTTAGTTGATAGGAGAGGAGTGAATCCTCCATGATAAATTAGAGCTTGATCTCTACCCTCATTGGTATCCATGAATTGGACTTATTTCTAATCTTATACTTGCACCAAGTTATTATGCACTAGTACCATCTCTCTTGCATTGTTGGTGGAATTGGGATTGTACACATTAGTAGGCTTATTGAATTTAGGTTGCCCTGGACCTCTTCATCTCCCATATTTTTGGCTATATTTATAATAATAGGGATAGCAATTTTTTTGAAGACCTTATGGTATATTGGCTTGCTTAAGCTAAGCTTCTAACCATTAAATTCTTGCATATGGATCCATAACATCATCTAACTTCTTAGGAATAGCTCTAGG
Organism: Torreya grandis; assembly: GCA_037957365.1. Taxonomy (NCBI): domain Eukaryota; kingdom Viridiplantae; phylum Streptophyta; class Pinopsida; order Cupressales; family Taxaceae; genus Torreya; species Torreya grandis. The sequence continues at coordinate 9,306,670 of JARHVA010000029.1, forward strand.
CTTGGTTTTGGCATTATGAACTTGGGCCAAACTTGGAGTATTAGTAGGGGTATTAGGTATAAAATGTATAGACACATTAGGAGGCAACTTTCCTACTTAACTGAGGCCATTCTCAGCTCTAATGGAAATTTCATATGCTTCAAGAAGAGAGATACCACCCATGGATTGAAGCATGATGGAAATATCAATACCAATGGCTCTCAAGTATGTAGGAAACATAAAGATGGCAGGTGCTCTCATGGGAGGAGGCAATCTATACTAAGTCTTTTGAAAACTCTCATTGAAGGGATGCATTATTTTGTTGGGGTCTATTTTGATCACATTGAGCTAATGTATGAGAGAAGTATGGACATTTTTATCTTCAAACCTTGAAGTTAAAAACACTCCAAAGTCATCCCATGATGTGATGCATCCATTGGGAAAATTTCTATACCAATCAAGTTATTTCCATCTAAAGGACATGGCAAGGAGTATAATAGCAATATTCTCCTTAGTGACATTGTGGAAACTACAAAAAATAGAGATATCCCTAATATATTCACTAGTTGTAACATGACATTCACCATTGAATGTAGGCACACTCTTTATGTCATTAGGGGGAGTGGCATCATATGATTCAAGATTAATTATATTTTTAGTATTAAGGTAGGGAAGGCATGTGGTCTAGCTATGATGGATTGGATTTCTTCAAGTGCTTCACTTCCTTGGCTAGGAAAATATTATTGGTCTTCAAAGGGCAAATTGGGTTGAGGGTATTGAAATTCAAGAGGAAGTTTAGGCTGAATAGGTGGATTAATAGGATTGAGAACTCTATTAAATGATGGCTTAGTAAGGACCATGAAGTATGAGAGAAAATTTATGAAAAAACAATGGTATATAAATAGATTTTACCTTGAATTGAGTCACCAAATGCTAAGTGGCACACCAATTTATAGTTGATATTGTCAAGACCATCATTCACCTCGACAAGTTATCTTGAGGATAATGGGTCTCATTGAGTATGTTAGAAATATTTTCACCAAATATTACACCCTAGAGGAGGGTGTTTAATCCTCCTATATATTTTGGAAACATGTGAATACTTATAGGTATGTGGGTTTACCTATATTACAAGTAGACCTCTAGGTTTAAGGGTTAACTCCCTGAATATATATTAAAATGCTTATCACCAACTTAACTAGTTGCTTGTGGGAAAAGAGATAGAAGTTTGCATGAAATGAAACTAATCTAATTTGGTGATACTATATGTATTTAAAAAAGACTATCATAAAATTTTCACTAATAAATAAGACTTACAAGCAAGCTTCAAAGTTTTAAGATGTTCTAACATAAGTGATTCAATATAGAGGTGATATGCGAGACAACACAAGGTAAGTGAACTAGAGATAAGATTGAACACTCTAAGGATAAATGTACACTTGAAAGGATACTAACACATTGAATACACTCTATATGACCTATTAGAATAGGAAATATTGCATAAACATGAGAGGATAAGGAGAATAAAAGATAGAAGATTATCACTTAAGATCATCATACATTAATTTGTACACTTGGACAAATTTTCATAAACTCAAAACCAAACTTGAATTTATTGTTTAAAGGAGAAGTATAATGTCAAAAATAGTAGGGATTCATCATACATGGTGTGGTATTAGTTTACAAGAGCCAAAATGGCTACTACTTATAGAAATTGAGAGATGAGAGAAGGGAATGAAGTCCAAGAGTCACTAGAACATGTGTCAAGATGAGAAAAGGGGTTACATATGTAGGAGAGGGGAATATGGAATAGACCATATAAGTCATCTTATGAAAAATGTTCCTTAAAGGCATGAAACTCCTGAAATGTGTCGTAGGACTCTTCCTTTGCATGTCTAAAAACTATCTTCATCATTTGGCCTTCCATGAACATCTCACAATAGACTAGGGATAGATGAGATGATTTCACTAAGAGGGAGGGGTTATAAACAAGTCCCAACATGCAATGAATATGTATATAATCATCAATATTCTTATTTACATGAGTTATTGTTGGTGTTCTATATTTACACCCTATTTAAGAAGGGGATTATTCAGGTCCTCTACTCAAATCTACTCCAACATGGGACTGATCCTAGGCTGTGGTCACCTATCATAGGGTCAAACCTCTAGATAAGGTTGAATTCCTTTTGGATATATCACCTAAACTAAATTTTTACTAGGAAAAGGGAGAAAGAAATGGGTAATAATACATAAAAACATATAAAAGAGGTGATGTACTAGTAATGTGATTGTTCATCCACTCTATTTGAACTTCTAAAAAACACTAATGAGATTGGATCTAAAAATTGAAATGACTATTTATGCACTAGTATTTCATGTAAAGGTTCACTAAATGATCAAAACTTGAGGGAAGTGATGGAAAGGTCTGATTAAAGGCACTAAATAGTCAAATTATCCACTTATTAGCTCTAATCAAATGACATTTAACACTAAATATGACCTATAAAATAATATAATCTAGTAGATAGGTGAGCTTACAATTTGACAAGGGAGAAATTTATACTACATATGTAAATCAATTTGACATTAACACACTATATCAAAATAATAAAATCTAAAAAAGAGTCCATTTATCTTAAGAGGTTACAAAGATCAAATCTAGGTAGAGTCTAGTCATGCCCAAGAGAAGGATTTCAAAACTATTTTCAAGGCTTAGAAGCCTATATTTATAGAAAAAAAGATGAGAGAGAGAAGGAATTGAGTAGATAGAAAACATTGATTGAGGTCCAACTACTCCTGATGGATTAACATTATCAAGGATGCTGAGTCATGATCTTATCAAGGAGTAAATTTTTTAAAAGAATTAAATGTCCATTACTCTTATCTAACCACCAAGTTTCTTTTTGAAACTCCATGATATCATCTAATTGATTTGATAATGAGGATTATGTCTTAGAATTAATTAAATTGTGCCATATCTGCATTAGGTGGCCATCTACACCTATTTGTTGACAATGTGACTCTAATGACATGTAAGACAATTCTCTATGATCAAAATTACATCTATACTAGTTTCAACTTGAACCTAGGTCCATTTCATTGATAGAAAATAATATTAAACCATTAGTTTTCACATAATCACAATATCTATGAAAATATGCAAATTGCTTGACCTTACTTCACAAACACTGGTCTATCTTCACCTTTTATATTAGATCCAAAATATCTATTTTACCTATATAGAGCTTTAATGACAATGTTTGGTCCTAAAGTATTCACCTTGATTCAACCTAGATCCATCATAAATCAAATTATAAATCAATTCATTTATATTAGATTTACCTATGTCTAATACTATTATGTTGACCTTTGTCAAAATATCTTGGGACTTGATCTTGCTCATTAGTTGTCAAACACTGACTTGGACCCTTGACTTTTCTAACTCTATTCACTCCATTGATCTACATGTGCATATATGCTCATGAGCAATAAATATTTTTCTAACTAAATGCACTTATGCCACTTATATTCAACTCATTATCTCCTTGGATTTTTTGACCTATTTGACTCATGCTCATAATCTGATCTTGATGAGAGATTAAATGTGATCCCTTAGATCTACCTAGGACCCACTGCTTGAAACCCAATGACTCTTTACTATGATTATGATGATTTTTTCCTAAAATTTCCACATGTGTGAGATATGGACTCATAAATATGCTCACTTTTCCCTATTTGATCTTCTTCAAAAATGGCTAAGTATGGGAACTTAGCAAATTTCACGTGAGAGTCAAACTTTGGGTCTTCATATCTTTTGATGAGATTCAGTGAATAACTTGAAAATTGGTGTGTATGTTATTGGAAATAAAGTGAATAAACCCATATGACCAAATATCCCTAACTCATACATGTGTGTCAATTATGATGTCAAAAAAGTAGGTGCCTACTCAAAATTTTTGCCATTAGACCCACAATGTCTAGATGAACATAATGAAGAACTAGATGAATGTTATGCACTTCCATACTTATTCCAGGCACTCTTGACATCCCATAACATCTCTAAAACAATTTATAGTTACTATTTATAAATTTAAAACTTACACTTTAAGTGAACTTAAAGTGTTTTAAAAGCTTTGCACTTTGCATGATCTCATTGGGTTCACTTAATACATCCAAAATTTGCTCACAATAAATCATTAGACCAGGCACATTTTTGGTATGTAGACCAAATTTTATCAACATTTTTAGTGACTTGGATAGGCAACATGCTTTCTATGCTTGAACTCAGACCATGTATATGAATTTTGGACTCATAACATATGACTGTAAGAGACCTCTTGATTTTCAAAGACAATAAAACTTCACCAAAATAGGGAAGAAAGCAAAACAAAGAAGGGAAACTATCCTAAAAAATAAAATGTGTAGACAAAGCACTTATCTATGACAAAATATAAATAAATTAATCTAATTAATAATGACAAAACATGATCCACCTAGATCAAAAGGTAAATTCATGAACTCATTCATTCTAAGAGAAGGTACAAGTTTCAAAGCAGGGTGTTTATTGAACATGACCTTTAAAGAGGCACTATTTTTTCTAATTATTTATCTTATCATTTCTTGAAATGAGCCATCAACATCAAACCAGTCATCAAGAAAAATAATCTCCTCTTGTAATTTTGGATCTTCCTCATATTACTTATCAACTATGACCTTGTTAAGTGACATCTCATATGTGCATTATCCTTGAATGACATTATCCTTCTTATCAACTATTGTAAGTTCATCCAATTTTTTAAGGAGCTTTAAATAATCAACTCAATCTATATCATGATCTTGAATAGGTCCCTCTTGATCAAATTTCTAAATATCATGCTCTCCAATGGGCAACATATCTTCACAAAGATCTTTAATCTCTTGTAAAGATTCAAGATATAGCTGCCAATTATTCTTTTGTTCCTCACTTGAATAAACCTAAATAAGATCATTTTGAAAGGCATCTTGATCCTTCTCTAGTGGAGTTAGCTCAAACTTATTTATGACTTTAGCTTGTACTAATTCTTCATGGAGTTCTTTCATATCAAGATCAACCTTTTCCTACAAACCTGAGATACCTTTTTCAATACCAGCTTTAATATTAGTTTCAACTTGTACCTCAAGTGAAGCATAAATGAATATCTCTTCATCATACACAATTGAAGCATCCTCTTCACATTCTCCAAGATATTGACTTATATATGTAACCTCTTTCTTTATCTCCCATAGAATAGGCCCCTCTTAAAGAAGGGAGATGGTGGAAGGGTGATGAAATTCATTTGCTTGAGAGGAATTATGAAGCATGGGAGTTTGATCAAGATCATATTTTTGGATATTAAGGGCAATGAAATCATTTAGGGAATCTTGAAGAGGAGGGAAAGAGAAAATTTTGAGAACTTCTACATTCTACTCTTTCCACCTATCTATTACTTCATCAAGGTCTGAAACCTTTTTGTCCTCATGGAAAAATTGAGCTTGAGGGATAAGTGGTGAAGAAAGGGGACTATAAGAAGGTTTATCCTCTTGAATAGACTCTTGAGTATGATATTGAATGGCTTTTTGAATAGGCTCTTGACTCTAACTAGGAATCTCTTTTAGCACACACTAAGTATGGTTAAGAACTTTATGAGAATAAAGAATATAAGAAGACTGGTAAGGAACACAAAGGAGTCTTTGAGACAACTGATTCAACTCAATTTGCTGCCTCTCACAAGCCTCCACTTTCTGTAATACAAAGATAGAAAACTCAAGCCTCTCTTCTAGATCATTAGACACATTTTAAAACTACTCATTCACTTCCTCATACTGAGATTCTGAACATACCTTTCTTGCATATGCTAGTATTTTAAGCTCTATATCATCCATTGTTTCTTGAAAACAAGATTTATTATATGCAACATCATAGTCACATGACAAAGGTGAAATCTGGTTTTTAGATGGTTCATAATAGCTTTGATAAAACTCGTGGTAAGGATGATTAGGCTCATAACAAGGCTCATATGGATCATGAAAACGTTGGTATGATACATCATAAGGATGATAATGAGGCATTACATAGGGATTTTATTCATACATGGCCATGAAAACAACATTAAGATAGTGCAATAAAAATGAACTTACTTAGAAAATGCCTAGACTTTTAGAAATAATTACTTAAGCTTAGAATCACCAAATTTTTCATGAATAAGATTGATACAACTAAAATTCCACCAAGACCAGCTCCAATGAGTCCCATTAGGTGTGCTGAAATTGTTGGTGTTCTAGATTTGCACCCTAGCTGAGAAGGGGATTATTCAAGTACTCTACTCAAATCTAGTCCAACATGTGACTAACCCTAGGCTGTGGGTCACCTATCATAGGGTTATACATTTGAATAAGGTTATCTTCCTTTTCGATCTATGACATAAACTAAATTATGACTAAGAAAAGGGAGAGAAAAATGGGTAAAAATGCATAAAAACATATAAAGGAGGTGATGCACTAGTAATGTGATTATTCATCCACTCTATCTAAAATTTAAAAAAAAACTAATGAGATTGGATCTGCAACTCCAAATGGATATTTATAGATTAGTATTTCATGCAAAGGTTCAACAAATGATCAAAACCTAAAGGAAGTGATGGAGAGGCCTGATCTAAGGTACTAACTAGTCAAATTATCCACTTGCTATCTCTAATCAAATGACATTTTAAAACTAAACATGACCTATAAAATAATATAATCAAGTAGCTAGGTGAGATCAAGATTTGACAAGGGAGATATTTCTACCACATATACAAATTGATGATATTAACACACTATACCAATATAATAAGATATGAAAAAGATTCCTGCATTTATCTTAAGAGGTTACAAAGATCAAATATGGGCAGAGTCTAGTCATGCCCAAGAGAAGGATTTCAAAACTATTTTCAAGGCTTAGAAGCCTACATTTTTAAAAAAGGGATAAGAGAGAGAGAAGGAATTAAGTAGCTATAAAACATTGAATGAGGTCCAACTTCTCTTGTTGGATTAGCATTATTAAGGATGTTGAGTCATGATCTTATCAATAAGGAACAAATTATGTAAAAGATTTAAATGTTCATTGCCCTTATCCAACCATTAGGTTTCTTCTCAGAAATCCATGATATCATCTAATTGATCTACTGATGAGGATCATATCTTGAAATTGATTGAATTGTGCCACATCTGCATTAGGTGGCCATCTATACCTATTTGTTGAAAATGTGACTCTAATGATAGGTGGGATACTTCTCTATGATCTCATCTATGTCTGCACTAGTTTCAACTCAAAATTGGGTCCATTTCATAGATAGAAAACTAGTCTTAGACCATTGGTTTTCACATAATCATAATATCTATAAAAACCTAAAAATTGCTTGACCTTGCTTTATAAACACTGGTCTATCTTTTCCTTATATATTAGACCTAATTATCTATTTTACCTATATGGAGATTTAATGGTGATTTTTGGTCCTAAAGTATTCACCCTTACTCAACCTAGATCCATCCCAGATTGCATTCCAACTCAGTTCTTTTATATTAACTTTACCTAGGTCTAATACCGCTATGTCAACCTTCATCAAAATGTCTCGAGACTCAATCCTTCTCATTAGTTATCGAATGCTGACTCAGACCCTTGAATTTTCTAACTCTATTCACTCTATTGATCTGCCTATGCATGGATGCCTATGAGCCACTAATCTTATACCAATTGAATATGCTTATGCCACTTGTCATTGACTCATTATCTCTTTGGATTCGATGACCTGTTTGACTCACACTCACCATATAATCTTGATGAGAGATTAAATGTGAGCCCTTAGATTTGCTTGGGACCCACTGCTTAAAACCTAATGGATCTTTACCATGATTAAAATTGACATTTGTGTGAATGTCATTTGACATTCACATAGACATATTTGACATTTCGTATATTGTCAAATTTGAGTTCGCTTGATTTTTGCCTATGATTTATTTTATTGTTAGCGTGAACATTCTATGTTGTAGGTCAAACTTTGAAAGGCTATAACTTAAAGCACAAAAATCATGAAGGCACAAAACTTGTAGGAGATGTTCTTGAGGCCAAAATAAATGAACCCATTTGATCTACTAGTCCTGGGAGCCTTTTGAGTGAAGATATAAAATGATCAATTTGATTGGTCTATTCATTCTTACATGACATCCTAATGATGTTCTAGTTCTTATGGATAAGTATGGGAAACTTAGCAAAATTTGAGTGAAGAGCCAGATTTGAACATGCATGACTTCTACTATGTTTTGATAGATGATCTAAAACTTAGCATGTACCAACTAGGGACCAAGGTAAACAAACCCATATGATCTCTTTTTCTTGAGACTTTCACATGTGTGAGATATGACCTCATCAATATACTCACTTGTCCCTATTTGAACTTCTTCAAAAATGGCTAAGTATGGAAACTTGGCATATTTTTCTTAAGAGGCCAAATTTGGGTCTTCATATCTTTTGATGCACTTCAATGGATGACCTAAAACCTAACACTATGTTCCTGGGACTAAAGTAAATAAAACCATATGATCACTTCTCCCTAACTTATCCATGCATGTCAATTATGATGTTATCAAGGTGCCTACTCATAATATTTCTCATTAGACCCATAATGTCTAGATAAACACAATGAGGAACTGGATGACTTCTATGTACTTTCATACTTATTCTAGGTACTCTTTACATCCCATAGGGTCTCTACAACACTTTAAACTTATTCATTAGATATTGAAAAATTAAAATTTAAGTGAAATTAAAATTTTTCAAGAATTTGCACTCTATATGATCTCATTAAATCCACTTATTCCATCAATAAATCTGCTCACACTAAATCATTGGACTAGGCACATTTTTTGTATGTAGACCAAATTTGGTCAACAATTATCACTGCTTGTAGTCTTAATCACTCTTATTCCACTCACCCTTCACACTTAGAACAAGTATGGTCTTTAATTTTATAATTTGATCCATACATAGGAGTGTATGACACCTATTAGGAATCTTCATGGCCTTAGAGTCATTAGGTATACCTTAAAAGGTATCACACTTAGAGTTTTCAGTATCTCACTTAGAGGTCATTGCTTATTCACTATGCCAGTTTTGACTGATTGAGATGAAGGTGTTATTAAAGGAAATTTTGAGATGTTATAATGTAATAAATAGACATGAGAAGTTATCATAATTCTCATTCTTCCCCCCAAAGTGGATTTCATCCTTTGAAATCCTTTTATACCTACACAACACCAAAAAAAGTCAAGAAAAGCTATTTCCCACCTTATCTTCACAAGTAGGGTGAAATCCAAATGGATGGGAAGGAGCCTTGGTGAGTCCTCTATAATATCCAATCATCTCCCAAGTCATTCTATCCCATTTGGATTACCCTCCTTCATTTTCCCAATTGGGTCTTTAACAATGGTTTGAGAGGGGTTTAGGTGATTTTCACCCTTAAGGTTTGTTCATAAAGATTTAATGTTAAAAACCTAAGAAAATTCCAAAAGAACATTGTTAAATACCTCCTTCAACATCCATAAACTCCCTAGACTCCCATTCTAAGCCTCCATATAGGTGTGAGCTCTCAAACTTACCTTCTTGAGCTTTACTGTATATTCTACATACCCTATGATGGTCTTAAGCTAGGAAATGGATTACCTGTGGTCTCTTTTGCATTTAAATAGTTCAAAAACTCCTTATGGATCCTCATGTAAGTATTTTAATTCTTTTTATTTCTCTCCTAGATTTAGAAATGAAGTTGAACCCATTTTAGGCATTAGGCCTAGATTAGGCCTAGTGGGATTTGACTGCATCCATATAGATTTGGACTACCTTGTTTGATTTTTAACCCTTGTATATTATTTTTCCTATTTTTACATGTCTATCAAAGATCTCAACATCTTCTTTCAAGGTCTCATCAACCTCTTTCTCACCTTGTCATCTTTTTTGCTCAAAACCTATAGATTTGCATCCTTGGGGACTGCCCTCTATCTGAGATAAAATAGAGGGCACTTCCCTTATTATCTTAACAAAGGTGAATACAAGGCATTTATACAATTTATGTGGATACTTTGTGTAAATTTTTATATCTTTATCACATGAATATCCCCTTGAAAACTCATTAAATCCTCAAGAGATACTACCAAGTAACTCACTATGTATAGGGTGTCAAGTATGACTATAGGTGCATGTTTATGTTTCATAGAAATTTTTATTTATTTTTAGAAAGAGAAAAAATTATAAAAGAGATATGGGTATGGTTGAAAAACCTATTTGGTTGTGCACATGTTGATCAGAATATTGTGGATAGCTCCTCTTTGGCTTGGGAGGATGACTTGCAAATAAGATAACACTAAAGCAAATGTTTGGTTAAATAGATAGCTAGGTGGATTACCTAGTGCTAGCTAGATCTCAGAAGTAAGAGCTTCCTCAGGGGCTGTTAATCCATGCATTTTAAATAATTAATTTTAGAAAATAGAAGATAAAACACTCGAATCAATAATTAAAATCTACTAAAATTGAATACAAGAAATGTTTGATAAATTAAATGACTAATACAGTAATAACCAAGTCAATACTAATGCTAAATAGGTCAAGTGTGTTTCATAAAATAGGTTTGGGGTCTATGAATAGGTAGAGAAAAAGGAAGTTGGATTTGGTTGAGTGTAGGTGGGTGAAAATAGCTTGTAATTATTTTTTACCATAGTGACTATCGGTGGTTAAGGTGACCATCGATAGTTAAGGTGATTGTCGATGGTTGAGGCAACCATTGGTGGTTGGACAAACCATCAAAGTCAAGGTGATTATCTCCAGTTACTATGTGTTGGGTTTTGGTTGATAAAAGTCATATTGATTGGATCTTATAAGATAATTCAAAGAGATGGGTTTGTGTTGGGTTAGTTATGAAATACAAACAAAGTAATTGAATAATGGAAAGTAAATACTTAGCTTGTTGGAGGTTGATCAGATGGATGGTTGAGGTGGTTGGCTTATTGATAGGTTCTAGCATGATTGCAATAGAGTAATGGTACTATTATGTTGACTAAGGGGTGGTATCAAGTTATCTCACTAATGTGATTGCTAGATCATTAGAAGAAGTGACCTATAAAGAAACTCTAGATACAAAAGCTCTTGAAGTCCTAGACTGATCCCTTTTCATCTCCTACTCCTCTCTTCTTATAGGAAAGGAAGGAGAGGTGAAACAAGATGTTAACAAGGGGTATAACATGCTATCTAATTTTAACATGCATATGCATGGGCTCACACATGAATTATATGAGATAATTATAAAAAAATAAGTCAGAGTGAAGGGTCAGTTAAGTTGGTTCATATGGTGGAACCTGATCATCGATGGTCAAGGTGATCTTTGATGGTTAAGGTGACTATTGGTGGTTGAGGGTCAAGGTTAAATTGGGTTTAAAAATGTGGGTTTAGTTAGTGGATTAGACTAACTAGGGTTAGGCTTGGTTGTTAATAAAAAGGCCAAGGTTGGGCCAAAGGGGGTCTTGAGTTGGTCCAAGGGGATTATGACATTGAGAATAATTGTGTGTAGATTTCTAGTGTCTACATTTTGCCATTTTTTATTATGCAGTTTATATCAATAAGATATAAAACAAAAATGGATTACAAGTCAAAGCTCAGGTTGCCCCAAGTATGGGAAGAGGTGTTCCCCCTCAAATTAGGAGTCAATGAGGTAAAAAAAATTGAGTGAGGGTTTGATAAGTTGGTAAGTTGATAAAAAGGGTGAATGATAAGTTGGGCACTAAAGTGAAAATGTGCTTATGAAGTATGATAAAAGGTGTGATAACTAAGATCACACATAGACTAGGTTTCCATAATTGGTAAAACTAAAGGTCAACTTTAGAGGGACAAGTGACAAGTAGACTGTGTGACCATAATTAGGAATGGTAGATGGGTACACTCATAAATGAAAGTATTCTAGGTAATGTCAGTGTTTTTGTGGGTATCTGAGGTAGGAAGTACTCTCAGGGAAAACACAAATTGGTCAGATGAAGTCATGGGTATCTAAGGTAAGAAGTGCTCTCGAGATGACATAAATGGTCAGGTGAAGTCACAAGTATCCAAGGTAGGAAGTTCTCTTGAGAAGACACAAGTGGGTTTGGTATGAATGAGGTAATGCAAGTTCAAAAAATGGTCAACATGGAAATTATTATCATTATGGTCAAAAGGACTAGGTAAAAGTCATCATAAAATGCATGCTAGTTGGGATAAAATAAACCAATGGTAAGGTGATGAGGTGGTTGAGGTGGGCATAAAAGATAGTCTCCATGGGTGGGTGGTTGATTTGGTTTTATTTTAAAAAGGCTACTCAAGGTAAGATAAAATAAGGTAAACAACCTGACCATCAATGGCCAGGGTATGCAAAGGCAACTATCGATAGTTACGGTTCAAACCCTAAAAGGTTAAAGGTCAAAATAAAAATTAGAGTCATTTTGACTCATTTGGATTTTGAGATTTTGGTGTTTGGTGTATTTGGCTTATTTGGGTAAGGTTTGATGACTATGATTGGTAGAGGGTGATTGGTTACTAATTTGGATGTGTGAGTGAACTAGCAAAGATGTAGGGTGGGCACATACATGGATGAGGATGGGAAGTGGGTCCTCAGATTCCTCCTCGATGATATTTGAGGAATGAGGTAGGTGGCATCTTCAATTGGTAGTTTATCTTGATATTACAATTGCATTTGCATTTAGTGTTTAGTTTATTGTTGGGTGGGTAGGGTTTAGAGGGATTGACAATTTTGTGCCCTAGGGGTAAGGTTTATCTCCTCTTTGGTTAAAATGGGTAAGTGATTCCCAAAAAGGAAGGGGTAGGTAGGTAGGGTAGGCTAGGGGTAAGGTAGAGGTAGAGATTTATTGGTAGATTGGGTGGGCTAGGTTTGGGAATTTTCCATTGATGGTCACACACAGTGACCATCAATGGTCATCTCGACCATTAATGATTGATGACCATTAGGAAAAGGGGTCCCTAACCATCAATGATCATTATGATCATCAATGATTAGTTAGGCTTGTTAATGTTGATAAAAGGTTGTGTTTAATGTTTTTAAAATTTGAAGGTTAGTTTAGGTATATGTAATGCTAGATGTTTTGAAGTGTTTGATCAAAGGGTTAGGCTCATTGTTTATGGGTGATAATGAGTAATGAGTGTAAATTAAAATATTTTGGATTTTTGAGGTAAATACTATAAGGATAATGGTTAGATGGGTGAAGGGTAGGGAGGGTTGGTTAAGGAGCTTAGCTCATAGGTAATCATAGTATAGATAACTAAGTTTTTTTAGTAATGAATCATGTAGGCATGAGAGAAAATCTAGATGTGGGATTGGGTACCTCACATATTTATGGAGATCCACTAGGGGATGACCCCAATGGAAGGGCACATATGGAGGAGGTCAGGCTCATAACGATGTGACATTACCAACACATGTTATGAGATGTGGTGATGATTGTGGCCCTAATCAAGAGATGGGATCTAGCCATGAACACATTCGTACTACCCACTGGTGAGATGAAAATCTTGTCAGAAGACATTTATAGGATCACTCAGTTACCCCTTCGAGGTGATTTGATATATCACATTGAGCCAGAGGAGCAGGAGGAGTTATTGGAGATGACCTTGATCATGTTAGGTGGAATGATAGGGTTTTTAGCTACTATATGCTCTATCAGAGGGCAAGGGGTGAGAGGATACTAATGACCATGATGATGATGGTTATGTCATGTTGTACCCTTATAAATTCAAGTATTAGTAGGTTTCCCTATCTACTACTAGGGGTATTGGTCGAGATGCTATTGGGACACAAAGTGTTTAGATGGGTACCAATGCTACTTGTTTAGATATACAAGGATTTATGGGGTTTTAGAGGTCATATGAGGTATGACATTAACATTGGGCTTATCTTACACTACTGGGCTTATGAGCACATTCAAGTGCTGAGGCTGATGGGTTATTATGGGTGGGGTATGCTTAGATAGATTTCCTAGTTGGTTTCATATGGTAGAGAGATGACTTTATGATGTTAGGTATAAGAGGAGGAGCTCATGATGTATATTGGTTTAGGGGTGTACTAGATGCATTGGTGATTGATGATGTTACTTGGAGGCCATATGTCAGGTTTTTAGAGTAGGCTGGATATAAGAGGTAGACTTTATCCCTATAGAGTTATAGGTGGATCTTTGGTAAGAGGTATGGGGAGGTAGAGATCATCTTATTTGATAAGGTGCAGAGGTAGTTTACCTTGGTATAGGGTATCTCAGTCCCATTTCCAAGATATAGGTGGGAGGATGCAGAGATCATTCTACCTAAGACACATTTAGTATAAACCTTTCTAGATCACAAAGAGTTTCCAGCATGGCCAACGATAGATGATGAAGGTTTTATACATGGTTATCCTGCATAATACCAAGATCTTTACACGATAGTAGAATTTGGTAGGGATGATGGTGGTAGGAGGTAGATGGATGTAGACCCAATCGGTATAGGTAAATGGGCATAAGTTTAAGGAGGTGCCCTAGATGCATAGGTAAGAGTAGTGATAGCTGCTATATAGGCACATGTTATAGCATTACAGGGTCAGGTGGTTGCTTTACAAGGTTAGGTGGTGACACTTATAGGTGATAGGGATCAAGGTAGAGGCTCACTAGCCTAATTACCTAGGAGAGAGACTAGAGGAGGAGCTGTAGCACCTATAAGACCACTAGGTACCATCCCCATGGCATGATACCTAGCCATAGTGGAGGAGTTATGTTATTATGAGGCTATAGTCTTGAGGTGGTGTCTTGATGAGCCCAGATGGGGTGAGTATAGAGCTAGTTTGGTAGGTGGTGCTAGTGTAGCAACACCATGGTAGTGGGATACTTTCATAGATGGAAAAGCATGGACTTTAAGAGGACAGACACCAGGAGGTAGTAGTACTCTAGGGGCATAATCATGATATAGTTTATGATATATTATATTTGTTGTATATAATTTTGATACTAGCCTATGAGCTAATGCAGTGAGATGTACATTTTGAGAGAGAGACATGAAGTTTTTTGTATACATTATGATGTTAGACTCATTATATATATATATATATATATATATATATATATATATATATATATATATATGATCCTTGTATATTGCTCCTAGTTCATGGTTTTCTTTGATGTTTATGATATATATATATATATATATATATATATATATGATCCTTGTATATTGCTCCTAGTTCATGGTTTTCTTTGATGTTTATGATGTGATGTTCATATTGATCATGGATGATGTTTGATGATGGTTGTGATATGGACTCATCTAAGTGGGAATGTGATGATATTTATCTTGTTTATTCATGGTTATGCTTAATGATATGCTAAATTTTAATGAGTATATGCTTCCTTATTTAGACTTAGACATGTGGTGAAAAAATGATTCATTGCTTTATTGCTCATAAATGGTATGATGTTAATATGATGTTGATGGTTATGTTTATGGTGAATGAGTACATGCTTCCTCATTTATATTTAGACATGTGGTAGAAATGGTTTATTTCTTTGTTGCTCATGGATGTTATGATGTTCATATGATGATGATGTTTACATTAATTGTGTTGTTGCTTTTGTTCATGATACATGATGATATGTTGTGGTTATGATTATGGTAATCTTCGCTAAAGGTAAAACACATAAAGTGAGTTTGAGTAACAATTTTGAGATGTTTGAAAAAGAATATAACCAAGAGATGAATGTCTTAATGAATATATCAACTATTCATGATAAGATAGGAAGAGGGCATGATGCTTCCTCTTTGGCAAGGACTAATACACAATCGAAGTCAGATTGGATTAAGGAACATAAGTCCTTCAAATTATTCACATTAGTATTCATTCATTGGTTAAAGAGGTTTCTTGATCACATAATATCAAGTGAGTTTGAAAATCCCTTGCTTATAGTATATAACGTGGAGATGGATGAAAGATGGAACCTTCTTGTGAGACTAGCATCTGTTTATTTGCTTTCAACACTATGGCCATGATTCAATCTATTTGTGTTCATTGGGTGGTTCCTTACACATTATTCTTGAATCTATCCATATTCAAATGTCTACATTGTCATCATGGATTTTATCATTAGTGCAATTATTTTCTATTAAGTATCAAATATCGAGATTCATTCTTTATGCATATTTTGGCCAGGCCCCCATGGTGTTATATCATGAGGCCTACCATCAAATGCTATAGAAAAAATCAGCTTTAAGAGATCTACAACATTAATGCAACATCACCATCTTCTTGATACCGACATCAGCAACAATCCTAATCCAATACCCAATGATATTCCAAACAGAGTAATTAAGTAACAAAAATAATTTCAACCTTTGTTAGTTCAGATGAGCATCTCCCTACTAGAAGATTATCCTAATTCATATTTATGCTCTATATCAACTTATCAATCATCAACCATCAATCATATTTTCATAATTGAGGTATACTGCATCAGCACTATACACCATCCCACATGCATTCTCAATGATTATATTTCTTGTTGGGGAAAATCATTGTGTTATCACCAATTTTAATTTCTTGTTTGTATGTCCTAACTGGGATAACTCCATCTTCTCAATGATTATATCACTTGATGAGGAAAATCATTGTGTTATCATACCATGTTGCCACAATCAAGGTACAATACTTATAACCTCCTTTGGGCAAATAATTGTACACCATCCCACTTGTATTTCTCAATGATTTTACCCAACTTTGGGTAAATCATTGTGTTGTCACTCCATCATCTTCATTTTTTTGGTCCCCTCATTTCTCTCTTTTTTTTTTGAGAGACCGTTTATAGACCCACTTGTCAACCACTCCCTAAAGGGGGTAGTTATAGTTCAATCATTACCATTACATTCGTAAGCATAAAGAACCATTTTATTCTTTGAAAAGATGTTACTATGCTTAAACTTAAAACATCTTCCCAAATAGGGAAAAATTGTAGACACCTAAATTTGGCTACCAATGGCTTCATATCCAAATTTAGACCAATTCTTACTAATCATTGAATACCTAGCCCAATAATTTCTATTAGTCTCAAATTTGGCTTCATAACCTTGAATTCAATCAATTTAACCTATTAAATAAATTAAATAAGGTAAATACACACATTGAATTAATCAAAATTAAACAAATGACCAAATGCCTAAAAAGAATTAATTAACTTACACACCCTAATCAAAATCAAATAGCAAGTTAAATTAATTTTAAATCTTAATTGAGTTCACCCATGAGATAATAAATCAATTACTAAAAAGGAAATTCAAGAGCATCTTACCTTTGTGAGTTGTCACTTTTAGAAAATATCTAAAAGAATATCCTAGGAATATGCCAAACTCAACCAAAGTTAATAAACTCAACCAGGGTTTTGAGTTGTCACTTTTGGAAAATATTTAAAAGAATGTTCTAGGAATATTCCAAATTGAACCAAGCTTAATAAACTCAATCATGGTTATATTTAACCCATTTCAAGGGATTTAAAAGCCTATAAAAGCAAGCCTAGAGCTCTTCATTGAGGAACTCAATCAAAACAGAGTTATAATGTAGGAATAGATTCATGAAGCTAAAATCCTAGTGTTATAATGTTGAAATTGAGCCAAGCCATCAATAAAGCCAAACATT
This sequence comes from Torreya grandis, assembly GCA_037957365.1. Lineage (NCBI taxonomy): Eukaryota > Viridiplantae > Streptophyta > Pinopsida > Cupressales > Taxaceae > Torreya > Torreya grandis. The sequence continues at coordinate 9,324,381 of JARHVA010000029.1, forward strand.
TAATAATGGTGCATAGAGGAGATGATGTTAGCCATATGTCATTGATGAAGACTTCTTATTTATAAACCAAGCAAGCCAAATGAATAAATCATTTGAAACTCTCAAGGAAAGTAAATATTGTTGTTCTTTGCAAATTAGTTGGGTTTTCAATTATTGTTTGTTCATTAAACTCCCCCTAAGATCTAGACTTAGAGATGTTAGTATGTTAGTATGTTTATTTCATGGTTTTATAAACTAACACTTGATCTAACCTTCTCTCTTTGTCAAATTATTTGATCACACTAACAAAAATTCTTGTGATTTTAGTTTTGCCTTCATAAAGATGAACCCTTAATCCTATATAAGCAAGTCTATATCAAGCAAAATCTAAAAATCATAAAGAAAAATCAAAGCCAAATGCAATCAGGGGTCATTTCTAGCATTCATAGACTATTCCCTTAAAGGACAACTATTGAAAACATATTCAAAATTGATCAAAATAAGGTAGACTGCTCCCTTGAAGATAAATATCAAAATCATTAAACAAAGCATACAAAATTAGACCGCTCCCTTGAAGGATGGCTAAGTAAAGTATTTGTCAAAATAAGAAATTTATTGAAAGTTTCCTACATCGACTAACTTCCCCAACTCTAAAGCAACAATAAATAAGCAAAAGACCCATTATGAAGTGATATAAAAATCAAAATAATTTTGAAAGATACAATCATCTCTCATAAGAAAAATAATTTTTAAAGCCACAATCAAAACATAAAAAAATAAAAAAATAGACAAATAAAAAAACAAATAAGATATATAAAGAAATAAATAAGTGTTAGTCCCTATGTTAGTATAAAAAACATGACAAATATTGCCCCTAGAAACTAAATGACAACTGAACAAACAAATAAGATGGGGGAACATAATAAAAGGAAGATGGTGGATTAACTATCTCCATATGTGCTAGGCAAGTGGATGCTGCCTACATAGTTCCATGGATATGACAATCCAACAAAATTTTAGGCCAAATGTAGTTCTCCAAAGAAATGGGAAGAAAATGATGATTGATAGTAAACATGATGGATGTGATAGAAGAATAGGGATGAAATCACAAAATGGGGATAGTGTAGGATAAAAGGCTAAAAAGGATAGAGAAACTAAGGAATAAGTGGTATATTTTTGACTTAGTGAGGGTTCACAAAATCCTTAAGGCAAAGAAGTGGTCAATGTTTTTGGTTTTTCTAAATGATTTTCAAATGTTTTTGGACTTTTCAAAGCATCTCAGCTCAATATAGAATGACAACACACTAAAATGGTCCAAGCTCCCAAAATGGTGAGAGCATTATAACTTGAAATAATGCTCATAAAATGGTGAGAGTGTGATTGAAGTTGCTTGCAAAATGGTGAGAGCATTATAACTTGAAATGATGCTCACAAAATGGAGAGAGCATTATAACTTGAAATGATGCTCACAAATTGACAAGAGCATGGCTAAAGGGGGACTGAGCTGACCTCAACATGAATCAAATGAGACCCACATAGTTTTAAAATGGTTTTAGTTTATAGTAGTTCACCTCATAGCAAAGGAATATGACTAGTGTAACATCTAATTCAAACAAAACATGAATAGTTGGTATGATGGCATAGTATGGAATATGAATGGCTAAGTGATATGTCAAGGTACAACAAACAAATATTACCCCTAGTTTTCCCATAGGTGGTTATAACTAGGATACAAATGATAGATCAATGATACTAATTTTCTCTAATAGGTGATATAATTAGTTCCAAGATTGATGAACATGAATTTTCCCCAGTAGATAATATATTCAGGCTCACATTAACAAACTTGATAAAGGAATAAGAAATGAAGGATGTAACTGCCAATACTTCTATCCTACTGCTCCAAAATACTACCTCTATCTAAAATGCTTAAAATAATTAATGAAACTAGTTTGATTTTTTATGGTAAAAACATGAAACCAATGGATGAACCAAAGTCAAATGGGTTAGGTTGATAGGATTCAAAACATGTTTGGTTGAGTAGGAATGGAATGGTTGGATAGTCTAGTTAGAATGTCAAAATGAGAGGATGCTAGAACAAATAATTTGATAATGGTATAAAGAATAATATTGATAATATAATATAACTTGAAATGGTCCTTATATATGATACACAAAGTTACTCATGCACAATATCGATTGAGGTGAATAATGTTCATCGACTCATCAAGTTTGTTACCGTCTAGTGTGGCGAGCCGGTATGCTCTAGTGCCATAGTCTATAGTGATGATGAAAGGACCCACCAAGTTGGGTTTGAACTTTCCTTTATGTTTCTTTTTGGTTGTGGTATAATTTTGGTTTTCTTTTAGGACAAGATCACCATTTCAAATGTTTGATGTTTTACATGTCGATTATATTAACCTTGAAGTTGATTCTGATAGGCCTACATATTATTCACAACATCTATATGCTTCTCAACAAGTAAATATAAATCTTATAGGTGAGCTAATCAATATTCATTATCATCAAGAACATGATTAAAAGATATACATAATAAGACAACTCAACCTCAGTGGGAAGTATGACTTTAGTGCCATAAACAAGTGAGTATGGAGTGGCTCCTATGGGTGTGTGATGATTGGTACGATATGTTTAAAGGGAAAAAAATATCTAAAGGTGCCAATAACAATCGACATCATTGACAATATTTTTAAAAATATTTATAATGGTTTTATTTGATGCTTTGGCTTGGCCATTACCTTGAGGGCAAAATGTTATTGAAAAGTGTTGTGTGATCTTATATTCAACACCTAACTTGTTGACATCCTTGTTCTTAATAATGCTCCATTATCAGATATAATGTCAGAAGGGATACCATAGTGGCAGATGAGATGGTTAAAGATGAATTTGGAAGTTTGATTTCTAATCATGTAAGTGAGGGGTATGACTTTGACCCACTTAGTGAAATATTCAGTGGTGGTGAAAATGTGTTTATGGCCATCTAATGAGGTGGGGTTTATCTTCCCAATGAGGTCATGGCTGCATGTAGAAAATGGCCATGGTGTCAACATTGGTTTTAAGGTCTTGGTAGGTGCATGAATTAAATTAGCATACCATTGAAACTTGTCACATTTCTTGACATATGCAGCTGCATCTATATCCATTGTCGACCAATAGTAACTAGTATGTAAGAGATTTTTGGATAAGAATACCCTGCTATTGTGGGATATACATAATCCTTCATGAACTTCTCATAACACTAATATAGATTCTACTAAAGGTAAACAATGAAGTAGAGTTCTATCAAAACTATGGTGGTATAGGGTTGGTCTGAGTAGGGTGTAATGTTGGGCATTATGGATGAAAGCTTTGGTTTGTTTCTAGGATAAGCCTGGTGGGAGGATTTGTTCATGTAAATAGTCATATAGGTTTTAGTATTAATTAGAGCTAAGACCAATAATATCACATATCATTACAATAGTTGAAGGTTTATGAGCTGGTGCTATTAGATTTTCTACAAGAAATTAATACTCACTAATTGTGTCTGCATGACGTATCAATGATATAATAATAGCCATGACATATGCTATTTTATTGCTCACTCTTGGTATATGCTCAAATTGAATGTCAGTAATCTGGTACTTGAGAGTGTCAACCATTTCCTTATATGGAACTAGCTTATCATCTTTAGTTTGGAAGTGGTCTTTAACTTGATTGATGATTAATTGAGAATCACCATAAACTATTAGATGACATATGCTCCATTATACTGCTTGTTGAAGCCCTATGATGAGTGCTTCATATTCAATCATGTTATTGGTATAAGGAAAGCTAATTATAAATAACTTGGGGATTAGATCCCCTTGAGGTGTTATGAATAAAAAGCCTGCCCTTGATCCATGTGTAGTGAATGATCCATCAAAATAAAACTTCCAAGGCTACTCTTTAATAGGTGTTTCAATGATAGTCATGATGGATTCATCAAGAAATTGGAATGTTAATGGCTTTATGTCTTCAAGAGGTGATTCAACAAGCTAATCTACAAGAACTTGCCCCTTAATTGCTTTCTAGTTTATATACTCTTTCTCAAACTCACTGAGTAGTATGATCTATTTGGCCATATGGCCTTGCAAAGCTATTTATGATAGTAGATACTTAAAGTGGATCTACTTTGGAAATAAACATGGTCTTATTTTTCAACTTGTAGTGGCATAGTTTTTGAGTTGTAAAGACCATAGTGAGACAAGCTTTTTTGATGGGTGTATAGTTATGCTCATATGTAACTAGTGTATGACTTAGATAGTACACTGCATTCTCTTTTGCCTTTTCATCATGTTGAGCTATTAGTGCCCCTAGAGCATTATTAGTAGCAAAAAGATATAAAAAGAATGGTTTCCCTAGAGTCAGAGGTAATATAACTGGGGGATTCATGATATAATATTTTAGCTGTTGAAAAGACTTTTGATAATCATTATCCCAATAAAATGTGACACCTTTATTTAGTAGGTATGTAAATGGATGTAACTTATTTGATAATTGAGATATGAAGCATTGGATGGACTAGATCTTGCCCTAAAAATTGTGGAGCTACTTTAGATTGGTTGATGGTAGCATCTCTATTATAGCTCTTACTTTAGTTGGATCAACTTCAATACCCCTGTGAGACATGATGAAGCCCAATAATTTAATTGATGTAACTCCAAACACACACTTCTTAGGGTTAAGCTTGAATTTATATTCTCATAGTCATTAAATATCTTCCTTAATGTTGCAAGATGGTCAACCCTAGTTTTACATTTTCCTAGTATGTCATCGACATAGTCTTCGACAGTGTCATGCATCATATCATGAAATATGACTATCATAACTCTTTGATAAGTGGCCCCTAGGTTATTTGAGACAAATGACATGACTTGATAATAGAATATTCCCCATAGAGTGGTGAACACTATTTTGTGTTGGTCTTTTGGTGCTATTCTAATTTGATTGTAACTTGAGAAACCATCCATTAGTGAAAGCATTTCATAACCTACTGTGGAGTTGAATATCATGTCAATGTTAGGCAGTGGAAAGTCACCCTTAGGGCATGCTTTGTTAATGCCATAGAAATTTGTATAGATTATGATTCCCTTTGGTTTCTTATTGATAGGTACTATATTATAAATCCATTCAGAGTAGTCAATTGGTCTAATACATCCTACTTCTAAGAGTTTCTCCAACTCTTTATTCACTAATAAAATAATGTGAGGATGCATCTTGTGTAAATTTTGTTTTACTGGTTTGGCATTAGGACTGAAAACAAGGCAGTGTAGAACCAAGGTGGGGTCCAAATTAAGCATGTCAGAAGATGCCCAAGCAAATATATCTACAAACTCTCTTAGTAGGGCTTTGAAGACTTCATGCTCTTTCTCAGTAAGGGATGCACCTAGCTTGATCCACTTTGGGTCATCTGGGGACCTAATGTTAACCTCTATTGTATCTTTGAATATAAGAGTGGAATCATCATCAAAGATAGTTGGTAATGATTTGAAATCATTGGTAACATTAAAGTCCTCTATTAAGATTGGTTCTTTGACAATCTCTCCAAGACATGATGAATCAAAATATCCTAAGGGGAGATCAAGCCATGTGACAAAGACAGTAAAAAATTATGTATGACTTGATCAAAGGCTTCTTGCCTTTCAATATTGAATTCAGACCCATTCTCATGTTCATTTTTAGCATCCTCTTGAATGATTTGATAAAATTCCTGTTGCTCTTTAGGGCTGAACTTAGATCCATAGTGAAATTCATCATTGTTAGTTTCTTGCATGATTTGCTCAAAATCCTGATGCTCTTCAATACTAAATTTAGACCCATAGAAAAGTTCATCATTGGTGGTCTCTTGGTCTATACATGAATAATGTTGAACACTCCCATCTACTGGTGCCTGAAATAGGTTTTCACTACTAGATTGGCCTTTATCTTTACTATTTCCCTGGTCAAAAAGTGCCTCAAATAGGTTTTCACTTTGAGACGTCAATTTTTTTTAAAATTTTTTTGGCTAAGGGTGTTTAGCTATTCTCCAAAATAGTCTTCAAGATCTAATTTCATTGAGAATCCTGATTTGTGATCTCCAAATAAAACATTATCCTTAAGGCCTAAAAAATCATAGAATACTTCATCATTTTGAAACTCATCAATTGGTATGTGTGTCTCTTGTTGGTCCCAACCTATTTGTTAGAGATAATATAATGGTAGGGGATTATTACAAGTTATGGGGAGAAGGGTGAAAATGGTGTGATTATAAAATAGGTTGGTCTGGGCTAAGTCATCAAATAAGCTATGATCAAAATCTACTTCACTACTAACATCTTCATCACTAGTTGTTGGTGATGGAACATGAGTAAGGTATATGGGGTCACCCCCAGGTAGTTTAAATCCAAGTCTATAGGTTCTTTCATACCTGGTCATAGAAATAGGTTCCAACATTCCCTATAGATTTGGCTTGAGGCCCCTTCCTTCATAATCTTAATTTTCCATGATATAATTGGGAATGGGATATTTGGGGTTCTTATAATAATTGGCCAAATTATCATTATAAAACCATGACTCATCTCATTCAAGAGGATCTTGTTTTAGGCTAGAAGTTAGTATGAAAATGACTGGTCCTAGATTATGAATGTGGCATTTGCCCTTTCTTTGCCAGTGCATGTGTGACATAGGTTTAGGTCTTCTAAAGGTTTTTAGGTTCTAAGGAAGATTTATGATATGAAATGTATCATGAGTCAAGTCTCTCTTTGGCCATTAGTCGAGATGGTAAAATGATTGGATACTTCAAGAGGGGGTATGTGACTGAGAGAATAAAGGGTATTAGGATCAATGTAGTTATTCTTTAGTAATTTGAGGAGTATTACCTTCCCCTTATCCTACTTATTAGATGGATTTGTGTCAAAATGGTAGTTTTAACTTTTAAACTTAGCCTGTAGATGTTTACAATGCTCATATGAATGCAAATCTCCTAGAATGTTAACCTCCATCCCTGAATGGGAGAACTTGATACATTGGTGCAATGTCAATGGGACTGCACAAATCTCATGTAACCAAGGCCTACCTAGAAGAATATTATATGACAAATCAAGATCCAACACATGGAAAAGGGTATCATGAGTTGAGGGCCCAATGATAACTGGAAAACTAATGGTGCTCTATGATTCACACTCTTGATTGCCATATGCTTTGATGGTGATTATTTTTGCTTGGAGATCTACCATTATATACCCAAGAATCTTGATGAGCTTGAGAGACACTATGTTTAGACTTGATCCATTGTCTATAAGTACATGTTTCACTTTGTGCCACATTATATATATTTTAATGTATAATGGATTGTTATGTAGTGGGCCAAGAGGTGACATATCAGTTTGGTTGAATGTGACTTATTAGGTTGGACTAGGTTTCCACCCAAAGCTTGAAATTGCTTAGGGGATATGTCATTTAGAATAGTGGATTGGTTAAGATATTCATTCAAGATTTGATTGTGGATTATTGATGTGAAAATAAAATCCAAAATGGATATTTATGCTGGAATTTTTTACAATTGTTACACTATATCAAATGTCTTTTCTTGAACAATGTTAAATGGATTATTCTAAGGCAGAACGGTGGGTTGGATGATGGGTGAAGTGGAAGGTGGTTGTGGGCTTAGTATGGTAATTTTAGATTGTTGAGTTGTGATTACATAATTAGGATTAGCTACATGACTATTGTTGCTAATTGGTGATGGTAGAGGGGGGGGGGCAGATAAGATAAGTCTCAATCATTGATGCACTTGAGTATGACCACAAGTGAATGATGAGTTATCATTATAAGGTACTAATGTGGGAATACCTACTTATAGTTCACCTGTGTGGAGTCCCAAGTCAAATAAGGGTTACCAAAATGATTAGATTGGTTTGGTATGACTAGCAATGGTCTTGTTTGGTTGAAACTTGGTCTAAGATTAATACAAATGGTATTAACGCTACCTCCTGAGATATGACCTATAAATGAGTTATAGTCATGTGTAATGGCATGGTAGATTTTTTGGTTGTGGCCACTATTTTGGCCCTATTTCTATCCATTATTTTGGCTTTGATGATTTTGTTATTGATTCTACTGACTCAACCTTTGTTATTGATGTTGTTGTCACACTAGCTGATTGTTATGTTGAGGAAATGGGTTTTGATAGATGTCAAGGTTTTGATTATATGTGGAATCTCCATTATCCAATGTGATCTCATCATTATCCAACATATTTTGGATGACTTGTTTGATTTTCACACAACATTGTAAAATATGGCCTTTAACCCTATGAAACTCATAGAATTATTCTAGCTTGTACTAGTTTGGCATGTCTGTACCTTCATGATATTACTCTTTTAGAATGAGGTATCTGATTAGGTTAGTTATTATGAGCTTTTGAAAGACTACTTCGATGGGTTCTCCAAGGTTAGTAAAAGGATGATGTGTAGGAGGGTTTCTCCTTAGAGGAGGTGGGCTTTGTAAAGTCAAAGGCTACTGTAATTATTGCATTTGTTGCACTGGCTTAAGTTATGCTTGTTGTACATGTTGCAACTATTGAAGGGGTTGTTAGGTAGGAGTAAGATGAAAAGGTGGTGTTAGCTGAGTAGATGGTGTTTGCATCATTTGGACATGGCATGATTTTGTTAGTCCATTCCTGACAAAATTCTTATTATGATTAAATTATTTTGGCCTATCATTATTATTAGCCTGTGCCAGTTGCAATGCTTACACTTGGTTTGGATTTGGATGATGATTATTGTTTTAATTTTGGTTTTGGACATTGTTCTGATTGGTTAAGTTTAGTTTTATGTTCCATTTATTAATAAGGGATCTTTCGATCACTAAACCTTTGTCGATGGTCTTTTTAAATGTATGCACACATTGCAACTCCAGATAGTAAGATATTTCACTATGTATATTTTTGGTAAACATAGCTTCTAGTTGCTTATGGGGTAGAATATGGGTAAAGTGGATGGAAAGAGCTTTCCATCATTGTAGATAAATTTTAAAGCTTTCACCTTATTTTTGCTTTACTTGTATTAAGTCAACCAATGAAATATCATGCTCCAGACTGTATGAGAAGTGTTGCACAAACTTATTTGATAGATCATCAAAGTCATAAAATAAGTTATTTGGTAGTTTTAAAAACCATTCCAAGGCCTATCCAGCTAAAATCCTTGAAAAAACAATAATAAATAGATGTCACTATATGCCACTAGCTGACATGCAACAAAGAACTATGTCAGATGTGCTTTGGGATCACCTTTCCTCTTGTATTTTTCAAACTTGGGTGGCTCATATCTTGGAGGGAATAGAATCTGTAAGTTCTCCATGTTAAAATAATATGAACACACATCATCTAATTTGAACTTTTAAACCTGTTTACTAGCTTGGGTGGCATAAATTGCATCCTTCATTTGTTGTAATTCTTGTTCAAGGAAACTTGTTGGAATATTGGCCTGGGTTGATGGTTGGGCATTCATAAGTGGATGAATTAGATTGGGATATGATGGAGGGATTTATTGAAGTAGGTTGGATTGGATAAGGAATGGTCTAAGAATGCACATGCATGGATTAGGGTGAAATTATTGAAATTGTACCTATTGTGGTGTGTTTTGGGATATTAGGGCTGGGATGGAGGGATATAACCATACTGTGCCTATTGTGGTTGAATACGGACTTGTTGTTGACTATTCAAACCTTGTTTTTGAGTGGGAAATTGTGAGCTAAGACCTTGTCTCTGAACCTATGGTACATTCTACACAAAAGGCAATTACTGCCTGGAAGGTACTTGAGGAACATTAGAACCTCTTTATTATGCAAATACCTACTGAGAAGTGGATTCATGTTGGATATTTGGTACTTGTCATTGACCAATATGAATACATTATTGATTAGACATCATTTGATTTTAGATTGGTATATTGGCCCACCAAAGAAGAGGTATGTTCGCTGCTACTTGGTGAGGTAAAACATTGGTTGCCCCCTATTGAGGTGGTAATGCATTCAACATTTGTTGCATTGAGATACTTAATTATGACTACTATTGTGGAATACTACTCATCATATTTTGGGGAGGAGTAGGATTCAACATGTTTTGTTGTGGTGTGGCAATGCTTGTTGGCTATCTACTTAATCATGTTGGTTGTGTACTTAAAGAAGTGACTAGTTGAGGATTAGAAGTAGTTGATTGAGGTTTAGACGTAGAAGTTCCTACTCCTTGATTTTAAAAACCACGAATGGTACTAGCTAAAGGCACATTTTGTTATTGATTGATTGTTTGTGTACCAACACCATTTTGGTTTGAATTTAATGTTGCTTGCATATTATCCCCTATGTTTTGCTTAGTATCATGCATAAAAACTAAAGAAATTTACTCTATAATCAATGTATTGAACATGGTTTATATTAAAGTTTTTTGTGTAAATGGGTCTAAACCTTGATTGTCTTGACCTATCAACTCTATTAAAACTTCTGTTTGAGGAGCTAGATTAATAAGAGGTGCATTTGACAAGGCCATATTAGTGAAGTTATGTTCTAAATTTAGATATATCTAATATTATTAATGCATTTGATATAAGTGGTCATCCATGGGACGTCTTTGTGGGATAAGCACATAGGGGTTTTGATAAGGTATTGGTACAATGGCATTAGGATTGCTAGAAGAGAACTGACTATGAGTTTGATTGTAAAACATGTTGGAAAGATCTTTCTAGATTTTGTAAGTTTTCATACCTTACCTCTATGGTTCTATTGGGATCATATGTTGATGGCATTATGATGTGATAAGTTTATTATTGAGTACTTTCTACAACTGATGGTATGCCAGATAAGTATTGGGCCATTATCTCTTGATCTTGATCTATATATAGAGGTGTACTAACCAAATAGTTGGCCAAAGGATCTTGACTTGTCCCCCTAGTTTAATGTTTTAGGGTGGATAAGAATCCATTTACCAAATGACATTGTCTTAAGTAGGGTTTTCCATAAAGTCCTCTTATGTGAAAGGATTTCCATATCCATAATTGTACATAGCTCCATTACGTGTATAGTGAGTCATGTTCAAATTAAATGAAAAATATTTCACAATATGAGAAGGTATTAAGGTTATATAAACTATGGAAAAGCTATGCCTTTTGGAAAGACAAAGGGTTCAAACATGATCTAGCTTGGTCAAAGGTAGAGCTGAATCTCCAAAAATTCTATGCAAAGACTTGATAAGAATAGTTTATCATCAAACGACAAATGCTAAGTGTTTGATACATGCAAAGGTCATGAAAAATGACATAAGAATCAAACTACTAAACTCTAATGTTGAAATGTGTTCCAAGTAGGTCTAAACTACTAAAGGAAAAAGTTGTTAGGTCTTTTATCTAAATATGGAGTCAAAAATTAGGCTCAAATAGGATATGTGAGGACTAATGGCTAAATGGTGGTAAAATATAAACTTACAAAGGATGATTTATTAATCTAACAAACTTGGAATAATTTAACATAGACAAGGCACATGACGTTAGGCATAAAACATGATCTAATTGGTATAAGATGCTAAACAAAAGATGTTTGAAGATAAATTGATTTGACCAAAATAAAAAAAAAACAAAACAATATAATTTTCTAAATTTGAGTGATGAATTAACCCAAGTTACATAATACAAAAGAGGAATATCTAGGTATCAACCCCACAAATTGAGGTCTAAACCAAAAGCAACCAATATTTGAATTTGAACTTGTCATAGTTAATCAAGGACTCAACTAAGGATAAAATATAAATTTGATGACAAAGAGCTAGAAATAATTAAACAACATGAACACTCTAATCCAAGATTCAACAAGGCTCAAGTGATTGGTTACAAACAAATGATAATGAAGATACATGATGAAACAAGACAAGTCTTTTGAAATAAAATGGGCAACCTAACAATGTTAGCTCTCGTAAAATATGATGTGACAAATGGTTTATGTTTCATGACTTCAAAGGTACAAGATTTTGAAATGATTTAGGCAGCATAATGGTGCCTTCCTCAATCAAGTGCTACTCCCAATGTTTTGACACAAAAAGAGAATGTTTGCTAAGTTAAATCAAAGTATCATACAGATGGCATAATGCCTCCTCAAACAATGGAGTGATGTAGACTCATGACTCATCAAATGACATGGTTTGAACAATATAGGTTTTAGTCTAACACACCAAGTAAAAATGACCAAAATACACCAAGTATAATTGTCCAAATCCTAGCAAGGGTATGGCAATGTGGGGTTGACTAAACTAATTATTTTGTGAATGTTCTAGATAGATCAATTGCATAATAACTTTCATGCCAAATGATGAAAAATAAATGCACCTTAATTGGGTGTCCATGGCACTTGGCTTGTTACAAAAAGGTCTTTTCTTTTTTGCAACCACTACATCTGTCACTGCTCAGTATAGTGCGATGTCCAAAGTGTAGATACATCCCATGTGTAACTCCAACACTAAAAAGTAGTTTAACCACTCAAACCTCTAATCTTAGTGGGAATGGATGAAGTCGGTGCCAGGAGATGAAACATTGAGTCAAAGTTTCCCTATAGAACTCACGAGAGGTAATGAAGTCCCCCTCATAAGCTAAGATGCATGAAATAAATGACATAATATAAAGACTTTATGGTCACCTCAATATCACCCAATACTATTATGAATTTTTGGGGATGGATTTAAATTACATTATTTATATGCCTTGGACTAGGCTCAAAGTGTGATGAGATGGAACTTTTGATCCCAAAAGTTCTCTAAAGGGGACGGATGGGAGAACATACACGCACGTCTCTTTTCACAAAAACACACAATCAACAAGTAAGTTTGAAAATAATTGAAGTGAAGTTAATTTAATTACACCAAATTGAAAGTGTTTGATTGGATTTTTTACTATCTCCTTGGCTTTAAGAAGTGAAAATGAAAATAATTTCAAACCACCCAAAAAGAATTTGGTGCTTTTGATCCCAAAATTTCCCTAAAGGGGTCGGATGGGAGAGCATCCATGTACAACTCCTCATTTACTAAAAAAAAATTAGACTAAAAAAATAATGAAAACAACTTGAAAAAATTTATAGCACTAAAAAAAATGTGTGGTGGTGTTCTTTTAACCCCTTGGCTTTAAGTTGTGAACTTTGAAAGAAACCACAAAAACTTAACCAATAAAACACCCTAAAAAGTTTCTTTAAACACCAAAATGAAGGATTCCTAGTTTGTTTTTGACATCCAAATTAAGTGTGAAAAGACTAATTTAGATTGAAATGATTTTTTCCAAATAGGTCATGCAAGGAAATGGTTAGAACTTTGTTTAGCCTTGAAGCTTATTTATCAAATGAGCTAAGCAACTTTGAAGGGTTAAATCTGTCAACCCAAAGGCAAAACCCCAAAAAAGCAAACATGTTAGGTTAGGTAAAGGTTAGAAAAAATATCAATAAAAAATTCAAAAAAAAACCTAAAAAAATAAAATAAACCTAAGAAACATGCAAACAAGTTAGAAGGTAAAAAAACAAGAAAACCAAACACAAAAATCATAAAAACCTGAAGTCAGTAATATAGACATAAATTTTAAACTATACATATATTTGTTACAAATTTTTTTAAGGTTATTTATAGGTCCAGGTTTCACCTCTATGAGAAAATTTAGGTCAAAATAGTTAACAAAAAAATTATTAGTTCTGTACTAATCATTTTTACCAAAAAATTAAAAAATAGAAAGTGATAGTCACTAAAAGAGTTATAACTTCTAAAATATAAAGGGATGTATTTTGAAAGTTTTAGAGAATATCAATAACATATTTATATTAACACCTAAAAAAATTTAAAAAAATGTTAATTAAATAAAAAAATATTAATTCTTTATGGGCCATTTTTACTCTAGCAAAGCAAAAATAACAAAAAAAAGAATTAAAACTATGAATACAAATAAATTTATGGGTTGCACAATCATGTAGATGGTCCCACTGGGCATGCCATTTGTGATCAAGGAATTTCACAAAGAGAGGAGGTTAGATCAAGTGTTAGTCCATATAACCATGAAATAAACATACTAACATCTCTAAGCCTAGATCTTAGGGGGAACTTAATGAACAAACAACAATTGAAAACCCAACTAAAATGCAAAGAAAAACAATCTTTACCTTATTTAATAGCTTCAAATGATTTATTTATTTGACTTGATCGGTTTATGCATAAGAACTCTTCATCAATGACATATGGCTAACATCATCTCCTCTATGCACCATTGTTGAATGTTTAGCTTGATTGATGGCTTGGCTCAATTTCAACATTATAACACTAGGCTTTTATCTTCATGAACCTATTCCTACATTATAACTCTACTTTGATTGAGCTCATCAATGAAGAGATTTAGGCTTGATTTTATAGGCTTTCAAATCCCTTGAAATGGGTTAAATATGACCATTATTAAGTTTATTAAGCTTGGCTAAGTTTGGCATATTCCTAGATTATTCTTTTAGATATTTTTCAAAAGTGACAACTCACAACCATGGTTGATTTTATTAACTTTGGTTGAGTTTGGAATATTCCTAGGATATTATTTTAGATATTTTCAAAAAGTGACAACTCACAAAGGTAAGATGCTCTTGAATTTTCTTTTTAATAATTGATTTATTCGCTCATGGGTGAACTCAATTAAGATTTGAAATTGATATAACTTGCTAATTGATTTTGATTAGGGTATGAAAGTTAATTTATTTTTTTAGGCATTTGGTCATTTGTTTGATTTTTATTAATTCAATGTGTGTATTTATCTTGTTTAGTTTATTTAATAGGCCAAATTGATTTAATGTAAGGTTATGAAGCCAAATTTGAGACTAATAGAAATTATTGTGCTAGGTATTCAATGATTGGCAAGAATTGGTCTAAAGTTAGATATGAAGCCATTGGTGGCCAAATCTATGTGTCTAAAATTAGGTGTAAAGAGGCTTAGGTGACAATGACCATGAGAATCTATCTTTATGAAAAGGGGAAAAAAGTACCATGAGAATCATGCCATGGGTAGAGCCACGGTACCCATTGTTCAAGATCATGTTATGATTGTGATGAATAATCACATGATTCAATTTTAATCAGTTTACCCTAAAATTAGGAGATGAATATGGTTTGAAAGCAAGGGATGAGCTTAAGTTAGATATAAGGTGAGTTTGACCCTCTTTAATAAAAGAAAAGATGCAGATGTGAAGCATTAAGGGGTTTAGGTTCTGGGTTGCCTTCAAGAGAGAAAAATTGGTAAGCTCTTGATCCATACTTGTGGGTTATGATATAAGGCCTAAGCTAATTGAAATTGAACTTTCCCCACTTGCTTTTCTCCATATTGGTGACATGTTGATTTTACTTTAGGATGAGGTCTCTGATGTTGAATTCTTGCACTCTAAGTTGTTTATCATAGGCACATTTGATGTGCTCTTAATAAACATGAATATGGGTGAGGTCAGATAAGTAACACTCATCAAGTATCTCAAGATAGGATAAATAGTGTTGATGATAATCATCTTAAAAAATGAGATCTTGCAAAGATATGCAAAGAGATGGAATTTGGACTTTTAGAGGTAAGACAACCTCTGCTCCAAACACAAGAGATAATGGGGTATCACTCTTATGGTTTATAATGCTATTAAAATATTCCCATAAGGCAAAGGGGATGTGAAAATGCCAATGCCAACTAGATGTATTAACCATTTTAGTGATCATGTTGTTAAGAGTTTTTTTAGAGGCTTTTACTTGTCCATTCACTTGAGGGTGATAAGAGGAGGAGAAACTTAAATTAATACTGAATGCATCATAAAGACCTAGATTTGTTTATTTTAAAAATATTTACCATTATCTATGATAATTTTGTGAGGAACACTGAAATGATAGATGATGTGATGGTCGATAAAGTTGACAATCTTTTTTGCTTTGGTTGAGACTAGAGGAATAGCCTCTACCCACTTGGTAAAATACTCAATACAGTTTTGATAAAATGGTTTATATATGAAGAATGGGGGTTAATTTCACTAATAAGGTCCAAAACCCATTATGAGAAGGGCTAAAAATTAGTGGAGATGCGAAGACTATGGCTAGGTGCATGATGTAAATTGGCATGTTGTTGACACTTAACACACTTTTTCACATAATCACAACAATCTTGGTTAAGGGTAGGATAGTAATAAATAAGGAAAAGGATGTATTTAGCTATATCGAGGCCACTAAAATGTACCCCATAGATCCCATCATATATTTCCTTAATAATATGAGAGGCTTCATGACTGCATAGGCAACAAAAGAGGAGACCATCAAATCTACATTTATTAAAAATTCCCCCTATAATGGTGTAACATGAGGTACTCTAGATAAACTCTCTTTGAGCATTCCTAGAAATACTAGAAGGAATGATGTCAAGGTTAAGATAGTCGAAGGTCTGCTAATACCAAAGGTCAGCCTAGGTCTCCCCCACATTGAAAATAGTGAGAGGGTCTAGTTTGACATAAGAAGGTTGGGTAACTCTATGGATAGTGACATATATCTTATACTTGGAGGGTGCATAGGGAATTTGAGAGGAAAGGAAGCCATGGTGTTGGCAAACATTTTGGTAGACTATGGGGTGGATTAGATATAGTAGTGTTTAAATGATGTTAAAAGTTTATCAACTAGTTGTTTATACTATTGCAAAACATCATTCTTATACTAGTGAGAGTCATTGATTTGATTGACCACAAGATGAGAGTTACCAAAGATGTTAATCATTTTGAATCCTAAGACTAACGTAGTTTGAAGGCCTATGATTAGGCTTTGTATTTAGTCAATTTGTTGGTACATTCAAAATCAAGATTGAAAGATAAAAGAAGAGTTTCACCATCAAAGGGGATAAGGATAATACTTGATTCCCCACCAAATTAACACTTTGACCCATCAAATAACATGGTCACTTGATAGGTGAAGTTCACTTGAGAGAGGGTCATGATGGACTCATCAGGAAAATCAAGAAGAGGAGGTTGTTAATTTACAAGTGGTGCTTTGGCAAATTAGTCAAAAATGACTTTCCCTTTAATTAAATTTTGATAAAGAAACTAAAGGTCAAACTCAACTAAAAGCATGAGTCACTTGGCCATACATTGGTTTTGGTATGGGTTAGAGTACATGTACTTGAATGGGTTGGTATTGGTTATGATATAGGTGTTATGGTTGAGGATGTAATGGAGAAGCTTGGTGGCCAAAAAGACCAATGCTATTAAAGTTTCTTAGTATGGGTGTATTGAGTCTCATATTCTACAAGCATGTAGCTAATGTAGTAGGTGACTTGATCTTTGTGTTGTTAATCTTGATGAGAAAACATTGCCCCTAGGGAGTGATTGGTGGCTGAGATATAAAGATAGAAAGGTTGGTCATCCTTGGGAGGGGTGAGGATAGGTGGAGGTAGGAGGTATTATTTAAGTGAATCAAATGCCTTTTAATAGTCACTATTCCACTTAAAAGATATGTCCTTCAGAAGGTGATGGAAGGGTTGATATCAGTCTGAGAGCTAGGAGATAAAGTGAAAAATGCATTAGAGTTTCCCCTGTAGGCTAAAAAGTTTCTTAAGGTGGGTGGAAGGAGGCATGCCAAAGATGGATTTTATTTTGGTAGGATTGACTTTGATTCCTTGAAGGGAAATAATAAATCTAAGGAGCTTTCCTAACAAGACCACAAAAATGCACTTTTTGGGGTTTAAGCAGACATGGTAATGGATGAGGTGCTCAAAGATAATCTTGAGGATGACCAAATGATTCTTACGATATTTATATTTTACAATAAGGTCATCCACATAGTCCTCGATAATTTTATGGACAAGGTCATGGAAGATATAAGTCATGGCACATTGGTAGGTTACACTAGCATTATTTAGTTTGAAAGGCATGACCCTATGGTAGAAGGTTCCCCATGGGGTGATAAAGGTGGTTTTGTGATGATCTTTAGGGGAAATTAAGATTTGATTGTAACTTGAGAATCCGTCCATAAGAGAACATTTCATGGCTAATTTTAAGATCAACTAGTTGGTGAATTCTTAGTAGAGGAAAGTCATCTTTGGGTCAATAAAGGTTGAGGTCATGAAATTCCATACAAATTCATAGTCCCCCTATGGCTTTGGTGATAGGAAAAGTGTTTGAGACCCATTGGGGATAGTCAATAGGTTAAATGAAATTGATAGATAGGAGATGTTGAAGCTCTTCTTTGATGAGAAGGGCTATGTGAAGGTGAATTCATTTAAGTTTATGCTTAACAATCTTGGCATCATAGTTGATGAATATGTTATGGGTGGTAATGGTGGGTTTGATGCTAGGCATGTCACTATAAGACCAAGTGAATGTTATACTATGGTATTGAAGGAATGAGGGGAAGTCTTGAAGCTTTATGGAACTTAGAGATTGGCTGATTTTGATAATATGTGGATCATTCAGGGTGCCCAAGTTGATATCCATAGTGGATTCATTTAAGATGGTTGAATTTTTAGGAGGTAGAGATTTGTAGATAGAAGAATAAGGTTTACCAAGATAGGTGATAATGAAATCATCATCTTGACACTGAATGGTATTAATGGCAGGGGAGTCATCTCCTATCATCTTAGGATGGGTCATAGGGATGGTTATGGTTTCCCCATTATTTTGATAGGTTAAGGGTCTGAGGTTGATCATATTGATGAATTTTTTTTTATTAGGGATGATATCTGAATCTTCCTATTCTGATGGTGAGGGAGTTGGTGAGGATGGGATCTCCTCATCAATTTTGGTGGTGTGAGGTGAGTTGGTGTAATATTTTGGTGGAGAGAATCCTAGGCCATGTTTCATATGGGATTTTTGGATATCAATGGTAAGTAGCTCATGTTTCCCCTATTCATATTCCCAAGACCAAACCCTTCTAAGCAAACCTATGTCTTGGAAAAAATTGTTTTATCTAGGTAAGAAAAGTTGATAGTGAATAGTTGAGGTGAAAGAGAGGTGGTAGAAGTATCGAGGGGTTTGTTGAGTCCATCATAGATGAAATGGGTTTGATAGTTTGGAGGTTCAAAAAAAAAATAACTTTGATATTGGGGTCATACTTAGATTGGTTATTAAGTTTTCCGTACTCATGAGGAGTAAGGAAGGTGTCGAGGGCCAAAAGGTGATATTCCCCATGTAAAAGGTGATGTAATGTTGATTATAAAGGGTTTGTGGTGGGGATTTAATTCAAGGGGATGGATGAGGTAGTAGATGCCTCATTGGTGGAAGAGGATATGATATCAAATTTTGTGATTGAAGGTTTGTCTTTGGCTGATGGGGGTGTGTTAGTAAGAGGACATCATTGACTTGATAAGTCATGTTGCATGATGAGAAGGGACTTGGGTCAGCTTGTATGGTGATAACCTAACTTTTGTTGTCAAATTTGATGAAAAGATGAAGGGTAGAGGGGACTCAACCTATGAAATATATCCAAGGTCATCCTAATAAAACATTATACTAGAATTCACCTTCCAGTACATAAAAGAGTTTAGGAAGTGTATGAGGTCCTACAAAGATATGAAGGACAATAGTTCCTAAAGTAGTGGCCATGGTGAAATTGAAGGATCAGAGGATGACCAAGGTTTTAGACATGACATTATTTGGTAGTTTGAGTTGATCATAAGTATGGGAAGAGATGATGTTAATACTGGCTCCCCCATTAATTATAACCCATTTGATACAAGTTTGGTTGATGTATGTAGTGATAAAGAGAGGGGGATCTGGGTCATCTAGATGGATAGAGGGTATTTCTAAATCTTTGAAGGTGACAAGGTTGGAAATTTGGTGAGCACCAATAAAGGATGCTATAGGTTGAGGGTATTTAGGTTGGACCTATATTGATTGTAATGCCTCTATCATTTCTTGGAAATGATGAGGTGAGGTAGAAATCAATTTGTATTGGCTCATTTTTACTGGGGTTTGGTGAAGTTGTTTGAGAACCACTCTCTTGATTGATTTAGAGGGGTTAGATTGAGAGGCACCTAAGATAGATACTTTGGGTTTGGTTGAAGGGGAATGTGCTTGATTTTTAATTAGTTTGGAGGTGGAAGATGGGTATGTCCATGGGATGGAAACTTTATCCTTCTCCTTATCTTTTTGCTGAACATGTGATCATGTGACCACATAGATAATATGGATGAAGGGAAGAGTTGGGGTAGGAGATTGGTTTGGTTCCTCATCACTCTGAGGTGAGATTTGGGGAATAGGTATGTATTAGGTAGTGGTTTTTGTCTTTTATTTTGGTAGCACGATTGTGTAAGGTTCATCTATTAATAGGCCATCCTCATCTTAGAGTCTATGGATTATCGTTTAGAGAACTATACAGTTCTTCATGTCATGCCTAGGTGTCTTATGATAGGAGCACACTTGGTGGTCATCATACCAATCTAGTTTTGGACCAAGAGGGTCAAACATTCTAATATGAGTTAACGTCAAACAAGAAGCTTACAATAACCTTTGAAAATAGTTGAGTAAGACTAAACTAAAGGTGGCAAGGGTTTAGAGGTTTTGGCCTTAGTTGGTGAGATGGTAGTCTTTTTGGAAACAAACTTGGTGATAAAAGGTTTGGGTAAGGTGGTGTTCTTAGTTGATGGTTTTGGTTTTGGTAAGGTGAAATTTGATAAGTTGGAGGTGAGAGGTTTTAGGGTAGGTAGTTTGGTTATTAATGGTTTGGTGAAGATAGGTGAGTTAGAAATCAAGTGTGTTGGTGTAACCAATAGTGGTTGTTAGGTTTTTGTTGAGATAGTTGGATTCCCAATAAAAGTAGAGGGATGAGGTCCCAAAATAGAGGGCAAGGTTGAGGGAGGTAGAAGTTTGGCCTTATATCCTTTTGGTGGCTTCTCTTGGTTGATTTGGCTTGGTGTTCATTTGATGGGTCTGGAGAGGTGAGTCCCAGTTTCAAGGTTGGGTAATTAAGGTTCTATGTAGGGGAGATGCTAAGGTTTTTAGTTTTTTTGGTGGGTTTTGTTAGAGAGGATGATTTGGTTATTTAGGATTTAGCTACATGTGATGGTTGAAAAATGGTCAAGTTGGTAGAGGTTTTTATTAATTTGATTGATAAGATAAGGGGTTGGATAATGGAAATGGTGGGTTGGTTTATCAATGAGGTGGTTTAAGGTTCTTATTTTGTGATGTAAATGAGCCCTTATTGATAATAAAATGTGGCCCAATCCATTTTAGATGTGGAGACAAATTCTAACCTCTGAACTAGTCTAGAGAATGGTTTGTAGACTAGTTTTATTCCCTGGGTAGTGGGATCAAAGATAAACCCATAAGCTGATAAAGGGGGATGGTGACCTCATTCTTTTCCTCAATCAAAGGATGAAAGGTTTGGATAGGTTTTTATTTTGTGAGAGATGAAGGTGTGGTGGTTTCTTCTTTGGGAATGATCTCAAAAGAGGAAGTAAATTGCTTGTTCATTGAAGGAGAAGGTAAATTGGTGATGGTTGTTTTCTCTAGTATGTTAGTTGAGGAAGGACTTGATGCTTCTGCTACTTCAATAAGTGGAGGAGGAGAAATGGGTGCTTCCTCAATTTAGGTCTTTAAAGGAAGAGAAGGTAACTCCACTACCTCAGTAAGTGGAGAGGGAAAAGAATAGGTAGATTGGGTGGTAGGTTCCTTAATAATGAGCGTGCGAAGAACCATATTGACAATATGGGTGTCATGAGAAGACTTAGCTTTGTTGCTCTCATTTTTATTGGGCACATGATTGGGAAAAGGTTATCTAAAAATTTTAAGGGATTGGTTCATAGGTGTGTTGGGGTTTTCCAATGTGAGCTCCCCCTTGTTAATGAGGGTTTAGATAATGTTTTTGAAGGTATTACACCTACTAATGTCATGCCCAACTACTTGATGGAAATCACATAGGTCATTCTCATTATAATAGCTAGGTGTAAGATGAGAAGAATCAAATTGTTGAGGGTAATTTATGGGAGGAAGTTATATGATATTATCCTTCAATAATTTCTCTAGGATTGAAGCTTAAGATTCCCCAAGTAGGGTAAATTACTTCTGATTATTTTGGTTTTGGTTTCTTGTGTTTTGATTTGAGGAGTTAAAGGAATTTCATTATTTGAAAGATGGTGGAGGAGTGGTTTTAAGGGCAACCACATTCATAGTTCCCTTGATATTAACATTGGTTTTGGTTTGGTTTAGAGGAAGAGGCCTCATTGGTTTTATAGGTAGAGTTTTTATTTTTCAACTTTAACTTTGCTTCATCAATGGCTCTATTTTCCAATTTACATGTCATAGTAAAATCTTAATCAAAGGTTTTGAAGATTTGAACATGAAATGTAGAAGAGATGTGATTGGAAAATGCTCAAGTAAAAATTTATATCAGTTTAGGTTGGGGTAAAGAAAATGAAAGTTGTTTGATCAAGCTTCTCCAATGGGCTACAAAATCAGTAATAGATTCATCATCAAATTTCTAGATAGAGTAGAGGTTAGTGATGGAAAATTTCTTGGAGATGTTAATTGAAAAGTGATCCAAGAAAATCTAGGCTAACTGGGTAAAAAAGGAGAGGGAATGTTTGGTTAAGGTATTATACGAATCTAATGCTGGGGAAGGTACGAAGAAGGAGGGCACCATCATAGGCAATCAAATAACATGCATGCCAAAATGCCATGAGGTGTTGTTGGGGGTCCTCCTTTGAAACTTAGAAAACTTGGGAAGTTCCCACTAAGGAAGATATGGTAGGATATGGGTAGATGGGTGGATAGGTTCCTTGAAGATCTAATCATATGATAGAATATTGTGAGCCCCAGAAATGGATGAATCTAGAGTGGTCATTTTATCCATAAACATTTTCATTAGATCTATTTTAGGTTGTGTACCTAGAAGGTTGTAAGGTGCATATTTTTGTTATGGTTGGGTGACATATTGATATTTGGTAGGGGGATGAGGAGCTACCACATATTGGTATGAGGCCAAATATGGTTGGGTGGAAGCTATGTAGGTGTAGGTGGATGTAGGTGGTTGGGTAGTAGGTATAGGTACATGCCCTTGTGGGTTAGGGATGCACCCCAAGTTGGGTGAAATGGGAACCTATTGGGTAGAAGCTATGGTTGGGTTGGTAATAAAAGGAAGGGTAGTGACCTTTGTACCAATTGGTGGTAGGGTAGAAGGTATAGACACCACAAGATTTTGAAGTGGGGTAATGGTTAACAGATTGGGGGTAACTAAAGGAAGGTTGTTAATGCTAGTGGTGGGTACTCCCATGATGAGGGGATTATAGGTTGCTAGTGGTTGGGTTGCTCCTAAGGTAGAGGAGTTGTTGGTAGGGGTGGAAGGTGTAAGGGTGTTTATAAGTTGGGTAGGCTAGTTTTCCACAACAATATCAAAGGGATTATTGGTAGATGAAGAAGCTTGGGTAGTCAATAGTTGGGTGGTGACTATGGAAATAAAAGTGTTTCCCATAAGGTGGGAAGGAATGCCATAAGGTGGGTCCATAGGTGGAACCAAAATAGGGGTATGGTGAGGCATGGTGTTAAGATAATGCTAAAGGGCCACAAGATTATTACCTAATATCTCCTTGGGGAAATTCTAGAGGGGAAGAAGGATTTCCTAAAGGATAAGGAGAGTTCTTGGTTCAGAAGTGTAATCCATGGATGAAGAGGTAGAAGAGGTTGATTGGCTCAATGATGGGTTCTATTCTACTAGATTATTTCACTATTGGCAAGTTGGAACCATACAAGATAAGGGGGAGAGAATACACAAACAATCTCACCACTCAAATAGAGAGAAGACAAGAAATGATAAAAGAAAGCAATCACACTCTAAAAAGTATGTTAAGTCCTAAAGTCCTTTTCAGTCTCTCTTTTGGCTTATGCCTTAAGAGTTTAATAAATTACGTGACTCCACTTGGGCTAATAGAACAAGTACTAGAAAAGAAATCTATGGATGGTTTTAGGTTGTATTTAGGCTCTCAAAAATGATCTATATTAGAAATAAATATGTGGCTTGGTATTGGGGCCTACCTCCTGACTTCACATACTGAAACGATAAGGGTGTCATGTGCTTAGCCAATACATACCAATTTCTAGAGTTTATACTCAACCAAAGAGCTGAGTTGGTTCTCCCCTTAGTAATGGCCTCTAAGTAAGATCACCAAGAAAGGGTAAGGTGACCTCTAGGTGAGGAAATATTAGTTGGGCCTTGTCTCAAGTTGTTTGATGTTTAATTGATGTAGGTGGTTTGATTTAGTGTGTGGAATAAAAGTGATGCTATAATTGAATTACTTTGCTTTAATTTAAACTATGTGAGCTAAACATGCAAGCAATCAATGTATGTAATTGATTTTAAAACCCAAAAGAAATTTCAATTTCATCTATGATTAGAGAATAGGGAGAAGAATATATAGATGCAAATAAGATGAACTTGAGTAGAGACTCAAGGTCCCACCGAGTATGCCAAAATGTTTTAGTGATAATTTTCTTTATTTCTAGAAAGGGAAAAAGAAGAAACTAAATATGGGTATTGTTAAAAAACCTATTTAGCTATGTACATGTTGATAAGAAGATTATGGAGAAATCCTCTTTGGCTTGAGAGGATGACCTGCCAATAAGATAACATTAAAGAAAATGGTTAATTAAATATATAGCTGGGTGGATTGCCTAGCACTAGCTAGATCTTGAAAGCAAGAGCTTCTTTAGGGGCTATCAATCCACACATTTAAAAAAATTAAGTTTACAAAATAGAAGATAAAGTAATTGCATCAATAATCAAAAGCTACTAAAATTAAATATATAGAAATGCTTCTTAAATAAAATGACTAATATAATAATAAGCAAGTCAATACTAATGCTAAATAGGTCGAGTGTGTTTTAGAAAATAGGTTAGGGGTCTATGAACAAGTAGACAAAAAGGAAGCTAGATTTGGTTGAGGGTAGGTGGGTGAAAATAGCTTGTTGTTATTTCTTACCATAGTGACCATCGATAGTTGAGGTGACCATCGGTGGTTAGATAGACCATCAATGGTCAAGGTGATCATCAATGGTTATTATGTGTTGGGTCTGGGTCGATAAAAGTCAGATTAAGAAGATCATAAAAGATAATTTTTAGTGATGGGTTTATGTTAAGATAGTTGAAAAATACAAGCAAAGTAATTAAATAATGGAAAGCAAATACTTAACTTGTCAAAGGTTGATCAGATGAATGGTTAAGGTGGTTGGCTCATTGATGGAGTTTGTCATGATTCTAGTAGAGTAATGATATTTGGTCATCGAATAAGGGGTGGTGGTAATTCAACTCTTTGATGTGATGGATGAATTACTATATTATTGGAAGAAGTGACCTACAAAAAAACTTTGGATGAAAAATCTCTTAAAGTCTTGGACCGATCCCTTTTCACCTCCTACTCCTCTCTTCTTATATGCAAAGAAGGAGAGGTGAAAGAAGATGTTAACAAGGGGTCTAACTTGCTGTCTAATTTTAACTCATGTTGCATAGGAACACACTTGAATTAGATGAGCTAATTATTAAAAATTAAGTTAGAGTGAAGGGTTAGTTAAGTTGGTTCAGATGGTAGAACCTGACCATCGATAGATAGGGTGATCATCTATGGTTAAGGTGATCATCAACAGTCGAGGGTCAAGGTCAAATTGGGTTTAAAAATGTGGGTTTGGTTAGTAGATTAGATTGACTAGGTTTAGGCTTGGTTGTCAGTTAAAAGGCCAAGGTTGGGCCCAAGGGGGTCCTTAGGTGGTCCAAGGGGATTGGGACATTTAAAACCATCATGTGTGGATTTTTGGTGTCTATAATTTGAGACCTTTTCTTCCTTGTTTCTATGCTATGTGAGTGTCATAGAATGGTCATTGTCAATATGGAGTCCTCATGTATTTTGGTCATCAAACCTTTTCCAATCTTCCATTGCTCACCTCTCATTTTGACTGGTCATAAGTGGTTGACTAAGTTTTCTTGCTTTGAAAGAGACACATGAAGGTGTACACTGCATGGTTAGACCTTGGACACAATGCCTAAAGAAATTATTGGAGTCTTCAAATGACATGTGAAATTAATCTATACTTGGTCAAGTCATGTTCATATTATGCCAACCTTGATATAGTCATACTTTTAGGTCACTACATACACATTTAACTATAGTTGACCTTATTAAGGTAAAAAGGGATCCTTTAGGTGATATTCAACCTATAAAATTATGATTAATATGTTTGGATCATTTTTGAAGTATATGAACTTTAAAATTTCTTTTATTTGTTTGCTTATACCAAGTTCACCTATGAACCTGCAAGCTAACACCTACAGTCAGCTATAGGTAAACCTTTTGAGGTCAAAACACCTGTAGGTGGTGATGTAGGTGTATACCTAACAATCTAACTCTTCTTGAAGCTCATGGAATAATTTTTGTCTTCCTTACACTCATATGACCACTTGTCATATATGTATACCCCTATTATGCTTCCTTGGGTTCTAAGTCACTTAAGAGTTTAAGGTGCTATAGAAAACACTAAATGTTTGCAGTGAACAAATGTACGAGTTAGAAACCTTATAACATTCTTCTTATTTATCCAAACTCCATATACTTTTTCTAAGGGTCTCCCCTATATAAGGATACAAGATATGATCATTTAGATTCATCTAGACTCCTTGAAACACTATCATTTGGTAACACCAAAAGTGGCTAGGGCCCTATTTTGGTGTTTTTAGGGAAACTTGTCCCTAAAGCTCAGTTCTCTTATTTTGAAGTGAATTTCTCATTTTTCATGCTAATATAATACCTAAAAAATGAAATTAAAGGTATCTCCACTTTCTAGGACCTTAAGGAAGATCTTGTCACATACTTTTACATTTCCATGACCACCTTTAGGTCTCTGTGTAAGCCACCTGTAGGTGTGTATATAATTATACATGCAGTGAATATGAATGTAGGTAGTGTGTGTTTATGATATAACTTCATAACTAGTTTTATACTCTCTCAAAGTTTTCAAATGAGAGTTTATAAAATTTCAAGGCTTGAAATAAGTTTTCACACCCCATTTCAACATGACATTCTCCTAAGAGTGTTGATATAGTTGCAGGCAAGGTAGTGAATGTAGATATGGGTTATATGCATGGAATGTGACCTCATAGTTCATATTAAAAGTTATAATCTTCTTAAAAAGAATAATTTAAACCATAAATAACTTTAAACTAGATATTTTCTTTGTTCCAACATTATTGACTCCTTCTATGGCACCTACAGATGCTCATTCAATGGTACAAGACTGTGTATCTTAGAGAACTAATTATCATAATCAAGTGCATGGCATTAGAGAGGTTTAAATTGATTGATAACATTGAAATAATATGTTCACCACACCTTGGGATCTTCTTAACACCTCCATGAACATGTTCAATACCCCACATGCCATGACTGTAAGTGACAATAAGCAAAAAGCTGACTGTGTATTATGCTTTTGATTGCAACTCCACGAATGATATAAGTGTGAGAACAAAATTGGAAATAAGGAGATTATAATGAAATATGAGATTCATGAAACATCATATCACATTTATTTGAATCCATTTCAGATAAATAGACCTTATGTAATTGATGAAATCTAATTGCAACCTCACTATCATACTCCACTTTCAACCTAAGAGGTTTGAACTCATTAAATGAATTCCAAACATGAAATAAAATATGTGAAACATGATATAATGAATTAAACATTATTTTGAAACCTTTTCACCAATTAGATTATATGAATGTGCTCAAATAGACCCAAAACCTACAGGGTGTGGGGATTAACAAGTAAAACAAGACAATCCACTTCTTAAGAATGGTTCATAAAGTATATAAAACCATTATTATAAATAAAAACATGAAAATTAATCATACCAAGTGTAATATCAACCACCAAGATCATTTAACCTAAAATTCCTTGTATTAGCTATACCATCAAAAGACATGTTGACCAGTTTTGCTTGCCTAGTGGAGCGATGGAGAAGAGAAATGGTTTTGGCCCATTTTTGGAACTTATAAAGTATATAAAGAATAAAAATGGAGTAATAAAATATAAATATCCATTACTTAATATTTTACCATGTGCCACTCTTCCCCATAGGTCGTACAACCTTAAAAACTCTTTTTTCACTTAGTTTTTTGATTTTCAGTTAGGAACCTAAAAGTTTCAATTAGTCCTAGCCTTATTGACAAGGAATATGAAATATTGGATGTTTTAAGGAATTTTATAACACTTTTACACTAATAAAAACTGTACCACCCTATTTTATGACCCAAATATGACCCCTAAGTGATATAAAATGACACAAGGACTAAATGTGACCATGACCAAGGCTAATAACATATTAACTAACATAAAATTAACCATGACACACCATATGACATATTAATAGACCCTTATTTCAACATTTGGAAAATAGGGGGTTGACTTATTTTGACTTGTGGTCAAAATGATCAATAATCACCAAAGGTATTTGGGGAGCTTATCAGTTGGTTGGAGAAGCAACTATGTGGTGGGACAAAAAGAATTTGGAAATAAATATGAATTTAACCACCACTACTTGGGAGTATTTTTTAACACTATTTAGATCATGATGGCTTCCATAGCTTTATTTTGATCATAAGCTTATGGATTTTTAGAATCTAAAACAAGGAGACTTGTCAATGAATGAGTATTGTTCACCAAACTTCTAAAATATATAACTTAGTATTAGGCTAATTAGAGGTTCAGGATTAAGAAGTTTATCATGGGATCAAAACCCTAGATTGGTGTACAAGTGTTTATTAGAATAAAAAATTAGGTTTCCATAATTCATAATGGTTGTGGATCTTTATGTAACACCACTAGGATCATATGTTGTGATCTTAGGTGTCAACTGGCTTGAGAAACATAAAGGCAATGTTGACTATTATCTAAAAAGGGCTAAGTGTCTTGATGATTTTGGAATTTAGATACTAATTTAGGGTGAGAAAAGGGAGTTAAGGCTTAGGTAGATTTATGCAATGAAACTTAGGAAGGGTCAAGGTAAAGGATGTCAAAAATTTATCGTTAAGATAAGTGAAATGGAGGAAACTAAAGAACCATCAATTGAAGATTATCCTTTCCTTAAGATTTTTTATGACTTCTTTCTAGAAGAATTACCAGGATTGCCTCCTAAATGGGAGTTTTATTTATCAATTGATATCAAACCAAGATCAAAACCTCAGTCTAAGGCTCTGTATAGAATGACAACCAATGAGCTAATAGAATTGAGGGCACAACTTCATGAATTATTGTCAAAAGGGTTGATTAGACCAAGTGTGTCACCATGGGGTGCACTATTTGTCTTTGTTAAGAAAAAATATGACACTCTTTAACTTTGTATTGATTATAAAATGTTGAATAAAGCAACCATCAAGAACAAGTATCCACTACCTTGAATAGATGATTTTTTCAATTAGATGCAAGGAAAAACATTTTTTTCTAATATTGATCTTAGATTTGGATATCATCAATTAAGGATAAAAGATGATGATATTCCAAAGATGACATTTAAAACTCGTTATGGGCATTATGATTTCACTTTGTTACTATTTGGGTTGATGAATACACCTGTAAAATTCATGAATCTCATGAACCATGTGTTCAAATATTACTTAGATCATTTTATTTTGGTCTTTTTAGATGACATTTTTATATAATCTAAGGATGAATAAGAGAATCTTCAACATCTAGAGCTGGTTTTGTAATGTTTATGAAAGCATAGGCTATATGGAAAATTATTCAAGTGTGCATTTTTATAAAAGAAAGTGTAATATTTGGGACATATTATCTCCATAAATGGTAGTTATCATGATCTGGCTAAGATAAGAGCCATTATGGAATGGTTGGTACCAAGGAATGTGCATGAGGTGAGGAGTTTTATGGGATTAGTGGGTTATTATAGGAAATTCATCTCAAAATTTTCCAAGTTAGCTAATCCGATTACCTCTTTGCAATATAAAAATTAGTGTTTTATCTAGTCAAATAAGTGTGAAGTAGCATTTCAAGAATTAAAAATAAAGCTTACTTCAACACTAGTGTTAAGAGTTCCTAATCCCAATGGTAATTTTTTAGTGATCTAGATGCATTTAGGGATAGACTAGGAGGAGTTCTTATGTAGGATGGTGTAGTAGTAGCTTATAAATCAAGGAAGTTGAAGCCTTATGAAGTGAATTATGACCCTCATGGTCCTAAACTTGCACCAATTATCCATGCTTTGTAAGTTTGAAGACATTTTTGGGAAAACTATTTAAGCTCAAGACTGATAATTTGGGGCTCAAATAAATTTTCACCCAACCAAATTTGAATGATCATTAGAGGCACTAGTTATAATTTTTTGTTTGAGTAGGAATTTGATATTAATTACATCAAAGGTAAAGCAAATAGAGTTGTTAATGATTTGAGTCATATAAGGTACATAAAAAATATCACTACTATCAAGAATACTTTCAGGGATGGTGTGATTAAGTTCTCTCCAGGGTATGAATTCTATGATGAAGTCAAGAAATCTTTATCTAAGAATTCTCAAAATCCTAGGTATAAAGGATATAGCTTTTAAAGTGATGGTCTTATGTTATAATGGAATGATGTATGTGCTATATCAGGAGAATCTAAGGAGCAAAGTGTTAATGGAACTACCCAATGACCCATATTCAAGACATCCAAGAGTAAAAAAGCTTATGGAATAGCTTAGACCACTTTATTTCTAAAAAAGAATAAATAAAGATGTAGTGGACTTCATGTCATGTTGTCTAGAATGTTAGCTAGTGAAATTTGAACATGTGAATCTAGTTAGATTGTTATATCCACATGACATATGAAAGTGGAAATGGTAGGTGATCAGTATGGAGTTTGTACAAGGGTTACCATTATCATGGAACACACATCCATGATCTTGGTTGTAGTAGATAAAATAACCAAGGTAGCACATTTTATCCCAATTATTTTGACATATGATACACCAACTCTTATGAGGAGGTTTGTAAATGAAGTGTATCAATTGCATGGTTTTCTAAATAAGATCATATTAGATCATGATCTAAGAATTAATTCTAGATTTAGTTAACTTTGAATAAACTTTGGGTATGTAACTAAACTTTAGTACTGCTTATCACCCACAGATTAATGGTCAAACTAAGTGAGTTAATCAGGTATTAGAGGATCTTCTTCATATGTATTCCATAAATCAAAAATATAAATGGGAATAATACCTTCTATTGGTTTAGTTTGCAAACAATAACTCATAACAATGTATTTTGAAGATGACATCATTTGACACACTTTATAAGAGAAGATGCAGGATGCCAATTAGTTGGGACAAGTTGGAAGATAGGGTAGTCTTTGGACTTGATATGCTTTCAGATATGGAAGAGCATGTTAAAATAATCAAGTAGAGATTAGCTGAGGCCAATGATAGGAAGAAGAGATATGATAATATTAAGATAATAGCTAGGTAGTTTGTAGTAGGTGATAAAGTATTTTTGTGAGTTAAGTCACAAAAGAACTTAATTAAATTTGAGAAGTCTACAAAAATTTCATTAAGATATGTGGGACCATTTGATGTTCTAGAAGTGGTAAATCCTTTAGAATATATGCTTGCATTACCACTAATCCTATCTTTATTACATAATTTCTTCCATGTATCTTATGTTAAGAAGTATATAGCTAATCTTTCACATGTGTTGGATTGTAATGCTTTGGAGGATCTAGATCCTAGGGTGGTCATGGTAGAACCAATAAAAGTAATTGACACTCGTAAACTTTGTTTACAAAATAGAGAAGTGTCATAGTACAAGGTCTTGTGGGACTAATACTTTGAGGATAATGATACTTGGGAGGACTATGAAGATCTAAATAGATTATTTCCATATTTGTTTGCTTGATTGATGTAGACACTATGTTTTTATTTTGTTAAACTCTATTTGTTATTTAGAACTATTATTTAAATAAGTGTCATCAGGATGATGACTAGTTTTAGGAGGGAAATATGTTATATCCTAATTATATCACCTAAACTAAATTACATATTTATCCATGGATTAATATTATAGTTAATTTTTTTTTTACTTTTTAACTAAATCATAAGTCATATGCTATTATGGGATATATGTGTGTTACTTAGATTTAATGAGTTCATTATTATAAGATGGATAATTATGAATTTTATACATAATAATGTTGTTACTTGTTATTATAATATTATTTTATGATTTATATCATGATGTAATTGACTAACTGTTAGGTTGTGGAGATAAAAGCTTCGCTGATGCAAACAGAAGAGGAGGTTGCAGAGAGGTTGCTGAGTGTCATAGACACCGATGTCGATCAGGCCAACCGACGTCGACAAGGTACAGATAGAAAAGCAACTGATGTCGGCTAGGGATCGGTTGGTGTCGGTCCCCTCCAGGCAGACAGGGACCGACGTCGGTCACCTGTGCATTTCAGAACTACAAGTTTTACAGGCAGTTAGCTAACGAACCAAGTGTTTGCATGTCAAGAGCCAATTTTAGACTAGAAGCTGTGGATCTAATTATTGTAATTAGATGTCTAATTATTGTTTGCATGAGATCTATTTAAGAGACTCATTGGTTGTATTGTAAGTTGTTCTAGTTAGAGTTGAGCAAAGTTAGCTCCTTCTATGTGTGAGTTGAGCAAGGGTGTTCCTCCTAGTTCCACAGTAGTGCCAAGTGTGGGTGCTGGTTTTGGAGAATCAGAAGGGTTCTTCAAGTGTGTAAGATCTTGGTCAGTAGGTGTGCATGGCTATGTTAGGAGATCTACATGGTAAGTAAGATCATTAATTTACAGGTGTATGTGTGTGCATGATCTAGGTTTACAGGTGTACAAAACCAGATTGATTTGCAGGTGTGCAAGATCAGGGAGGACAACAACACAACATGGAGCAGGATTAGGCAGGATCTACTTGGAGTATAGTGTGTACTTAGAAAGAGAGCAAAGAGGAAGGAAAGGAATATCCTTCCATAAGTAAGATCATTTGGGTTGCAGGTTATAACAATTTATGGGAGATCTACTTGGAGTATGTTGAGTACTTGTGGAGTGCATGGAGCACTTGTGGAGTGCATGGAGCACTTATGGAGTGCATAGAGCACTGGTGTACTGACAGTAGTGGATACTGACTGGTTGGAGGTGAACACCAACTCTGTGTTTGAGTTGTGTGTTGGGACCGTAAGAGAGAGAGCTTTGAGGGAAGATTTACTATTTATGCCCTAGAGGTGTGGGAGCCCTAGAGGTGTGTAAGGAAGAAGAACTGTGGCAATCTTCTTTGTTGTATTTCCTTCTGGAAGAGTTTTAATACAAGTTGTGTATTGTCTCTCATATTTTGTGTTATTTCTGAATTCTAGTTACTTGTTGATTCTGGTTAATTCCGCATGTAAGTTGCTTGTATATGGTAATCAATTATGCTTCCATTATTTTGCAACAAAGTGGTATCAGAGATTTTTGTTGGGTATCTAACAAGTGGTATCAGAGCTAAGGTTGTAGGGAACAGGTTTTTTGTTTGGTTACAAGTCACTCTCAAGGGTTTCTGATTGAGTGGGAGTAGAACAATGGTAGAAGAAAGTAAGCTAAGAATGGAGGAATAGAAAAGCACAGATGATCACTTATGGTGTTATGGAAAGAAAGAACAGGGAAAAAAATATTTTTGGTTGGTAGAAGATCAGCATGAAGGAACTGAAGAAGCAAATGTTGCAGGTGATGTGGCACAGGATGCTCTGGTATGTTTCTTGGATAAAGTAGAATCTTGTCTTATAGATTCTGTTGCCTCTTTCCATGCAGTCCAAAATAGAGTATTTTTCCATGTTAAGGTCTTTGGAGACCTTGGAAAGATTTATTTAGGGGCTGGTGTGCCTTGCCAAAGAATTGGCAAAGGGAAAGTGAAGCTGAAATTGCAAGTGACCAACACATGGGTGTTGAAGGAGGTCATGTAGGGCCCAGTCTTGAAGTTGTGACTGATTTATTTAGAGAAGTTGGGTGATGAGAGATGCACAAGAACTCTCACAGCGGATGCACTTAAATTAGCTGGTGGTAAGAAAGTAGGTACTCTTTATCTACTTGCTTATATTACTGATTCTTCTTCGGTTGAAGAGACGTGGCTTTGTAGTCTTGGTCACATGAGCAAGAAGGAGATGCATGTTCTTAAGCAGAAGATAGATGTGTTTGATAGACTTAAGAACTGGAAAGCCTTAGTGTTCTTGGAGGAAATGATGGATAAAGACTAGTGGATGGGGCTAGGTAATTCTGAGCAGGGCAGTTTGGACATGGGATTGATTCAAAGTAAGCTCACAGGTAAAAATTCATCACTCACAGGTGAACACAGGACCAGCATCAGTCAGGAGGAACTAGCATCAAACAAATAGGTGCCAATGTCGGTCATGTGCAGACTGAAGCCGGTGATGTCAGGCAGGGTAAGACTGATGTCGGTCAGGAGGACTGACATCAGCAATAGGTAAGACCAATGTCAGTTAGGAGGACCGACATCAGTAACAGGGACATCGACGTCGACAGAGTTGGTATTTAGGACAAGTGCATGGAAATTGATGTCAGTCGAATGCAGACTGTGTGGTGACTAAGGTCGGTCACTGAGATGGATTTTGGGTGGACAACAAGCTGTCAAGGAGTCTCAAACACCGATATGGAGGACTGAAGGGGTAAGTAAGCCTCAAATTTGTTGTTCCTCTTCTTTATACTAGTTGCTGACTGCAGAGCAGGAAGGATCCAGGAAATAGTGGGAGCATGGCATGGATTAGGATGCAAAACCAAATGGGAGATTTGGTAGGGTTGTCAGCTAGAAGAAAGCACAGAGACGAATGGATTCCTTAGTTGAAGAATAGAGTGAATGGACACGTGAGATGGAAGGCCAAGTCATATGGTCTTGAGGAAGCTGCAGGATAGTGGTACAGTGTTGATAGGTGGTACTAGGTGGATGACAAAGTAGGGCTTTAATCAATGTCAGTATAACCATTGTGTTTGTCTTACCAGGTGGATGATGGTCACAACATTATCCTGTTACTGTATGTGGAGGATGAGCTTGGTGCAGGTTCAGACATATAAGGTTTTGCTGAGCTAAGGGTAAGGTTAGTTTAGTGGCATGTCATGAGGAATTTGGAGCAGTGAAATTCTTTGGCATGAGAGACATGAAAGATCACAGGTTGATTTTGTCTCTAGTGGGAGCTAATGTGAATCACGTGTTGGTGAGGTTCATTACGTAGGATGCAGAATCAGAGCACACTAAGGGCTGGATAGTTTAGTGTCCAAAATCACATGAGGTCTGGTATAGACCTGAGTTTTTCCAAGCAGTGGATGCTGTTAGAGAGTTAGGAGCCAATTCAGGGAAGAGGGTTCTCAGGTATTTGAGAGGGACCAACAATAGGGATTCATGCTATGCAGGGTTAGGACTTCACTACATGGGTTTGTAGGTTACTCAGATGACAAGAGGTGCACCACAGGTTGTGTGGTGGGTGGTCTTCAAGGTGAGCTTGAAGAGGGATACAAGCTAGGAAATAGATTAGATGGGGTACAAGTATAGGTACAGTGCAGCTATTTATCTCCAAGTGGGAGATTGTTAGGTTGTGGAGCTAAAAGCTTTACTGATGCAAACAGAGGAGGTTGTAGAGAGGTTGCTGAGTGTCATAGACACTGGTGTCAGTTAGGCCAACCAACATCGGTAGGATACAAACAGAAAAGCAATTGATGTTGATTAGGGATCGGCCAGCATCGGTCACCTCCAGGCAGATAGGGACTGACATTGGTCACCTGTGCAGTTCAGAACTACAAGTTTTACAGGCAGTTAGCTAACAAACCAAGTGTTTGCATGTCAAGAGCCAATTTTAGACTAGAAGCTACGGGTCTAATTATTGTAATTAGATGTCTAATTATTGTTTGCATGAGATCTATTTGAGAGACTCATTAGTTGTATTGTAAGTTGTTCTAGTTAGAGTTGAGCAAAGCTAGATCCTTCTGTGTGTGAGGCGCGCAAGGGTGTTCCTCCTAGTTCCACAACAGTGCCAAGTGTGGGTGCTAGTTTTGGAGAATCAGAAAGGTTCTTCAGGTGTGTAGGATCTTGGTCAGCAGGTGTGCATGGCTATGTTAGGAGATCTACATGGTAAGTAAGATTATTGATCTGCAGGTGTATGTGTGTGCATGATCCAAGTTTGCAGGTGTGCAGAACCAGATTGATTTGCAGGTGTGCAAGATCAGGGAGGATAGCAACACAACAGGGAGTAGGATCAGGCAGGATCTACTTGGAGTACAGTGTGTACTCAAAAAGAGAGAAAAGAGGAAGGCAAGGGAGATCCTTCCATAAGTAAGATCATTTGGGTTGTAGGTTGTAGTAGTTCATGGGAGATCTACTTGGAGTACGTTGAGTGCTTGTGGAGTGCGTGGAACACTTATGGAGTGCATGGAGCACTGGTGTACTGGCAGTAGTGGATACTGACTGGTTGGAGGTGAACACCAACTTTGTGTTTGAGTTGTGTGTTGGGACCGTAAGAGAGAGAGCTTTGAGGGAAGATTTACTGTTTATGCCCTAGAGGTGTGGGAGCCCTAGAGGTGTGTAAGGAAGAACTATGGCAATTTTATTTGTTGTATTTCCTTCTGGAAGAGTTTTAATACAAGTTGTGTATTGTCTCTCATATTTTGTGTTATTTCTGAATTCTAGTTACTTGTTGATTCTGGTTAATTTTGCATGTAAGTTGCTTGTATATGGTAATCAATTATGCTTCTGTTATTTCCCAACAAAGTGGTATCAGAGCTTTTTGTTGGGTATCTAACACTAACTACCATCTTATCATGAGTGTGATGCAGGAGAGTTCATCCCTCATAACATGATGGAGAGAGAGCATCATCGAAGAGGGTGGCATAGATGGAGATAGTGAAGGATGATAGAGGAATTTTCTAAGACCCATGCACAAACCACATTAGTTTTATAAAACATATTATGAATTTTGTGTTTAGTTTGATATACTTAGTATGTTTTGAAAGTAAATTTCAATAGATATTAGAATTTGCATGTTTTAAATGTCAACACATTTATATGAGATAAATATTGTAGGAGTTTGTATTTTGTACTTATACGTAGACTTAGTACTTAAAACTATAGTATATTTATATACGATTATTCTATTCATGTTTGTGTATGAATATGGAAATGTAAATCTTATATATAACATCTTATTACTATTTTATATTGACTAGTTAATATCTTAATAACATTTTAGAATGTTATGATTGTTAAGATTGATATTCAAGAATATCAATATATGACAAGCTATTATGAAGACATATATAACCTATATACAATAGTAAATAACACAAACAATTAGTTGGACATAATTCAATACTTGCTTGGTCTATTATAAATGGATAATTATCTTTATTTTATATTTTGGGGGTTTGAATATCCTAAAACTCTATTCTACTATCTAAGTCCAGTCTTGATTTATATGCATAGACTACATAGAGATTTATAAGTGTTAATTATCATGAAAATAGTGGATTTATTGAATGATTTACTTGGGTTTGAAATGTAGTTTTCATGCATAGTTGGAATTGATTTTAAAAAAAGGAATTATGAGAAGTCTCGATATAATAATTAGGGCTTTTTCTAGTTTATTAACTGGGAGATTAGTTTGTTAAGTAGAAAATGGTGGATTATGCATGAACTACTAATTGGGATCTAGTAGATACATGCAAATTTTGATTGAATTAGGATTGACATAAATTTTTTGATAAGAAGCAAGCCATAGAAAATAAGAGACACAACTGAGGAGAAGAGGAAACGAGTAGATCAATAAGAAAATGATTTTATTTGGTTTCAATTTGGTAGTGTTTAAAATGTTGGTTGTGTCATTTTATTTGTATCAACTTAGGAAAATTTTTGTGTGAATAAATTTGTCACTTAGGGTTTGAAATGATAGAAATTTAAATAAAATGTATAGTTTTATCCCTCTGGATGGCTTGTCCATCCACATCACTAACCCTATACTCTCTAAATTCCTTAGGAATGTAAAAAAAATCATTTTCATTTACTAGGGTTTAAAGTATTTAAATTGCTATGATAAACATATAAAACCTAGGCAGATGGTTGATAAATATATGGATTGTATTTTGCTTAGGAATCCCTATTACATTTATATACTCATAAAAATGAAGGTTGATACTTTGAGCATATGGACAAAATGTATAGTTTTTATGCCCAATTAGATTGGTATGAGGTCTGTGTTAATTTAAAATGGGAAGAATCAATTTATAATTTCTACGTTCTTTTGGTTTTAAAAATTAGTTTGGGAATTGAGCATATATGGTGACTATGCGAATTGGTCTTTTAAACCTATAATGATATAAATGTCTGTATAAGATTATTTATAAATCAAAACAATGAATCATTTAGACTATTCATATATGTTTGAAAAACTATGGAAATTTAGGAATGGAAAGCTACATATAGATAGAAGTCTATATATATATATATATGAAAAAAAATAGAAAGTATCTAAAAGATATCTAGAGGAGTCTGGATCATCATGTAATGGTTGAAAGAACCTTTGGAATGCCTTGGAAACATGTTTTATATGAGTCCATAGCTCAAATTTCAAAATATGTAGCTTGACTATCAAAATCTATAACTCGAATATTAAAATTCATAACTCGATTGTGAAATTCCATAGTTATCTGTTGAGGTCTGTAGAATGCTTGGTAAAGTTTGGAGCTTCACTAGAATGATAAATTTGTGACTAATACCCTTCCTTGTCTTCATGGGATCATATCAAGACTCTTATTTAGATGCTATAATACCCATACATATCAAAAATAGAGGGATAAACATGCAAACAGTTAGAACATTAGTTAAAGAATGCTAACTCAGGTTCACATAAGCTTAAAGAGACAAAAACATTCATCTTGTACCTTAGATTAGTTATAAGCCCTAAGACTACATGCAATGCTTAATATAAATGGCATATTAATATATGTTAATGATGATATATTATGGTTATAATGAGTCATAGTTTGGACTCATACATTATAGAGGTCATAAATTTAACAACTTGTTCATAATTATAAAGGAATGAAGCAATAAAATTTATAAAATGTCTGACTGTCAATCAACATCAGATTGATTTATATATAGATGTATATTTTACCAGAAGTTAAAGGTTTATGAATTTACATTATTGGTTATGTATAAACTTGAAATGAATTATGTAAAATGGATATAAATTGTGAACATAAAAATAGTAAATATGTTTTAAATTATCTATATTATAGGATTTAAATAATAGATACATATAAAAATATATGAAATATACATATATGAGAACTTTGGTCTCCCTATACATGTATAGCCTATATTTATAAAATAGGTGGTGTGAATATATTTATAGTATGTGATTGAGCACATAAGTCATGAAATCTCAATAGATTGGGAACTATAACTATATACACATAGCCTAAGTTCTAGGATGAATAATTAAGTGCTTATAAATAAGTTTAGAAAATCTATATGTAAGTTGTGAATGCTGGTTATTTTGAATGGTTTGAACATTATGTTATGAAAATGCTAATTTTTGTACATAACATTTACTAAAGGAAAATAGATTCTTAGAATGACTTGTATTATACCCGCATGGTATATAAACTTACTTCTCATAAATATTATGTATGTCTTATTTATTATAAATAGGGTTCATTCATATATTTGATAGACTAAATGTATGGATAGTAATTATTTTTGTAACTAGTATATGGATTGCACTTGCTAGAAGAAATAATTACATGAACCTGTTGGTTATAACTATATGTTAACTAAATATAGCATTGATGATTATAACTTAGTAGTGAGACATACTTCACCAACTTAGTTAGTGTATGCAATAAAAAATGCATCATGTTTATAAATTGATCTTGGCTTAGAGAAGATAGAGCATACATACACATCTGATTGGGAATACATTTGTTAATTAGGGGCATGACCAATATGGGGATTCTCTAGACCTGATTAGGGGATCACTTATCACAATACACCATGTGAGGTAGGGTTCCAAAGCCTATAGTCTAATATAATCACCTAACAACCCTAAAAGAGTCCTAAGGTTTAATATTTCACCTATTCTAATAAATAAGAAAGTAAATCTAATCTAGTGCACACCAAATCTTGTGGCACAATAAAGCGTTTAGAAGCAATCAAAACATGTATAAGAGAATTTCAATTAAGCTAAGTATGACTAAGACCCTAATACATGGAATATGAAGAGTAATATTA
Organism: Torreya grandis; assembly: GCA_037957365.1. Taxonomy (NCBI): domain Eukaryota; kingdom Viridiplantae; phylum Streptophyta; class Pinopsida; order Cupressales; family Taxaceae; genus Torreya; species Torreya grandis. The sequence continues at coordinate 9,364,687 of JARHVA010000029.1, forward strand.
TTCGAGCCAACACTTATGCTACTTTTATCTACTAAAAACAGGAGAATAAAGTTAGAATATACTTACCTAAATGTGAACCTATCGAGACTCAATCTCTCCCTTGGCCAAAGGGGCTTCACAAGAGGTTGTTGTGGTTTGTAAGGATCACTAATAAAGGATAAAGCATCCAAGACTTATCCACAAGACTAGATTATTCAAGTAGAAACCCTAAGCTAAGAATCATCAAGTAGAATGGTGGAAGAGCAAATTGTGAAGAAGTATGAGTGAATAATAAATATTGTTTGCATATTTAAATAATGATGAAATGATCTTGTATTTATAGGTAGATCTTGCCCTAAATCCTTTTGGAAACATTGGTTTTATAGGGTCAGCCATGGTCAACTTTGTATATATTTTGGGGATAATTCACTAGATCTGAGCTAGGTCAGCTGAAAGGCTAACAAACCCAAAAAGTGAAATATACCCCTAAACATTACATGGTCAACCATGGTTAGCCTAGTACAACTAACAGTCCAAAAAGGAATTAAGGCAAGAAAAAGATGGAAAGATGAAAAAAATTATAGTGTGAAAGGGAGGAGTAATAGCTTATGGAATGGTTTTAAGAGATAGTTGGATTTGTAATAATGTGGTAATAAGGGACAATAATCCTGTGAAGTACCAACAATCTATCCACCCCTTTCTTGATGTACCCTTTACGGTGTGCACTTAGAGAGATTAAGTCTTGATGGGTTCTTGCAAGATGTAAAGCATCATTATTTGATAAAAGGTTGAAAATATTATGTGTATACATATGTACCACTCGAATCTCATCATGTGTCACTAAGGTGCAACAAGGGATGGTGATTCTATAAAGAATAACGAACATATAATGCTGATGCTAAAAAAATTATAGTATTTTAAAGAAAAAATAACTAAAAGTAAATGATTGAAAAGTAAATTACTAAAAGGTAAATGTAGTGTGTAAATTTACTTACCTTTATCATGGGATGGTTGTCTATTGTGTTATTACTTTTGATTGTGTAGGGCATAGAGACTAAATTTGATAGACCCAAGAATATAAAACTATAGATCAAAAACAAAAAAATAGAAGAAAAGCCAAGATAGCTGGTGCTATGAGGATGAGATGTACTTGGGAAATTTGGAAAGATGGGGTGACAAGTGCTATGTTAGACCAAATGAACAAGTCAAAAACAAGAGTAAATTGGGTAACTGAAAATCTAAGGCTACTAAAGATCAAAAAACTCAAAATAATCTATCCTTAAGTAAGAGAGATAAACTCACCAAGTCAAACCAAGGATACACGCCAAACATGATGGTAAAACAAAACAAATCAATGGTAAAAGACTAAAAAAAATGGTAAAATAACATTGATGAGTGAGTAGTAACAATCCTTATCTCATATAATAATGAAAAAGTTACATAAAAAGGGAAACACCATTGATGAGTGAGAAGTAACAAGTCAACCTCACTCAATAATGGAAAAAGGGTACGAACTCAGGTGTCTATAATAATAGGATAGTAAAAAAATGACAAATAGTAAAAAGAAAGTAAAATAAGTGTATAAATGTAAATCATGGTTTAAAGAACATAATCCATAATTTATCAAACATGTTTTTCTCTAAAGATAGATAAAATTGAAAACAAAGTAGTGTTAGCATGTTTTTAAGAGGTGAAGAAGAAGGAATTAAAGAAGAAGGGAAAACATATTTAAAATCAAAATTTGTCTTTAAAGGGGGTAAATTAAATGGTTAAAGGGTTGAATGAAGGAAAAACCAAGGTAGAGGAACTCTTTATTGAAGTCAAGACACTCAAATTAGGTTTTTCAAAATAAGAGGATTTTTGACCTTAAGGACTATGAATAACTTCTCCTAGCTACACAAGTCTTAGGTCAATAAATGGAGTATATATATCATCCCATGAAGGATATATGCATGAAAAGTAAAATGGACCTACCTCCCCATAATGTGTTTCCCATTCTTTAGGACCCCTTATAGAGCCATCGGTCTACTATGAAGATTGGGTACTTGAATGAGAAAGTAGGTAGCACCATAGAGTTTTCTTGAATTCCCCTATTCCAATCTACTAGCCTACCGCACCCCAAAGTACCTTGACTCTATGTGAGTCTAATTTTGGAGTTTGAGCTTCAACTAGAGATATGATATGTGCTTGTAATCATGTTTTTTGGTGTGAATTTGACTTTTGAGATTTATATGTTGCCTTTTAGATTCATTTTCTTTTGTTTCAAATGATTTGGATTTTAAAATTTTAGATGGATTTTTAATATTCCTCCTCCATATAGATTTGGAAGACCAAACGTGGGTGTTAAAGATGACTTTCATTTGAATACTTAGGATAAGGTTGCTAAGAAAGAGAACTTCAAAAAGTATGGGGTTTAAGAGTCTCACAAATCTAGGTAAAGTAAAAATGCTATCTTGACTTTGATTTTATTTGATCTACTATGGAGATGAAAGAAAGGGGAAATAAAGAGAAGTGACACATTAAACAATTTGAATTACTTAAAATTGTAAAAAATGTGACAAAGTGAAAAAAGGGATACAATGATAGTAAAAGGTAATTCCTTATCATAAGAATGAGGGAAATAGAGGAAAACATGCTAACATAGATTGTTGTGCAAATTCCATATAACAAAAGAAGTAAAAGCTAAAGTTGAGAACAAGGATCAAGAACATGAAAAGGTGGTAATTTTATGAGAAGGGTTGGGTCCTATCCATGGTATTACACTAAAAATTCATAAAATAAGGAAAAAATAAAGCAAAGAGATGGTAGTTTTGTGAGGGATGTCGAGTCTTATCTGTGGTCTTATAAAGCAACTCACAAAAGAAAAATCCAAGGTGTGCTAAAATAGAATTAACATGCAAAAAGTATGTGAAAAATGAGTAAAAGATGGTTGTTTTATGAGGAATGCCAGGTCCTATCCACAGTCTTACAAAGAAACTCACAAAAGAAGAACCCAAGGGGTGTGAAAAATAAGGGAAAATACAAGAAGACAAATAAGACTATGGTACATCAAGAAACCAAGAGACCAAAAAGGAAAACTAAAGGTTTGTGAAAGGAAGGAACTTGTTATGGAGGGATGATACCCATGCTTAAGTAACTTGAAAAAAGTGTTGATAGATGTAGATAGAAATATTGACAAGAAGGAAATGTTTAGGTAATGTACTTTTTAAGGAAATTATACATTGGTGGGATCTTTGAAAACATGGCCTTCATTGGTTTGAAGGTGGTAGGTGCTTGAACCAAAAATGTCTTTAACTAAATATAGGCCCCACCATTTTTGGGTGTATTTACCTTCTTTTTCATGTGTGTAGTCTAATTTAAGGATAATATCACCAATATTAATGTATGAATTTTAACACATTTATTATGTTGTTGAGCAATATAAGCCTTGTATTGGTGGTTATGTTGTAAGGTAAAAAGATGACATTCATCAAGAAGATCAAGGGAATGAAGGTGAGCTTCACACAATTATTCATTAGGAATAATACCATGAAGATATATATGAAGAGAGGGAAGCTCAACTTCTAAGGGAAAAATTGACTCAGAACCATAGACTAGAGAGAATGGAATTTCCCCAGTGGCAGTACGTATGCTAGACCAATAGGCCCAAACTGTAGATTAAAGATGAAGATGCTGTGGGTTTCATGAATTGTCTTTTGTAGAATTTTGTTAAGAATTTTGTTAGTGGCTTCAACTTGACCAGTGGATTATAAATGATAAGGCATGGAAAATTTGTGATTGATCTTGAATTTGTTACAAAGTTATTTAACATGTTTATTTTTGAAGTTATCACCATTATCTAAAATGATGGTATGGGAAAAAACAAAGCAGAAAATGATTTGGTTAAGAATAAATTTGGAAATGGTAGGACTAGTGATGTTAACAAGAGGCATATATTCTACCCATTTGGTAAAATATCTAGTAGCAGTGATGATAAAGACATGTCCATTATGGGAGCAGGGAAGTCTACTAATGAAATCAAATCCCCAAGTCAAAAATGGCCAAGGATATTTGATAGTTTGAATTTATACTAGAGTTGAATGGATTAAATCATCATGAATTTGACAATGATTACACCTTTTAGCATATTCAATTATATATTTTTTAAGAGTAGGCCAAACGTAACCCACACATAGGCATTTATGTGTTGTATCATCCCCATGCACTTGTTCAAGAAGAGGAGGGACCTCATCTTGTATAAAATAATGGATTAAGGTACCTTCAACATTATGATAATAAAGGATGTTGTGTCAAAATACGTACTTGAAAGATTGTTTATGAATGCATGTCTTTTCATTAGAAGCTAAATAAGGATGATAGGTTTAGTGTTCCAAGAATTGAATAATGTCTTTATACCAAGGGCTTTGTCGAATGGTAACAACCTCAATGTGATAGGTAAGTGAATTTGGTGGTTGATTAGAAGATGGAGATTTTTTTATTTGTTTAAGAAAAGAAGGATCAGAAAGAACTTGATGCAGATGAAATAAACATGTTTAAGAGGAAATAAAATCAAAAATGGAGTTTTGATCTTTAGGAATAGGCTCAATAGTGAAAGAGATAAAATCCTTAGCAAGAGTGGTTGAAATTTAATAGTAGGTGATGAGGTTCTCACTTTTACATTGATAATCACCACTAACTTGATGACAAATAAGTTGATAATCACCTAAAGTATGAAGGTATTAAATGTCTAAATCAAGATCAACTCTCATACCTAAGATAAGAGCTTCATACTCAGCCATATTATTGGTGACATCAAAGGTGAAGTAAAAATCTAAAAGAATGATCTTGCCAAGAGGAATCGTGAGAATGTAGCCTACCCCATCTCCTTGAAGGAATTTATCACCATCAAAGTGGAGGGTAAAAGTATCCTCATGTAAGTTGACATTAATTTTGAGAAGCTCCTCGATAATTACTTTTGGTTTAGTAATACTGAAGGGAGTGGAAGATTTATCAAGTTGATTGGCTTCAAGATCGGTGGTAAAGCTATAAAAGTAATCTTTGAGAGATTTAGATTGATGAAGACCTTTAATGTAAAGGGTATTGTCATCTAGAAGATCATCTTGAAGGGAAGAAGTGGCTAGAATGGGAGCTATGGTAAGTTAACTAGTTATGAATTACCCTTTAAAAACTTTTTTGACTGATGATGTAGAGATCAAATTCCATGATTAGAACCATCCATTACCAATTCTATCTCTAGGAAGAAAAGATTTGGATAAGAAATGATGAAGGGGTTCTGAATGAACAATGACATAATTAGTTTGGTAAATCATATAGTGATGAATCTTTTTAGCTAAAAAATAGATGGTAAGACAATCATGCTCAATTCTAGTATAACATGTCTCATAGTCGATGAGGCTTCGGCTAATGTAGTAGATAACATACTGTCTTCCTGTATCATCTTGTTGGGCAAGCATTGCCCCAACTAAAATAAGTATGGAAGAAGTATATATAATTAAAATTTTATCATTGAAAGGAGGATGAAGTGTAGGTGGATGAAGCAATGACTCTTTCATGTTATCAAAGGCTTTTTGATATGGATCCATCCATTCTAAATCAATACTTTTTTTGAGAAGGGAATTGAAAGAGTGAATTTGGTATGCTATTTCTAGGTGAATCATCTAATTCCCCCAATTTTATCCAAATATGTACGAATGTCAAGAATAGAATGAGGAATAGGCATGTTAATGATAGTACTAGTTTTGGCAAGGTCAACATTGATGCCATAGATAAAGACTAAGAAGCCTAATAATTTTATAGATGTGACTCCAAAGACACATTTGTAAGGATTAAGTCTAACTTTATATTTAAGGAGATATTCAAAGATGATAGCAAGATTGGAAATATGATTTTTATGATGTTTAGATTTTTCAATAAGATCATCCACATAGGTTTCAATAATTTTATGAATGAGATCATGAAAGATGTGAGTCATTGCTCATTGGTAAGTGGATCCAACATTTTTGAGGCTAAAGGGAATTTTGATATAGAAATAGGTGCCCCATTTTGTGGTGAAAGTAATCTTATGTTTGTCCTCAAGAGTGATGTGAATTTGATTGTATCTTGAGAAACCATCCATAAGAAATAACATTTCATAACTAGCTGTGGAATCGATGATGGAATCTATTGAAGGTAAAGGGAAGTTATCCTTGGGACAAACAAGATTAATATTTTAGAAATCAATACAAATGTGAATGACCATAGTGAATTTATTTTGAATGGGGAATAATTTTGGAAACCCATTCATAATAATCCACTGGTTTGATAAATTTAGCATCAAGTAATTTGATGATTTCCTTATGACATAAATTTGAAACTTCAGGTGGATTTTTTTTTGTTTTTGATCTATAGGATTGACATCAGGATAGGTAATGATATTATGAACCACAATGGTAGGTTTAATTCTATGAATTTACTCATAAGACCAAGTGAAAGCCTCATGATATTTGTCAAATAATAAGTTAGAATTATTATGTTTGGTAGGTGAGAGATCATGAGAGATAGTAATTGGTCAAGGACAAGATGGAGTACCATATTCAATATGAGTGGTTCATTCAATAAGTATAGAATTTCCATCTTGAAAGTGGTATGGTTCATTGGATAAGATATAAATTGGATTTATTTTAGGATCAATGTTAGAAATGAAGTTATTGAAGCAAGGAGTTTTAGTCTTGAAATTTATAAGTTTATGATGTTGTCAAGGAAGCTGAGGCTCTCAGGCATAAAGTAACTCAAGGATATATTTGTCACTAGGCAAAGTAGGAAAATGACCATAATAATTGACATCTACTTCAAGATCTAGAATTTGATTGCCATGGTGATCAGACTCAGAATGTATCTAATGAACATCAGCTGCCTTAACACCTAGTGTAATTTAGGAATAGAAGAAGTAGATGGATTAGAAGAGATTGGTGTGTTGGTGGGTTCAATGATGGGAGATGGATCATATGAAATGATTAGATCAATAGGTGATAAAGGAGATGTAGGAACTTACATATATTTAGAAGGCATAATTTTTTCTACCACCCAAGGAGTATTGATAAGAGGAGAATTAACAAGAGGTACATGACCCTCAAGATCTAAGGTATGATCCATAAAAATGGTATGAACATCTTGATTAAAAGCATGAATTTGGGCTAACATTTTCTGATAATGGTGGACATCAAAGTCTCTATATTGAGTTTAGGCCATGATATAGTTGTCATCATATGTTGGAGAAATCATACATGATTGATAATCTGGGGGAGTTTCAGAGGATGAAATCCCAATATTATCAAATGTATGAGGAGACATGATGAGAGGATCTTGAAATAATTTGGCCACTCAAAAATCATTGAAAGTGAAGGCATATTTAGGTAAATAAGTCTCTTGAGCATTGCATGGAGGGGTAAAAGCAATAATCTCATCCATGAGAAGAACAATACAATCTCTTGGTAAGAGGGAAGGAAGAAGCCATTGTGAAATGTAGGGAGGTAGCTTGGTGGTATTGCAAGTATGTTGCAAATCATTAGGTTCATCATCATCAGAATCCACAAGAGTAACTTATAAATTAGGATTCATGTTGATGAACTTCGGTAAAGGAGCATTATTGATCTTAGTAATAGTAGGAACATAATACTATGATTTAGATTTAGGTAGTTGGATACTCCATGGGTTAGGATCAGCTTCATGCTTATACCATTTTCCATTATGTAATAATTTAATACATTTCCTACTAAAATTAGTAATTTCCCTCATTCATTGATTCCATAGAAGACTAAGGATTATGCTATAAGATAAAGGAAGATCAAGGACCATAAGCTTGGTTCAAATTATTTTAGGTCCTATGGTTAGTGGAATCCAAATACAACCAAGTGTCTTTTGATTTGTCTTATCAAAAAAATGATAGGTAAGATGAGTTTGCTTGAGATGATCCTTGTTATAACCAAGTTGTTGGATGAGCCATAAATATGTTACATTAATACAAGAACCTTCATCAACTAGAACTTTACGGGTAAGAGTGGTATTAATGTCTACTTTGATAAAGCATGGTGGATCATCAACATGAAAAATAATTTCATCATTGATCATGTCCTCCAAAGAATTCAATAGAGGGCTTGGAAGGACACATAGTTTCAATGGTATTGACATTGGTAGGTTGAGATTCAATAGAAGGTGGTTCTTCATCTATGTAAGATGGATCTTCAATTTTTTTAAGTTGTTACATAAGAAATTTATGATGATAGGGTGAAGTGTGTACCAACTCCATAAGTGGAATTTCACAAGGCATACATTTAAGTTATTCAAGAAAATTCTAATGAGATTTAAAAGAACCAACATGAGGTTTAGGAGGTAAATTAGACTTTGGAGGAGTAGATGCAGTTAGAGGATCGGAAGGAAGAAGTTGTTCCTCAGGTGCTTCTGAATCAAGATTTTTAGTGGTAGTATCTTTAAGAAGTTATTCTTCCAAAGATGGATTTTTAGGCTTGGTAATGGGATCTTTGTGAGCTGGTTTATGATGATAGTTGACCTTAGTAGTGTTGATATTTTGAGAATTATTAAAGTATTGGTCATAATCAACATCAATGAAACAAACATCTTTAAAAGTTGATTAATTATTTGAAGATTATTTTTTATTATTAGAGGTAGAATATTTAGAGGTTTGACATTTTTAAAAATTAGTAGATTACTCTTGATGATGAAGATTGATCATAGCTTCATAGTTGAATGAATCACCAAGCACATAAGAGACAAAAAATTTAGTGATCCCTATATAGGATTGATGACAATGACCAATGTCAACATGGAACCAAAAAATATATTGGGATCATAACACTTAGAATAAGCATTAGGATAGATGAAATGTTTTGAGAGTGGTAAAAATTGTTTCATTTACTGAACTGAAAGAGGTGTATGAGAAGGCAAAGGAAATTCAGTTTTGGGAACTCCTTATTTGGTTTGGAGAGTATTAATAGTGATATAATTATATGTTTATAAATATCCTTTAAGAAGTTTAGGATTAGGTTTGAATTGCTTCATAAGAAAGTCTTGATGTTTAGCTTGACTAAGAGCTTCATTTAGTGTTTGAGGAGCAAATGTTCAAACCTTATATTGGAGAGTGGGAGTTAAAGTAGTGATAAATAGCTTAAATAAGTTATCATCATTCATGTTATTATTGAATTTATGGGTAAATATTTCCATATTTTGATAAAGTCATGAGATGATTCATAAAGAGATTGCTTAACATTGATGAAGTGGCTAAGACAATTTTTAGGAAGATCATTGTGTTGAAACTCTTTAACTAAAGGATTAACCAAATATTCAAGTTTCCAATAGAATGTTGGGGAAGTTGATTATACAATTACAATACATTATCGATAAAGGTTTTGACTAAGAGTTTAGTTACAACAAAGGTATTAGTTTGGATCCACTCCTTGTAAAGGTTGCAAAAGGCTTTGAGAAATGAGGCAGGGTCTTTAGTCCCATCATATTTGATAGGTGGAGATATGTTACCAATATCAATGGATAAAATAAAGGGGGGTAAAGGCTCATTTTGAATGTTTGAAGCATTTTTTATTCATTATGGGTTGAAGAATAACATTTCCTGAGGTATCTTGAAGAGGTGGAGGAATGAAATTGGGATTAGCTTGAGGATGCATAGTTAGAGGTTGATTAGCCACATTGAATAATGTCATTGAAGTTGCATCATTTGATGGGTGTTAGAATTTTGCATAATGTTCATTTGTTGGATAACCTGGGATAAAATTTGGGTTGTATCGGGAGGTGGGTTTGCATTGATAGGAGCATTCCCCAAATTGGTGTTAGGGGGAGGGATATTAGATAATAGGTTATTAGTGGTGTTATTAAGTAAACTTGTATCAATTATTCCCACATTAGTTTAAATATTTTGAAGATGAGAAGTATATTGGTAGGTATAGAAAGGATCAAATCCATTAACTTCATTTGGAGGTGTTTTTTGCACCATGTTATAGGTCATGAATGAAGGAGGAAAAGATGTTCCCCAAGAGTGATGGTGCTCTTGGGAGGAAAAGAGAGGGAGAAATGAACATCCCATATAGTATTTAAATGGATTCAAACTATACAAGAAGATTTTGATAGGAAACTTCATTCTGATTGAAGAGAGATGAAAAAAATACAAGATTGGAGAAATAAAGAACTAAATTAATACATAGGTAAAGCATAAAGTAGTATATGGTTGATTGGATCAACCTTGCATAGAAAACAAGGCCTGTAAACTATATAGGGTTGACTAGGTTAATCTATTACAATGAATAGAGAAAGGAAAATAATGAATAGGGTCTACAAATAGTATAGGGTCAAGTAGGTCAATTTAGTACAGTGCATAGAGGCTAGAAAAAGGTACAGGGTTGATTGGGTGAACTTAGTAAAATAAATAGGGAAAATGATAAGGTTGATAAGAAGTTATGTACTAAAATAAGATAATTTTTTTAGATAATCTAGGAAAGTAAGAACTGAAGGGAAACAAACAGTTAATTAGATCAATGATGGCTAATTCAATTGAGGCACATAATACAAAACCTTGCACTAACACTGGCCAATGCAATTTTTTTCACACACAATTGAGAAAAGAGAAAGCAATCAACTTGGAAAGTAAAGAGATAACAAATTGGTAAACCTAAGATGTTTTATTATATTATTAATAAATGATTTTAAATGTGATGGGAAGTTATCTATAAGCAAAGAACTAGATAGCAATCTAAGGATGGTTTCAGGTAGTTTGGGCTGAAAGGTACTGTAGTGGTAATGATATAGGCTTGGTATTGGGGCATACCCCCTCACTTCACACACAATAGCGATAAAGGTATCAAGTGCTTATCCAAAATATACCATTAACTACACTTTATATTTGACTAGAGTATCAAGTCGACTTTCCCCTTGGTGATGAAATCCAAGTAGGTTGGTCTTGGGTAGATAAATGTTAAAATGCCTATTTAGATTATGTGATTTATTCATGTGTGAAAAAAATATAAATAGTGAAACTAAATTATAAATTAAAAACCCCCTAATTTAACTATGTGAACTATTCTAAACTTGTAAGCAATAAGAAAAGAAAGGTGTGAACTAATTACTAGCATATAGAGATTATTCCAACTTGAAACAAGGTATAGTGTTGACACTATATGTAAAAAAAAAAAGAAAAAGGTTGATACGGTCAACCTTGTACTATGGAAGCAATGTCTAAAAATGAACAAGGTCAGCCAAGGTTGATCCAGTTATTCAGATAACACATAAAACATAGAACTAGGTCGATAGGGTTCATCTAGTTGACTGTGTAGGGGTAGTTTTTAAGACTACCAATTTTGAAAGGAAAGAAAATAAAGATATAGAGAGATAAAAAGTAACCTTGGTAGATAAAAGATGTTGAGAATGAAGATTGCTAGTCAAGAACCTTGCAATATGGTTGAAAACTCTACTGATTGGATCGACTAGGTCAATCAAGATTTGTATAATCCTACTATTGAGTACCTAAAAGTGTACAAGGTTGACCTTGGTTAACTTAGTAGCTAAATATAGATGCTTGAAAGTGTACAAGGTTGACTAGGTTGACCTAGTAGTCTGAACTAGAACTTTAGAAGTATGGAAACTTGTACTGGGTCATCTGAGTCGATCCAGTTCCCTTTTCCTAAAAACCTATACACAAAGATTAAAATTGGGTTGATAGAGTCTATCTAGTATGAAAAATATATGATAAAAATAATGGTAAAAATAATGAAAAAAATATAAATAAATCTTGAAAGGGTTAGTTTCATGTTAGGTTCACTAGAATGTAATATGAAGGTGAAGACAAAGTGAAGCTAATAAAAGAAACAAAAATGGAAACATGAAGATAATCTAACTAGTGGTGGGATAAGATTCACATCAGATTCACCAGATATATGCAATCATAAATATATCAAGTCTATAAATTGATCCTAGCTCAGAGAAGATAGAGCATACATACACTTCTGATTGGGAATACATTTGTTAAGTGGGGGAATGACTAATATGGGGATTCTCTAGACCCGATTAGGTGATCACTTATCACAATACACCATGTGAGTTAGGGTTATGTTGTCCCCAAAAAAAATGTCACTCATTTTTGGGATAACCTATGAACTATTTTGGTTCAACAGACCAAAATCCTCTCTCCCCTTTTCAAAAATTATTCTAAGCATTTAAGTCCTTCATTTTTCAAAGCTTTTCCAAAAATCTACAGACTCTATAGATATGTTTCTATGGACTCAACATGCTTGAAATTAAGCGCTTCGGTAAAGGTTCAATAAGTTCAACTGCTTCAAGGTTTACCAACTTCGAAACACTTATAAAAAAGAAGAAGGCTTGAACCATTAAACCATTGAACCTTAAACCAACTTGGTTCAATGAGTTTAAAGGGTTCAATCGGTTTAAAGAGATAAAAAAGACTTAGACAAAAGGATGGCTTCAAATGCAAGATTAAACTATTGAACCAAAGTTGGTTCAAACATGTCAGTTCAATCGACAGGTTCAAAGAGCTGCCCCAAAGCCAAAGGAAAAAGATACCCTTGCGGAGGGAAATGAACCAAGCCAAGTGCCCTTACGGAGGGTAGTGAGCAAAAGCAAATAGGGAATTCCTTTAGAAAATTTCCCACAAAAAAATTGTCAAGGACCATTTCCTTCAGACAAAAAGTCTGAAGGAATTCCTTCAAACTTTTGTTCAAAGGAAATAAGCCCAACCAAAGGAATGCCCAAAAGGAAAAAGCTTTAGAGCAGAGCGCTCCAAGTGTCATCATCCGTGTGATTGCTAGATTATGTAGAACATGCCATGTGTCCCATTGTAACTCAGCAGAGCACGACAAGTGTTGGTGTCCATGTTTTAGGCTTATTATAAGTTTCAAAGCTTCTTTCAATAAGCTTCTCATAGAATCCCATAGAAAGTGCCAAGTGGCAATAGCAGAAGGTTATAATATGTTTTTATACAAAGTCGTAAAAGACACCACGTGTCCCTTGAAAATCTTGGTGGAGCAAACAAGTGTCAATATCCACAGTCTCTCCCTTTTGTTTTGTAAGGACTGTGGTGGGCCCCAAGTGAGTTGCTAAGGTCAAGCAGAGTGTAACAAGTGGCATCATTTATGTGAATCCAAATGAGTCCTGAATGTTTCTATATTATTTCTAAAATAGAGCGGAAGCTACCATGTGTCATCATCTATAGGACTCTTAAAGGTTTCTAAAGCTTCTATAAGTTAAGTGGAACATGCCATGTGTCCCATTATAACTCAGTAGAATGTGACAAGTGTCTGCATTCATGTTCCCCTTTTGAATCTGCTCAGGCAAGAAGTGTCATGGATCCCATTTTCCATAAGTTTTTAATAAGTTCCATAACAATAGAACATGCCACGTGTCAAAGATGTAGAGCCAAAGAAAGATTTCCTTTAGACAAATTGTCTAAAGGAGATAAAGGAACAATAACATAGACCCTAAGAACAAACTCAACAAATATCCAAAGGAGATGGAGTCAACAGAAAGTGAGAAGATAGCCTGAGAGCTCAGATCACTAAGAAGAGATAAAATGCAATAGGAAATCCAAAAATATCTGCAAGAGAGTTATTTACAATAGGTGGAACAATCCACTAGGTGGACATCAGAGGACGTGAGTATTCAATGGCATGACCTATTTTTTTCCCCTTTGAGTAAAGGTGAATGGACAGCCGTGTAAGCATCATAAAGAAGACCAGACAACCCATGCTTAGGAGGAGACATTTGAGATGATTTAGAATGCCAAAGTCAAGGCTAATGACCTATTCCAGCATGGCCCTTTCATAGATATTTAAGGCATTCAATTCAGCATGGGCCTTTTTCATAAAAATAAGCACCCAAGTCTTTCTTGGAGTGCTATATATTATAATCTCTCATTTTATGCAAGGGAGATCTTTTAGAATATAGAAGCAAAATCTACCCAAATTGAAAGGCAAATACTAAGACTTTGAGCTCAGATTGTTATTCATATCATTTTATCTGAATGAGAAAACAAGTTGTTTGTAGACTTTGTGCTGTTATAGCTTGTATCATTTTAGGAGATTATTCTTATGTTTGTCTTCTAAATGTGTTCTTGTTTATTTAATTTGGCAAATAGAACTAGTGAAAGTAATCAGGAAGGTGTCTTGAAGCCAACTATGGAGAGACTTTGTGCCTCCACAATTGCCTTTAGTGTGTTTTCTTTCTATTCTTGTGTAAAGGATCTTAGGATGACTTTGTGCCCTCATTATCCTTCATATTTCACTCTTGGGTAGTCGAGGTGGAGACTTTGTGCTACATCTCAGTCTATTGGTTACTATGCCTTTGGTTACCAGTTACTTGGCACTACCTGAAAGAACTCCTACTGTTCCCTGCAAGAACACTTCTAAAAGAAGAAAAGTGCCTTCAGTGTTTTCATCATGATTTTCTCCTTTATTTGTGAACATCATCTCTGAAAGAAGAGATATGGATGGTGTATCCTACCCTTAAGTGTTATTTTCAACTTATATTTATAGTATATAGCTCCTGCATATTCATAAGGAACCTCCCCTTGATGAGGGAGAGATTTGTCCCCATTAGATGTGGTAAACCTGTAACTTTGGATGACCAATCTCCCTTGCTATGGATGATCAGACCTATTTTTCTCATTAGTACACTGGTGACAAAATATTCACCCAATAGTCTTTTTGGTGACTCCACTAGGGACGCAGTAATTTTATGCAATTTGAAGCCCCAAGCTTCAGATTGAAACATCACCTGTGTCTTACCCATTATCATTATAGCCTTATCCTTTTATATTTGCTAGAGAAGAACAATAGCTTAAAGTCTCAAGCTTCAAGCTGAAGCAGGACTAGTTCTTTCTTATTTTTGTCCTACAATTTGGTAGCTCCATGCTATACAAGAATCCAAAAATCTCAATGTGTTGTTGACCCTATTTTAGAGTTGGTGCAGCAGAGCAATTTTGATTTGTTTCCTCCACAACCTCACCCTCAACGAACTAGGAGTCTTCCTACTACCCATACCAGGTCACCAATACAAAGTAGAGATTATTTTTCTACTATTAGCAAAGCTTTTCCTATCCATACTCCACCTAGATTTGTGATCCCACTTATACATAATCAAATCATGGATTAAGGCCCCTGGGGTAACTCTTTTGGTCCACTAAATTTGACCCCACCTCTACATGAACTTCCACGCAGTTCAAGGAAGAATTTCCTTAATTTTTTTGGTGATGGGAAAGTTCACTCTGATGAACATATTGCTTCCTTCAGCATAGCCTGTGGTGAATAGGTGTAGAGTATGAAGACATAGTAGTCAGGCTATTCATAGAGACACTATAAGGCACTACTACAGACTGGTTCTACCATCTACAAGCTCAGTCAGTGATTGATTGGGACACTATTAAAGTTGAATTTGAAGCTAGGTTTAAGCCTATAGAAGATGCACATGTCTTGCTGGCCCAACTCACACAAATGAAGAAGGAGCCCCATGAACCTATGAGGGACTTCATTGCCAATTTTGACAAGCTAAGGAATAGGATTCCCATGATCACCCAGCTGATACTTGAGCATCTCAAGTGTTTCTTCATCAACTCACAGCTGCTTAAAGTGACTTTTTTGTTGAGATGGGCTAGACACATAGACCTTGTTGCTGCTCAAGACTTGGATATTGAGGTAGAAGATGACTTTATCTTGGCTGGGAAGATAAGGAGGGATCCAAATAGAGGTAAACCCTCTTCATCTTATAAATACTCACCTATAACCACCACTGATCAAATGGTGTAAAAGCTAGCAAATGAACTGCTAGCCTTGAAAAGATAAGTGGCCCAAGGTATGTCTACTCCTCCTTATTGGGATATGCTAAGGAGGACATTTTAGAATCAGGCATACCAAGGCAATGCTAACAAGAATCAAGGGTAGCCAAATCATCTTCCTCCCCCATAGAGGAACCTTGCCCTTGAAGCACCTCTAACCAATTTAGCAGTTGGATATCTGGAAATTGAACATGATTTCTCTTTCCAACTTGAGTTTGATAAAAAATGACGTTGATCTCTTCATAAAGGGTCAAGAAGAGTCAGCTGGCGACTCCCACATTATTTTCTTGAATTACCAGGATGAACCTAGAAGTAAAGGTGAAGCAATCGAGGGATCATACATAGTGTTCACTCAGTCCAAGAACCAGTCAGCCTAACAAGTTGATAAAGAAAAGATAGAGGAGTGACCTCAACTAAAAATCTCAATTGCTAAATGTGGGACCACTCTGCCTTTCCAGCCAAAGGACCTAGTGATTGCTAAGAATGTAAGTACATCAAACATCCCTACACCTTCTACTTCAAATTCACAAATTAGTCCTCCCCCCTAAAAACCAAAAGGATAAACTCCCATCCTCTGCTCCTAGCTCATTCTAGAAATTTGATATAATTGACCACATAAAGAAAACCAAAATTCAAATGTCTGAATTTGAATTTCTACAGTCCCATCCTGAGCAATTAGATAAACTGGTTCAGTGTGTGAAGAACCAAAACATCCCTGTAGGACAAGCAATTCTAAAGGTGACTTGTGATTCCCCTAAGAATGCACCCACCAGGAACAACCTTGTCATTACTCTTCCTGTTTCCCCTAGGAAAATAGAACCTTTCTATGTTTCCCTGTTGATAAATGGTCACAAACTAAGCAATTACATCATTGATTCTAGAGCTTCAGACAATGTCATGCCTACCAAAGTGGCAGAATCTCTTGGTCTCACACTAACCAAAACATTTGGTAGATACTTCTCCATGGAAAACAAGCAAGTGCCACTACTGAGACAAATCAAGAATGCCTAATTTGCATTTGTATCATTCCCAAACAAGAGAATCAAGATGACAGTTTTGGTGGCCGACATCTCAGCATCCTATGGCATTCTGCTTAGATGAAATTTTTGCAAGGATGTGGGAGGAGAATTAAGCATGGACCTATCTGAGGTAAGGGTTCCTGTCAAAGGTGTTATGAAGAGGTTGCTCCCTAAAAAGGAAGCAAAATATGTTGTCACTCAGATATCAACACATAAAGCTCATATTCTATTTGAGTCTTTAGGCAAGGGTAATTACTTCTTATCCACAGAGGATGTTCATGTTTTAGCTGATGAAAGTCTTATAGGTGGTGATCCAAAGATTGATTCAAGAAAAAAATCAAAAGAATTAGTAGGGCATAGTACAGATAAAAAAGGATCTTCTGTCTCTAATGAAGAAAAATTTGATAGAAAATCAATTTCTAATGATGTTTGGATCTGGCAATTCGATGGCAGTAATTCCTCTACTAGTTTAGGAGCTGGGATGGTCTTGATATCTCCTCAAGGGGATATTCTTCCTCCTTCATAGGAGTTTTAGTTTAGTAATGCAAATAACACTACCAAGTATGAATCCCTATTACTTGGGTTGAAGGTTGCTCAAGACAAAGGTGTCAAACTCTTTCACACTGAAGGAGATGCTAAACTAATGTTTTATCAGGAGTTTGATGCTGACAATCAAATCATGTGCTAGACTGAACTAGTAGAATAGAAAGCTATGGTAGTGGACCATACTGCTATGTGCCAAAGTCAAGAAGAGGAACTCTCTACCAAGATAGCAAATATTTATGGTTTTCAGATTGGAGACCACATCTTGCCATGGTGCAAGAAGAGAGAACCAAAAGGAGTGCACAGAAAATGTGATTTTTGGTGGAGAGTTCCATTCACCTATCACTAATTCTCAAGACAAAATGATTTCCTACTAGTTTATCAAGACAAAATGCCATTTTCATTGTCTCATAATGGGTAGCGTCTAAATCACTTCAATTCTTGAAGTATCAGATAAGTTCACCTGTACATATGTATATTTATATAGTCTTTGTTTCTACTTTGTGCTTTTCATTTTTATTTTTTGGAGCCTTTTTTTTTGGGTAGCATGACTCCATAGCCCAATGGCATACTTGAAGGCATTGGAGATTTTGGTTTCTATTCCCCTCATCTATGTTCCAAGTTTTCAACTGAAGGAAGTTCCCCAACTGAAGCCAGTTGTTGTCCCAAAAAAAATGTCACTCATTTTTGGGACAACCTATGAACTATTTTGGTTTAACAAACCAAAATCCTCTCTCCCCTTGTCAAAAATTATTCTAAGCATTCAAGCTCTTCATTTTTCAAAGCTTTTCCAAAAATCTATGACCTCTACAGATATGTTTCTATGGACTCAACATGCTTGAAATTAAGTGCTTCAGCAAAGGTTCAACAAGTTTAACTGCTTCAAGGTTCAATGGCTTCAAAACACTTATCAAAAAGAAGAAGGCTTGAACCATTGAACTGTTGAACCTTGAACCAACTTAGTTCAACAAGTTTAATGGGGTCAATCGGTTCAAAGAGATCAAAATGACTTAGAAAAAAGGATGGCTTCAAATGCAAGATTGAACCATCAAACCAAAGTTGGTTCAAACAAGTCAGTTCAATCGGTAAGTTCAAGGAGCCTCCCAAAAAACAAAGGAAAAAGATACCCTTGCGAAGGGAAATGAACCAAGCCAAGTTCCCTTACGGAGGGTAGCGAGCAAAAGCAAACAGGGAATTCTTTTGAAAAATTTCTCATGGCAAAATTGTCAAGGACCATTTCCTTTAGACAAAAAGTCTGAAGGAAATAAGCCCAACTAAAGGAATGCCCAAAAGGGAAAAGCCTGAGAGCAGAGCGCTCCAAGTGTCATCGTCTGTGTGATTGATAGATTATGCAAAACATGCCATGTGTCCCATTATAACTCAGTGGAGCGTGACAAGTGTCAGCATTAATGTTTTAGGCTTCTTATAAGTTTCAAAGCTTCTTTCAATAAGCTTCTCATAGAATCCCATAGAAAGTGCCAAGTGAAAACAATGGAAGGTTGTAATATGTTTTTCTACAAAGCTGCAAAAGACACCATGTGTCCCTTGAAAAGCTTGGTAGAGCACAACAAGTGTCAACATTCGCGGTCTCTCCCTTTTGTTTCATAAGGACTATGGTGGGCCCCGAGTGAGTTACTAAAGTCAATTAGAGCGTGAAAAGTGGCATCATCTATGTGAATCTGAATGAGTCCCAAATGTTTCTATATTATTTCTAAAGTAGAGCAGAAGCCACCATGTGTCATCATCTGTAGGACTCTCAAAGGTTTCTAAAGCTTCTATAAGTTAAGTGGAACACACCATGTGTCCTATTATAACTTAGTGGAACGTGACAAGTGTCTGCATCTACGTTCCCCTTTTGAAGTTGCTCAAGCAAGAAGTGTCATGGATCCTATTTTCTGTAAGTTTATAATAAGTTTCATAACAATGGAATGTGCCACATGTCAAAGACACAGAGCCAAGGAAAGATTTCCTTCAGACAAATTATTTGAAGGAGATAAAGGAACAACAGTGTGGACCCTAAGAACAAACTCAATGAACAACCAAAGAAGGAGCCAAAGGAGCCAATAAAAAGTGAGAAGATAGCCCGAGAGCTTAGATCACCAGGAAGAGACAAAATGCAATAAAAAATCTAGAAATATCTATAGGAGAGTTATTTCTAGTAGGTGGAACAGTCCACCAGGTGGACATTAGAGGACGCGAGTATTCAATGGTGCAACCTATTTTTTCCCCTTTGAGTAAAGGTGAATGGACAGTTGTGTAAGCATCATAAAGAAGACCAGACAACTCATGCTTAGGAGGAGACATTTGAGATGATTCAAAATGCCAAAGTCAAGGCCGATGACCTATTCTAGCATGGCCCTTTCATAGATATTTAAGGCATTTAATTCAGCATTGGCCTTTTTCATAAAAATAAGTGCCCAAGTCTTTCTTGGAGTGCTATATATTGTAATCTCTCATTTTATGCAAGGGAGATCTTTTTGAATATAGAATAAAAACTATGCCCAAATTGAAAGGCAAATATAGAGACTTTGAGCTCAAATTATTGTTCATATCATTTTATCTAAATGAGAAAACAAGTTGTTTGCAGACTTTGTGCTGTTATAGCTTGTATCATTTTATGAGATTGTTCTTATGTTTGTCTTCTGAATGTGTTCTTATTTACTTAATTTGGCAAGCATAACTAGTGAAAGTAATCAGGAAGGTGTCCTAAAGCCAACTATGGAGAGACTTTGTGCCCCCATAATTTCCTTTAGTGTGTTTTCTTTTTGTTCCTATGTAAAGGATCTTGGGATGACTTTGTGCCCTCATTATCTTTTGTATTTCACTCTTGGGTAGTCGAGGTGGAGACTTTGTGTTACATCTCAGTCTGCTAGTTACTATGCCTTTGGTTACCAGTTACTTGGCACTATTTGAAAGAACTCCTGTTGTTCCCTACAAGAACACTTCTGAAAGAAGAGAAGTGCCTTTAGTGTTTTCATCAAGATTTTCTTCTTTGTTTGTGAACATGATCTTTGAAAGAAGAGAGATGGATGGTGTATTCTACCCTTGAGTGTTATTTTTAGCTTATGTTTATAGTATATAGCTCTTGCATATTCATAGGGAACCTCCCCTTGATGAGAGGAGAGATTTGTCCCCATTGGATGTGGTAAACCTGTAACTTTGGATGACCAATCTCCCTTGCTATGGATGATTAGACCTATTTTGCTCATCAATATGCTGGTAACAAAATATTCACCCAATAGGTTACAAAGCCTATAGTCTAACATAATCTTGAAATAACCCTAAAAGAGTCCTAAGGTTTAGTATTTCACCTATTCTAATCAATAAGAAAGTAAATCTAATATAGTGCACACCAGAGTGTGTGGCATAATAATTGGGTTAGAAGCAATAAAAACATGTATAAGAGAATATAAATTAAGTTAAGTATGCTTAAGACCCTAATACATGGAATATGAAGAGTAATAGTATTTGAGCCAACACTTATGATACTTTTATCTACTAAAGAGAGGAAAATAAAGTTAGAATATACTTTCCTGAATGTGAACCCATTGATACTCAATCTCTCCCTTGGCTAAAGGGGCTTTGCAAGAGGTTATTATGATTTGTAAGGATCACTAAGAAAGGTCAAAACATCCAAGAATTATCCACAAGATTAGATTATTCAATTAGAAACCCTAAGCTAAGAATCCTCAAGTAGAATGGTGGAAGAAAAGATTGTTAAGAAGTATGAGCGAATAATAACTCTTGATTTCATATTGAAGTAATGATGAAATAATCTTGTATTTATGTGTGGATCTTGCCCTAAATCCTTCCAAAAATGTCAATTGTATAAGGTTAGCCATGGTCGACCCTATATGTTTTTAGGGATAATTCACTAGATCTAAGCTAGGTTGGCCAAAAGGCTAACAAACCCAAAACGCAAGTAATACCCCTAAACCATAAAAGGTTGACCATTGTGACCTAGTAAAAATGATAGTCCAAAAGGGAATTAAAGAAAGAAAAGGAGGATGGAAAGAGAAATTTTTTTGGAGGAGTGTGCAAGGGAGGAGTAATAGCTTAGGGAATGGTTTTAAGAGTTGGTTGTGTTGTTCCCAAAATCAGCTGTGCTCATTTTTAGAACAACCCCTACAAAACTTGTCTATTTCATGTTTTTCACTCTAAGTTCATCTTTCAAGGCAAGTTTTTCTTAATCTCGTGTTTGGTCAACTGGCATCGTCAAAAGTTCGTGACGTTCCCTTGTTATGATTTCTCAAAAATTGTGAAAATTGATGCGATCAGATGACAAATTTTTTGTTAATTTTGAGAGGAGTTTTCTTAAGTTTACATGTAATGGTGGAAAATTTTACCACCACTACATTTGATTTTTAGTTTCACGTGTAAAGGCAGCAATTTTTGCCACCCGTGTATCCTTCATGTAGGAGCAACAATTTTTGCCGCACCTGCATCCCTCTTCTAACCTCATCATGCAAAGGTGGTAATTTTTGCCACCCCTGCATGATCTCAATTTTTGTGTGCGGTATTTATGGCCGCACGCACTGAGTAGTTGGGGTCATTTTCCCCCATTTTAACCCCTTTTTTTCCTCATTTTATTTCATTCCACTTTGTTTTCTCCTCCTCCCTACTTTTAGTCAATTATGCAAGAAAGTGGAATCGTGATTTCATCAGATTCAAGCATTGTATCATGATTTTCTAGGTAGGGTTTCACATTTTTTATCTTCTTGTTTTGATTTTTGTTTTTCTTCTCTTGTTCATGTTGTCTTTCCTTTTTTTCATTCTAAGTCTAGGTTTTATTTTGTTTATCTTCCCCTTCCTCCTTTTTTTTCTTTCCCCTGAGGAGGCAATTTGAGCAGATAAAACCCTCTTCCCCTTCTTCCTACCTGTCGGCCCATCAAACCCATGTAAAGGTAGTGAATTTTTCCACCCTTATGGATCCTTAGCCAATCATTGTAAGGGCAGTAATTTTCACTGCCCTTACATAAAAAACTACCAACCAGTGCAAGGGCGGAAAAATTCACTACCGATTCACAAACTCATGACTTCTCAATGTGCATAGGTAGTAATAATTACTACCGATACACATCTATCCTTCCCACTATACACAGGCAATGATTTTTGTTGTCTATGCACAAGACCTTCCTTTACATGCAAGGGTGGTAATTTTCACCACCCCTGCATACTTTCTCTTTAAAAACCTGACTCTAGAAAAAATTTCATTTTTCTCATTTCTTTTGAGATTGCTTCCCTTTCACTTACCAATCTACTCGTGCCTTAGCCATTTCAAGCACATTCCCATGATCATGATCATCCAACGTGCAATTTTCTTAGATTGCCAATATTTCCCCTAATTGCACAATCATGATTCTTATTGTAGTTTCTCTTCAAGATCCTTCTTCATCAATATACTTTTGACAAAGGCTCATCCTGATGACTGAGGTTTCTCTAAAGAAGTCAAAGATAATGAAGTACCAGTATCAAAGTGTTTTTCCAGTCACCTCAATTGCTTCTAATGTCAATGACATTAGGGATATAGAGGTCAGGCACATAGATATGGCTGAGTCCATAGAAAGAACCAAAGCAAACAATCCTAGCTCTGAAATGAAGAGGATAATTGAGAGCAATATTCATCTAGTCTCCTCTTTTATTGTGGTGGCTCATCACATAGAGTTCATTCTCCAGTGCACCCAATTCTACAACAAAGATACCAGGGTTGTGGTAGATGTTAGTGGTAACATAGTAATTAGACGAGACCCTAAGTTCATCAAAAAAGTATTCATGTGCCCTCTTGCTATTGATGTGTTGAAGCTTGACTTCGTTGAAGCACAAAAGGAATATGATAAAGATCTTGAGAAAGCAAAGAAAGTGATTAATAATAGATGGCTCAAAACTCCTAGAGCAAACTTGTCCAGATGGCCATGAAACTTTCCAAGGAGTGATTTTATAAAAGAGGTTGGTGACTTGATTACTCTTCTCAGTAGAGTACGAGGTTTACCTTCTTCCTCTCAGTTTCATGAATGGATGTATCTCTTCATTAAGATAATTCTCCAGGGCAAACAAGTCATTTTTTGGAGAGAATAAATCAACAATACTCTGCATGAGCAATTGACAAAGGTATCCACTACCTCTATATTCTACATGACTTCATACCTGGTATATATTGCAACGTCCATGAAAATATTCCCAGGTTTAACATCAGAGGGAGATAGGAAAACAACCTTGGTATATCAATATTAACCTCAGCTAACATTGAAGGGTTTTATCCATCATTTTAGGAAGGTAAATGACACTTTCTTTACAGTATTTTTGTGTCTTTTTGACCCCCAATTAGAACAAAAAAGAGTGTCAGATGAAGCCTGGATTGTTGTGAATGAATTCAGGTGTATGTTCTTATAGTTCCCTACTTTTTGTTATCTACGGGTTGGATTTTTCCAAGGTTATCTCTATATGCTTCCAAGATTCCCCTTAGATAAATTGGTCTTGATGGAGCTGTGTAGGCAAATTATTGTCATGCACAATAAGCAAATGGAACTCAAAAAACTCGATTTCAGGTTCCCAATTGAAATTGGCAGATTCTCAGTATTGAATGCTGCAAAAGCTAGGGTAATGGAGACCGAAATGCAACTTGTAACCATGAAGCATTTAAAAAAGAGACTAAATTTTGACTATAGAGGCATAAAGGACATGATCAGGATGAAGACTCAGTTCTATGAGCCTATGATTGAAGATGTTTGGATCGATTTGAGGATAGCACAAGATATGAGAAAGATGGACTATACTAGACTATCTCTTAAACAAATAGAATATTTAGGACCCACTGATATCCCTGTAAATCTAGTAGATGACAGAGATCTGATCAATAATAGATATCATTTTGAACAAGTAAAAAATGCTCCTCTTCCTCTAATCTAATGGTCTTAGAAAGAGTTGACCTCTTTGAGGATGAGATTTGAACCAATATTGGAAAACACCAATGATTGGTTAGCAAATAAGGGGATCACTTTGAAAGAATTTAGTATGGGGTCAGAGGCCAAATTTCAAGAAGAGATGAGGAGAGCAGAAAATAGAATGAAGAAATCAAAAGATGTAGAAAAAGAGCTAGGAACAATATATATGGAGGTTGAGAAGAAAAACATTGAAGAACCAGCAGTAGGATAGATGGAAATTGATAATAGGCCTGCAGGTCAATAGGAGATGAAAACTCTGTCTCTGTGAGAGGGTGTGCAGCCAGACGCAAGAATTTATTCTTCTCTGCCCAACTCACCTGGTGCAAGTCCTTCGCCTATTTCTCCAATTAGTATTCCATCTTATTGAGCTTCCTCTCCTTCTAAAATTATTATGGAGATGTTCTTCATTCATCAGGATCCATCCCCAGTTTGTCATCTCCATCTTTTAACATCAGAGATAGTTCTACCCTCGACCATTTAGTATTAAGTGTGGTTTTAATTGATACTACATCTATTGTTTCCACCAGTAGTGTAGGTGTTACCCTAGTGATGCCAACTATAGGGACTATTATTAATATAAGTGTTTCTACTCTCCCACCTTGGTTATTGGCTTACATGCCCAAAAGGAAAAAATAGGCCATCTCTCTAGATGACTTTGACTTCAGTAAAATGTCACTGGTAAGAACTAAGACTCCCAAGAAGCTAAAGATCCTTTCAAAAATGATTGGAGATAAGGGGCACAAATTTTTGGAAATAGCCAAACCTCCACAAGATGCAACTCTTGAAAATTATGATATAAGAAGCTACTCTATCTCTGAAATTGAGTTAGGGAAGATAACTCATGAAGGTACTAAGAGTGATTTACAATCAGCAATGGATATTATGGTTGAGAAATTTGACATGGAAAGAGAAATAAAGGATCATTATAAGGTGAGGGTGGAACAATTGACTTCAGTGATAAGAAGAATCACTCTCACTCCAAAAGCAGTAACTCTAGAGGCTATCTCCATAGATGATCCCGCGATCCAAAAAGCAAAAAGAACCTATCTTAAAGGCAAAGTACTTGAGGATTACTTAGATAAGATGCATGCATAAGGGATTTCCTTACTTACAGAATTATCTGAGAAAATGGGTAAGATGAAGAAAATGAGAACCAAACTAGATGAGCTTATCAATATCATTTCTTAGGATATTGAAAGCATAGATAAATATCTTGGAAAATGGACAAATATGAAGAAGCTACAAATAGGCACTCTAATATCAATTGGCATCATTGCTGATAGAGACTCGTATATTGAAACTAAAGAAGCATTAATATATAGGAGTCAGGTGCTTAAGGAATTAATCAGTGACTTCAAATCTTCTAGAAACCTTAGCGAACAAAGTGATATCAGTCTGTTGCATAAATTGGAGGAGCTACCTTGTAAACTTACCACGTAGGACAACCAGTTCATTTTAGCAGAAGAAATGATTCAAAAATTTGAAGGTATGTTCCAAAGGGAATTTGAGGAGAAAGCATTTTCAGTGGCCTTTGTGGATAACATCTTGGATAATTAGTTAACTTTAGATAATCTAAGAACTAGGTTAAATAGTCATGCAAAATCAATCACAATAGTGAGAGATGCCATAGTTAGGGCTAAGGTGGTCTCCAAAAATACTATTATGCCAGATGGTATCGAGATTCAGGTGGTTATCGCTATGTACGATGCTCATATAAGGAAGGGTAGAGCTATAAATTGAATCAACTTTTTGTTGGTTTAATTTTCATTTTTCTAAATGCACTTTGTAATTGACTTGGGACATTTGCACATGTACTTTTATCATGTGTAATTACATGTAAAAATCTAGAAAGTTCCAAAGTAAACAAAGACTCTCATCTTTGACTAGGTTATAATATTTAAGTTTTTTCTCAATTCTCAAGGCTTCTCCCTATATATAGAAGGAGCCTCTTTTGTAATGCATGGATCTTTTGATAATTAAGAGCAAAAACTCTGTCCAAATTGAGATGCTTCTTGAGACTTTGAGCTCGGATTGTAAATCATATTTTCTTGAATGAATGATAAAGGAGGTTACTTTCAAACTTTGTGTTGGAATAACTCGTGTTATTTAGGAAATAATTCTTGTGTTCTTTTCCTAGTAATCTCTCATCTATTCGATTAAACAAGCAAAGTGTGTGGAAATTATCTGAAGATGTTATAAAGTTAATTATGAAGACTTTGTGTTGCTATAATTAATTTTAGTTCATGTTTCTCCTATTTTATTGATAAGGGTATTAGAAAGGCTATGAACTGCTTTTATCCTTCATGATCTTATGCTCTATTGTAGTTTACGATAGAGACTTTGAGCTTCACTTCACTCTACTATTACGTACATTCTAAATCAGTAAGGCGAGCAATGAAAGACTTTGTGCTTTCATGGGTTTTTCATGGATCAAGTTATTACTCAAGGAGATTTTCTACTATTTGCTGAACATCATTTCTAAAAGAAGAGAAATGCTTTCAGTCATTAACTAGGATTTCTCTTTTGCCTTGTAAACATCATCTCTAAAAAAAGTGAGATGGATGGTGTAATCTCACCCCTGAGTCTATTTTCAGTTCATATTAATATATAAATAGTTTATAGGGAACCTCTCCTTGATGAGAGGAGAGATTTATCTCACTATGATGTGGTAAACCCACACTTTTTGCCGTATAAATCTCCTTGTGCTATGGTCAGTATACCCATTTTGCCATCATTTGCTTGATGACAAAATATTCACCCAACAACTTTTGGTGACTCCACTGGGGACACAAACACACACTTTGAAGCCTTAAGCTTCAAATTGAAGCATTTTTAGTACTTGTTTAGTTTTTCACTCTGGTAGATCCATCGTACACACAAAGCCAAAGAGATCAAGGTATTGTTGATCCCATATTCAATTTAGTGTGGTGAAATAATTTTGAGATCTCTCCTCTGCCATCTTGTCTCCAGCATACTAGGAGATTTCCTCCTACCAACGTTAGATTTCCAATACCAAATGAAGCTTCTAGTCTTAGTACTAGTAGAGTTTTGTCCATACTTACCCCACCAAGATTTTTTATCCCTCCCTTCAATCATCATATCATGGTGGCCCAAGGTCCTTGGGGAAACTCCTTTGGTCCTCTCAATCTAGCCCCACCTTTACGAAGATATAGCGGTGAGACTATTTGTAGAAACTTTGCAAGGCACTGTTGTCGACTGGTTTTATCACCTTCAAGCTCAAACTATAACTGACTCAAATATGTTCAAGGCCAATTTTGAGGCTAGGTTCAAACCTATTGAAGATGCACATGCCTTGTTGGCTCAGCTTACACAAATGAAGAAGTAACCTCATGAACCTATGCGAGACTTCATTACTAAATTTAATAAGCTGAGGAATCGAATTCCTATGATTGCTCAACCAACACCAGAGAACCTCAAGTGATTTTTCATCAACTCTCAACTTCCTAAAGTAAGTTTTATGTTGAGGAGGGCTGTTCCTATGGATATTTATATAACCCAAAATTTGGCTACCGAGGTGGAAGATGATCTTATCCTGGTAGGTAAGATCAAAAAAGATTCTAACAAAAATAATTTTTTTTCATCTACTGAAAGTTCTTCCACAAGCACCATAGATCCTATGGTGCAAAAGTTGACAAATGAATTGCTAGCCTTGAAAAAACAAGTGGCCCAAGGTATGTCTACTTCTCCTTATCAGGATATACCAAGGAGGACATTTTAGAACCACAAATATCAAGACAATACTGCCAGAAATCAAGGCAACCAAATCATCTGCCTCCCCCATAGGGGGAACTTACCATTGAATCAGCACCAGCTAACTCAGTAGTTGGTTACCTTGAAGCTGAACATGATTCCTTGCTTCAACCTAAGTTGGACCAAGAAGATGATGCTAATCTCTTTGTAGAACAAGAAAAAGAATTAGCTGGTGACTCCAACATTGGTTTCTCGAATTATCAGGATGAAGCTAGAAGTAAGGGAGAATTGTTTGATGGATCATACACTATTTTTACCAGGTCCTAGAACTAGTCAGCTCAACAAGCTGATAAAGAAAAAGTAGGAGAAGAACCTTAGCCAATATTTTTGATCGCTAAATGGGGGACTTCACTACCTTTTCAATCAAAGGACCCAGTGACTAATAAGAAAATGAGTACCTCAAACTATTTCATACCTTCTACTTCTATCTCTCAGACCAGTGCCACACCCAATAAAGATTAGGATGATGGGCTTCCCCCCTCTATCTCTAGTTCATTTCAATTATTTGATATAATTGATCATGCTAAAAAGACTAAGATTCAAATGATCGAAGTTGAGTACTTGAGAGCTAATCCCAAATAGTTTGATAGGCTGGCTGAATATGTAAAAAATAAAAATACCCCAGTAGAACAAGATTTTCCAAAGGTGTCTCATGATTCTTTGAAGAAAAAATCCACCCAGAATAATATCATCACTACTCCTCTTACCATCTCTGGGAAGATAAAACCTTTCTATGTTTCCCTTCTAATAAATGGTCATAGGTTGAGCAACTATATAATAGACTCTGGGGCCTCTGACAATGTTGTGCCCACCAAGGTAGCAGATTCTCTTGGTCTTACCTTAACTAATACTTTTGGTAGATAATTTTCCATGGAGAACAAACAAGTACCACTCCTAGGTTAAATTAAAGATGCCCAAATTGCCTTTGTAACTTTTCCAGAGAAGAGGATCAAAATGATAGTCTTAGTAGCTGATGTTCCAACCTCTTATGGCATTCTACTTGGGCATAATTTTTGCAAGGACGTAGGTGGAAAATTGAATATGGACCTATATGAAGCAAGGATACCTATTAAAAGAATCATGAAAAAATTGCTTCTTGAGAAAGAGTCAAAATATATAATCACCCAAATATCAGATTCTGAAGCTCAAATTTTATTTTAATCATTAGGAATGGGTAATTATTTCTTGACTACTAAAGATATTTTCACCTCATCAAATGAATGTATTTTTAGTGATAATTCAAAAAATTTAGATACAAAGTCAGAAGAATTGTTAGAGCAAAGTTTAGACAACAAAGGATTTTCCCTGAATAATGAAGATAAGTTTTTGAAAGGATCAAATTCTAATAATGTCTAGATTTTAGAATTTGATGGTAGTTGCTCTTCTATTGGTTCTGGAGCTAGAATTTTTTTGATCTCCCTTCGAGGAGAAATTTTTCCATATTCATATAAGTTGTAGTTCAAAAATACTAACAAAACTGTCGAGTATGAGTCTTTACTGCTTGGATTGAAAGCTGCTCATGCTAAAGTTATTAAGATTTTTTATTCTCAGGGAGATGCTGAACTAGTGGTTTGTCAGGTGAAGAACCTATACCAAACTAAAAATGAAAGATTACGACATTATCACAATCTAGTATGGGATTGTATTGAAAGTTTTGATGCTTTCAATCTTTTTGCTATGTCGAGAGAATTTAATGATCGCAATGATTCATTGGCGGTCTCTGCAACCCTCATGGTTCTCCATAAGGATTTTAAAGGGGACAAGTACACTATTGAGTTGGTTTTTTGACCAAGTATACCTAATAATGCCAGTCATTGGCAGGTGTTTAACAATGACAATCAAATCATCAATTTTTTGGAAAAGATAGATAAATTTGAAGATCTTTATTTTGAAGGAAGTGAATCTCCACCACGAGAATCAGTTCCTGAAGTAAATTCCAAAATTGGTGAAGAGTTCCTTTAACTCAAGGGAAATAAAATTCCAAAAGGTTTGGTTTCTCTTAAGAGATTGTTTGATAAGCATGACAGGTATGTCAAGCATCGACAAGTGGATTCAAGTTCATTAAAAAAATTTGATCAGGTGAATTTGAGTACAATAGAAAATCCCAAGATGGTTATCATTGGAAATTGTTGCACTTCTGATGAAAATCTTAAATTCATTAATATTTTTTACCATTACATTGATGTTTTGGCATATTCTTATGATGATTTGAAATCTCTTAGGCTTGAGGAGATATGGCATGAAATTCCTCTTAAAGTTAGGTCATTGCCTTACAAGTATAAACAAAGGCAATACAACCCCAAAATATCAGGTACTATCCTTTCAGAGATCTAGAAAATACTGAATGCAAAGATTATTTTTCCAATCCATCATTCCACTTGGATTGCTAACATAGTTTTCGTGAGAAAAAAGAATAGAGAAATTCGTATTTGTGTTGATTTCAAAAACCTAAATCAATATTATTTAAAAGATAACTACCCTCTACCCATTATGGATCAAGTGTTGCAAATAGTGACTAGTTCAAAAATGTTATCAATGTTAGATGGTTTTTATAGGTACAATCAAGTAGAAGTCAATAAAGTAGATCAACATAAAACTGCTTTCACTATACCTTAGGGCACTTTTGCATATCACAAAATGACTTTTAGTTTGATCAATGCTGGTTCTACCTTCTAAAGGGAAATGGATCTTGCCTTCAAAGATGAAATGGGGAAGTTTATTGTAGTATATCTTGATGAATTGACCATTTTTTCTAAACATCATCCTGATCACGTGCACCATTTACAACAAGTGCTGGAGTGCTATCAGAAAAATAGTATTTCTCTTAATCCCAAGAAGCCAATTTTTGAGGTTACTGAAGGTAAACTTCTCAGTCACACTGTATCTCAGAAAGGCATAAAAATTGACTCAAAAAGAGTCAAATCTATCTAAAATCTTACTCTTTCTGCTAGTAAGATGGCAGTTTATTCTTTCTTCAGAAAGGTGAATTTTCTATGAAAATTCATTCCAACGTTCACAAAGAAGACTCACCACATTGTTAACATGATGAAGGGTAAAGCCACTTTTTGATGGACTGCAAAAGGTAATTCAACATTTGAAGACATCAAAAAAGTGATTACCTGTGCACCAATTCTGGTTTGTCTAGATTATACCAAAGACTTTGTAATATATAGTTATGCTTTTGAGCATACATTTTTGGCTATTTTGGCTTAGCAAAAAAATGAAGGTGTGGAATATCCCATATCATTTATGAGTTGTCCTCTCAAAGCTCATGAATTAAAATATTCAAATATGGAGAAACATGCTTATGCAGTGGTTAAGGTGGTAAAGCATTTCAGATTTTATATCCTAAATTCACATACTATTGTTCTGGTGCTTGATACAATGGTGAAGTCCATTCTAACTCAACAAGAGTTTGGTACTAAAAGGGGAAATTATATTGCTAAGATTTAGGAGTTTGATCTTGATATCAAACCTACCAAGCTTGTGCAGGGAAAGGGGCTCTGCCAGTTGATTGTTGATAATATCTCTAAAGAAACAGAAAATGAAGAAACAAAGGTCAAAGATATACCTACGGTTCTCTTCATCACTACCACTGATGAGTGGTATTTTTATATCACTCATTTTCTTACCTATAGTGAGTGTCCCACCCATCTATCCTATAAAGAAAAAAGAAATGTTAAGTTAAAGGCTGGTAGCTATGTTTTGTGGGATAATGGTTTGTATAAGAGAAGCCTTGATGGGGTATTTCTCCATTGCATCAATAAGGAACAACAAGGTAAAATTTTGGAGTCTTTCCATAATTTGGCTTGTGGAGGACATTTTTTTTCACCAGTGATAGCCCATAAGATTCTACGAGCGAGGCACTATTGGCCTACACTGTTTCAAGATGTGTACAAATGGGTACGAAGGTGTGAATTATGTCAACAGTTCATCAGAAATCCTAAATTAGCCATGTTACCCCTCAAGCCAGTGGTGATTGAAGAACCTTTTCAATAATGGGGTATTTATTTCATTGACGCAGTGAACCCATCCTCAAGTGCTGGACATGACTATGTTCTCACTGTGATTGACTATTTTACCAAATGGGTGGAAGCCATTCCAACTAAGCATGCTACTTCAAAAGTGGTATGTAATTTTCTTAAGAAAAATATTATTTCCCAATTTGGGGTTCCAACTAAGATTATAACAGACAATGTAGCCTATTTCTCTTCTCATGAGATTACCTAGTTCTGCTTTTATTATGGGATTACCCTCTCCCACTCTTCTAATTATTTTTCACAAAGAAATGGCCAAGCAAAATCGAGCAACGAGAATCTGGTTACTATTATTAGGAAATTGGTAGATGATAATCAGAGAAATTGGCATAAAGTATTGTTTGACACTTTGTGGGTAGATAGAATTACACCCAAGAGGGCAATAGGCTTATCACCATTCCAACTTCTATATGGTTTAAATGCAGAGATACCAATCACCCTGAAACTACCAGCACTGAGGTTGGCAAAGGCAATCAAGATTCAACCTTCAAAAATTTTATTGATAAAAGGATCATGTGCCTAACCAAATTAGATGAGCAATAAACCATGGTAGTGGACCAAATTAATGCACATCAAAATTAGGGGAAGAAACTCTTCAACAAGAGGGCAAGGATTCATGATTTTTAGATTGGAGGTCAAGTCTTGTTGTGGGACAAGAGGAGAGAACTAAAAGGAATGCATAGCAAATTTGATTATTTGTAGTGAGGTCCATTTACCATTCATCAGGTCTATGGTGAAAATAGATTCTTGCTAGAATATCAAGATGGAGCACCATTCTCACTGCCTCACAGTGGGCAACATCTGAAACACTTCAATCCTTGAAGTATTAGATGAGTTCACTTGTACATTTGTATAGTTTTTGTATTATTTATTTCCTTTTGGTTTTTCATGTTCTTTTGCTTTCTTGGCTTGACTCTATGGCCCAATGGCCTAGATGAAGGCACTTAGAGGCTGGTTTCTACTCTCGTCGATCATTTCAAGGTTTGATTAATGGAAGTTACCCAATAAGAGCTAGCTGTTGTTTCCAAAATTAGCTACACTCATTTTTAGAACAACCCCTACGAAACTTATTTATTTCATGTTTTTCACTCTAAGTTCATCTTTCAAGGCAAGTTTTTCTTGATCTCGTGTTTGGTCAATTGGCATCGTTAAAAGTTTATGACGTTCCCTTGTTATGATTTCTCAAAAAATATAAAAATCGTTACAATTTTGATGTGATTAGATGATAAATTTTTTATTAATTTCAAGAGGTGTTTTCTTAAGTTTGCATGTAATGGCAGCAAATTTTGTTGCCACTACATGAGGTTTTTAGCTTCACGTGCAAAGCCAATAATTTTCACCACCCTTGCATCCTTCATGTAGAAGTGGCAAAAATTGCTGCCCTTGCATTTTTCATTTATTTCATGTAGAAGTAGCAATTTTTGTAGCCCCTGCATCCCTCTTCTAACCTCATCATGCAGAGGTAACAATTTTTTCTTCCCTTGCATGATCTCAATTTTCACGCACAACATTTATGGCCACATGCGCCGAGTAGTTGGGGTCATTTCCCCCCCCTTTTAACCCCTTTTTTGCCTCATTTTATTTCATTCCACTTT
Source organism: Torreya grandis (assembly GCA_037957365.1). Taxonomy (NCBI): domain Eukaryota; kingdom Viridiplantae; phylum Streptophyta; class Pinopsida; order Cupressales; family Taxaceae; genus Torreya; species Torreya grandis. Next base: position 9,398,413 of record JARHVA010000029.1, read on the forward strand.
GTTTTCTCCTCCTCCCTGCTTCTAGTCAATTGTGCGAGCAAGTGGAATCATGATTTCATCAGATTCAAGCATTATATCACAAATTTATAGGTAGGGTTTCACATTTTTTCTCTTCTTGTTTCAGTTTTTGTTTTTCTTCTCTTATTCATGTTGTCTTTCCTTTTTTCCTTCTAAGTCTAGGTTTTATTTTGTTTATCTTCCCCTTCCTCTTTTTTTTTTCTTTCTCCTGAGGAGGAAATCTAAGCAGATAAAACCTTATTCCCCTTCTTCCCACCTGTCAGCCCATCAAACCCATGTAAAGGTGTTGAATTTCACCACCGTTATGGATTCCTAGCCAATTAGTGCAAGGGTAGTGATTTTTGCCTCCCTTACATGAAAAACTACCAACCAGTGTAAGGGCAGCAAAATTTGCCGCCGATGCATAAACTCATGACTTCTCAATGTGCATAGGTGGCAATAATTGCTACCGATGCACATCTATCCTTCCCACTATGCACAGGTGGTGATTTTCACTGCCTATGCATAGGACCTTCCTCCACATGCAAGGGTGGCAATTTTTGCTGCCCCTGCATGCTTTCTCTCCAAAAACCTAACTCTGGAAAAAATTTCATTTTTCTCATTTTTTTCAAGTTCACTTCCCTTTCACTTATTGATCTACTCATGCCTTAGCCCTTTCAAGTGCATTCCCATGATCGTGATCATCCAACGTGCAATTTCCCATATTGCCAATATTTCCCCTAATTATACGATCATGATTATTATTATAGTTTCTCTTCAAGATCCTTCTTCATCAATATACTTTTGAAAAAGGCTCATCCTGATGACTAAGGTTTCTCCAAAGAAGTCAAAGATAATGAAGTACCAATATCAAGGTGTTTTTCTAGTCACCTTGATTGCTTCTAATATTGATGATATTAGGGATACAGAGATCGAGCATGTAGATATGGCTGAGTTCATAGAAAGAACTAAAGCAAACAATCCTAGCTCTGAAATGAAGAGGATAATTGAGAGCAATATTCATCTAGTCTCCTCTTTTCTTGTGGTAGTTCATCACATAGAGTTCATTCTCTAGTGTGCCCAATTCTACAATAAAGATACTAGGGCTGTGGTAGATGCTAGTGGTAACATAGTAATTAGACTAGACCTTGAGTTCATCGACAAAGTGTTCATGTGCCCTCCCACTACTGATGTGTTGAAGCTTGACTTCATTTAAGCATAAAAGGAATATGATAAAGATCCTAAGAAAGCAAAGAAAGTGATTAATAATAGATAGATCAAAACTCCTAGAGCGAACTTGTCCAGATGGCCACATAACTTTCCAAGGAGCGATTTTATAGAAGAAGTTGGCGACTTGATTACTCTTTTCAGTAGAGTATGAGGTTTACCTTCTTCTTCTAAGTTTCATGAATGGATGTATCCCTTCATTAAGATAATTCTCTAGGGCAAACAAGTCATTTTTTGGGGCGAGCAAATCAGTAATGCTCTGCATGAGCAATTGACAAAGGTATCCACTACTTCTAAATTATACATGACTTCATACCTGATATATACTACAGTGTCCATGAGAACCTTTCCAGGTTTAACATCAGAGGGAGATAGGAAAACAACCTCGGTATATCAATATTACCCTCAGTTAACATTGAAGGGTTCTATCCATCATTTTAGGAGTGTAAATGACACTTTTTTTGCAGTATTTTTATGTCTGTTTGACCCCCAATTAGAATAGAAAAGAGTGTCAAATGAAGATTGGACTATTGTGAATGACTTTGGGTGTATGTTCTTGTAGTTCCTTACTATTTTTTATCTATGGGTTGGCTTTTTCTAAGGTTATCCCTATATGCTTCCAAGATTCCCCTTAGATAAATTGGTCTTGATGGAGATATGTAGGCAAGTTATTGTCGTGCACAATAAGTAGATGGAACTCAAGAAACCTAGTTTCAGGTTCCTAATTAAAATTGGTAGATTCTTAGTATTGACTGCTATAAAAGCTAGAGCAATGGAGACTGAAATGCAACTTATAACCATGAAGCATTTAAAAAAGAGACCAAATTTTGATTACAAAGGCGTAAAGAACATGATCAGGAGGAAGACCCAGTTCCATGATCCTATGATCGAAGATGTTTAGACTGATTTGAAGATAGCAAAAGATATCAAAAAGATGGATTATAGCAGACTATCTCTTAAACAAATAGAATATATGGGGCTCACTGATATCCCTGTAAATCTAGTAGATGATGGAGATCTGATCAATAATAGATATCATGCTGAACAAGTCACCAATGCTCTTCTTCCCCAAATCCAATGGTCTTAGAAAGAGTTGACCTCCTTGAGGATGAGATTTGGACCAATATTAGCAAACACCAATGATTGGTTAGCAAATAAGGAGATCACTTTGAAAGAATTTATTATGGGGTCAGAGGCTAAATTTCAAGAAGAGACAAGGAGGAGAGCAGAAAATAGAATGAAGAAATCAAAAGTTGTAGAAAAAGAGCTGGGAACAAAAGATATGGAGGTTGAGAAGTAAAGCATTAAAGAACCAATAGTAGGATAGATGGAAATTGATAATAGGCTTGCAGGTCAACAAGAGATGAAAACTCTATCTCTGTAAGAGGGTGTGCAACTAGATACAAGAATTTCTTCTTCTTTGTCCAACTCACTTGGTGCAACTCCTTCACCTATTTCTCCAATCAGTATTCCCTCTTCTAGAGTTTCCTCTCCTAAAATTATTTTTGGTGACCCTCAAAGCACTTTTGGAGATGTTCTTCATTCATCATCATCTATCCCTAGTTTGTCATCTCCATCTTTTAACATCAGAGATAGTTCTACCTTCGACCATTCAATAGTAGTTGTGGTTTTAACTAATACTACACCCATTATTTCCACCAGTAGTGCAGGTGCTACCCTAGTGATGACAATTATAGGGACTATTGCTAATATAAGTGCTTCTACTCTCCCACCTTGGTTATCGACTTACACACCCAAAAGAAAAAAATAGGCCATCTCTCTAGAAAACTTTGACTTCAGTAAAATGGCACCAGTAAGAGCTAAGATTCCTAAGAAGCCAAAGATCCTTTCAAAGATGATTAGAGATAAGGGGCACACATTTATGGAAATAACCAAGCCTCCATAGGATGTAACTCTTAAATTTTTTGATATAAACAACTATTCTATCTCTCGAGTTGAGTTAGGGAAGATAACTCATGAAGATGCTAAGAGTGATTTGCAATCAGCAATGGATATTATGGTTCAAAAATTTGATAGAGAAAGAGAAATGAAGGATCATTATAAGGTGAGGGTGGAACAATTGACTACAGTGATAAGAAGAATCACTCTTGCTCCAGAAGCAGTAACTCTAGAGGCTATCTCCATAGATGATCCCGTTATCCAAAAAGTAGAAAGAACCTATCTTAAGGGCAAAGTGCTTAAGGATTACTTAGACAAGATGCATGCACATGGGATTTCCTTACTTACAAGATTTTTTGAGAAAATGGGTAAGATGAAGAAAATGAGAACCAAACTAGATGAGCTTATCAATATCATTTCTCAAGATATTGAAAGCATATATAAATATCTTGGCAAATGGACAGATATGAAGAAGTTGAAAATAGGCATTCTAATATCAATTGGCATCATCACCGATAGAGACTTGTATATTTAAAATAAAGAAGCATTAATATATAGGAGTCAGGTGTTTAAATAATTAATCAGTGACCTCAAATCTTCTAGAGACCTCAGTGAACAAAGTGATATCAGTCTGTTACATAAATTAGAGGAGCTGCCTTATAAACTTGCCAACAGGACAACCAGTTCATTTCAATAGAAGAATGATTCAAGAATTTGAAGGTATGTTTTGAAGGGAATTCAAGGAGAAATAATTTTTAGTGGCCTCTGTGGATAACATCTTGAATAATCAGTTAACTCTAGATAATCTGAGAACCAAGTTAACTAGTCATGCAAAATCAATCACAGTAGTGAGAAATGCCATAGTTAGGGCTAAGCTGGTCTTCGAAAATACTATTATGCCAGACAGTATTGGGATTTAGGCAGCTATCACCATGTATGATGCTCATATAAGGAAGGGTGGAGCTTCAAATTGAATCAACTTTCCATTGGTTTAATTTTCATTTTTCTAAATGCACTTTGTAATTGACTTGGGACATTTGCACATGTATTTTTATCATGTGTAATTACATGTAAAAATTTGAAAAATCCCAAAGTCAACAAAGACTCTCATCTTTGACTAGGCTATAATATTTAAGTTTTTTCTCAATTCTCAAGGCTTCTCCCTATATATAAAGGGAGCCTCTTTTGTAATGCATGGATCTTTTGATAATTGAGAGCAAAAACTCTACCCAAATTGAGATGCTTCCTGAGACTTTGAGCTCAAATTGTAAATCATATTTTCTTGAATGAATGAGAAAGCAGGTTACTTTCAAACTTTGTGTTGGAATAACTCATGTTATTTAAGAAATTGTTCTTATGTTCTTTTACTAATAATCTCTCATCTATTCAATTAAACAAGAAAAGTGTGTGGAAATTATCTGAAGATGTTTTGAAGTTAATTATGAAGACTTTGTGCTACTATAATTACCTTTAGTTCATGTTTCTCTTGTTTTATTGATAAGGGTATTAGAAAGGCTTTGAACTACTTTTATCCTTCATGATCTTATGCTCTGTTATAGTTTACGGTGGAGACTTTGAGCTGCACTTCACTCTACTATTACGTACATTCTAAATCAGTAAGGGGAACAATGAAAGACTTTATGCTTTCATGGGTTTCTCATGGATCAAGTTACCACTCGAGGAGATTTTTTGCTATTTGCTGAACATCATTTCTAAAAGAAGAGAAATGCTTTCAGTCATTAACTAGGATTTCTCTTTTGCCTTGTAAACATCATCTCTAAAAAAAGAGAGATGGATGGAGTAATCTCACCCTTGAGTCTATTTTCAGTTCATATTAATATATAAATAGTTTATAGGGAACCTCACCTTGATGAGAGGAGAGATTTATCTCACTATGATGTGGTAAACCCACACTTTTTGCTATATAAATCTCCTTGTGCTGTGGTCGATATACCCATTTTGCCGTCAGTTGCTTGATGAAAAAGTATTCACCCAACAGGTTGGATTAGTAATAATGTGGCAATAAGTGACAAAAATCTTGTGAAACACCAAAGGTCTACCCACCCCTTACATGGTGCACCTATTTAGGCATGCACTTAGAGAGATTGAGTCTTAAGGGGTTCTTACAATATGTAAAGCATTAGTATTTGATAAAAGGTTAAAAATATTGTGTATAAATTTAACATCACCAATTACAGATGAAGGTAATCTGATCAAGTGGTGTGTATGAATTTAACTGATCTTAAAGATCATATGTTATTTAAAAACTTTAGCCAAAGTAATATTTAGATAGACATTATCATTTCATATGTATGATTTACATGCTTGTGAAATATCTTGTTAGAATGTATTTATTTATGGTACACATTATGTAGTATAAATATTACAACACATAGGTACTATCATGTCTCTCTAGATTCTCACATCGTCACTATATACCCATCTATTAAGGGAGGTCCATTCCATATTTGGGGGATTATGTGGGGTATCGATGGTCTATGGTTGGTGTGGAAAAGTGCTCAGATGATGATCTTCCTCCCCACTACCTTGCTTACTTGGAGACTACACTTGAGATTATCAAAGATACAAGAGTTAGTGTGACTCGATTTCTATGAAGCATTTTATCTATTATTGTACTTATATATAGAGGCAACATGCCTAATGGAAATGTAATTGATTATTATTATATGTTGATAGTAGAGGATGTATTATTATAGCATCTTTGGCTATATTTTTATTAAGATTAATTTCCTTATGCAATTATGATTATTTACATAAGTTTCTAGTGATTGGTAAATATTAATGTTATATGTTTACATAAATTTGATATGCTTGTTAGTATGTTGAAAATCACTAATTATATTCTTGTGGTGTAAGATAATGAAATACTAAGTGTTGAGTATATATATATATATTATTCTCATAAATCCCTGTGGGGTTGTTATAGTGTGTAAGTAAAAAGCACCACTATTTTTTGGATTAAATTGTTACAATATATTTAGATTATAGAGCCTATCTTTTTAGGGAAGTAGTTGAATTTCAAATATGACCAAGCTAAGTACATAAGGATTATAAAGATAAGAATGGATTTGTAAGATAATTCAACTAAGATTATCTTACAAAGCCATTCTTATCTTTGTTATCCTTACGTACTTAGCTTGGTCATATTTTAAATTCAACTACTTCCTTGAAAATAATAGATATGTATGATAAGCTAAGCTAGTTTTTGATTTTGAGTAATTCAAAATGTATAAATAAGCTACGTAAGTCAAAATAAGTGGTGGAAAAAGTATGAAATAAGAATGGGAGAATATGAAAATGGATTTCGTGAGCCATTATAAGCTTTAATAGGGGAAAATTCTAATTTTTTATTCAATTGTGGTAGTAGGTAGTTAAATTTGATTGATTTTACCTCACTTTTTATTCTCTTCTTCTATATTATGTATTCATTTATTTGGAAAAAAAAATGAATATCTTTTGGGAATTCGATGCCCATTGAATGGATTTAATTTATATGAGTCTTTGATTTTTTATTTTTTTATGAACATACATAACCTTCTTTTAATATGTTATGTAATTGTGCATATTCTTTTCAAACAATAATAATTATTGTGTCTCTCCTTTGTCTACCTATTAGTGTTATATTTTGGCTACAACTTAGTTGATTCTTTCTCTTTACATTTAATTTTGAAGTTGTGTTCATTTTCATTCGTAAAAACTAATTTCATTATGTCTAAATAGATAAAAGATCATTCCTTTCCTTACTTTGGTGCATCACCACATTTTATTTTATGTTTTCCTCTCCCTTTTTCCTATCCAAGATTCATTGACATGTTATTAGATTAATATTAGAGTAAGAATATGAACCAACTGGCTTTGAAGGTCCTATGCTAAAAGCAGTTCCACACTGATTGTAGATCACATGTTGTGACTATTTTATGGGTGCCATCAAGCATATGTAATGAACCACTAACAATATCTTTTGTTCATTTTTAAATAAAAATGTGAAAATTTATATATGAAAAATAATGAAATATAAAGTGTGTAAAAATGAAATCTAATTCATGTAGATATAAAACTATAGCAAACATAAGATGTAAAATAAGACTATAAAAATATATCAAATGTAGGAAGATATAATGGATCTAAAAAAAACACAAGATGTGTAAAATAATGTAAGCGATAGTAAAATACCCAATGTAAGTAGATAAAAATAATACAACTCAAACAAATAATATAAGATGACATCAATGCAAATAGATAAAATAAAATCGACAAAACATAATATGTGAAATATATGATAAAGGCTATAAAATATATGAAGTGTAAGTAGATAAAATAAATCTAAAAAAATTGTTAAAAATGCACAAGAGATTGTAAAATATCCAATGAAAAGAGATAAAAATAAATATGAGTAAAGAAAAGGACATATGAAAATTAAAATATCATAAATGATTGTAAAAAATCTAATGTAAATAGTAAAAGAAATATAATGTAAACAATGGACGTGTAAAAATATGTGAAATGATTGTAGGACATAAAATGTGAGTAGATGAAATAAGTTTAAAACAAACATGAGATGTACAAAAATGAAATCATTAAATTATCTAATAACCAAATTAATTATTAAAATATAATGTCTCATAGGAGAATAAAATCATTTAAATCTATCACTAATGTGACAAAGATGATGCATATGTGAAGGAAATGGGAATTTTTAGTAGGGCTTGATGGTATTCCCTAAGGCATTACCATGAAATGCAAAAATTAAGAATCCATGAGGTGTAATTATGAGGAATAAGATTCAAATCTAAAGTAAAGAAATAGAAAAAGAGATATAAAGAAGACATAGGTGATCAACTAGAAGAACTGTATGCCAATGGGATATTAGGAGATGATAAAATGTGAATAATAGGAGGTGAGATTCCACAAAGGTGATGTGAAAATTATTATTGGGTATAATAAAATATACTCAAGTGGGAAAGACTAATAAATTTCAATATCAAAGGATCTATAAAAATCCACCTGGCAAGCGTAAAGATTGGGATAGAAAAATAAGTATTAAAATCATCCCTTGAAGGGTATATGCATGAAAATTTATTACATACTATGTTCCCATAATGTGTTTCCTACTCCTTAGGAGCTCGATAGAGTAATTGTTCAACTATGAGGATTAGCAAATCATGCAAAAATATATGTGGCACCAATGATATATATGTAAATCCTCCTACCCTAATATACTGGCCTATTACACTCCAATGGACCTTGAGCTCTACCATGAGGCCAACTGTGAAGTTTTAACTTTAAACAGGATATGGTTCATGCTAATGATATGATCACATATTTTGGTAATGTTAAAATAACATATGTTGGTTAATTCACCATAGTATAAATAAATTATAAATGTGAGGTTGTTGTTGTTTTTATATGATATTCACTTTTCACATTCAAGAAAGGAAAATGAGAAACTAAAAAGAATAGACAAGGGTTTGTACATACCCAGATTGTGGACTTGCGCACCAAATTTAGATGATAGCAGGAACTCCTCTTTGGTTGTGGAGGATGACACCTGAAAGAGAAAGAGACTAAAACACGAAAAATGTTAGATGACAAGAAAGTGGACTGCCAAGTGAAAGCTTGGTCCTAGAAGCACAAAAGACTTCTCGAAGGATGACAATCCACTATTAAAAATAGAATATTGACAGAAATAGAGATGATAAAAGATTAAATGAAGAAATAAAAGACAAATGCATCCCTGATATGTAGCAATCTGCTTTACATAGTTGCTAACGTCAGTGGTTCTGCCGGCATCGATCAAGGAAGGTCTCTAATGTCGGTTAGGCTGCCAACATCAGTAGGAGAAATGACCGGCGTCATTCGGGGTAGTAGTCTTTGGACAAGCTCTGGTTGGGTCTAGACAGGGTTCAGGGCTGCAGAGTGGTCTAAAAGAGTCTATGTCTATTTAATGGTTTGTGCAGGGGTCTGGGCAGAGTTTTAGGGACAATGGACAGACTGTATGTTCTAAAAAAGGGGGATAGAGGTGATAAGGATATGGGAAGGCCTCTCAGCCTTTTTGGGAGGAAGTCAAGTCTGGTATGTGGTCTAATAGTCTAAATCTGAGTGGTGATATCACTTAAAAGCAATAACCAGAAAACAAATGAAAGCACAGAAGAAATGCTTACCTGTTACTGGCTGAAGAGAGAGTAGGAGACTTGGTTACAGATTGATTGCTGATGGTGTGTTGTGGACTGGTTGCAGACGTTTGATTTAGAAGACCTCCAACAAGGTGACTGAAGCAGAGTACCTGTGCCTGAGAGAGAGATATTTTTTTTTGGATTGGCTGAGTGAAGATTGGCTGATTGTTGAAGGTCGAAAGGCAGATTCGAGAACGTCTTGAAAGAAGGTTAGATAATAGATTGGAAAACTGATTGGGAAACGGATAACGGATTGGAAAATGGATAATAGATAATAGATTGGGAAATGGATAACAGATCCTGTGTTCGGGTTGAGAATGCAATTTTAAGGGTAACCGACACTGATAGAACCGCCGATGTTGGCCGAATAGTGACCGACGTCAGTAGCTGTAGAATGGGGATAGAGGCTAATTTTAGCCTTCTGCCCATTCTTACACACTGCCAGGGTCAAGGTTCATGGGAAAACAGTTGAGAGGTGCTAAATAGGCATGGGAGAATAAAATGGGGGTCATAAATGGGTCATAGGGTGAGAGAGAAAAGAATTATTAATGTAAAAAAAGTGATTATTTTAAATTAATAAGACATAGGTTAGGTGTGTCGAAGTGGACGAAGGGGACCAAGGGGGAGAGAATGGGGAGAGGATGACCAAGGGAGTAGACATGATTTCAATGTCTACATTTACCCCTTTTTGTCTTGTTGGTTGTTCTGGATGAACTACAAGACAAAAATAGGAGTTGGTTGCCCCAGGTGGGATGAGGTATTCCCCCTCAAAGTAGGAGTCGAGGGAAGGGAACCTAGAATTAGGTGCTGATTTGACAGAGAGAGGATGGATAGGGTGAAAGTGTGAGTGTGAACACTGCAAAAGTCGTGATTGTGTGTATACCACTTCATGAGATGGTAAGGTTAAATTATCATAGGTCAAAGGTCGAGGAGTGCCAAAATTGAAATAATTGGGCCCCAACATTTGGTCGTAGCTGATCAGGTTATTCAATCTAAGCTGTCACTCTAATGGTCATCATGTTCTAGGTATTTCGGGCTCAGAAAGTGCTCCTAGAAAACATGAAAATGTCATAAGTAGTGGGGATCAACGTGCTAGCGATCCTATACTTATGAGGGTCAAAAATAGTTTGCACACAAGTTTGCTAACTAGTCATGGGGTAATATACATGCAAAATTAACAAAGGCAAAGTCATCTTGGAAGTGGTCAGGGTCGGAGGAGATAGGCATGATCCCCAAAGTGGTTGGTTGAGATGAGGCTGAGGTAGATAATTGGTTGAATGAATGGGTAGATGAAAGAATGTGGCTGAGCTAACCTCAGAACACTGAGTGCTACCTACATAGCCCCTGTGGTTAGGGCCTCAGGCCAATGTAGTTCTCCCTAAAGGGAGGAAGAGGGTCAAAGGTATGGATTGGTCTTGGTCGAGGTCAAGTCATGGTCAATAGGAGAAAAGAAGGTTTGTCCATCAAGTAGATGAATAAATGAGGGTGGTCGAGCTAACCCTAGAGGACATTGTGTCAACTGAGTGCTACCTACATAGCCCCAGTCTTAGGGCCTTAAACTAATGTAGTTCAGACAAAGAGTCAAAGTGGTTGATGATTGGTTTGGTCAGGTTATAAATGATGAGGGTAAGATGATGTTATAGCCTTTTCCAAATGGTGTGATGGTGTATTCTGTAACATTGGTTGAGGGGTATTTCATCCCTAGAAATTTTCCATAGTCGTGATGGATGTATGCTAAAAATAAATTGAGGTCTATTTATGCTTCGGCAAGTAAGGGTTTATGCTTAGCATAAATTGAGTGGTTGATAGTTTCCATGTGTATTGGTGTCCATAGAAACTATGTGAAATGGACTATGTCATGTTGGTAGTCTGAAAATGTGTGGGTTGGTTTGGTTGAATGTGACCAAAGTGTATGGGCAGAAGGTGAAAGGCATATTACTCTTTCATTGACAAGGACCAAAATGATGGCATGGATAGGGGTTGTTAGAACAAAAGTCCTGTTCATGCATTACATCATTGACCATGGGTTGTGTTAGAGAGGTAATCGAATCACTTTGACATTAAAGTGACCTCAAAGTCCCTTGAGCAGGTGTATGATAGGAGGAGAATAGGGTAACCCATTTTAGAGTAGAGATAACTTTGCCCTTTTTGTATAGGAGACCCGGAGACAACTACAAGCCAAGTCCATGACCCATTTTTTTTGGGTGTAGACTGATCAATGCGAGAAGCCTGCATAGAGAGGTCATTTTGCTTTGTGGTCACTTGTGAAGCTGATCGATGCGAGAAGCTTCTAAGAAAGTGCTATTTGTAGCAAGATTTAGTCATAGCCATCCTTCGAGGGAGTGGTCTATATTTTGCTTTATATACATGAGGGCTTTTGAATAGCTGTCCTTCGAGGGAGTAGTCTATTAGCTACAACAATGATTGTACAGCTATCCTTCAAGGGAGCAGTCTATTTTTTGATTTGATTTGGTGACCTTGATTTATTTTTGATAGAAATGTGAGTCATGGACAAGACTATAGAAGTTTAAGGGCTCCCTTTTATTAAGACAAAGCATCCATACTGTATAAAAGGGTTATAGAGGATTTATTAAGGGGAGTAGGGTTGAAAGGAATGAGGACTAAGAGGATGGGGATTGCTCAAGGGATGAGCTCAAGGTAAATGTCAAGTGGACAAGTACTTGACTAACAGTAGAATGGTCACAGATGCAACGCATTAAGAGGCTCAAGTTTTGGCCGTTCGTCGAGAGAGGATAGATGATAAGTCCCTGATCCATACTTGTGCATGATAATGAAAGGTTCGAGCCAATTAGGGGCAAACTTGCCTCGTTTACTTCACTCCATATTGGTCACATGCTGATTCTCTATGAGGACAAGGTCTCTAATGTGGAAATCTCATTCTCGCAGATTTTTGTCATAGGTTCACTTGATGCAATTTTGATAGACATGGAGATGGTTGAGGGCAGCAAGATGGCGCTCGTCAAGTAACTCAAGTTGGGCGAAGCGATCTTGACGTAAGTTATCATTAGAGAGAATGTCATGCAGAGAGATGTGGAGAGACAGGATCTTTACTTTGAGAGGTAGGACAACCTCTATTTTATACACTAGAGAGAAAGGGGTAGCACTCGTAGAGGTTTGGATGCTAGTGCGGTAGGCCCACAAAGTGAAGGGAATGTGAATATGCCAATCCCTTCTAGTGTCGTTGACCACCTTCATGAGAATTTTAGTCAAGATTTTGTTGGAAGCCTCAGCCTACCCATTTGCTTGTGGGTAGTAAGGCAAAGAGAAACTAAGTTTGATGCTAAATGAGTTGCATAGTTTTTGGACAGTCTTATTTTTGAAGGACTTGCCGTTGTTAGTGATGATTTTGTGAGGAACACCAAAATGACAAATGATGTGGGTGTTGATGAAGTCGACAATCTTGTCAGCTTTTGTGGAGACAAGAGGAATGGCTTCCACCCATTTAGTGAAATACTTAGTGGTGGTGATGATGGACTGATGATGAAGAGATGAGTGAGGGTTAATCTCACCGATAAGATCTAAGCCCCACTGAGAAAAAGGCCAGAAATCTTGAGCGACTTGTAAGGCATGGCTAGGAAGATGAAGCAAGTCAGAGTGCTACTGACACTTGATGTAATGCTAAACATAGTTGCTACAGTCTTGATGAAGGGTGGGCCAATAATAGCCCAGGCGAATGATGCGCTTGGCAATCAAATTCCCATTGAAGTGTCCACCACAAATCCCATTGTGGACTTGTTTAATGGCATGAGAGGCTTCAGTGGAGGTTAAACAATGAAGAAGGAGGCTGTCAAAGCCTCACTTATAGAGAAGACCCCCTAGCATGGTATAGCGAGCTGTGCGCTTGATGAAAGCTCACTGCGCATTGCTAGAGAGATTGGGAGGAATGACGGAAAGAGATAAGTAGTCCACAGGTTGCGTATACCAGTCATCTCATGAGCTAGAGTCTATGGTGTTGAGATGGTTGATGTGAGAAGAAAGGTATGAAGGCAATGACAAATGATGCACTATGATGAAAATTCTAGATGACGATGATGAAGACAGAATATGCGAGGCAAGAGAAGCCATGGTGTCAGCAAACTTATTCATGGATCGAGGAATAGTCTGCAAGAGGTAATGGTCGAAAGAGGCCAGAAGAACGTTAGCATAGTTTTTGTACCTTTTCAAAATTTCATTTTTACAAAGGTACGAACTGTTGAACTAATTGACGACAAGCTGCGAGTCACCAAAGATGTTGATGGACTTGATGCTGAGAGAGAGGGCGGTTTGAAGTCCCAAAATTAAGGCCTCATATTCAACCATACTATTGGTACAATCAAAGTCGAGCTTGAAAGACAAAGGCATGGGCTCCCCTTCAAGTGGGATGAGAATAACTCCTGCACCCCCACTGAGTTGACATTTGGAGCCATCGAAGAACATGGTCATTTGGTAGACAGTGTCATCGGTGGAAAGCGCGGCGATAGACTTGTCAGGGAACTCGCACTGTGAAGGTTGATTGTCAGGAAGAGGGGCATCTGCCAGTTGGTCAGTGATGGTTTTCCCCTTGATAGATTTCTACTAGAAGAATTTGAGGTTGAACTCAGCAAGCATCATGAGCCACTAAGCCATATGTTGATTTTGATATGGCTTGGAGTGCATATACTTAAGAGGGTCGGTGTGAGTGATGACAAAGGTTTTGTGGTTGAGAAGATAGTGGCAGAGCTTGATAGCGGTAAAGACTAATGCCAAATAGAGTTTCTCGATATGAGTATACTGAGTTTCATAGTCGACCAGTGTTTGGCTGATATAATAGACTATTTGCTCACGGTGATGCTCGTCTCGGTGCGCGATCATGGCACCTAATGAATGGTTGGTGGTAGAGATGTAAAGGTAGAAGGGTTGGTTGTCTTTAGGTGGAATGAGGACTGGTGGAGAGACCAGATAGAATTTGAGGGCTTCAAAAGCCTCTTGACAGTTCTTATCCCATTTAAAGGAGACATCCTTCTTAAAGAGATGATGAAAACATTGGCATCAGTCAAAAAGCTATGAGATGAAATGATGAATGGGCTGGAGCTTCCCTTGTAGATTGTGAAGCTGCTTGAGATTGGTCGGAGGTGGCATCTCGAGGATAATGTAGATCTTGGTGGGATCTATCTCGATGCTACAGAAAAAAATGATAAAGCCTAAGAGCTTGCCAGAGAGGACCCCAAAGACACATTTCTTGGGGTTAAGGTGGACATTGTATTGAAGAAGGTGAGAGAAGATGATTTTGAGAATGGTCAGATGGTCATGGTGAAGCTTGGACTTGTCGAGCAGGTCATCCACATAGTCCTCCATGATTTTGTGGAGGAGATCATGGAAAATGTAGGTCATGGCACGTTGATATGTGGCACCTGTGTTCTTTAAGCTGAAAGGCATGACCCGATAGCAAAAAGTCCCCCATGGGGTGATAAAGGTAGTCTTGTGCTGATCTTCTGGTGCAATCAGGATCTGATTGTATCCTAAAAATTTGTCCATGAGAGATAACATCTCATGGTCGGATGTGAGATCAACAAGCTGGTCAATGTTGGAAAGAGGAAAGTCATCTTTGGGATAGGCTAGGTTAAGGTCATGATAATACATGTAGATCCAGATCCCCCCAGTCGCTTTGGTGATAGGGACGATGTTAGAAACCCACTGTGGGTAATCGATGGGCTGAATGAAAGAGACAGAAAGGAGGTGCTAAAGTTCCTCTTTGACAAGGAGTGCAATGCGAGGATGCATCTTTCAAAGCTTTTGCCTAACAAGCTTAGCCTCTAGTTTGGTGACTATGTTATGGGTAGCAATGGTAGGGTCGATGCCAAGCATGTCACTGTAGGTCCAGGCAAAGGCCTTGCTATGGTCTGAGAGGAACTAGGTGTAGTCTAGCTGCTCTTAAATGTCTAAAGATTGGCCAATCTTCAAGACATGAGGAACATCAGAAGAGGTAAGGTTGATGTCAATGGTTGATTCATTTAACATAACCTGGGTCTCAGAAGGGAGGGAACACTAGATGAAAGAGTCATCGGCACCCATGTAAGAAAGGATGGCATCATCGTCAATGCAGCAGACAGTGTGAATGGTCACTGACTCATCCTCTATCATGGTGGGATAAATGAGAGGGAGACACCTAGACACCCCATGCAGTTGATAGGTCAGGGGTTCTAGGTGGATGGTGTTTATACAAAAAAATTTTAGGAGGGATGGAAACCACCAACTTCGTAGGTGAAGGGGGAGAAACAGGCAAGCTTGGAGGAGATTGGTTAGTGGTGGGCTCAAGACAGAGGTCTACAGAGGCTTGAGTGGGGTCGTGGTATCCTAGGCCATATCATTTCTTGGCATCGTCATCGTTGAGAGGCTCGATGGGCTGATGGGAGCCTTGCTCATAGCGTCTGAAACCAAAACCCTTCCATGCACACTTGTAAAGGTAAGTGTGTGCAAAGGCGGGGTTGCCAAGAAATGAGAAGTCTGATGTGAATGGTTGCAGTGAAGAGAGAAGATTTCCATCAATAGGAGCTTGATTGAGCCCCCCATAGACAAGGTTGGTTTAGAGGTGAGGAGGAACATAAGGCATGACCATCCTGATCTGGTGATTGTAATTGGGGCTATGGTGAAGGCGTCCATACTCTTGCAGAGTTTAGAACATGTCTAAGGCCAACAAGTGATATTCCCCAAGTGAAAGTCATTGGAAGATGTCTTCCATGGGGTCTTTGGTTACTGTTTGAAGAGGAGGGGTGAGGGCGACCGTCGGTTGTGAACTAGTCAAAGATTTCACGGATGGAGGCGGCACTGGGGTTATATTGAAACTCTCCTTCGATGATATAGAAGAGCTCTGAGACTGTGCGTGGGCCAATGTGAATGTGAAGGATGACTGTGCCAATTATTGTGGTAGTGGTGTCATTAAAGGATCGCAAGATTGCATCAGTTTTGGATACACAATTCTTGGGGAGGGTCAATTGATCAAAGGTGTGGGTGGAGATAATGTTGATGCTAGTGCCTCTGTCAATCATAACACGCTTGATGCGGGTTTGATCAACATAGGCAGTGATGAAGAGAGCAATGTCCTGATCTTCTGTGTTAGATGTAGGAATCTCAAAATTGCTGAAAGTGATGGAGGCGACAGGGGATAAAGAGTGGACCAGGGCAGTGAGTGGTTGGGGGTCCTCGGGTTGGACCTCTACTGCCTGCAAGGCTTGGATGAGGGCATGACGATGCTGGGGTGAGGTTTGGATGAGGTCATAAAGGGACATCTTCATGGGCATCTAGTGAAGTTGTTTTAACATGGAGTCATGAATCACCCCTGAAGAGGAAGAAGAAGAGGGTTCAGATGCGCCAAGGATAGAAATTTTAGGTTTTGGTGGTTGAGGTGGCTTGATGAAAGGATAGGTCCAAGGAATGGTGGCCTTTTCTTTCACCTTGTCCTTTTGTGACCTAGTGGTTATGTGAATGGCATTGATTTCAAAGATAGGGGGTGAAGGAGATGAAGGGGTCATGGCCTGTTGATGAGATGTTGATGTGGTTGGAGGAATGTGGGAAGGTGTCAGAGGTCGGTCGACGGTGTCCTCAAGAAGAAGAGTGTCCTTCTCGATGTAGTGGTGAATGACGACCTTGAGGGCACAACAAGTCTCGGTATCATGTCCTAGCATACGATGATATAGGCAAATCTTCATATCATCGAACTAGGAGGGCTTAGACCCGAGAGGTTGGAAGGGCCTAATGGGTGGAAGGGTTATACTGGAAGTCTGCAAAAGTCAGTGCAATATCAAAGAGTATGAACCTACTAAAGGGTCTGTGCTCGTTGATGTGTGTGATGCTGGTGACTTTTTCTTAGGCGGTGTTGGAGGAGGCTTCCGTACCACCTTCTAGGTTGATGGTGTGGCAGCAAGGGAAGACGACACTATCTTCATGAGAGGTGCTGAAATTTTTGGAGAGGATAGGCTGGTGGTAGGTAAAGGAAGCAGAGGAGGCAACTAGTTTTGATTAGAGGTTGGAGTGGGGAGGATTTTGATCAAGGTCGAAGGATGAGGGCCCAAAATAGAGGGCAATGGTGACGGGGGAGGAGGAGTTCACCTTTGTGGTTTGGCAGTCTTCTTTGATTTGATTTGAAGACTACTATTGGTTAGGGTCTGGTCTAAGTCCACCTTCACTTGTGGGTGAGTGAGGTTAGGGACAGGGCAAACACCTAGTGTTTTGATTGGTTTTGATGGGGTAGATGAGGGTTTCGGTCTTGATGTGGTTGGTTGAGGTTTAGACGGTCTAGAAGTGGAAGTCTATTTTTTGTTGAGAGTCTCGGGAGATTCTGCCATGGGAAGATTGGCAGCATGAGATGAGAGGGCACGGGCATATTGAAGAGCTTTGAGACGCTCCCATAATACTTGATGCTCCACTTTCCTTGAAGGGAGAAGTCTAATTTTCTCCACTAATTGAGAAAATGGTTGAGAAGATGTTGGATGAGGCTTGGGTCCTTGAGAAGATGTTGACAGTTGTGGGGCCGAAGATGAGACTGGTGTAGCGGTCTTGGACTTGAGGCATGATGAAGTCATGACAGGTTCGTCTTTGGTTTGGGATGGAGGAGAGATAGGTTCTTCCCTGGGTGGAGAAGAAATCGAAGAATGAGGCTCTTCAAGAGGGTAAAGGGCAGGGATGATTGTGCCCTCCACTTGTAGTTGAGGAGTAGGAAGGGTTGGGTCCTCCATAGGTAGCAAGAAGGAGGATGGTGAGACTGGTGGTGCCGGTATGGCTGAGGCGTCCTCCAATATAAGAGAGGTTGATGGAGAACTAACCAGAGAAGGGGGTTCATCCATGTGTGATGGACTGATGGGTGGACTAACCTCTTGAATTTGTGAAAGAGGTTGGTCAGGGATGAAGGGTGAGACCGTATTGACTGTTCATATATTATGTTCGTGAGTGTTGTCAGTCATGGTTTGGACATTGTTTTGGGTTGAAGGATGATTGGGGAATGGTTGCTTGAAGATGTCGATGCCCTGATTGGGTGGCACATTGGGATTGTAGAGGATGAGGTCACCCTTTTCTAGCATGTCTTGGATGATGTTTTTAAGGGTCTTGTAGTTGCCTGTGTCATGGCCTTTAACACGGTGGTAGTTTCAAAAGTCATTTTCCCTATACCATGCAGGGATGGCATGTGAGGGATCAAATTGTGGAGGTGTTCAGATTTGGGGGAGATTGATAACCCCTTATTTGACAAGTTTTTCCAGCACAGACGTGTATGACTCTCCGAGTGGAGTATATTGTCACTGCACGTATCTCTGCTGGAATTGGTGGGTGATGCTTTGGGACATGGATGGATTGGGCTGGTTGGTTGAAGGTGAAGAGGATGAAGGTCTAACGACTACAGTGTTTGATGATGCCTTAGACTTAGGATTAGATGAAGAAGGTTTAGAAGAAGAGGAGTCATTGGTCTTGGAGTTGGGATTCTTACTCTGCAACTTGACTTTGTTCTCCTTGATGGCACGTAATTCAAGCTTGCGGGCCATCGTGAAGGCTTCGTCAAAGGTGCGAAAGGTCTGAACCCGCAAGGTAGAAGAAATATGCTTGGCACAGGCTTGAGAGAAAATTTCAATAAGTTTGGGTTAGGGTAAGGAAAATGAGAGCTGATTGATGAGGCCTCTCCAGTAAGCAACAAAATCAGCTATGGATTCATCCTCGAACTGTCGAATAGAATAGAGGTCTGTGATTGAGACCTTTTTGGTGATGTTGATGGAGAAATGATCAAGGAAGAGTTGTGCCAGCTGGGTGAATGTGAAGAGAGAATGGCTGGCAAGGGAGTTGTACCAGTCAAGAGCAACACCAGAGAGTGACATAGGAAATGTGCATAAAAGTAACGCATCATCATGTGCAATGAGATAACAGGCATGTCTGAATGCCCGTAGGTGTTATTATGGGTCTTCCTTGCTCTAAAAATGAGAAAATTTAGGAAGCTCTCACTGACTGGGATACGGCTTGATCAGGACGGAAGGATGGATGGGTTCATTGCAAATTTGCTCATATGAGAGGGCATTGTGTGAACCAGAAATAGAGGTCTCAAAACTAGACATTTTATCCATCAGCATTTTGATGATGTCTACTGACAGATTGGTGGGTAGAGTGCCCCTAGATTATAAGGCACTTGGAAGGTATTGAGAGGGGCATATGATGTGGTCGGTTGCGCTTGTGTAGACGCAACATACGGGTAGCTAGTCATCGGGGTGGATGTTGAAGCCAAGGGCACTTGTGTTATGGGGTTGGTAGGCACAAATTAGATAGGGGCCATCAAAGGTGGTTGAGGAGTGGCTACACTTGTTGAAGGGTAGGCAGTTACTCTTGTGTTGATAGGTGCAAGAGTAGGGGGGATAGAGACCACTAGGTTTTGGAAGGGTGTAGAATTTGGTTGAGTAGTTTGAGGTTGAGGGGGTGCCAGAACCCCCATGGAGGTAGGTCTAGAAGGAGAGGCTAAATTTTGAAGGTAGGACATGGTCGGGTTATTAGTCGAGGTGTTGGCTTGATTGTCTATAGGTTGAATTGTGGATGCTGTTGATGTGATGATTGTCTTGACTAAGGAAGTCATCATCCCATAAATTTAGTTGCCTAAGGAGTCTCGCATTTGGCTTCACATGAGATAATGTTGAAGGGCTCTGCCATTGAGGTCCAAGAATCTTTTGAAGTCTTGGTCCCCTTCAGGGACAATGGGAGACTGAGTTGGGGTTGGTCGAGTAGGAGTTCTTTCAGTCTCCGAGTGGAACTCCATTATGGGACTGGTTATGGATGGGGAAGATGGAAGTGGTTGATGCCTCACGTGGTCGACAAGAGCCTTGGTTTGACTATGAGTTAGAACCATTCAAGGCAAGAAAGAATTTCCTCACAAGCTCAAATAAGCAGATAAGAACAAAAAAGATGAAGAACACAAGCAGACCCTAAACGTTAAATCCCTAAGAATAAATTATTAGGATCGTGGTGGCTTATGCCTTAGAATGTGTGTAGGAAGATTGGCTTTTGAGATGGGTCCTAGAAGAAGTAGTCTATGGATGGTTTCAGGTTTGTTTCAATGCTCAAAAGTCTGTGTTAGGTTCCATACTTGGCCTGGTGCTAAGGAGCAAGCTCCCCTCACTTCACGAACCCAGTGATGAGCTGGGCCCACTTAGCCAGTATATACTTCCCCTAGAGATTATCCTCTACCAGAGAACAGAGTGGGCTTTCCCCTTGGTGATGAAATCCAAGTAGGATTGCTGGGATGGGTAAGGTATCTGCTGGGTGATGAAATCCCAGTCAGGCCTTGTCTCAAGTAAGTTTTGATGTTTGATTTGTGCAAGTGATTTGGTTGTGTAACATAAAGTGGACTACGATTAATTCATGATGTGGTTATTAATTACTAGGTGTGGACTAAGTATGAAATTAAGAAGAAATGAAATGCAATGTGTTTTAAGCCCAAGTCAAAATGTGAGTTCATATGAAGACAAGTAAGAAGAGGTTCAAGAGTATGACTTTTGACTAGTCTAAGATGCAAGAAAAGAAAGAAGAGTTCCTTTTAATCCTGCTAATGGTGTCTTTTGGAAGATAGAAGAAAGAGATGAAAAGGGAGAAACCTAATGCACCTATATGAATAGAAAGAAAAGAACCCAATGAAGACCCTAGGGTCCCACCAGGCGTGCCAGAATGTTTCTATACGATATTCACTTTTCACATTCAAGAAAGGAAAATGAGAAACTAAAAAGAATAGATGAGGGTTTGTACGTACTCGAATTGTGAACTTGTGCACCAGATTTAGATGATAGCAGGAACTCCTCTTTGGTTGTGGAGGATGACACCTGAAAGAGACTAAAACATGAAAAATGTTAGATGACAAGAAAGTGGACTACCAAGCAAAAGCTTGGTCCTAGAAGCGCAAAAGACTTCTCGAAGGATGACAATCCACTATTAAAAATAGAATATTGATAGAAATAGAGATGATAAAAGATTAAATGAAGAAATAAAAGACAAATGCATACCTGATATGCAGCAATCTGCTTTGCACAGTCATTGACGTCGGTGGTTCTACCGACGTCGGTCAAGGAAGGTTGCCGATGTCGGTTAGGCTGCCTACGTCGATAGGGGAAATGATTGGCATCGGTCAAGGCAGTAGTCTTTGGATGAGCTCTGGTTGGGTTTGGACAGGGTTCAGGGTTACAGAGTGGTCTAAAAGAGTCTAGGTCTATTTAATGGTCTGTGCAGGGATCTGGGCAGAGTTGCATGGACAATGGACAGACTATATGTTCTAAAAAAGGGGGATAGAGGTGATAAGGATATGGGAAGGCCTCTCAACCTTTTTGAGAGGAAGTCAAGTCTGGTCTATGGTCTGATAGTCTAAATCTGAGTGGTGATATCACTTAAAAGCAATAACCATAAAACAAATGAAATCATGGAAGAAATGCTTACCTGTTGTCGGCTGAAGAGAGAGTAGGAGACTTGGTTGCAGATTGATTGCTGATGGTGTGTTGTGGACTGGTTACAGATGTTCGATGTAGAAGACCTCCAGCAAGGTGACTAAAGTAGAGTACCTGTGCTTGAGAGAAAGAGAGAGATTTTTTTTTGGATTGGCTGAGTGAAGATTGGCTGATTGTTGAAGGTCAAAAGGCAGATCTGAGAACGTCTTGAAAGAAGGTCGGATAACGGATTGGAAAACTGATTGGGAAATGGATAACAAATAATAGATTAGAAAATGGATAATAAATAACAGATTGGGAAATGGATAATAGATCCTGCATTCAGGTTGAGAACACAGTTTTAAGGGTAACCGACGCCAACAGAATCACTGACGTCGGCCGAATGGTGACCGATGTTAGTGGCTATAGAATGGGGACAGAGGCTAATTTTAGCCTTCTGCCCATTCTTACATGCTATCAGGGTCAAGGTTCATGGGAAAATGGTTGAGAGGTGCTAAATAGGCATGGGAGAATAAAATGGGGGTCATAAATGGGTCATAGTGTGAGAGAAAAAAATTATTAATGTAAAATAAGTGATTATTTTAAATTAATAAGACATAGGTTAGGTGTGTCGAAGTGGACGAAGGGGACCAAGGGGGAGAGAATGGGGAGAGGATGACCAAGGGAGTAGACACGATTTCGGTGTCTACAGTTGTGTTATAAAATAACTCATATAGTATTTAGGTTATTAGTTAGTTGTTAAATTATGTTAGTCTTGTAGTGGATAATAAAAGATTATGGAGATATTAATGATCATTACTCACCTTAATTAATAGGGCCTATTATGAGTAATATATTCTATATAAATAATTCTCTATGAACCTTTAATGGTTAGATGAATTAAATACATAATTGATTTCAACAAATAAGTGATTTTGACTTTGAAATATATTTTTCCTTTTAAAATTTCCATTTTATTATTCTTTTTATTTTTATATTTTTTAGATATCTTGGCTTCTGAATCTTTTGTAATTTTATATTTTTCTCCTTCATATGGATTCAAAAGACCAAATATTGGGGTTTATTTTATTCCACTTCAACCTAATGTATTCATGCACCCTATTCTTATGCCACACTTATGCAAACCCTATAAACTAAGCTTAATTACACTAACATATCAAAAAATACACAACTTGCACACTCACTTGGGGTGTAGAGAGAGATTACCATGCCTTTGTCAGGCTAGTTAGAAGTGGGGATAACCCTAGGTATTTTATACTATTTAAGCTAAGAACTAATGGAAAATTTTATTTGACTATGTAATATTTTCTTAAACACAAATGTACTTAAATGTAAAATGACTAAGAACTCAACACATAGTAAAATACAAATATGAACATCTTTATTAACATACTCATGTATCAAAAAAACACAAGTGAAAGTCTAGGCTCATTCTAGTAGGATGGCATTATTCTCTCCAAATTCTCTCAACTAAGTGGTAACAATACCAACAACAAAAAATACCCTCAACAATAACAATAGTAGAAAAAACAATATCCTTAATAATATAAACAATAACAATCACCTTTTTTTTTTCACTGAAGGGGTATTTATACATGCTCATACCTCCCATTTATAGTTACAAATAATGAATAAATACACATTCATGGAACAACTATTTTAATATAATTAGAATTCATTATTAAAAAATATTTGATGTTGACCTATACATAATACTAGGTATTTACTATCACATGCTATATTCTTAATATCACTTTTTTCATTACATTTATGATGGAATCTCTCTTGTTGGGTTGGCCATGATATCTGCCTTTCATACCTCACATTTTTTTCAACTGTCTTCCTAGTTCTTACGATCTATATTTTGCACTATTTTATGACTTGGTCTATGTAGTTTGGCTACTGGAGACTTTGGCCCATGTGTGCCTCCCCATGTTCATGTATATATCTGATCTCATACTTAATCAAAACTTGGGGTTCCCCTCTTTATGCATGCACCTATCCTAAATCCTATGTGCTCTAACATAATTCACCTCCTGTGTACATTTTCTCTCTGTTATTCCTATGCACATCCATGCTTAGCCAAAATTTTTGGTTAAAAAACAACAATGGGTGATTAAGATCACTAACACAAGATATTACACCTATCCAATAAATAACCTAAGGACTAAAATAATTAGATACTCCTAAACTTACATTTTAGAAGAGAGTGTAATCTAGTCTTTGATCTGAGTGTGCCTCAAGTGAAAGATGGGAAACAAAAGGATTTGGAAAGTGAGAGGTTGATAAAGTATAAGGTGATACAATGAATATATGCTAGTAAGTGATCATAAGAGGGTGGATTTTTTATTGAGAAAGACTAGGTATAAAGGGATCTATAAGTACATGGGAATGTTAATCAAATCACATAACGAGTGTATAAAGGTGATTATAACCCTACAATGTGAGATGATATGAATGAAGGTAGTAATGTCACTAGATAATTCATGTAAACCTACTATAGGTATATCACAAGAAAATATAGAAGTAAAACCCATGAGGGAAATGATAAACCTAAGAGGGGAAGATTGTAAAAAAGTAATGATACCAAATAATCATAAAGAGATGTAATGGAAAAATAAACCAAAGAGGGAAATACTATCAAAAGAAGCTACCAAATAATTAAAAAAGGATATACTGAATGAATAAACATAAGACATAAATACAAAAAAAGTAAATATACCAAAAAATCATAAATAACATAATTGATAGATAAACCCAAAAGGGAGATACATGAAAAGATACCAAATAATCACAAAGGATGCAATGGAAGAATATAACCAAGAGGAAAAGATAAGAATGGTAAAGATATAAAAGAATCACAAAGGTCAAAATGGTTGAATAAACACAAAAGAGAGATTAAATACTAAGAGGTACAATGTAATAAAGTAAGGAACATGATATAGGAAAAGTAAAGAGCAAGAAATAGTCTTATGCTAAATACAATGATATAAAATCCAAGACATGATAAAATATGAGATAAAATGTATGATAAGTATATGAATTCACTTTCCAATGAGATTTGGGTAAGTTAGTTAAGTGGTTTGGTTATTTCAAGCCCCACCTAGGTTCAAATCTCTAAAAAGGCATATGAGGTCGGTTGTGGTTATGGTTTATAATCTCAGGGCCATTAATGGCCTTTGGTTATTATTGAGGCCGATGGTGGTCATTGTTGGTATATATGGTATATGTGGTAGATGATCACTTAGGGATATAGTCCCTTGATTGTGTCCCAGACTAGTTCGTAGCTCTAGTCAAAAGAAAATATCTATCAAAAAAAGTATATGAATGTACTCTTCATATAAGCTTATAATAATGAATAACCCACACACAATGTCATGATAAAAAATGTTTCAAGTGAAATTTTTTACATAATGACACTTTATCACTCCCTTGGGTACATACAAAAAAGTTTAAAAGATACATCAAAAGGAATTAATGGATTCTATGGACTAAAAAATAGTATCTTGACACATAATACTACCTTTTAAGGTACACTCCACCATACTATCCTTGTAATTATTAGTTGAATAGAGTAATGAGGTATTTGAGATTTTATTAAGATGATATTGGATGTAAAAAGTTTTTTACACACCATATATAGTGCATCAATTCTTTAATTACATACACTACAATAAGATAATCATAAATATAGGTGTATAATATGATTACCCTCTAATACTAGTGGTATCTCTTCTTCCACCCCCACCACCACCACAGTTGGTTGTTACACCTATTCAATATCATTATACATATATGTTTGGTACACATATTTATGATTGTAGACACTTGAAAACTACACATAATGGTTCTATATGTCAAAATGCCTTGGGACCACCCAACTTCTCCTAACTATAAACTCAAGTCAGAAAACCCACTAACTAACCCACTAGACCTTGAGTCAAGTTAGCTAACTAGCTAAAATAAAACACTAACTTTCCCTTTTAACCCAAATTTATTCAAACCTCGATTGCTGATGGTCACCTTGACCACCGATGGTTACCCAACCATCAACGATCACCATGACCACTGACGGTTAAACTCGATCATCGATGGTCAGGTCTTCCCCATCTGAACAAAGACAACTTGAGCTATGTGTAAAATAACATGTCAAAATTTAATATATACCATAAGCTAAAACATCATGAATCATCTAAACCATCAACTAAATGTCCTATGAAACCTTATACCTCTACTTTTATTTGCCTATAAAAGGAGGGGAGCAAAAGGTGAAAAAAGATCTAGGAATTTTAGCAATCAAGCAATCAAGCTATCTACTAGAAGTCATCAAGAGATTATAGCATCAATAATTTCTTTGAAAGTCTTCCCTTTATCAAGTCAACAACTACAATATAGACCTAAATCTTTGTCAAAATTTCTCTTTAAGCAAATTACTATTACTCTACCTAAATCACTCTTGGATCAGCTACCACATATCAAACAAGTAGTTAAGTATATTTCTAGTTTTCAAGTTTTGATTATTTAGTTTCTAACCCAAAACCTTATACATCATATCTTCTAACCTCCCATCCCTAATTAGACATTTAATAATTTGCTACTTGATCACTGACCTCATCAACCCAAGCCTTCTATAATACTTTTTAGAACCCATAATAACCACTAATGGTTACTTTGATCATCGACGATTGCCTTAACCATCAACGGTCACCGTAACCACTAATGGTCACTATGGTAGGAAATAGCAACAAGCTATTCCCACCTACTTACCCTTAACCAAATTCCACTTTCTATCTTTCTTCTTATTCACAAAGGCACCACCTATTTTCTAGACTCAACCCGACCTATTTAGCATTAGTATTGACCCACTTATTTCTATAGTTACTTTATTTCATTTATCAAGTATTTACTTCTTATTGAATTCCCTTTAAATCTTTTCTATCATTTGATGCAAATAATTCATCTTTATTTCCTTCAACTTAACTATTTTAAGAGAGTGGATTGATAACCTCCTAGTAAACTCATGTTTCTTGGATCTAACTCACGCTAAGCAATCCAATTTACTATCCACCTAACAACCCCTTTGTTTTAGTATTTTCTTATCTACAAGTCATTCTTCCCAAAACAAAAAGGAGCTCTTCACAATCCTCTAGATCATGTGTGCAAAAACAAATAGTTTATTCTACCATACCCATATCTAGTTTCTTATTTTTTATTTTTTAAGAAAGTAAACTAAAATTGAGAGAAACATTCTAGCCCAACGTTTCCTCTCATCTACACTATCCATATGGTCACCCAATCTCAAACCCAGCAAAAGGATAAGGGAAAGGCTAAAGTGTCCATTCCATGGACATATCCTTCCACCCCTCAACCTTCTAATTAAACTCAAGAACCTTCAACTTCACCTTCACCAAAACCCAAAATATCCATTTTGGGTAATTTTCCCTCCAACCCTTTTGAATCTATCTAGTGAATAGTTTTGAAATAGCTTCACCAGACACTGGTGAAGATGAGCCTATATGAACTGATCAAAACCTCACTCTATCACTACCAAACATTGATAAAGGCCTTACAATCTATAGAGGTTGAACCTAAAGACCCTCAACCTCTTGTAGCCTTTTTATAACTCTTTGACTTTCCACCCTTATCACATTCAATGATTAGGTAATACCCTCTATTCATCTAGATGATCTAGATCCTCCCCTCTTCATCACTATATACTGTAGAGTAAAATTTTACTCTATGTTTCACTCTATTTTTTAGTCACGCACTACAAAATTTTGCTTTTGCCTTCTTTGGTCCAAGATGGCAAAGTCGTGAAACAGAGCACAGGCTCTGTTTCCTTTTTGATTCATTTTGCCTAAGTACCAAAGTTAGGCGAAACACACCAAGTGGCAGCAACGGAAGGTCTCAGTGTTGTTTTTCTAAAAGTGATGAAAGTTGCCACATATTTCAGCTAAGAGGAGGTGGATGTCACCACGTGGCAGCATCCAAATTATGTTCGGTTCATGTCTTGGTCCATTTTTGGTTCAATGAGGAATAGGCCCAATGGAAAGGCTAAATAATGACAGGCACGTAAACGCCAAATTTCATAGCAAAGGAATCATCAAAGGGAATGAATAAGCAGAAGAGGCCACATGTCACCTTTTGCAAGAACCTCAAAAATAATTCCAAAAGCTTCTAGGTTAAGCAAAAAGAGTAGGCAAAAGTGGCCATGTGTTAGTTTCTGCCTGGCTCTCAAAAGGCCCTCTAAAGTAAGCAGATGCGTCCTCAACAGAAAGAGCCAAAAGAGGCAAAGTAGCCAAACGCGGAAAGAGACAAAGTGATTTAAGTGGTGTGGGAAAGTGTCAACTCAAGGAGTTATTCTAGTAGTTGACATAGTACCTGCCATGAGATCATCAAGAGATGTAAACAGTGAATGACGTGACTTATTTCCTTCATTATGCATTAATGAACAGGCAAACGGGGCAGCTCATAATTCTAAATCCTGATAGGAGCTGACACAACATTATCTTTGGGTGGCTTCCTCATCCCAATGCTTGAAAAGCACATGGGTCACTGGTAAAAAGGGTGCCAAAGTGGCCTTTCTCTTCCTATATAAATTGAAAGAATTGTAAAAGAAGGGGGGGGGGAATTCTCATAGTTTTAGACTTTTAGAGTTTTTGACCAATAATATCATTTGCTTTTGTTACATTTTCCTAAGTTGAAAGGTTTATATGACTGTGTGTTTTTGCATCTTTTGTATGACTGGAATATTCAATAAGAAAATTAAACATTATGCTCTTGTTGATGTTATCTGTGTCATTTGCAAAGTAGTCTATGTTGTAGATTTTCTAGTGTTGTGATTGGAAATGTTATTTGCTTCTATCCCATTTTTTGGAGTCTGAAGTTCTACATAATTGTGCATGAATTTTGCTCCTCTAATGTGATTGGAAGATTCTATTAGAAGATTGAACACTATGCCTTTGTTGACAATTCCTGTATCTCAACAAAAGACTCCCCTGTTATGAGCCTCTATTTCTATTATTCCAATCTTTTACATTTATCATGCACTTGTCTGCTCTTTAATGTAATAGTATCATATAATAGTCTCACTGTGCTCAGGTTAGGATTAGGATTACACTCAGGCGCATTTCCATAGTTAGGTTTCAATTCCTACATTTTGCATTTTTGTTTAGTCTCCTATCCCTTTTCCCCCAACACCCAATACAAAAGAAGAGACCAACTTCTCTAAAATCTAGAGGTTGTTTCAAGCTGCATCATCCCACAGCTTGAAACTTCCCATTGTTCTTGATTAAAATCAAGCACAATTTTAAGGCATCAACATATACATCAATCAAAACTACATCAAAAGGGTGATGATTTATGGGGGAGATAGTATTAATATTATCTCTTCTCATGCTTATTACCAACTCCAACTACCAATAAATATCATGTCAAAAACCATAGTAGTCCTCCATTCCATTAATGACACTATGACCACAACCTTGGGGACAATCATCCCCCACATCCACTTGGGACCTCACACACATATAAATCTTTTCTACATCATATAAGGTGAGTTATATTACAATTTCTTAATTGCACACCCTTAGATTCACTCCATGAGTTGTGTCCCATCCACTTTATATCGATGTGTCAAGTTCAAACATGAGGCTTAGGTCATCACCATACAAGCTGACCCTAATCCTTTCACATATTGAAACATGAAATATCAAACCAAAAACATTATTCTTCCTCTCTCATCCACCTCACCACCAACCAACAAAAACTCCACCCCTACCATCAATGAAGCTTCAACTAGCTCATCTATCCCTTCTTCTCCAATCATCACAGAGGACCCCTTAGAACCTGTATTCCAACATATCTCACTAGGAGAGTAAAATTTTTTGGCCTTAGATGCCTTCCCTACTCAATAATATGGAATATTCACCATAATCTTGGTTATGATCCTAATATTAGAACCATAATTCCTTTTGGGCTTCCCAACCACCAAACCAATTTCATCTATGGGGGACTTGATCATTCACTTCTCACTTCCTCTACCATCTCTTCTACTCGACTATTTACCTCTAATTTTTTAAATTTGGGCAAATAGAATTTGAAAAATTATACCTTCATAGGTGTGCTTGGAAGGGATCCAGCCTTGGCCATTATGAACATGGATCCCATGAGTTACCTTTGATTCAAACCCAAAAACCTTGTGAGCTATTTGGCCTTGGGTTTATCCCACCAAAAGAACCTACCCATTCACCCAAACCCATCACCACCATTGATGAGGATATTTCATCCTCACCAACCCCATCTATTTAAAAGTATAAGGATTTCAAAACCATCCTATCTATATTTTTTTTAGTCAATACCATTAGTTTAGGTCCCTTAACCTATAACAAGGGTAGCCAAACTAAAACCTTTCCTCTGATTCATCTTACAATGGTAGAAAATGATTCTCCTACCATCTATACCATCCAACATCAAGATGATTTTTTCATTCTCACCTATCGTGGTGTAGGTAATTCTTATATCTATAAATCCCTTCTTCCTGAAAACTAAACCATGTTGAATGAATCCACTATCGATGCCAACTTAGGTACTCAGGATAACCCTTACATTGTAAATATTGGTCAATCCTTAGATTTTTAGAGTAACAAGATTACCCTTCCTTCCTTCATGACCAAAGCATATAATTTTCTTAGTCTCAACAATATATGCTTAGAATAAACCCTTTCATAGCTCTCCACAATATCATCATCCATCCTAACATTAAGCCTGTTATGCAAAAGCTTTGTAGGATGCACCCTCATAATGCCCTTGTAGTCAAAAAAGAACTTCAATGCCTCTTATCTATCGACTTCATCCAACCCATTGACTATCCCCAATGTGTTTCCAATATCTTTCCCATCACCAAACCCATAGGGGACTTTGCCTTTGTGTTGACTATCATGACCTTAACCTTGCTTGCAATTTAAATTATTTGTGAATAATGGAGTTTTATTCCTATTTTAGTTAAGGGGTTAGATTAATAAATTAGTAAAAAATATAACAATAAATATAGTCTTGATTTATGAAACTATGTGTCTTTTTTACCTTTCTAAAAATAGAAATAAATAAGAAGAAATATGACTTAGCTAGAAAACAAACTAAGATGATTGATACAAAGGTTGAAAATGACTATGCAAGACTAGAAAGGTATCATAAACCTAAATTTGGCTTTTATTGGGTAAAAGGACAAGAGCATCAAAAAATGGATGCTTTATTGTTTGACCCTATTTTCCATTCCTACCATTTTTATCTAAACTGATCATAGAGACCTAAATGTTTTTGGGTAGTTGCACTAGGCCTATGAAAAATTGAGTGTTGGTTATCAATAAAAATCACTATGGAGATAATTTTGTCTTCAAACCCTAACCCTCCATCATGCTTGATAAAATAAAATTTGAGTCACTTGAGAAAGATGGGGGTTAGTATGAAAGATGTACTAATTATGCAATCCACACCCCTTATATGGGCATGCTGCCTACATACCAATACTCTGAAGAGGGATCAAGACATATGTAGTTCTCCCACCCAGTGTGCTTTGTGTAATAGTGTGATGTGGATGTAAATGCAAAATTAATAGTTTTTGAGGTGGATAGGGAATTGTATAAGGATTTGAGTAGGTTTACAGTTATGTTGGGTGAATGTGTGCAAAGAATAGGGAAGTTTGCCTTAGTGCTTTGTTTATATTCTTGCTTGCTTTGTAAGTTTAATCCCCCCTTTGTAAATGAGCTTTGAGTGGGATTTTATAGGGAATAATTGGTCATGGGTAAAATGTATTCACGTTAGGCTGACCTAATTAAGGATAAGGACTAGATGAAAATGACCATTAGGGCTTAGAGTGAAAATGGATAAGACCACTAAAAATAGGACACTTCTCTATGGGGTGCTATATTCTAAATGGGGTGTTCCTATCCTACAGGCTTAAGACTTGGGGGGACAAGTTTAACATGGATAATATTATCTATCTGAGGTGGAATGATCATTTAAAAGGTTCTATATGACTAGTAATGAGAAAAAAGGTGTTTATAAGGGTTGCAAGAGCATACAAAAAAGACCTGTGGATGGGGTGTCACAAGCCACATTCAAAATACCAATTTAGACATTTTATATGACTACATTTGCCCCCCCTTAATTCTAGTGATGTAGTAAAGTGAAATACTAGGATAAAAGAAAAGTAGAAAGTGTACCTAAACTTATCTGCAAGGTTGAAGCCCATGAAGATGTGTGATGCTAAGTGTGTATAGAGAGAGGACAATGTGAAGCATAAATCTCTAAGAGAAAAGAAAGAGTAGATCAGTTCTTACTAGACATGTTATGTCTAAAATAAGAATGTACAAAGGCTAGGTAAAAGAGAGAGGAAGAGAAAGGAAAAAATACACCTCATCAGGTACACAAACCATTACAAAACTATTATGATGTTGAGTGATGTCAAGTGATGCTGAGTGATGTTCAGTATGTGATATACTAAGAGTAACATCACATATGGAGCTGAGTGCTCAATTCCCTAAGGGTGGCTCAAGAATACAAAGATTGGCCCTTTAGATCCATCATCACCCACTAAGTGTGAATTATGAAATGATATGGATATGAATGTGTGTCATATGAGATGGATCATGAAGTCCATGAATGCTCTATAATCTAATAATGTGGTGTGGATAGTCAAATGTGTAAAGATAACTAGGCCAATCTTGGCCACTCTGAAAGGTCAAGATTAGGCTTGTATGAAAGCCACTCTAAAACTGAGAATTAGGCTTATATGAAAGCCAATCTAAAATGATGACAACAATCTATAGATATAATAAGGCATGCAACTATTGGGAATACTTGGGTAATACAATAAACTAGAAAGAAAAGAAGGCAAATGTATTATGCATATTGCCCCCAATCATTGGTGTTTGTAACATGGATTTTGATCTAGAATTTGTACCAACTACCCAATCTAAAACTAGAAGTGAGAGCCATCATGCCGTGCATGATGCCCCTATATCTAGATAATCTGAGTAAAACTATATTAAAATGGCCCAATCTGAATTGGAATGTAGTTGACAAAACTATAATTGACTTACCTTTCTATTTATTTTTGAAAATTTTGAGTTTTTGGATATTTAGATAGGAGCACCAAAAAGTGGATACTTTTCTATAAGGAATTATAGTTCAATTGGGGTGCTCTTGTCATTTAATATTTATGATGGCTGTTCTATGTTCATCCCTATTTTTCTAGTCTATTCTACATGTTTTAAATTTTGATTGTTGTTCTAAGTGTTTTGAAAAATGATTTTGACTGGTAGAGGGCTTTGATCTCTGTGACAAAACCCTATGTATTGTTCCTTATTCTAAGGGCAGGAATGAAGACCCTATAATGACTGACCTCAAAATAAAGAGATCTACAAGTGTGTTAAGTTGTGAAATGCATGATATAGTAATGATGATAAAAAAGATGTCTCAAGATATAGCATAGTTGATGTTGGAGATTATTAGATCAATAGGGGTATGCATACATAGATGTAATAATGTAATAGAAATCATATTATAATGAACTAAAATTGAAAATCTAGTTAGTTGTTAAGGAGGGATGGAATATGATGTCCATCATGGCATCCAAAAAGGTAAGATAATGCATGATGTGGATCATGGCATTGCAAAAAACTAAGAAGTAAATAAGCACATAAATCAATAAGTAAGAAGCATATAAAAGAGGCCAAGGGGCCAAAAAAACAAGTTACATAGGCACATGCCACACAAACTAGGAAAAACAAGCATACAAGGAATGTTTAAATGCCCACATACACATATAATTGCAAACAAACAAGATTGGTGCAAGGGCCACAAGTACATACAAGAGTAAAATCAAAGGAATTTGGAAAATTTACTAAGGCACAAATAAGTAAAAAAATAAGAAATTAGAAATGTAATCACATCTAGCTACTCAAAACAAGAAAGGAAGGCATGTAAATATTGAAAATACTATTGCATCTAACTGATCAAAATAAGAAGTGAAAGTATGTAAAACATGTAGTACAAGATTAGGTAGATGCTAAGAAATACATAGGTGTTATATACTAATTAATGTTGATAGAATAATCTATGTAAGCTAGTGAGTAATGCACATAAACATGATAACTAGAGTGTGTGGTGTAGGAATGACATAACCTGGATGGTGTAATCATGTAGAAAAGGCCCCTAGTGGGTAGATATGTCAATTTATGTCTTGAATGTAAAATGAAGATGCCCCCTTAAAGGGTAGAGTGAAGCAATCAAGGATTTGGGTGTCACTACACACAGTCAAATAAGATGAAGTGAAACATGGTAATGTAGATAAATTGACAAATAATAACATAGAACAAAAAAATGTAAGTCTAGCACAGTAGTAGAAATGTAAAGCTTGGATAATGCATATAATTGAAATTTTTTTGGTGTTTTGAATTATTTGAATGTTTTTGTATTTTGAAATGTTATATTATTTTTGGTATTTTGAAATATTGTATTTTTTTTTTGGTGTTTTGAAATGAGCTATGTACAAATGCGAAAAAAAACACTATGTATAAGTAAGTTGAGAAATTATGTACAAGAAAGATTGAGAAGAAATTATACTAACTGATGAGTCTCATAAGAGACTCCCTATCATGGTGTCCTATATCAAGATGAGGGATCATGCATGATTTTGTAGCATGATGGAAGGATTGCGACTGTGACTCTATAAGATATGTATGTTGTAATTGCTCTAAAATCTTTGTAGTGGAAACTGACTGTGGGGTCCCCCTTATAACTCTAAGAAGTGGATGCAATTGTGGGGCTCTTAGGGACCCATATGGTATTAGAATAATCTTTCTAAAAATGTGCTCTATATGTAGAGACGTGAGACCTCAATGATACTACCCTATGTATGTTGTGTCTCGAAATTGTTTAGAGTCTTGAAATTGTCACTGATGTAGTGGTCGCTTTAAGAGAGGCCTTCATGGAAGTAAATGAACTATTTATGCTATCAAGGGAGGCCTATATTATGTATAAATCCAACTAGAGGAAGAACTATAACTGGTGGAGAAGCTGAAACTGGTGACTACAAAGTAGGAGATGGCTCTGAAGTGGGGAGTGATAACTCATATGGAACTCCACCAACTGTAGCACCCTGATTAGTGTGAATGTATTTCATGCATCTATGAATTATAGAAGGTATTATATGAATTTTTTGGATCCATGGTCAACCAAGAAACATGTTGAAGACTCATGTACTAGGAAAAATAATAAATAGAGTGGCCACATGTGCTAGATAAACCTATAGAGGAAGTAAAATATCACCCAATAAATTCTATGTGTTCACTAAATCTACTGATAACTACGTCTATCAGGGTGATATCCTTATCTAAATATCCCAAATGCTGAATTAATGTCATAATGCACATATTCACACTAGATCCATTATCTATGAGAATAATATAAATGGGATCATGATCAATGTAGGATCTGATAAAAAGTGCATAGTAATCTAAATCATCCTCAACTATTTCCTAATCTGAGAAGGAGATCAAAGGTCTAGCTAGAACTATAGAATTATACACACCAATAATGTTTCTCAAAGGATGTGACTCAATTGAAGGTGTCTAGTATGTAGCTAGTGGAGGGTGTGCATGAGATGCATGGTGAACACTTGATGTACCCTATCTCCTATTTAGAATGTTGTGGGAAAGGATCTGAGAAAAAATATAGAGCCTTGTCTTATGTTTTCTTTACTTGAGGAGGATCAACTGGAGTGCCAATAGCAATAAGGTTTCCATCTATCAAGTCCTATATCTTTTGTCACAAATTGATACATCTATTCATTGTGTGGCCTGGTTCCCTATGAAAATTGTAGAATGCATTATGATCATATCCACATGGAAGAGGCTTTATCATATCATCTTCCCAAATAAGAGGGAGAGATAAGACATTACATTCCAATAGTTGCTGTAAGACTCTAGATGGAGATATTGGTATATTGGTAAAGGCTCATCAAGGAGGCACTAATAAAACCACTCATTGAAGGGGCTCTGAAGCTGCATTAAATGTAGGTTGATTTTGACTTTTTTTTCTTATTAACCTTTACTTTGTATGAGACTTTATTGTTACTCTTATTTATTGTTTATGATATGCTTGTGTATTTGAGTTTGCCCATTAAAAGTAATATGACTTCCCTTTTCTTTAGTGTATGAAATAACTCAGTGAAGGAAGAAAATGTTTTGAACATTATTGACTCATGCAAAGCTGGTAAAATACTCTATTTGAAGAGATCTTGTAATTATTGATTAGCCATTGGGATAGTCATTTTAGCCAAGATAGTTTTATATCTAAGAACATAATTTGTGAGATGTTATTTTGACCTTTGTTTCTATTATGAAACTTGGGCATAAGAAACCTTTTCATATATTTTAATGCTGAAATGAGTTAGGAACATGTTATCAAAAGGATTAAATGCTTTGATCAACTAATTTTATAGACTATAGAACCAATGTAGAGCATAATCCCTTAAAATCCATGAAAATAGCTTGGTAGTAACCAGTCATTTGGTACATATTCCAAACATGCTAAATGAAAAAATCTCTAGTGTGTCTCTAGATCACCCTTTCCATCATATAGAGTGAGCTTGGGTTGAAAAAACCCTGGTGGCAATGGTATATAAGCAATATGGCATGCCAATGGTATATGAAGTAAAGAAAAAGATTATAAATCTTGTGTTGGTCTAGAGGCACCTTGCTTAAGATGTAGCACCTTAGATTAAAGAGATTTAATCTCTTACATAATAAAAACCACATCAGGAGGTAAAGATATACTAGCCATAACTAGTGGTTTCACATATGAAGGTTGGGCTGCTATAGGGGGTTGTTGAGACATAGTTTCCCCTATAGTGTCATTTACAACTAGTTGTTTTGAAGGAATGGAAGACTCAACTTGCTTAACCTTTTTACTTTCCATGATAGATTGTAAAATAATGGCATGATCTCAGGGCTTTTCCCTAAGTCTCTCTCTAAAACTTTGTAGAATCAAATCTTTGTTGATGACAACATCATCATCAATAATAGGTGGAAGTGGATCAGTATCCTAATGTGGTAGAACATGAACATTAGTGTGTATATCATCACTGTTATTATCATACAACTCATTGTTAGAATTATCCTCATGGAAATTGGTGTAACTTGGAGGTGTAAGATCTATAGTGGTTATTTATCCATGGTATATAGATAGGTTGGAGGAATATAGGTGAATTCAAGAGGGTTTACACTAAGTATTACACTTTATCTCAAAAGAAGAGATGCAAGGAGCTTAGGTGGCATAAGGAAAACAACTTGAAAAATGAAAGAGAAGATTAAATAAATTTAATTTAGGATTTGAATAACAACGAACTAGAATATGCATAAAAAGGATACGAAGCTCACTAACATGTAAATTAATACCTCAAAAACATAGGGACCTATTAAATTCTACTAAGGTTTGAAATAAATGATTTTTAAAATTACTATGGTGAATTTTAAAAGTTAAATGTGAAATTTTGATTTATATATGTAAGAAAAATTAGAGGAATATTGCTAAAATCAAAAAAGAATTTTCCTTAGAGTTTCTAGGGTTTTTGTGTGTTAATGAAGTAAGTCAGGTTCAACAAATGATTTAACTTATTTGGGAATAAAGGAGTTTTATTCCTATTTTAGTTACATGTTTGGATTAGTAAATAAATATAGAATATATCAATAAATATAGTCCTAATTTGTGCAACTATTTGTCTTTTTCACCTTTCTAAAAATAGAAATAAATAAGAAAAAATATAACTTAGCTAGAAAATATATTGAGATGACTGATACAAAGGTTGAAAATGGTTTTGTAGGACTGGGAAGGTGTCATAAACCTAAATCTAGTTTTTGTTGGGCAAAAAGATAAGAGCATTGAAAAGTGGATGCTTTAGTGTTTGGTGCTATTGTCCATTCCTGCTACTATTGTCCAAACTAATCATAGAGACTTGAATTTTTTTTGGATAGTTGTGTTGTGCATGTGTGAGATTGCCCATAAAAATTGAGTGTTGATTATCGATGAAACTTACTGTGGATTTGATTTTGTATTGAAACCCTAACCCTCCATTATGCTTGATAAAACAATATTTGAATCACTTGAGAAAAAGGGGGGTTAGTGTGAAATATGTACTAAACATGTAATCCACACCCCTTATGTGGGCACAATATCTACATACCAATACTCTAAAGAGGTATCAAGCCATATGTAGTTCTCTCACCTAGTGTGCTTTGTGAAATAGTGTGATGCAGATACAAATGCCAAATTGATAGCATTTGAGGTGACTAGGGATTGGTATGAGGATTTGAGTAGGTTTGCAATTGTGTTGGGTGATTGTTTACAAAGAATAGGGAAGTTTTCCTTAGTGCTTTGTTTATATTCTTGTTTACTTTGTAAATTTTGTCCCCCCTTTGTAAATGAGCTTTGACTGGGATTTTATAGGGAACAATTGGTCATGGATAAGTTATATTCATGCTAGACCAACCTAATTAAGGATAAGGACTGGATGAAAATGACCTTTAGGGCTCAAAGTGAAAATGGATAAGACTACCATGAATGGGACACTTCTCTATGGGGCACTATAGTCCAAATGGGGCATTCTTGTCCTATTGGCTTGGGACTTGGGAAAATAAGATTGTCATGGGGAATATTTTTTGGTTGAGGTAGAATAACCATTCAAAATGTTTTAGATGACTAACAATGAGTAAAAAGCTGTCTATAAGGTTCACGAGAGCATGAAAAAAAGACCTATAGATGGGATGTCACAAGCCACACTCAAACTAATAATTTAGACATTTTATATGACTATAGATTGTCTAAAAGATGACTTCCCTTTTCTTAGCATCAACCAACTTATTGATCTTACAACCAGTCATGAGATGTCATCTCTCATGGAAGGTTTCTTAAGATATAAGAAGATCTTTATTACCCCTAAATAACAACATAATACTTCCTTCATCACCCCATGGGGAACCTTCTACTATAGGGTCATGCCATTTGGTCTAAAGAATGCTAGAGCAACCTACCAGTGTGAAATGACCTACATATTCCATGATCTCCTTGGGAAATCCAAATATTATAGGGATCATCTAGAAGTTCTCAAAATTATCTTTGAGTGCCTAATCCATTTCCATGTCTGACTCAACCCTAAAAAATGTGTTTTTGGGGTCCTATCTAGAAAGCTTCTTGGCTTTATCATCTCTCTTCAAGGAATTGAACTAGACCTTGCCAAATTTAGAGTGATACTTGACATGCCACATATAATCCACCTTAAGCAAATTTGTAGCCTACAAGAGAAGCTCCAATCCATCCATCGCTTCATCTCTTATTTTTCAGATAGATGTCAACCCTTTCACCATTTTCTCAAGAAAGATACATATTTTAAATGGACTAAAGATTTTAAAGAAGCCTTTGATTCACTCAAAGGGTATCTTATTTTTACACCCATTCTTATCCATCCTAAAGAATACCAACCCTTCTACCTTTATATCTCCACCATTAACCATTCTGTAGGGGCAATGCTTGCTCACCATGATGAACAAACAAAGAGAAAGTTGTCTACTATATAAGTTGAAGATTTATAGATTATGAGACCCGATATACACATACCAATAAGTTTTGCCTTGCCTTAGTATTTTTGGCTTCCAAAATTAATCATTACCTCATCAATCACAAAACTTTTTCCATCACCAAAACTAACCCACTCAAGTACACACATTCTAAACCATACACACATTCTAAACCATACCAATGGTTCATGTTCTTAGATGAGTTTGAACTTGAGTTCCTATATTAGAGGTCAATTAAAGGGCAAGTCATTGCTGATTAATTTGATAAATATCCTTTGCTAGATAACCAACCACTTCCTCTCCCAATATCATGACTCTTTCTAAGGAAGACGTCACCTACCAAATGACCATGTTCTTTGATGGCTTAAAGTGCTAGTGTGGTGGGAGTACTAGAGTTATTCTAATTTTCCTTAATGGTGAACCTATTCCTCTTTATTTAAAACTTGATTTTAAGTGTACCAACAATATGGTAGAGTATGAATCCCTGGTAACAGGTCTCCAAACTACTCTAGCCTTGAGAGCTAAGATGATCAGTATCTTTAATGATTTCTAACTTGTGGTCAACCAGATCAATGGATCCTACCATTATAAGAATGATGTCTTGTAAAGTATAAAAACCCAGTAGATGTACTCTTAACATCATTTGATTATTACCTTATCCAATATATTGTGTGATCTACCAACAAGTTCATGGATACAATGGCTTCCCTTACTTCCTAGATCCCATCTGCACCTTTTTTGTTACCATTCATCATTTTATCACACCCTATTATATCCAATTTGACCTCCATACCATTTGTAGTGTGGAGTAATCTCCATCAAACATTTGGTATGAGCAAACCTTTGACTACCTCAACCTCAACATCATTCCTCCCAGCCTTTTTAGGAATGCCAAAAGATGATTTGTTCAAAGCACCTCTTATTATACCATACTAGGGGGAATACTTTAAAAATGTGGTTTTGATGGTCTCCTTCTCCATTGCCTATGTATTCTTGAATCTTCCCATGATATCAATGAAATGTATGATAAGATCTATGGGGGACACTTTAGTGGTTTAGCTATTACTAAATGTATCCTTCACCTCAACTACTATTGGCCTACCCTCAACAAAGACTACTATGATTATGTGAATAAGTGTTTTAAATGTTAAAAACATGCCAATTTACATCACCTACTAACCCATGGCCTTCAAGTATCCAAGGACTTTTGGACCTCCTCATAATGGGGACTAGATCTCATTAGGAAAATCAATCATCATTATTCATAATAGCACCACTCTATCATCACCACCACTAAGTATTTCACCAAGTGGGTAGAGGCTATTCCTCTTATCTCGACCAAAGTTGAAAATATAGTCTACTTCATCAATCATCATATCATCTATCATTTTGATGTTCCTGATAAGATCATCACTGATAATGGTAAATCTTTTAAATTTTTTTTTGAAGGTCTTTATGACAATATTTGGCATCAAATTAAGCTTTTCCTCACCTTATCATCCATAAGAACATACATAGGAATAAGCATCTAAAAAAAACCTCAATAAGATGTTAACCAAAATGGTCAATGTTTCTGGTTGGGATTGGCATTTTCACATCACTTTTGCTTTATGGGCCTATTGTACTAGCATTCAAACCTTTACAAGTGCTACCCATTTTTATTTGGTCTTTAGAGAATAGGTGGTCTTACCTCTTGAAGGCCAGATTCCCTCTCTTCATATGTCCTTACAAGACATCATTTCTGAGAGTAACTATCATCAAGATCATCTAGCATGACTTGAGCTACTTGATGAGCATCACATAACTGCACTTAACCATCTTCATGTCTATCAAGAGTAGGTTAAGTGTGCCTATAATAAGCACTTGAAAGAATGAGAATTCAACATCAGAGAACTTATATTGAAGGAAAATCAACATGTGACCAATATGGAGAAAAGTGAGGCAATTTTTATTTTAATTGGCTTGGACCATACATCATAACCCACAAGTATGGATTAAGAACTTATCATTTGTCTTGTCTTGAAGGCAAACTAGAACTTGAGCCTCTCAATGCTTTATACCTACATCCTTTCCTTTGTTAAATAAGGATCAAACTCACCTTTTATCTAACTTAAGCTTATTCCTTGATTTACAAGATTTTCACCTTCTTCACACCTTTATCCCATCCCTTTAAAGAAAATCAATTAAAAAATAGAACCATGTGATTACCCATCATATTCATAGCCTAATCCTAAATATGGGTACCACAACTCTACCCATGGCATGGTTCTCATGGATACTTTTCATCCCTAATCAAATATAATCCCATGGTCATTGGTCATTGACTCTCAACACCACTACTTTCACCTATCATTAACCTTATTGTGCTCTAGGTTTTACCCTTTTAAAGGTAAATATCTAAGCTTATATAGACTTATCCATGTCTAACCTAACATAAAAAAAATTGGGACACCTAAATATCACTTGGGTCAAATATCTCTAGCATGTAGACTGCTCCCTTAAAGGATAGCTACCTGAAACTAAATTGATTCTCCCTTGAAGCATAGCTACCAAAGTGAACAAATCCAAACTTAGACCACTCCCTTAAAGGATGGCTAAGTCAATTTTGTTAAAAGAAATCATTTGAATCTTCTTACATCGATAAAATTTACAAACTTATCAAAATTAAACAATAAAAAACCCCCATATCAAAATCAATAACAATCTATCCCAAGAAAGCTATAATTAGCTTTCATAGATAACATCAGTAGACTTCCCACATCGATTAGTCTATACCTTGTATTAAAACATGGACTTGTCTATTATGGTTCTTAGGTCACCTATAGAAGGGGGAAAATAACCCAAAATAGGTTACACTACCCTTCACACCACATTTTTGTCAACTATCTCCCATTTGTACCATCTAAAAATCAAGGGATTCATGAGCTTACTTGAAAAAATGTGATCAAAACACCTTTTTACCAACCAACATATGCTAATGTGAAGCATTCAAAGGGCTTATGTTCCTTAAGCTAGTCTAACTTTGCTTTTATTTTGTCTTTGCCAATGAAGAAGCATCATACCTTTTCCTTATCCTCTCATAATTGGTTCATGTATT
This sequence comes from Torreya grandis, assembly GCA_037957365.1. NCBI lineage: Eukaryota > Viridiplantae > Streptophyta > Pinopsida > Cupressales > Taxaceae > Torreya > Torreya grandis. The sequence continues at coordinate 9,440,894 of JARHVA010000029.1, forward strand.
CACTTAGACTTATGTCTCAAATTTTTTCATCTCTTTTCATACATCTAGTTTTGTTATCTAACTTACTTTATGTGATATCATAATCAACAAAATAAACTACATCACATATCCATGATCATAACCATAATCAAAACATCATAACTATATATATAAAAAAGAACCATAATCATAAATATCACAACCATAACTCATTATAAACACATCTATAATCATCACATGCCTAAGCTAGTGAGTCTACATCTCATAAGCATAATCATAATAAATATGAAAATTTAAACCCTGAATCATGCAACATAAAATCACATCTATATATCATCATCACATCATATACATCATGTCTCATAAAAATAAAATAGTACATGTAATAATGTACATCTCTCTCTCTCTCTCTCTTAAAACATATACATCTTACTGCATCCGTTCATAGGCTGACATTAAAATTATATAATCCTATATATATCATATCATAACCTATGCCTCTAGGGTACCATTACTGCCTAGTGCCTAACTCCCTGAGGTGCTTTCTTATCCACCCACAAAAGTAGCCCACTGACCTAGAGTCACTATACCTGCACCACCTACCAAATTAGCTTTGTAATCACCCCATTGGGTCTCATTAAGACAACATGTCAGGACTATGGTCTCATAATAATGCAACTCCTCAACTATTGCCAAGTAACACGCCATAGGGATTCTACCTAGTGGTCTTACAGGTGCTATGGCTCCTCCTCTAGGATATTTCAAGGATTCCCTCTCTTAGGTTACCAAGGCTAGTGTAGCTCTAGCTTGGTCCCTCTCACCTATCATAACTGCTACCTAACCTTGTGGTGCTACTAGCTGACCCTATAAAGTAGCTACTATGGCCTATACCATAGCTAATACTGCTCAGGCTTGATCTCTCTCTAAAACCACTACTTTTACATTGGGGCCACCTCCCTATACCTATACCTATGGACCCCTACCGTCTAGGTCCACATTCATAGGCTACCCTCCCCCATCATTCCATATAAAATATGCCACTGTATAGAGGGCTTGATACTATGTTAGGTAGCCATCAATAAAACCTATGTCATCCATCTCTACTTTGGTAGGTAGATCCTCATAATTAAGAACCATCTCCATTAGTTATGGCTCTAAAATTAAAAACTCAGCATCCTCTTGCTTATACCTCAGGAATAGACCTAGAATCCCCTATATCAAGCTAAAATACTTACAAATCTTATCAAAAAGGATGATCTCAATCTCACCCTCTCTCCTCTTAAATATCCACCTACAACTCTATAGTGATAGAATGTGCTGAGTATAGTGGGACCACCTTAGAAAGTTAACATATGACCTCTAAACCACATCTCTAACCATTAGGGCCTCCAATGCCCCTTTGATCAAATTAATATCTCATACACCTCCTCTAGGTCTTGTGAGTGCATAAAATTGCTCCTCCACCACATAAAACCCACCCTGAAGTCCATCTAGGTATATCCCTCTCATGGTATCATCATTGACCTTAGAACCCAGATGTGCTCATAGGCACAGTAATGTAACATAAACCCCACACTAATGTTGTATCTCCTATGAGATCTGAACCCCCATAGCTCCCTATATATCTGAACCAATAGCATGAATGCCCAACCAAACATTATGTGACCCAACAACATCTCCACCAATACTCTCAACAATATATATGAAAACATCCCACTACTCAAATCTAGAATTGTAAAACACAAGACTAACATCATCATTATGGTCATTAGCCTCCTATCATCTCTATCCCTCTATTATCAAGGTGTTTAGTTGAACCCACTAACATACCAGCTGATGAACCCATAATCATCACCATATAACTGCTTCATTAGCTCATCCCTCTCATATCTTTCAATGTGATATATCAGCTCCCCTTGAATCAATAGTCGTGTGATCCTATGTATATCCTCTAACAAGACTATCATCCCACTAGTTGATAGAAGAAAGGTGTTCATGGCTAGATCCCATCTTTCGATGAGGGCCATGATCATCATCGCATCTCACAACATGTACTAGTAGTGCATCACCACTCTAAAGGTAACATCCTTCATGTGAGGCTAGTCCTTCTCTATCATTTCTTGATGGATCTCTACAAACATCCAAGAAACCTGATCTCTCATCTAGATCTGATCCTATGCCTACAAAGTTGGTTAGAAGATACACATAATTTATTTCCTTATTATCATTGTCTATGAACTTAAACATCATAAGATTGCCTTTTATATCAACTTACCCTATTTTTAATCCTAAAGTCTTAAAAAAAACATTACCCATACCCTAACTAAAAACCAATTCACATTAATCATTAGCATCATCAAAACCAATTACCACTTAAAGACTAGCCAATCCCATTAACTTAAACTTAAACTCAACCTTTTGTCTTAAGTGGTTAACCACCAATGGTCAATATGACCCTCAATAGTCAATTGACCATTTTACCTTTGCTCTTTGATCATCAACAATTGATTATGACCATTAAGGGTTTAGTATGACTATTGAGGGTTAGGTATGACTATCGACGATCACTGTGTGTGACCATTAGTGCACAACCCCTATTAGGTTGTGGAGCTAAAAGCTTCATTAATGCAAATAGGTGAGGAGGTTGTGGAGAGTTTGCTGTTGTCACAGTCGCCGGCGTCAGTCAAGCCAACCGATGTCGATAGGGTACAGATAGGAAGGCAACCAACGTCAGTCAGAAGTCAGCTGGTGTTGGCACCCCCTAGGCAGATAGGGACCGACGTCATTCACCTATGTGGTTTAAGCTGTGAGTGTTACAGGTAGTTAGTTAATGAACCAAGTGTTTACATGTCAAGAGCCAAATTTAGACTAGAAGCTGTGGATCTAATTATTGTAATTAGGTGTCTAATTATTGTTTGCATGAGATCTATTTAAGAGACTCATTGGTTGTATTGTAAGGTGTTCTAGTTTGAGTTGAGAAAAGTTAGCTCCTTCTGTGTGTGAGGTGAGCAAGGGTGTTCCTCCTAGTTCCACAATAGTGCCAAGTGTGGGTGCTGGTTTTGGAGAGTCAGCAGGATTCTTTAGGTGTGTAGGATCTTGGTCATCAGGTGTGCATGGCTACTTTTGGAGATCTACATGGGTAAGTAATATCATTGATCTACAGGTATGTGTGTGTAAGGTTTAAGGTTCACAGGTGTGTAAAACTAGATTGATTTGCAAGTGTGTAAGATTAGATAGGATAGCAACACAATAGGGAACAGGATCAGGTAGGATCTACTTGGAGTACAGTGTATACTCAGAAGGAGAGCAAAGAGGAAGGCAAGGAAGATCCTTCCATAAGTAAGATCAGATTTGGGTTGCAGGTTGTTGCAGTTCAGGGTAGATCTACTTGAAGTATGTTGAGTACTTGTGGAGTGCGTGGAGCACTTGTGGTGTGCATGGAGCATAGGAGTATTGGTAGTAGTGGATACTGGTTGGTTGGAGGTGAACACCAACTCTGTGTTTGAGTTGTGTGTTGGGACCTAAGAGAGAGAGCTTTGAGGGAAGATTTACTATTTATGCCTTAGAGGTGTGGGAGCCCTAGAGGTGTGTAAGGAAGAAGAACTATGGCAGCCTTCTTTGTTGTATTTCCTTCTGGAAGAGTTTTAATACAAGTTGTGTATTGTCTCTCATATTCTGTGTTATTTCGAAATTCTAGTTACTTGTTGATTCTGGTTAATTCCGCATTTAAGTTGCTTGTATTTGGTAATCAATTGTGTGCTTTCGTTATTTCCCAACAAAGTGGTATTAGAGCTAAGGTTGCAGGGAACATGTTTTATGTTTGGTTACAGGTCACTCTCAGAGGTTTTTGATTGAGTGGGAGTAGAGCAATGGCAGAAGAAAGTAAGCTAAGAATGGAGGAATTGAAAAGCATGAATGGTCACTTACGATCCTATGAAAAGAAAGAGTAGGGAAAATAAAATTATTAGTTTGTGGAAGATCAACATGAAGGAACTGAAGAAGTAGATGTTGCAGGTGATGTGGCATAGGATGCTCTGGGAGGTTTGTTGGATAAATTAGAATCTTGTTTTATAGATTTTGTTGCCTCTTTCCATGCAGCCCCAGGTAGAGGAGCTGGTGAGCCTTGTCAAAGAATTGGCAAAGGGGAAGTGAAGCTAAAATTGTAGGTAGCCAACACAGGGGTGTTGAAGGAGGTCATGCAGGTCCTAGGCTTGGAGATGTGGCTAATTTCTTCAGGGAAATTGGGTGATGAGAGATGCACAAGAACTCTCACAGTGGATACACTTAAATTAGCTGGTGGTAAGAAAGCAGGTACTCTTTATCTACTTGCTTATATTACTGATTCTTCTTTTGTTGTGGAGACCTGGCTTTATAGGCTTGGTCATATGAGCAAGAAGGAGATGCATGTTCTTAAGAGGAAGTCAGATGTCTTTGATAGGCTTAAAAACTGGAAAGCCTTGGTGTTCTTAGAGGAGATGATGGACAGAGTTTAGTGGATGGGGCTGGATACTTTTGAGCAGGGCAGTTTGGACATGGGTTTTGATTCAAAGGAGCTCACGGGTAAAAATTCATCACTCACAGGTGAACACAAGTACCAGCATCAGTCAAGAGGAATTGGTGTCGAATAGACAGGTGCCGATGTCGGTCATGTGCAGACCAAAGCCAGTGATGTCGGGTAGGGTAAGACTGACGTCGATCAGGAGGACCAATGTTGATAGTAGGTAAGATTGACATCGGTCAGGAGGACCGATGTCAGCAGTAGGGACATCGATGTTGGTAGAGTTGGTAGTTAGGATAGGTGCATAAAAACTGACGTCAGTCAGATGCAGACTGTGTGGTGACCGAGGTCGGTCACTGTAACAGATTTTGGTCAGACAATAAGCTATTAAAGAGTCTCAAATGCCCATATGGAGGACTAAAGGTGGTAAGTAAGCCTCAAATTCATTATTCCTCTTCTTTATACTAGTTTCTTACTGCAGAGTAGGAAGGATCCAGGAAACAGTGGGAGCATGGCAGGAATATGATGCAGAACTAAATGGGAGATTTGGTAGGGTTGTTAGTCGAAAGAAAGCACAGAGACGAATGGATACCTTAGTTGAAGAATAGAGAGAATGAACACGTGAGATGGAAGACCAGGTCATATGGTCTTGAGGAAGCTGCAGGGTAGTGGTACAGTGATGACAGGTGGTACCAGGTGGATGACAAAGTAGGGCTTTAGTCAATGTTAGTAGAACCATTGTGTTTGTCTTACCAAGTGGATGATGGTCACAACATTATCCTATTGTTTTATGTGGAGGATGAGCTTGGTGCAGGTTCAGACATACAAGGTTTTGCTGAGCTAAGGGTAAGGTTAGTTCAGTGGCATGTCATGAAGAATTTGGAGTAGCAAAATTCTTTGACATGAGAGACATGGAGATCACAGGTTGATTTTGTCTCTAGTGGGAGTTGATGTGAATCAGGTGTTGGTAAGGTTTAGGATGCAGAATCAGAGCACACCAAGGGCTGGATAGTTCAGTGTCTGAAATCACATGAGGTTTGGTATAGGCTTGAGTTTGCCCAAGCAGTGGGTGCTATCAGAGAGTTAGGAGCCAATTCAGGGAAGTGGGTTCTCAGGTATTTGAGAGGGACCAGTAACAGGGATTCATGATATGTAGGGTTAGGACTTCACTACATGGGTTTGTAGGTTTGGATGTGGCAGGGTACGCAGATGACAGGAGGTGCACCATAGGTTGTGTGGTGGGTTGTCTTCAAGATTGATCTTGAAGAGGGATACAAGCCAGGAAATAGATTAGATAGGGTACATGTAGAGGTACAGTGTAGCTATTTATCTCCAAGTGGGAGATTGTTAGGTTGTGGAGCTAAATGCTTCACTGATGCAAACAGGTGAGGAGGTTGCAGAGATTTTACTATTGTCATAGTCACCGACATCAGTCAGGCCAATCGATGTCGGCAGGGTACAGACAGGAAGGCAACCAACGTCGGTCAGAAGTCAACTGGTGTTGGCACCCCCCAAGTAGACAGGGACTGATGTCGGTCACCTGTGTGGTTTGAGCTGCAAGTGTTATGGGTAGTTAGTTAATAAACCAAGTGTTTGATGTCAAGAGCCAAATTTAGACTAGAAGCTATGGATCTAATTATTGTAATTAGGTGTCTAATTATTGTTTACATGAGATCTATTTAAGAGACTCATTGGTTTTATTGTAAGGTGTTCTAGTTTGAGTTGAGCAAAGTTAGCTCCTTTTGTGTGCGAGGTGAGCAAGGGTGTTCCTCCTAGTTCCAAAGCAGTGCCAAGTGTGGGTGCTAGTTTTGGAGAGTCAGCAAGATTCTTCAGGTGTGTAGGATCTTGGTCATTGGGTGTGTATGGCTACTTTTGGAGATCTACATGGGTAAGTAAGATCATTGATCTACAAGTACATGTGTGTAAGGTCTAAGGTTCACAGGTGTGTAGAACTAGATTGATTTACAGGTGTGCAAGATCAGATAGGATAGTAACACAATAGGGAATAGGATCAGGTAGGATCTACTTGGAGTACAGTGTGTACTCAGAAGGAGAGCAAAGAGGAAGGCAAGAAAGATCCTTCCATAAGTAGGATCAGATTTGGGTTGCAGGTTGCTATAGTTTAGGGGAGATCTACTTGAAGTATGTTGAGTACTTGTGGAGTGCGTGGAGCACTTGTGGTGTGTGTGGAGCACAGGAGTACTGGTAGTAGTGGATACTGGCTGGTTGGAGGTGAACACCAACTCTATGTTTGAGTTGTGTGTTGGGACCTAAGAGAGAGAGCTTTGAGGGAAGATTTACTGTTTATGCCCTAGAGGTGTGGGAGCCTTAGAGGTGTGTAAGGAAGAAGAACTGTGGTAGCCTTCTTTGTTGTATTTCCTTTTGGAAGAGTTTTAATACAAGTTGTGTATTGTATCTCATATTCTGTGTTATTTTTGAATTCTAGTTGTTGATTCTGGTTAATTCCGCATTTAAGTTTCTTGTATTTGGTAATCAATTGTTTGCTTTCGTTATTTTCCAACAAAGTGGTATCAGAGCTAAGGTTACAAGGAGCAGGTTTTGTGTTTGGTTACAGGTCACTCTCAGGGGTTTCTAATTGAGTGGGAGTAGAGCAATGGTAGAAGAAAGTAAGCTAAGAATGGAGGAATTGAAAAGCATGAATGGTCACTTACGGTCCTATGGAAAGAAAGAGAATTATTGGTTTGTGAAAGATCAACATGAAGGAACTGAAGAAGTAGATGTTGTAGGTGATGTGGCATAGGATGCTCTGGGAGGTTTCTTGGATAAAGTAGAATCTTGTTTTATAGATTCTATTGCCTCTTTCCATGCAGCCCCAGGTAGAGGAGCTAGTGAGCCTTATCAAAGAATTGGCAAAGGGGAAGTGAAGCTGAAATTGTAGGTGGCCAACATAGGGGTGTTGAAGGAGGTCATGCAAGTCCTAGGCTTGGAGATGTGGCTAATTTATTCAGGGAAGTTGGGTGGTGAGAGATACACAAGAACTCTCACAATGGATACACTTGAATTAGCTGGTGGTAAGAAAGCAGGTACTCTTTATCTACTTGCTTATATTATTAATTCTTATTTTGGTGCAGAGACATGGCTTTGTAGGCTTGGTCACATGAGTAGGAAAGAGATGCATGTTCTTAAGAGGAAGTTAGATTTCTTTGACAGGCTTAAGAACTAGAAATCCTTAGTGTTCTTGGAGGAGATGACGGACAAAGCTTAGTGGATGGGGCTGGATACTTCTGAGCAAGGCAGTTTGGACATGGGTTTTGATTCAAAGGAGCTTACAGGTAAAAATTCATCACTCACAGGTGAACATAGGTACCAGCATTGGTCAGGAGGAATCGGCATCGAATAGACAGGTGCTAATGTCGGTCATGTGCAGACTGAAGCCAATGATGTTGGGCAGGGTAAGACTAACATCAGTCAAGAGGATCAACATCGGCAGTAGGTAAGATTGACATCAGTTAGGAGGACTGACATCGGCAGCAGGGACACCGACATCGGCAGAGTTGGTAGTCAGGATAGGCACATAAAAACTGATGTTGATCAGATGCAGACTATGTGGTGACTGAGGTCGGTCACTGTAATGGATTTTGGGCAGACAACAAGCTGTCAAGGAGTCTTAAATGCCCATATGAAGGAATGAAGGTGGTAAGTAAGCCTTAAATTCATTGTTCCTCTTCTTTATACTAGTTGCTTACTGCAGAGTAGGAAGGATCCATGAAACAGTTGGAAAATGGCAGGAATATGATGCAGAACCAAATGGGAGATTTGATAGGGTTGCCAGCCGAAAGAAAGCACAGAGACAAATGGATACCTTAGTTGAAGAATAGAGAGAATAGACACGTGAGATGGAAGACCAGGTCATATGGTCTTGAGGAAGATGCAGGGCAGTGGTATAGTGTCGACAGGTGGTACCAGGTGGATGACAAAGCAGGGCTTTAGTCAATGTCAGTAGAATCATTGTGTTTGTCTTACCAGGTGGATGATGGTCGTAACATTATCCTATTGCTTTATGTGGAGGATGAGCTTGGTGTAGGTTCAGACATACAAGGTTTTGCTGAGCTAAGGGTAAGGTTAGTTTAGTGGCATGTCATGAAGAATTTGGAGCAACAAAATTCTTTGACATGAGAGACATGGAGATCACAGGTTGATTTTGTCTCCAGTGGGAGCTGATGTGAATTAGGTGTTGGCAAGGTTCAGGATGTAGAATCGGAGCACACCAAGGGCTGGACAGTTTAGTGTCCAAAATCACATGAGGTATGGTATAGGCCTGAGTTTGCCCAAGTAGTGGGTGTTGTCAGAGAGTTAGGAGCCAATTCGGGGAAGTTGGTTCTCATGTATTTGAGAGGGACCAGTAGTAGGGATTCATGCTATACAGGGTTAGGACTTCACTACATGGGTTTATAAGTTCATATGTGGTAGGGCACTCGGATGACAGGAGGTGCACCATAGGTTGTGTGGTGGGTTGTCTTTAGGATTGATCTTGAAGAGGGATACAAGCCAGGAAATAGATTAGATAAGGTACAGGTATAGTGTAGCTATTTATCTCCAAGTGGGGGATTGTTAGGTTGTGGAGCTAAAAGTTTCATTGATGCAAATAGGTGAGGAGGTTTCAGAGAGTTTTCTATTGTCATAGTCGCTGGTGTCGGTCAGGCCAACCAACGTCAGCAGGGTATAGACAGGAAGGCAATCGATGTCGATCAGAAGTTGGCCAGCATTGGCACCCCCCAGGTAGATAGGGACTGATGTCAGTCACCTGTGTGGTTTGAGCTATGAGTGTTATGGGTAGTTAGTTAATGAACCAAGTGTTTGCATGTCAAGAGCCAAATTTAGACTAGAAGCTGTGCATCTAATTATTGTAATTAGGTGTCTAATTATTGTTTGCATGAGATCTATTTAAGAGACTCATTGGTTGTATTGTAAGGTGTTCTAGTTTGAGTTGAGCAAAGTTAGCTCCTTCTATGTGTGAGGTGAGCAAGGGTGTTCCTCCTAGTTCCACAGCAGTGCCAAGTGTGGGTGTTGGTTTTGGAGAGTCAGCAGGATTCTTCAGGTGTGCATGGCTACTTTTGGAGATCTACATGGGTAAGTAAGATCATTGATCTGTAGGTATGTGTGTGTAAGGTCTAAGGTTCACAGGTGTGTACAACTAGATTGATTTGTAGGTGTACAAGATTAGATAAGACAACAACACAATAGGGAGCAGGATCAGGCAGGATCTACCTATAGTACAGTGTGTACTCAAAAGGAGAGCAAAGAGGAAGGCAAGGAAGATCCTTTCATAAGTAAGATCAGATTTGGGTTGCAGTTTAGGGGAGATCTACTTGAAGTACGTTGAGTACTTGTGGAGTGCATGGAACACTTGTGGTGTGCATAGAGCACAAGAGTACTGGCAGTAGTGGATACTAGCTGGTTGGAGGTGAACACCAACTCTGTGTTTGAGTTGTGTGTTGGGACTTAAGAGAGAGAGCTTTGAGGGAAGATTTACTATTTATGCCTTAGAGGTGTGGGAGCCCTAGAGGTGTGTAAGGAAGAAGAACTGTGGTAGCCTTCTTTGTTCTATTTCCTTCTGGAAGAGTTTTAATACAAGTTGTGTATTGTCTCTCATATTCTGTGTTATTTCTGAATTCTAGTTACTTGTTGATTCTGGTTAATTCCGCATTTAAGTTGCTTGTATTTGGTAATCAATTATGTGCTTCCGTTATTTCCCAACAACCCCCAACCCTAACCTACACCTAAATCACCCCATACCTCCTTCTAACCTAGATCAAACCATCCTAATAGTTACACTACCCTCCCTCAACCTATCCCACCCTTCAAAAACCATTTTCCCTTGCAAATTCAATAATTATCCACCCTATACTAATACCTAGCTCAACACCAACACCCCCAATAAACTAACAAAATCCAAACAAAAATTCCAAAATAAAACTACTCTAACAATTCAATACAACACCTACCTCATTCTTCAATTATTGTCAAGGAGGAATCCTAGATCTGGTGGCCTAGCCACATCCCTATCTGCCCTGCATACTTAGTCCACCTTAGCAATAACCTCTACATAGTCAACCACTTTATAACTACCTCATCAATATTCTTGCACAAAAAGCTAAGAATGTAAGTATGTAGAGTTAGGAGTCAAAAGTAAATGAGTGAAAATGATAACTATTTTTAACTTTTTAACCTCTACACTTTTAGGGTTTTTTACCCCCTGACTGTCGATGGTTAAGGTGACTGTTGATGGTTGCTTTTGAGACCCCTAACCATCGACAGTTAAGATGTTCACTTTTTAAATTTTGGCACACATACCTTAGTTCTACCCTTTGAAGATTACATTCTCCAACTACCATACCAATCACCCCATCCACATTGATGCTAGCCATTTTAGCCCCAACTATCACACATTTATGATGAATTTACTTGGTTCTTTTTTATCACACCAACCAACATTACCATGTTGAGCATTTGAATTTGCACCACCTAGTGCACACCAGACCATTTGTGTTTTTTTTGGAGTACTTCCTACCTTGAATACCTATGAAAACATCAACCTTGTTTAGAAGAATTGATAAGAATAACTTGATCAACTATGCCTAACATTATGGCCCAGTCTTTGCATCATCAGTGCTTATATAACTAGATTTTTTTACCAGCTATGTTAACTTAGTCTATACATAATATTAACTATCACCTTTATTCACATTTTATCTACATATTTGTGCTTCAAATTCCTACCCTTTTTTTCACCAACCTCATGACTCACCATAACCACTAATCAAACCCACACCTGACTTTGCTTCACCTCATCAACTCTTAGTTTAAGGGGGAACACCTCCTCCCATGCTCAGGGCAATCAAGCCATCAACCCACAATCTATTTTTGTTTTATAGCTTGTTGATACAAACTACATAATAAAAAGGGGAAAAATGTAGACACTAGAAAACCACACACAATAGTTTTAGATTTCGAAATGATTCGAGACCCCCCTAGGGATCACTCAACTCTCTTGACTATAAACTCAAGTCAAAAAACCCACTAATAAACCCACCAGACCCTAAGTCAAGTTACCTAACTAGCAAGACTAACTCACTAACTTTTCATTTTGACCCAAATTTCTTCAAACCTCAATTAGTGATGGTCACTTTTACTACCAATGGTTACCCAACTGGTGATGGTCACCATGATCATCAATGGTTAAAATTGATCACTGATGATCAAGTCTTCCCCATCTGAACAAAGACAACTCAAGTTGTGTCCAAGATAACATGCCAAAATTTAATAAGGATGACAAGATAACTCATCACAAAGCATTGAAACCATCAAATAAACCTCCTATGAAACCTTCTACATCCACCTCTCTTTGCCTATAAAAGGAGGGGAGTAGGAGGTGAAAAAAGATCCAAGAATTTTATCAATAAGGCAATCAAGCTATCAACCAACAATCATCAGGGGCTTCTAACATCAAGATTTTTTTTTCAATTCTTCCCTCCAACAAGTTAGTAACTATGATAGAGACCCAAACCATTTCCAAAATTTCTCTTTAGGCAAAGTATTGTTACTCTACCCAAATCACTCCTGGATAAGCTACCAACTATCAAATAAGTAGTTAAGTATATTTCTATTTTTCAAGTTCCAATTATTTAGTTTCTAACCCAAACCATTCTACATCATATATTCTACTCTCCCATCCCTAATAATACCTTTAATAATCTACTACTTAATCACTAACCTCATCAACCCAATATTTTTGAAACACTTTTTAAAACCCACAATAACCATTGATGGTCACCTTGACTACAGAGGGTCACCTTAACCATCGACGGTCACCTTAACCACCGATGGTCACCCTAACCATCAGTAATCACTATGGTAGGAAATAATAGTAAGCTATTCCCACCTACTTACCCTCAACCAACTTCCACTTTTTATCGTTCTGCCTACTCAAAAATTACCCACCTATTTTTTAAACTCAACTTGACCTATTTAGCATTAGTATTGGCCCACTTATTTCTATAATTAATTTATTTCCTTTATCAAGTATTTATTTCTTCATGCATTTCCTTTCAATTTTTTCTATCATTTTATGTAAATAATTCATCATTATTTCTTTCGACTTAACTATTTTAAGAGAGTGGATTGACAACCTCTTAGTAAGCTCATGCTTCTTGGATCTAGATCACACTACGAAATCCACCTTACTATCCACCTAACAACCCCCTTTTTTTAGTATTTTCTTATCCACAAGTCATTATTCCCAAGATAAAGATAAGATCTTTGCAATTATCTGGATCATGCATGCACAAACAAATAGGTTCTTATACCATATCTATATCTAGTTTCTTATTTCTTCTTTTTTAAGAAAGTAAACTAAAATTGAGTGAAACAAAGATCATTATATAGAATTAATTGATACACCCACACATGATTAGTATATAATGCTAGTGGTTACACATATAAAATAACTATACATATACCCAGTTCATAGGAAAGCTATTGGACCTGCTAGATAAATAGATATTTAGTTCCAATCACATTAGAGAGTTAGTCAAGTCCCATAAATGCTAACATATACTACATCACATACGTAATTAGCATCAAAGACAATTTAATGTGATCCATAATAAACATAAATAGTTAAACATTATCTTTATATATATTGGACCCTACAATGTCCTCAACCATCTAGAGTTACCTATCATATATTGAATTTTTTGAGTAGTGATCATGACAGTTACAATACAAAATGTGTTTTTATATCAATTTTTGACACACCCACATTTGGGACTTCCTATTCATAATAGATAATCATAACACTATTAGATATAGGCACTTCCCATGATCCTTCCAATTATGTGATCATAAGTTATCTTTTCCAAACCTCAAATAATTCAAAAATAGAAAAAAATAAAAAAATCTAAGAAAATAAAAAACATTTAAGATATTCATGAAATCTAAAATTAGGACCTTAACATGATATGATTACTAGATTACAATTTTTACATAGGTTGTTTATCACAAGTTTGGTAGATAGTATATTATTTTAATACACAAATGCATTTCATGGTAGATGAGTGTGATGCCTGACATATAGGTTAGACATGGACATATAAATGTTGGACTTTCCTATACCTAGTGGCCATGTCAATACTAGGGGAATATTACTCCATAGTTTCACTATTACAAGTTATATCCTTCTATAACCTTATACCATGTTGAGCTACCTAGATTATTTACACATATCTTACTAGTTACCCATATTTTACATATTTCTACATGCATATACTACTAAACTATGATGACATTATACTTTGGATGGTGTAGACTAGTTTAATTATTCTATGATCCATTGATGTTAGTGATCTCTTACATGATATGCTACTTTGTGTTTGTCTACTATGTGTGGCCCTTTGGATTTGATTACAACATAATTATGTCCCATAAATGTTGTCCTTGGATTTTTTTAATATGATACTTTTTATATCCCTTGCTTGTGACAACTTTATGTCCCCTTGGGTATTACCCTTGGCCTTTTTGTTGAGACATATTTGTGTCCAGTGTATGTGGCCCTTGGCCTTATGCATGTGACACTTAACAATTAAACTTGTTGATATTGATGACATTAAGTGGTGATATGATCTATATCACACACTACTAATGCATAGTCTTATCAAATGATCCTACTACTACATGTGTCATTGATACATCAATCTAGACATGACACTTATATTAAATGTATGATATATGTTACATACATGCCTTGATATACATATAATTTACTATGATGACATATCCTCCAAATTTTAACATGATGTTATACTTATACATGAAATGAGATAATTAAATCTTCTTTTGGGTTGAGTGACTTATAGGGCACATCCCCCATCTCAAAAGAGGGGTAGTACAATGGGATTTTCATAGAAACATAAGCCTATATTAACAAAAAAATAGATGAGGGTAAATAATTTAAAGATTTAGAATGGTTTAGATATCAGGTATTTTAATTAAACAAATAATATTGGTACATTAGTACATATTATGGGGGTATATGCCATGCATATGCATTCACCTTATAGAGAGTTTGAGTACAAATTTGAACACACTTGGGTGCATTTGCATGGGAATATGCACACAACTTACATGAATAGGATCTATAGGTTCTTAGATTCAATGTATAGATACATAAACTTTTATATCAACTAGTATATATTTAAATAACATGGTACTGGTTCAAACACATACACATTTTTAGATTCATAAGGCATGATAGTGGTTCATGCACATACATAAAAACATAGTTTAAAGTTGAATGGAAAAGGGTTATCATTATAATTCACACTTATTATATTTATGGTTATTATGGAGGCATGAACATTGTTCATTCTCCTTTCATCATGGATTCCATTCTACATTGAGTGAACTTGAGAAAAACTATACAATCAAACATGCATTTATGATGGGAGTATGAACATTGTTCATTGCCTTTCAATCATGTATTTTTTTTATGTGGAGTGATATTGAGTGAACTTTAGTGAAACTATAGAATTGAATATATAATCCATTTGTAGTCGTTAATTCAATTTCTTTGAGTGAACACATCATGTGGTTCTCTCTTTTACCTATATAGCTATTTGTGTTAGTACATTGTATACTTATCCTGACATTTATGAGGGTTGGGATGTGTTATCTTCTCAACACAAGGGCATGCATAGTTACACAAATTTAGGGCACATATTTACCAACACTCCATGTGATTCATCAAGAAAACATAATTTTCTCCAATCATTCAATAAGGAAGCATCATCTCTAAAAAAATTCAAGGGAAACATGGTTTTCACAAATATATACGTTTATGGTTTCCTTGCTCTTTAAAATTTAAAAAAATTAGATTCAAATTAAAATTGTCAATATATGGACATTGAATACATATGATTGCAGGTTTTGTTATTGAGTGACTTACATAATTGGAGCTTCATACCAAAGAAAAAGTGTGTTGTACACATTCAGGTAGATATTATCCTTTTAATCTAAAAATTACATTATTCTATAATGAATGATGGAATTAGTAGATACTAAAATCTAGTATTTAGTACTTGACAATGACAAGCTTAACACACATTTACCATGCATGACTTGAGCATATAAATAAGTAACTAATCCACCATTCTCTCACACTTACATGCTACCTTATGTGTTTGACCCTTTCTTTCTGCTATTACACATCTATAAGAACTTCATTGTCTATTTCAAACCTTATTAATATCTTACATAAATATATATAGCCCTTCAATTCAATTCACATGTACATGGTCAGTTTCATTAGTATCTCTAATTCATACTGACTTCATCTAGTTGGAATCGATCCTCTCCCAACAATGACTACATTTTGAAATAATTTTTTCCCTTAGGATTGGCCCACCTACCTAGCATTTTGGTTGTGTGGTAATTAATCAATTAGACTCATATATGAAAATAATTCAAGGTCTCATTTAATAAGGTCTATGAACATATTTAGTACATATATATACTATTGCACATTAATAAAATATGTCATAGTATTCTTAAATTATGAAGCTATCACTAAGAATAGTCACAACCCAAGTTTGAACAATTCTAAATCTAAATCAAAGTAACATTATAAAGTTTCAAATCCATATCATTAGTTGCACACACACAAACACACACACACACACACACACACACACACACACACACACACACACACACACACACACACACACACACACACACACACACACGCGCGCGCGCGCGCGTGCACACACACACACACACACACAGAGTGAAAAACCATAATTGCACAATCACACTTAAGTGGGAAAACTACATATGGCTTGATTTCCCTTCTTAGAGTATTGAATACATAGATAGTGATCAATCATTAAAAGAGGGTGATTAGTGTAAGCTCAACCCATTAATATTTATTATTTTTTTTAGGTTTCTAACTCTAACAAGCATACCTAGGGTTTCAAGTTTAAGGAGACTAATTTATGGAGTTACATGCATCATCAAGGTTTGAGATTACACATACAAAGCTTACATAGATATGTGAAGGTGACCATATGGTCATAATTCCTAATTTACACACATATCAATACTAACCAACATAAGTCAATATCAATTGATGATATTAACCCAAATTCAACAAAGCTAACCCCTTTATAGAAAAAACCATAGTTCATAAACTAGATGAATCACAACCCTACTTCAATCTAGTTACCAATTTTAGAATACAACCACAGATAGATAGTCAACTAAAAAAGCTAAGTACTCATCCCTTTGTTGTATCTACTATATTTAGGATATGTCACTTAACAAAATATTACAATTAGTTTCAGTATTTTACATTCAAATGTATGCTTGAATGTTATATTTTAATATCTCAATTATTCAATATTTTATATCTTATTAGGGTTGAAAAAACAAACTAGGTAAAATAAAAAAGTGTAGTCATTCAATTTGGTTACAAATACTTGATTATGTCAGTTTTGGCTCTATTTCACTTAATCCACATGTATACTTAATTTATAACTATTTTATCACCTCACTTTATCCTTAGCACTTACATAGACCTATTTATTTTATAAATTTTCATTTGTTGCCTATAAAAATGTACTAATAGCTAAAAACACCCCTAAACATATGTACAAATAAATTTGGACCCAAAAGTCACACATTTCCCTTCCAATAGGGGATAATAATGGTAGAGGTTATTTTCCCCTATGGGACATTCCTATCCTTAACCCTCTAATGATCATTTTATAAAGTCAAACCCTTCCTTACTCTATGATTTATGTTTCTAGGATTTAGCGTGAGATTTTTCATTTTGGATTGCTATAAAAGCACACTGAAATCACCTATTATACCACTTGGAAATTTAAATATAGAGGCACGATTACACCATTACACATTGAGTAAAGATTCCCTATTCTTAACAATTCTAATTTTGATTACTTGAAGTAGTCATTAACTAGGTCCAAAGCTTGTTTTATCCAAGCCAAAGTAAGGAATGATAAAGTATTTGAGACTTCTCTAGATTTATTCATATGGTCAAAAAAGCACAATCACACAAAGTGATGTAAGTGGGAGAACTACATGGGATTGAATTACATCTTTAGAATATTAGATATATAGGAAAATTTTCATCGTCATGAGTGTGATTGGGTTAGGTCAACCCATTAAACTCCTCCATTTTCAATTTATAGGTTTTCAATAATTGTAAAACCATATTAGGGTTTCAAAAATTAAGAAGTTATTTTTAAGTCTTTCACTCATCTCCAAAGGTCAAATTTTTGCATACTGACCCAATTCAATCTCTCATAAATGATCATGACCTACATTTCTAATTTTTAACAAAGTATAAAAATATCTAGTAGGGGATATAATGGTAGAAGATATTGTCATGAGTTGGATGATCATATCCTTCACTAGTTTCAGTCACAACTTCTAAAAATTTGAAAAATCAGTCTTTGTCAGTCTATTTTTAACTTTTTGTCAATTCACACAATCATGTATCATACGGTAAACAACCAAGTTTTCCATTTTGTTCATAGTTATTATTATTTCATTTGATTTCACTTTGTCAAATTTAATATTTTACTTTTATTCTATCTATTACAAGTGATTTAAAACACTCTATTCAATTTATCTAAACTAGGATTAATTCACCTATTAATTCAAATTTTGATAAAAAATATTGGTGAACCTGAGATAGTACACACCTTCATTGGTGAACCCACTTTTTATTCAAGATTTGATTCCATTTTTTTGTCCTAGGGTTTAGATAAATTCCTGAATATCTAACACTATTTTTTTTATATTTTGACATTGTATCTAAAGCTGATAATAAAATAGTTTTCTTTCAACCTTAGATATAATAGTTGACACTTAAAACACTTTGTTTTGACCTTGGATTTTAGGGGAATTTACTAATTTATATACACAATTTTTTAATTTTTATTTATAGAATTTAATTTTGATGTTATTTTTTAAAGTATCTTTTTTTTAGGATTTTACATTTCATATTTCTATACTTTCTTTTGATGTGAATTTTTTGATTCAAGTTTTTAGAAAACAAACCAAATAATATGATAAGACACAATTTCCATTAATGATTTTTTTTATAAATTTAGGTATGAAGTAGAAAGAAGAGCAATCATATATTAAAGATGCTAAAATGCCTACTTTATAACCTCAAGTATTACTCAATTATTATTATTGCAACATGTAATTAAAGATTTTACTAGTTAATACTAGATGAAAAAGGCCATTTTTGTACCCTTTGATAACTTATACCACCCCTCCTCAATATTATGATAGTTACTTTCCATCTAACCAAGTCTATAATGTCACTATGTAAAGAGGTCAAATGATCCACCCCATAGTGCCAAATGAAAGTAAATAGTATGTAATTCCTAAACCCAATCAATCTCCTACACATCTTCTTGATGGTGTTTGCATGCATGTTCAATCAAAAGTACACAAGGCTTGTGTTTGTGAATCCCTCCAAGATCAAATAGCCACTATGAGAAAGTCAATAGAAGAGTTGAAAAATAAAAATCAATATTTGAGTTCAGGGATCACATAATGGGAACATCAGATCACATTCATAAATAATCCAAAGAATTTTAATGTTAATCATGTATTCGGATATTGATATAGAAATTTTGTGCCTAAAAATATTTATTATCAAGATTGGAATCCAAAACAAAATACATCTACAAATAATGATTCAAAAAGTATACAAAAGGCTTACAAGAGTTCAAATGATATTATAATAGAAATGCTTAAAAATAAGTTGATAGCATTACTTCATATGCATCCTATAAGAAGATCAAAATAATATTGTGCATATGATAAAATGCATGGGCACTAAACAAATAGTTTGTTATCAGAAGTTCTTAGAAATACTCTAGACCATGCTAATTACAGGGATAACTTGGATAGTGGAAAGTACCAACAAGTATAGAAGAGATAATAATATCACCTGTTATGTACGATGTACAAAGATTAACCTAAGATAAATAATAAATAAATACTAATATAATCCAAACCATAATAGTATAACATTCAAAAATAGATTAAAGTAAAATAGACTATTCACTATGCATGAACCATAAATAAAATAAGGAAAATTATAAGACAATGATTCTATTAATCTCTATCAACACATTAGAACTAGAATATATTACATCAAAGTGTTATTTATAATCTTTTACAATTTTATTGTCTCTTTACATTCCATCCTTTTGAGATACAAAAGGAAAGACTCTTCACATTATTCTATTACTTGATTAGGCTTACAAGGTCGAATACATAAAAATTTTATACAAAAGACAAAATCATAAACTTCGCTCAAGTGTCCTTATATTATACTTCATGGTTTTTCCATGCTCCATTATTTATCCAACACTTTTCTATACTTAAATATTTGTCTCATTCCAAGACAAAGTCATAAGCTGATATGAACTAAGCTAAAAAGATAAGCCCTAAACAAAAGTCATAGTTATCACTTCAAGAGTCATTTATTGGTTTTCACCCTTTGCACACTACTTAACCACCCTTTCAAGTTTTCATCTAAGTAGAATTCTAGCCTACTACCCTTTTGGGTTTTCAATAGGCTAGCATAACTAGGTGGATACCCTTTACAGTTTTTTAACCATTCTATCCCTTTTCTTAATGTTTATAATATCTTAAAAATAATTACAATATGGATAAAATTATAAAAACGTTCATAAAACTTATTGATATAACTGAGAAGGTGTTGATAGAGTGGTTGTGGAGGTTGTTGTGGTTGGGTAGATATTGACCCATTGGATTTTGATGTACCCAATACAAAAGGTACTTATGAATACTATGCCTTTGTGTCCATCTTCCTCTCTTGTATGATTTTTCAAATTTTTTGTAGAGGAATGAATTGGCGATTATCTATTATCTAGGTAATAGTTGGATCAACTTGAAATAGATTCTCCTTGAGCATTTTCCAGTCTATGAGCACTTTATGTACCATGGAAAGTAGAATGCATAGTGATACCTAGACCATCATCATGTTTTGTAAATAATCATCATCTATGATTGTAATTAACACCTTATAATTAAATAGTTTCATTTGAATATCCACTACAAGCTCATCCAATTTGTCTATTTTCCTTTAGGCTTGGATGGATAAAAAAGTGTTGCACATTATTTCATTATTCCATAGTTACAATTTCTATATGGTAACATCCCTAAAAGCTAAAAAATACCTAAGTGCATCCTCATTTTATTTATAGTTAACATTTGATCCTCTAATATAGATTTAGCTTTGTCTATAATGAAAAATGTAGGCTTTACAATAGTGAAGGATTGATTAAGATGCTATCACCAATGTAACATATCTTGGGATATCTAATTAGCCTACCTCACAATGGTGATTAGAACATGCTAATATTAATTAAGGAGTTAAAATATGACCTTTGTTTCCATCATGAGAGCTTACCCTTGTGTGCACAATGCCAAAAATTTCTATCAGCTCCCCAACTCTTTTTGTCTGTCAATAGAGTAGGGAGTTACTTATCTTCAAACATGACCTGGTTACCTACTACTTACATAATGAAGGTGGGACACACATTATTGATCAATTAATATGCATTTTCCAACTATTCTTCTATTTTAATCTTTTATTTTCATAGCCTTATGACTTCTTAACCCAAATTTGAGGCCTTCTACATAATGGATTCTTGGAATGCAATTGCTCCTTTAATCTATTTTGAGAATGGCATCTAGGTCACATCCAATGATATTTATATCATAGTGGTGGTAAGTGTCATGTGTGTACATATAATATTTTCAAACTTTATCAATTACTAATGCTTTCTCTCTTACAAAAACCCATCGAGTCTCAATTTCTCTAAGTACACACCTTAAGGGGTGCACCAGGAAAGGGGTGGGTAGACCATTGGTGTTTTACATGATTTTCATCCCTTTATTACAACTTACTATCTATAGATCTATATCTAAAAAATATTCCCCTAAGCTTTGCCTCTTCTTTTGCACCCTCCTTAGTTATTTTATTGTGGTAAAAAATCCATTGGATAGGTCTATTAGATCCATCTTGGTCATGACTTTTAAAATATAATGTATCAAAAATTAGAAGTGTAAGTAGGATTTATCTTCTCTGAGCTAAGATTGATTTAATAAATCAGTTGCATTTCCCTTTGTATGCATTCTAGTGAACCCAACATGAATCTAAACCTTGCATGTTTTATTTCATGCCACCATTTATATTTATAGTACTATACCGAACTAGTCAGTATAGTTCTAACTTTTTATGCGTAGGTTTAACACATAATTAATTTAAAATGACTTTGTTCTGTCTATGTAGGTCTTCACCAATTATAGGTTACTAGATCAAGTAAATTAACATAGTATTCTTATTTAGGTCTATATCAACATACATAGTCATACCAATCAAATATATCTATTATTTTATTCTATCAACATACATGTCAACAAACATAGTCGAACAGGTCAACTCTGTTCGTTATTGCTTATTTAACACACAAGGTTTTGCAAATATGGTTGAACTAGTTGACCAAATTGGTAGAATTTTAGGGTATAATTTGAGCATCAAAACATAAAAATTTGAATGCTAAATCATCTTCAAGCCCACCAAGGTTCATTCATTTTCCCTCTCTATCATTTGAGTTCTTCCTTTAGTAATATCTTTCAAAAGCTTATAGTCAATAAAATTGTAACCTTATAGCTAACTAGGTTGACCTGGTCAACTTAGTTCTATAGTCTGTCTTCTATCTAAGAGACACAATCAACCTATTCAAATTTGTTCTTAAAATACATTACTTTTATAAAAAAAAGTGAACCAGTCGAATCTATTCTATACTATTTACATAAAATGACTCTTTAACTAACTCCATACTATTATTTATCAAAGAATAAACATCTATTTGTCAGTAATTAATTCACCTTTTATTTTCAGCTATTTGCATACTTTTAGTAACTCACATAGATTAAATAGGTGGTTTTTCAAATCACCATTTTAGTTACAATATTTTACTCTTTTTCACAAACTATTAAATCACTTTACATTCAAAAAACATTAAACATTTGTCTTCATAAGGCCCACCTACTTAGATTTCATCACCAAGGAGAAAGCCAACTTGGTTCTCTGGCCAAGCATAAATACATGGTTGATGGTATATATTGGAAATAAATTGACACCCTTATCACTACAAGATTATGAAGTGAGGGGGAAGGCCCCAATACCAAGGCAATACCATCGCTAATACATATCTCTTTTAGCCCAAACATCCTAAAACCAACCTTAGAGTCTTTTTTAGTTCCCTATTTCAGCCAACTTTAATATCAAATTAAAATTCAACTTTATTATAACTTAATAACACTTAGGATGACCAACTAGTTGGCATTTAATTTTGAGTTTTTGCTTGCTATTTGATCATTATGTGTTGTATTGAAAAAATTGCATTGGCCAACATTGGTGCAAGGTTTTTGCTATGTGTTCTCATTGGATCATTCACATTGATCCAATTATTTGTGTGCTTGCTTTCATTTTGCTTCAAATTATCTTACAAATTTCCCCCTATTTTAAAGCACTATTGTCTTGGTCAATATAATATCTCATAGACTATTAAGCCTTCTTACTTACAATACACTAGTGACCTACATTATTATGTATTATTATTTCTCTATTTTATCCCTTATTTAATAGTACACTATCAACTTACATGATTGTGTCTCCTTACCTCCCTATTTAGTATTTTTTTCAATACTACACAATCAAATTTCATGATTATGTATCTTTATTAGCCTATTTAAACCTTATACATGTAATACATCATCAACTTGCATGACTGTATATCCTTATCTTTCCACTCTCTTCCCTAGGTTACAAAACATAATCGACTAGTTTGACCCTATACCCTATTTTCTCTTTACATCATCCCCTTTTAGCTCCCTTATTTTATCATAAAATTCTTATTTGAGGATAACATAGAGTTGAATTCAAAAAATATGATGAGATTTAACATTTTCAATATGTTTCTCTATAAAATACTTATGGTTTCCATTTTAGATAAAAGTAATGTGCATGTGGTCACTCACACTACTAATTACAGGACTCCTAATTCATCTTTAGTTCATAACCCTCTTTTCTCCTTATAAGATCAGCCAAAATTAAAGTACATGCCTATAATGCTTTTCTTCATTAATGAATTTCCGTAATAGATTGGAAAAGACCCTTCAAACATTTATAATCTCATGGTAAGTGGTCAAGAAGAAGAACCCCATTCACCCTCCCCTACATTCTCTCATAGATTTGGAGGTGGTACCTATTGTAAAAAAGGGTGCAAAGAGTTGTCTTAGTCAATTCTTGGCTTATTACAACTAGGTGAAAACATGGGGTATTACCTTTGCACTCAACATTTTACACTCGATTATGTTAACATAAATTAACATAAGGCACAAGATTTATGTGCTCACTTGAAGCACAACTAAGAAGGAACCAGGGCCTGCATTAGGATAATTGTACCTTGGTATAAGGAATCACTTATGTGACTTGGTTAATTTGAAGAGAGATTTAATTAGGTATATAGGCACAATACATTCATAGCCTAAACCTAGTAGCCTTTATATACAAGCCTTTGGTGGACTAACCTTAGAGTCATATGGGCACAAGCCTTTATTAGGCTAAGCCTAGTGTCACATAGGCACTTGATGGGTCAAAATATATCTTTCACTTAAATTACTCAAACTAGGCTCATGATCTTAGAAAGGGTAGGAGCACTTGGCATAAGATCTATGCTCATACTCTCTACAGATTTATGATGACATCATCCTTTATTAATAGGGACTCCATTAATGATGCAAACCAAAAGTTTATAAACATTACTCAACATATATGAATTGATATTATACCATTACAAACATAAAAAATTTCAAAAGAAATATAAAAGATGCATCAACCAGATAGAATCCCATTTAATGCAACAATCATCTTCATTAATCAAAGCTTAAACAATACAGAGTTCAAAATAGGAAATATGTTCAAGTCTATACTACATAATGACCCAAAGTTTAATAGATGATCTTGGGTACTTAAAAATGGATTATTTATGGCATCTATGCTAAGCTTAAGTATAATAAAAATCAAGTAATGCATACAAGGTGATTTTAATTTGCTAGAGCTTCACTACACCAATTTTGTGTGTTTGCATTAACTGGTTTGATCTCCTTTTATAGCCTTCTAGAAGAGCTCTACTAGAGTATAATAGACACGTCAAGTTATAAGCTATAACCTTAGTGATCATTCCCTTCAAATCTATCACCTTAAAATCTTTATGCTATAGTTGTCATGTAGTATTGATCCTATAAGATAACTACAAGATTTGGGAACCAATTAGCTACCTGCCAACTAGCGTAAGGTATGTGTTGAACCCTCAAAGTAGCACTAAAATGCTAAAATGTCATCATTACACAAAATTATAACCTCATGATGATTTAGATATTATTATAGCATGAATCTTGTACTTTCCAAAATAAGGGGCCCAACATTACCCCATATAAAAATTATAGTCCATCCTCAGACTATGTTTTCAAGGTCTTCATTATGTAGAACTCGAGTACACTTTCCTTAATCTCAGCACTAAATTCTTTAAAGACCTTAATGACAAGCTTGATTTATTTAGTGGAGATATCTATTTTGATGGAGACAACACTAAGCATAAGCACATTAGCCTTCTCCATCTCCTTTTTTAAGGATGCTACATTTTCCTTAGCCTTTTCCATGCTCCCATTTAGGATTTCTCCTTGGTCATAGGCCTACGTCTATAGATCATGAAAGAATTCTTCCAAATTATACTTTTGGTCTTTGATTTGGGTGATTATCACATTGATGTTCCCCATGATCTATGTTCATTTTGATTTTCTCATAGAGTACACTTGCACCATCAGCTTCTCCTTCTCCTCCTTTACTTGTTTTAGGTACATGTCTATTACTGATGCTTGGTTGGAGAAGCTTAAGAAGATGGTATCAACTGCATCTATACCCTCTTGTATTTTCACAAATATGTCCTCTACCTCTTCAAGGTTACCAATAAGCTCCTTATATAGCATGGCATAGGGATCTTATTCTTATTTTTCTTATGCCAACTCATGTTTTAATCTTGGGAGCATCTCCTCCACTAACACACATATTTTATCAAGCTTAGAGAGGTTCAAAGTATCAAAATTGATAAAAAGGGATGGTTTGGCCATCTTTATGCACTCACATAGTTGCTATAGTTTGAACTTAGTATCTTGTGCTTCTTCTTGGGCTTATTTATGGAGCTATTATCATTTTCTCACCTTGTCATCATTGATAATGTTTTGGTGCATAACCTCGATGGCCAGTTTGATTAACACATTCACCAATAAAATTGGGTTCATGGCATGAGGGTTTATGAGGAGGGACTCCTACCCCTCATTAGGTCTTTTAGGGTTGAAGTGGCTAATATAGGTGCCTTAAAGTGAGGATCATCCATGTAATGATCAAACAAAAACACAAGTTGTTTGCACATCCTAGTTATGGTGGCTTGGGGGAATGATATCATACATGTAAATCTCATCATCCCCCCATCCCTTCTATTATTTTTCCCTTATGCTCAATTTTGCATCATCCTTCTCAATGATGGTGATCTATATTTGTTCTTCCTTTTATTCATTGGTACCACCACTCTCTTCAGTGATTTCCTTAGAGGATTCATCTACTTGTTCCTTAGGGGTTTCTTCCTTAAACTTTTCTCATTAATCTAATCCTTCTTCCTAAGGATTCTCAATGTTTACCTCTAGGTTAATCCCTTCAGCACTAGTGTCACCTTATTATTACTAGGGTTCCTTTATTGTCTTTGTTTGTTTAAGGCACCAGTATCACATTCTTTTTATTCAAGCACCCCTTCACTACTTAGGTGTGCCTTTGTGTAACTTCTTCTACCTTTTTGGTGGGGGTGTTATGTGCTTGCTTGAATGTTTCCATGGCTGGTCTTGTGCTTATAGGAACCTTCTTGGTCTTTTTGTATTCCTTGGCCTCTTCTTTTTCTTTGGCTAGTCTATACTTATCTTCATGTGTCAATGCCTTATTAGTGGCCTCCTCATTTAGCCCCATTTTATTCCACACCCTTTTTTCCTCTTCTATTTGTGAAGGTGGTGTAGAGGGTTCTTCACTGGATGAGGATCTTGCCAGCTCCTCTACTATTTTAAGCATAATAGTTATACCACTTTAGAGGGCCTCCTACACATCCCTAGTGCTAGAATCCTCTTCCTCTTATTCTTATTACAAGATATATGTCCTTGTTCTTTATTCTTCTATCTACTCCTATATTTTGGGCATGAGAGTTACCTCCTTCTCCATTTACACCATAGTTATATTTGGGAATGTAACTAGTCCCCTATTCTTCTTTTTATTGTGCTTCGAGATGGAAGAAGTAGTCTCTGGAATGAAGGTTACATGTTTCTTAGGAGGTATGGGTGTAATTTGTTTTCTATAGGTAATGTTCAACTTTATGCACTATGTGATCTCTTCAAGTTTCTCCCCCCACTTATTTTAGATGGTCTTCTCTTGCATCTTTGATTCAACCTTCCCTCCTCATCAACTAGGAGGGGGAGATCATTTTTTTAAGGATTGACACCCTTCTTACATGGCTTTATCTTATAATAGAGGTTGAAAATGTGCTTATTTCTTATTTCCCTCTTGAGGGGATAGAGGTCCATTCTATTGGAGTCATCCTCATCATCCTTGGTCATCTTGGCCCCAGGGTGCACATACTGGTACCTCAACATGCTCCTATCTTGATCCACATTCTTCATTAGGATCTCCAATTGTTGTGCATTTAGAATCCTCTTGAGTGCTACCATGAAATATTTGGTAGAAAATACATAGGGTAATTTGAGCCAACCAAACAGGTTCCTATTTGTAAGTGAAGGTGAAATAAACAAAATTTTTGCATAATGATAAAGGTTTTCATTCCTACCAATTATTAGGGGAGATCTTGTGGGATGAACCATTCAATCCCAAAATCCTTGATGTACCAGTCACACCACCCTTACACTCTTGTCTTATATTTTCTTAAAAATCTAGGTGGGTAGATGAAATCTTGAAATTTCATCATAAGGGAGTCATTATGGGGTGGGAACACCAAAAGGCTATCATCATATCCATCTAGCACATAGGTCTCTTATATCATGATTAAGATTAACATATATCCCTATCTGAAGGTCTCACACACTTTATGGCACTCTAATACATTCTTAACAATCTCCTCAATAATAAATTTGGAGATGTTGAACTTTATCCATTACACCATGTGATGGGTGATGTATAAGAAGGTTTTATTGATGTTGGACCACTGTCCATTGTGGAATAGCTTGGAGCTAAGCATACACATCACTACCCTTGTGTTAGGGTCCTATATATACTTGATAGGGAATGTGAACCCTAACTTGTAGTAGCCTAAGAGCTTCATGACCCTCTCCACTTCCACATCATCTTCCATCATCTAAAAAATGTCTACCCCTATGCTTGGGAGCCCTGTGAACCTATTGATGAGGTATGCCAAGATCTTGATGCACTACCCTATGAAGTAAAACATATTTCCTTGTATGAATGAGAGGAGGAATTGAACCAATTCCTCTAGCTTTCCAAATCTTGGTAGATCAAATAACTGGGTTGTATTGGTGGTCATAAATTTATCTTAGATGGAGATGTCAAATAATGTAGTGCTCACCTTCATATTATTTCTTGTGTCAACCATCCAGTCTTGGTTGATTTATTGTGCATTTATAGGCATTTGATGGTTGCACTCCTTCAATCTACACATGTGTGCAAAGGATACCCACTTCTCCCTCACCAAGACCTCGATGTGAATTATATTTCTCTATAAGCAAGCTTTGAGCTTGCTTTAGGGTCTATCACCATGATGCTAATGCCTTCTAATATCTGTGACTCTCACTTTGTAGTGGCTACTTATTTTACCATCCATGCCTTCTTAGCATCCTTGTGTGTCTATGGTAGACCAATACTTAATCTTTTCTTGTCCATTATAAATTAGATACTATTAAAGTATGGTTGGTTGATCTTTTTAAAGCCCTTAATGGTGATTTACACTTCTTCATAGTCAGTAGAACTATAATTATGTCTTTATCTCTCGAGCTTCATGTGTCATTAATGGTGGCCTTGATATTTTTCAAAACATTTACTACCCTATTATCTCTCAATTATTCTCCACTTTCCTCCTTTATAATTTGAAGTATAATGCAATCTCTATCTTAGTTCAACCATTCTTGTTTGGGGGTTGTGGATGCCTTGGTTTTCATTATGGTAGTAATTTTTGGTTTGTGTGGCTTTGAATCTATTCAGCTCTCTATGTCTAGTTTAAATTCACACAAGGTTTTTAACCTTTCAAAGTTTTCCATTTCCCCCTTTATACCTTAGTTTTAGCTACCATGTTATGGCTGTATTTATTAAAATATACTAAAACTACAAAATCCATAAAAATCTACCACCACATTCTCATGTATTATGTATCTTAGTGATTCTACCATCAAGACATTAAATTTTCCTAACAACTTATTTGATGAAGTGATAGGTGATTCAAATGGTCACTTCTTGTCAACTGTTGGGTGGGTTCCATCTATCTCGATGATGTTTCTCTTGCACTTTGTTCACCTTGGTATGAACTTCACCCTTATTATGGTAATCTAGGCACAATACTTCACAAGCACATGATTTAGCCTCATTAGTTCCATCTCTTCTTAGTTCTATGCTTATTTACAAGTGCACCTCTCTTTCTTAGTTTATTTATATGTGCTTCTATGTTTCTTGATTTGGCCTTCCCTATCCCATACAAATACTTGTGCTAGTCTTCCAATACTTCATTATTTATTCTAAATTTATTATGCACAAGCATCTTGTATGCCTCCCTTTATCAATTTGGTACTCATAGCTTTCTAAATTTGGCAAACTTCACATGCCCAAAAACATAGGTGTTTAACCTTAGGTGCTTAAAAAGCATCTGTACTTAGCTCACTTCAATAGATTTATGTGTGTAAGCACCATAAGAGTTATCCTATGGGATTTAAAGTACCATGATTTACCACTTAACTCAAACAAAAAAACACACGGAAATATTTAACTTGTGTCAAATTTTAGTATGGTCAACACAAAGCAACTGACTTATGACTAGGAAATTGGTGTTTGATGGTGCAAGTGCCATATCACTAATTACATGGCTTTAATCTATTTATATTGAAATTCCTAGTGAACATTTCACTCATTAATGTGTGAATATTTCATGCACTAGTATCCAATATGTTTTGGATGATATAAGGTCCCATCTACCTAATCTACAGCTTGCCTAGGTGTTTGAGGTACTTAGAGTCATATAGTAAGACCCATGTAGCTTTGATAAAAACATTACATTTGATGTGATTATCATGTCATAGATTTTGGCATGTTTTTTTAATTTAATTTCTCCATTTTTCTTGGGCTCATGTCTCATCTAAGTGTTCCAAGTCTTCTAGGTGTGCACTCAAAGATTCTTATTCATCTAGTCAACCAATATATGTGATGCACAGTAAGGGCAATAAAAATTCCATGGGTAGAATATCCTCTATGATAAACACCAATTAAAATGGTGTAGCTTTATTCAAGTGCTTTACATAGTTTGATAGGCCCACAACATTTGCGAGACATGATCATCCCAATCTTTACAACTAATGTTGCATATCTTTTTTAGGCATATCCCTAATATCTTATTAAATTCTTCAATGGTTACATTTGCTTGGGGATGATAAGGTGTCATATTATGATGCACCACCATATATTCAATCATTAGGATTTTAATAGTTACATTGATAAAGTGCACTCCATGGTTGCTAGTCAAATTAAGTAGGCATCCAAAGTCACTGATGATATTCTCCTAGATAAATGTTGTTGTGGTGGTAACTATACAATCTTTGGTTGGTACTACTTTGAACCACTTAGTGAAGTATTCTATGGATTCTAGATGTATCATGCACCTATATACCTCAAAATAGGAGTAATAGGCCCAATAAAGTCAATGGCCCATTTTTTAAAAGGCACCTAGGCAAGGCTAGTGATGAGAGGCATCTCATCCTGGTGGTTTAGATTTCTTGTATGCTAGTAGATGTCACATGATTTGGCATAATATTTTACATCTTAGAATAGATTTGATTACCATAAACCTAATTTTGGAACCTTTCATGCCTTATAATCTTGATCATAATGGCCTCCAACAATTACCTCATACACCTCTTGCAAGATTGAGTCCCATTTGTGCTCTAGGACACATCGATGTAGTATCTCATCATGACTCAACTTGTATAGTTCCCCACCAATGAGTTGAAAAGGGGAAACACAAACGTGATATACTTCTTCCCCTTAATTATCATGGTCTAGGGTATAAATCTAGATGTTATAAATGTGGTGATCACTTCTAAATACTCAAGGATGCACTAGACCCTATAAAGTTGCATGTTAAGCATATCATCTTCTGTAGGTTTTGTTACATCACCAAAGTTGATGTGGGATATATGGTCTGGGCTCAAGTTTTATTTTCTAGGTTTTACTACAATATAGAAATGGAAATCCTAAAATAAAACATTCCATCAATAAATGCACCTATGGATAATGTACTTGTTTACTAGGTATTTAAGTTACTTATGATCAATGAATAAGTACTACTAGAAATTTTGAAGGGCATAGACCATGGAATGTGCACCAAACTTAGTTATGGTATAGATTTACTTTGCCTTGGTCATTTTTCTACTTAAAAAATAAATGGGATGGCCCATTTTTCCTTTACTTGGTTACACCAAAATGGCACTGATGATTATACTAGATGCATCAACGTGGACATGGAATGGAATCACATAGTTGGGAAATTGTAATATTAGCACACTAGCTATTTTGAGATTTAGGATCTCAAATACATCTTCTTATGATGCACCCCAATAGAATGAGCCATAATTTCATAAGAGATCTTCAGAGACACTAATCTTGGCATAGTTCCTTATGAACTTCCTATAGTACCTATAATGGAAAAAAAGGCATGAATGTCCTTCTACATTGATGAGGTCTAGAGCTCAAGGATGATTATGATCTTTGTTGGATCAATGAGTAGAGCATCCTTACAGATAATGTGCCAAGAAAAGTACCAAATGGTGTTGTGAAAACACACTTCTTTAGGTTTAAAGATATATGCAAATACATACACCTTTCAAACATAAGGTGTAAGTTGTCATAATGATCCTTCACTAACCCATACATAGTCAAGTCATCTAAGTATAATTGGAGGAATTTGTGAATGAAGTCCTTGAAAGTGGTGATCACCATTTAGGAGAATACAGATGGCATATTATTGAGTCTAAAGGGCATAATGTTTGATGAAAAACAACCCCATTCTATCATAAAGGTAGTTTTGGGATTATCCTCCTCAATCTAGACTTGATGGTATCTTGAGAACCCACCAGTAAAGGTGTATATCTTTCAACCTATGATGCCATCCAATACTTCATTGATGAATGGAGTTGCAAAAGGGTTACTTATTAAGGCAAAGTTAAACAATATGTAACTGACATAAATCTAGATGTGCCCTCCTTATTGATACTGATGACCATGGGGATAACCCATTCAAATTCTTGCATAGGGTAGATGACACTTGTGGCTAGCATACCATCAATATTTATTTTGACCTTGGCATGAATATTAACGTTCATCTTTTAAGGTTGCTTCTTCATAGGTCTTGTGCCATTGACTATCTTGATGCTCATCATTCCAAGGGATGGGTGTGTACCTTTAATATATTAATAATTTTGATGGAATAAGTCTTGGAATTCCTTCAAGAGGTCTAAAATATGTGCTAAATCTATGTCAGACTAATAGGTGCCCAGAATAGTAGTCTTTGGTTCTCCTTTTATGCTAATATCTACCTTTGTAGTTTTTAGCTAATATCTAATTTTATGTTTCCCTTAGTTATTTATATCTAAATATGGGTACCTTGTTTCTTATTTTGGAGTGATACCTTCAACTTGGCACACTAACTTCTTTTTTCTTGTTAGATTCTCCCAGTTATGTGCCTTCTATGTTTTATCTTCCTCATCACTAAAGTCATTATTGAGGGTTTATTCTTCAAATAAAGTTGGGAGTGTGAACCCTTTTTCAATTAATGTGTCTTTTAGGTGATCATATAATATTGTAGTGTCCTCAAACACTAACCTTTGAACTACCTATAGTGGTTCAATTAATTCATGTTTTTTTGAAGAAAAGGATAAGGTGTGAACAATCCACTCCTTGAGTACATCCTAATTGGATATCTCATGGTTAATCTCATTAACAACATACCATACTTGTGCCTAGGTCTTTAAGGTCCTATAGAAGGCATGCACCCATAGGTTCCTTGGGGAGTTTTCATCACAAATAGTGTGCAGGTTTCTTTGCAAAGGTACACATGTGTTATTGGGTCAGAGTTACCAGGGTAGGATGAGATGTTCAAGTCCTCATTACTCTTCCCAAATCTTGTAAAAATGGCTTCTTTCACATCTTTCCAAGTTGGTAAGATAGGATTTTTCACTACCCACCAATGAGAGACAATGTTCTTTAATGTATACACTAGTGTGCCCATTCTATCCACCTCTTTTAGGATGCATGATTTGAGGTCACAGACATAATATTACACTAGATTACTCCCCTCATATCTTAGATTCATTGTAATTTTTTCCTTACTAAGGTAAAACACTCTCTTTATATTCTTTTTAACACAAGGGACCCACCTTTTAGAAGCATGATCAATCTTGACCTAACTTATCTTCACTTGTTTTGGTGCCTATGCATGCACTAAATAACACCTTAAACCAGTGGTCTCATATACTTCCTTAATCCATCAATCACAAGAAACATTAGTGGTGTTTGAGGTTGATTGTTCATCTTCCCAAGAGAGGACTCGATCATTGGGATCTAGCATCTTAACACCTTACATCATGATGTTATATATGTGGTTGATCTCATCTTCTATGCCCATGCTCTTGACATAAGGGGTTCCTTGGTAATTTGAGAGGGGTATAAATAATATCTTTTTTCCATTCTCAAATTTCATGTAACACCTTTTGAAGTGCATATCTACATTATTTGCATAACACCATAGCCTTCTTAGAAGCATCAGGTAGTTATCCTATTCTGCTAACTCGATTACTTCAAAGTCAGTAAAAAATTTACTACCCATGATATCTACAACTATGATATTTATAATTCCAATAGGCTATGCCCAGGGCTTATTGGCAAGAAGAGTACATGAGGGGAAGGCCTAAAGGTTGGCCTACCCATTTTATCCTAGGCATTCTTGGTCAAGATGTTGACCTTGGCACCTATGTATATAAGGATCTCACAGATAAACCATCTATCAATAGTGTCATCCATGAAGATTTATTGGTATTACTCCACATTTTGTGTATGCCAAACTTCTCATGCCCTCTCCATGCATGGCATAAAAAATTCAGCTTCTTTCTAAGTTGCATACTCTAGGAGCAATTTATTCAATAGGGGTAACATTCCCTCTATTTATAGGAGGTATAGGATCTTAGTTAATTATTTTATCTCAACTTATTAGCTATCTTGATTTTTTAAAGAGGTAGTAACCTATGCTTCTAGGTATCACACTAATTAGAACTCCCCTTGCAAGCTTTGGATGACACTCATAGGTTGTTGTAATACATCTTTTTGGTGTATTAGGTCTGGGTATGATGTAGTTTTGGGTTGAGGAAACATTATGTGATTAGTGTGAATTTTATCCTCATATTATAATAAAACTTAGGTATTGGTACAATAGGCAGTTGAGTGGTGAATCCATTGTGAGTAATCACCTACACCTTGACTGTCTCTGTGTGGGTTAGTTTCACCTTTAGGGTCTAATTTTCTATTTTTGGCTTGTGCCTGATCATTCTTATACCCTTGTCTATGATAGGCTTACCTTGGGTAAATTTTTTGTATAAGTCAAGGCATTCTTTGACCTTATGGGACCCTAGATAATACCCACACATAGGATGTGTAGGGCAATTGCATTGATAATGCTTTGTCAATCCGCTCTTATAACATGAATTTGGTGGGAACCTTCTACCACCACATCCTCCACCTCGCTCTATAACACCTCATTGAATTCCAAAACCTATGTTATATTATGTGTAACCTTAATTTCTTTGGTTAGACCACCCTCTGAATATTGTGATGGCTTACCATGCACCTCTTTCCATGTTCTCATGTATCTCATCAATCACCTGACAATTAGCAGTGGTATGTGTGTGGGCATTTCACAATCAATAATATATGGTTATGTTGAATTGTCTAGAACATTATAAAAAAGGGTAGTTATGAACATCATGCACATTTTAATAGACTTTAAAACTTATAAACAAAATGCACACATTCCTTCATGGGTAGTTAGTCCAATTATTGTTAAGGTGTGGAGCTAAAAGCTTCACCAAGTGAGCAGATTGAAAAGTTGTTGGAAACACACAGTCATCAGTGTCGATTAGGAGTGACCGATGTTGGTCAAGAGTAGACCAGGAGATGTCGGCATCGGTCATGGATCGGCCGACATTGGTCACAGGCAAACAGGCAGGAACCGATGTCGGTTACCTGTGCGTTCAGAATGTTATTTTCGTGGACAGAACAGAATGTTTGCATGTTAGGATTAAGTGATAGTCTTAAGTCCACATCTCTATTATTAGTAAGACTATTTAGAGCCCTTGATTAGGAGGTGCATCTAATGGTTGTAGTTGTATGCTCATGTATCCTAATTATTATATAATAGGATAGATCTTCTTAGCTAATTGTAATGTAGAGTGTTGAATAGTACAAAATTGTATATGTGAATCATTCCAGGTTGTTGGAGTTGATTGTAATTGAGAGAGAGAGCTCTTGAGGGAAAGAGATCTAGAAAGAGATCTGTACATCTGAGGGAGGTGTGGAAGAAAATAAGTTTCTTCAATTGTATTCCTTCTGTAAAGAGTTTAATACAAGTTTTCAGGATGGTTTCTTGTATCTCTTATTGTTTGCTATTTTCTGATTCTAGTTACTTATCTTTCTAGTTTAATTCTGCATTTAATTACTTTCATATTGTAGTCAACATTGTTGGTTGATCCCCAACAAGTGGTATCAGAGCTCAGGTTGACTAACAGGTGTTTCAAATTTGGTTAATGTGTATTGATTACAGGTTACTCACAGGGATTTCTGTTTGAGTGGGAGAAGCAATGGTAGAAGAAAATAAACTGAGAATGGAGAAGTTTAATGGCAAGAATTATCAACATTGAAGAATGCAGATAGAGGATTATCTATATCAGAAAGATCTATACTTACCGTTAGGTGGGGTTTTAAAGAAGCCCAAAGACATGGATGATGAAGAATGGGAAGTTCTTGATAGAAAGGCTCTGGGGTCTATAAGACTGAGTCTGGCATCTACTGTGATATCTAATTTATCACATGCAAAGTCAATGGTAGAGTTAATGACTACTTTAGCAAATTTGTATGAAAAACCCTCAGCTTCTAATAAGGTATATCTTATGAAGCAGTTATTTAATTTGCAAATGCAGGAAGGTGGATCTGTATATAATCATCTAAATGATTTCCATGGAATTGTAAATCAATTAAATTCAGTCAAAATAGTGTTTGATGATGAAATTAAAGCTCTTTTAATGTTATGTTCTTTGCCTAAAAGCTGGCATAACTTGGTAATGGCAGTTAGTAATACTACATCTGCTTCAAATATTTTAAAAGTAGAGGATGTTGTTAGTGTAATCTTGAATGAAGAAATTCACAAGAAAAGCACAGAGGAAACATCTGGGAATGCTTTAAGTTTTGAGAGCAGGAGAAGGAAAAAAGAGAAGAGCAAGAAAGGGACATCAAGGTCTAAGTCAAAGGTGAGAGATAGATCCAAATCCAAAAATGGCAGGAAGCCACAATGCTGGAATTGTGGAAAGATTGGGCACATAAGCAAAGATTGCTGGTCAAAGCCTAAGGAGGACAATCAGCACGAAGGAAAAGAAGAAGCAAAGGTTGCAAGTATTACACAAGATGCTTTAATATTCTCTTTGCATAATAATATAGAATCTTGGGTTTTAGATTTTGGTGCATCTTTTCATGCTACCCCCAATAGAGAATATTTTAGTGACTGTCCATGGAGATTTTGGAATAGTTTACTTAGGGGATGATGAGCCTTGTAAAATTATTGGCAAAGGAAAAGTGCAGCTAAAAAT
Source organism: Torreya grandis (assembly GCA_037957365.1). Taxonomy (NCBI): domain Eukaryota; kingdom Viridiplantae; phylum Streptophyta; class Pinopsida; order Cupressales; family Taxaceae; genus Torreya; species Torreya grandis. Next base: position 9,477,702 of record JARHVA010000029.1, read on the forward strand.
GTAGAATGGAAACACATGGGTGTTGAGAGATGTCATGCATGTTCCCAGCTTGAAGAGGAATTTGATTTCTGCAGGAAAGTTAGGGGATGAGGGTTGTACAGTAACTCTCACAGCTGAATTTTGGAAGGTGACCAAGGGTGCACTTGTAATGGCCATAGGTAAGAGAGTAGGTACTCTCTATTTATGTAATTGTGTTACTAATAATTCTCCTTCTATATTTTGTCTCAAGAGGATTATGTGAACAAGGTGTTGAAACGGTTCAATATGCAGGATGCAAAACCGGTAAGCACACCTTTGGCTAGACATTTTAAGTTGAGTAAAGAACAATGTCCTAATTCACATGATGAGGTAGAGTACATGAGTAGAGTTCCATATGCTTATGTAGTAGGGAGTTTAATGTATGCAATGGTATGTACTAGACCAGATATTGCCCAAGCAGTGGGAGTTGTAAGTAAGTATATGGCCAATCCAGGGAAGGAACACTGAAAAGCAGTTCAGTGGATCCTTAGATATCTGAGAGGAATTGGCAATAGGCATTTATGCTATGGAGGTTCAAATACTTCTCTACATGGTTATGTAGATTCAAATATGGCAAGTGATTTGGATGGCAGAAGGAGCACCACATGATATGTTTTCACTGTTGGTGGAATGGCGGTTAGATGGATATCAAAGTTGCATAAGGTTGTTGCATTGTCAACTACAGAAGTAGAATATATTGCAGTCACAGAGGCTAGAAAAGAGATGATATGGATGACACGGTTCATGGAAGAGCTAGGGAAGGAGCAAGAGAGTTGCAGATTATACAGTGATAGTCAGAGTGCAATTCATTTGGCTAAGAATTCAGCCTTTCACTCAAGAACCAAGCACATATAGCTTAGGTACCACTTCATAAGACATGTATTGGAGGATGGTGAGTTGAAGTTGGAGAAGATCCATATAGATAAGAACCCTACTGATATGTTAACCAAGCTGGTAACAAAGGAGAAGTTGAATCTTCATTCAACTTCTATTGGTCTTCATGATTGAGTTGAAGATGGAGGAGCTAGAAGATGTTGCTGTATAGGTACTAGTGTAGCTGTTTATCTCCAAGTGGGAGATTGTTAAGGTGTGGAGCTAAAATCTTCACCAAGTGAGCAAATTGCAAAGTCTCTAGAAAGTGAGTAGACTAGGAGATGCCGGTGTCGGTCATGAATTGGCTGACATCAGTCACAGGCAAACAGGTAGGAACCGATGTTGGTTACCTATGCATCTAGAATGCTATTTCTGTGGACAAAACAGAATGTTTGCATGTTAGGATTAAGTGATAGTCTTAAGTCTGCATCTCTATTATTAGTAAGACTATTTAGATCCCTTGATTAGGAGGTGCATCTAATGGCTGTAGTTGTATGCTCATGTATCCTAATTATTATATAATATGATAGATCTTCTTAGCTAATTGTAATGTAGAGTGTTGAACAGTACATAATTGTATATGTGAATAATTCTAGGTTGTTGGAGTTGATTGTAATTGAGAGAGAGAGCTCTTGAGGGAAAGAGATCTAGAAAGAGATCTGTACATCTGAGAGAGGTGTGGAAGAAAAGAAGTTTCTTCAATTGTATTCCTTTTGTAAAGAGTTTAATACAAGTTTTCAGGGTGTTTTCTTGTATCTCTTATTGTTTGCTATTTTCTGATTCTAGTTACTTATCTTTCTGGTTTAATTTCGCATTTAATTGCTTTCATATTGTAATCAACATTGTTGGTTGATCCCCAACAATTATGGCCTTCTACTTTACAATTGGTGTACCATATCCCACTTCAAGCATCATGCAAAGAGTTAATGATGAGTTTTTATAGCTAGGAGGACATAGATGTAATCTATGCCTCCATAAGTGGGCTAATCTTTATATTTGTGCTTTTGATTACTCCATCTTTGAGTATGGCTTCAAGTGCTTTGTGAGGATCTATAAAAGTATTAATGGAAAGCACTCTTTAGAATGGTACTAGAAACCCTCCAATGAATCAATAGGCATGTTGAGAAGTGTGAATATCATATGGGAGATTTTATAAGACATTATTTAACCTTGCATCATATAGGTACATGCTTTTTGAGAGTCCTTGGGTGATCTATTTTACCATGGTGATGCTCTGTTGTTCAAACTTTAGAATGCCAAATTTATTCAAGAATACTCCATTCAAGGAATCATAATCGACCATGGCCTAAATAGGGTTAATTTTCTTGTACTAGGTATGGGTTCACTTAAATAAACTAGTCATAAATTTGGTTGTTTTGTGATCCAATTGGGTTATACCACGAGTGTACCACTATAGTTCACACTTTAACACATGCTTTGTAACATTATCCATGCTATGATACTCTGATAAGTACATGACCATTTCATAGTAGATTTGATGTGTGGGAGAAGATAAAATATGGGGTGCTTATTCTCCTAATGTATGTCTTGGTGATGGTCCTCCAACACCTCCATCTATTAGGTTAGGTAGTGTTCCCATTTTTATTGTTAACATAGTTGATGTTGAGGGCATGGTACTACTTACTTGTGACACCAAACCACTTCTTATGGGATGTTTCCTAATTTACATCACTGACATTGGTTGAATTGGTATACTAATGTTCAAGTTCTATTGTGGTGAGATAAAGCCCAATGGTTTAGAGGTAATTACACTCACCTCCTAGTATGGAATAATCTATTCAATCACAAAGTTACACTCCAAGTCTATAAAACATCTAGGATTTATGTTGATAATAGGGTCAAGTATTAATTTTGTACTTTATTTAAGTGGGGGATCCAATGTGTGAGCATGTGTCATAGGTTTAAAGTGGGTAGGTTCATCAAGCATATCTTTAGTCACCAAATCCCATAAGAACCTAATGAATTCTACACTTGTCAAGTGTTAAGATTTATCTATTAATTCATTATATTTCTTATCCTCACACTATTATATTTCAAAAGATCCTTCCGTATGACCTTACTGCTCACTATGGGTTCTCTCTGTTAGGTTATGGAGCTAAAAGCTTCACCAAGATGAAAATAAGATGAGGTTGTTGAGGTGCAAAGAAACTGATGTTGGTCAGGCCAACTGACGTCGATCATATTCAGAGCACAAGGCTATCGACATCGATCAGGATCAGTCAACATCAGTCATCTCTAGGTAGATAGGGACTAACGTCAGTCACCTGTGTGGTTTTAGAACTATCAGTTTCATGAATAGTTTGTTAATGAACCAGTTGTTTGCATGTTAAAGGCTAATTTTAGTCTTGGAGCTGTGGATCTAATTATTGTAATTAGACGTCTAATTATTGTTTGCATGAGATCTATATAATAGACTCATGGGCTATATTATAAAGTGTGCTAGAGAGTAAGAGAGCAAAGTTAGCTCCTTCAGAGTGAAGAGAGCAAGGTGTGTTCCTCCTAGTGCCACAGTGCCAAGTGTGTATGATTAGGTAGATCTGCAAGTTGTTGCAAGATTTGGTAAAGATCCACAGGGGTGCTAGTTTGGAGAACCAGAAGGGTTCTTCATGTGTGTATGATCTTGGTCGGTAGGTGTGCAAGGCCAGGTTTGGAGATCTACATGGTAAGTAAGATCATTGATTTGTAGGTGTTTGTGTGTGCAAGATCTAGGTTTGCAAGTGTGTAAAACCAGGTTGGTCAATGGTCAACAGGTGTGCAAGACTAGATTGATCTACAGGTGGCAGCAGGATCAGGGAGATCAACAACACAATAGGTAGCAATATCAGGGGAGATCTACTTGGAGTACGGTGTGTACTCGGTCATGGAGTATGTGGAGTACTTGTGTATTGACAGTAGTGATACTGACTGGTGGTACTGGCAATAGTGATATTGACTGGTTGGAGGTGAACACCAACTCTGTGTTTGAGATGTGTGTTGGGACCGTAATTGAGAGAGTGAGCTCTTGAAGAGATTTACTATTTATGCTCTAAAGGTGTGGGAGCCTTAGAGGTGTGTAAGGAAGAAGACTGTGGCATCTTCTTTATTGTATTTCCTTTTGGAAGAGTATTAATACAATTGGCTATTGTCTCTCATATTTTGAGTTATTTTTGAATTCTAGTTACTTGTGCATTCTGGTTAAATTTTGCATTTAGTTGCTTGGTAATCAATTGTGCTTCTGGGTCCTAACAGTTGGTATCAGAGCTAAGGTTGCAGGGAGTAAGTTTTTGGTTTGATTACAGGTCACTCTCAGGGGTTTCTGATTGAGTGGGAGTATAGCAATGGTAGAATAAAGTACACTAAGAATGGAGGAATTGAAAAGCAAGAATGGTCAATTACGGTGTTATAGAGAGAAAGAGCAGGTAAAGAAAGATTGTTGGTCGGTACAAGATCAACATGAAGGAATTGAAGAAGTAGATGTTACAAGTGTTGTTGCACATGATGCTCTAGGATATTCCTTGGATAAAGTAGAATCTTGATTTATAGATTCTGTTGCCTCTTTCCATGCAGCCCCAAATAGAGTATTTTTCCATGTTAAGGTCCATGGAGACTTTGGAAAGATTTATTTAGGGGTTGGTGAGCCTTGTCAAAGTATTGGCAAAGGGGAAGTGTGGCCGAAATTGTAGACAACCAATACATGGGTGTTGAAGGAGGTCATGCAGGTCCCAGTCCTAGAGATGCAGCTAATTTCTATAGGAAAGTTGGGTGATGAGAGATGCATAGTAACTCTCACAGTGGATTCTTGGAATGCTACCAAGGATGCACTTGAATTAGCATGTGGTAAGAAAGTAGATACTCTTTATCTACTTACTTGTATTACTGATTCCACTTCTATTGCATAGGTGTGGCTCTGTAAGCTTGGTCACATAAGTGAGAAGGGAATGGATGTTCTTAAGTCAAATGGTAAGAGTTCAGCTTCAGAGAGCATAGACCAAGATTTCTGTGAGGAGAGGGATGCTACAAGAAAGGATTGTGTTTATTGAAGGAAAAGGAAGTCTGATGTATTTGACAAACTTAAGAACTGAAAAGCCTTGGTGTTCTTGGAGGAGATGATGGACAAAGATCAGCGGATGGGGTTGGATACTTTTGAGTAGGGCAGTTTGGACATGGGTATGATTCAAAGAAATCTCACAGGTAAAAAGTCATCACTCATAGGAAAATATAGGTACCGACATCAGTTATGGGAAATTGACATCAAACAGATAGGAACCAACATCGGTCATGTGCAGACCAGAGAAGTCAATGGTGTCAGGCAGGTGGTGACTGATGTCGATAGGATAACTGGCATTGGTGACCAGGTTAGTCACATGGAACTAACATCGGTAGGATGCAGACTGGGTGGTGACCGACATCAGTCACTAAAATAGATTTTGGGTAGACAACAAGTTGTCAAGGAGTCTCAAATGCCCATGTGGAGGACTAAAAGGGTAAGTAAGCCTCAAATTCATTATTCCTCTTCTTTATACTACTTGTTGCTCACTGATGGTTAAGAACTAGAAAGTTTTTTAAAGAAGTAGAGTAGGTAGGATCCAAGAAACAATGGGAGCATGGCATGAATTCTTTGGAGAAGAACCAAATGGGAGATTCGGTAAAGTTGCCAGTTGGGATGAATGCACTGAAACGAATGGATTCCAAGGTTAAAGAATAGAGAGAATGGATACGTGAGATGGAAGGCCAGGTCATATGGTCTTGAGGAAGCTGCAGGATAGTGGTACAGGTTTGACAGGTGGATGAAAAAGCATGGCTTTAGTCAATGTCATTGTAACCATTGTGTGTTTCTTTACTAGGTTGGATAATGGTCGCTACATTATCCTGTTACTATATGTGGATGATGTGCTTGTTGTAGGTGCATACATATAGGGTTTTGCTAAACTAAAGGTAAAGTTAGTTCAGTGGTATGTCATGAAAAATTTGAGAGCAACAAAATTCTTTGGCATGAGTAATCTTAGAGACAAGGAAGATCACAAGTTGATGTTGTCACAAGATAATTGTGTGAAGGTAGTGCAGGATGTAGAATGACAAGTGCACCTATGGATGGATAGTTCACAAAACAAGGTCCCCAATCACATGATGAGGTTGAGTACATGTGTACTCCCTAATTTTGCCCCAACAGTGAGAGTTGTCAGCAGGTTTGTGGCCAATCCAGAAAAGAAGCACTGGAAAGTGGTTTAGTGGGTTCACAAGTATCTGAGAGGGACTAGCAGTAGGTCAACATGCTATGCAGGGTTAGGGACTTCTCTACATGGGTTTGTAGATGCAGATATGGCAGGTTACTTGGATGATAGGTGTTGCACCACAGGTTGTGTGGTGGTTGGTCTTTAGGATTGATCTTGAATAGGGATATAAGCCAAGAAGTAGATTAGACAATGTACAAGTATAGGTACAGGTATAACTATTTATCTCTAAGTGGGAGATTGTTAGGTTGTCGAGCTAAAAGCTTTACCAGGATGCAAAGAAGAGGAGGTTGCTGAGGTGTAGAGAAACTGACGTCATTCAGGCCAATTGATGTTGGTCATATTTAGAGCACAAGGCTGCTGACATCAGTCAAGATTGGCTAACATTGGTCATCTCTAGGTAGACAGGGACCGACATCAGTTGCCTGTGTGGTTTCGAAACTATCAATTTCATGAATAGTTTGTTAACAAACTGGTTGTTTGCATGTTAAAGGCTAATTTTAGTCTTCAAGCTATGGATCTAATTATTGTAATTAGATGTCTAATTATTATTTGCATGAGATCTATATAATAGACTCATGGGCTATATTGTAAAGTGTGCTAGAGAGTAAGAGAGCAAAGTTAGCTCCTTCAGAGTGAAGAGAGCAAGGTGTGTTCCTCCTAGTGCCACAGTGCCAAGTGTGTATGATCAGGTAGATCTACAAGTTATTACAAGATCTGGTAGAGATCCATAGGGGTGCTAGTTTGGAGAATCAGAAGGGTTCTTCATGTGTGTATGATCTTAGTCGGCAGGTGTGCAAGGCCAGGTTTAGAGATCTACATGGTAAGTAAGATAATTGATTTGCAGGTGTTTGTATGTGTAAGATCTAGGTTTGCAAGTGTGTAAAACTAGGTTGGTTGGTAGGTGTGCAAGACCAGATTGATCTGTAGGTGGCAGTAGGATCAGGGAGATCAACAACACAATAGGGAGCAATATCAGGGGAGATCTACTTGGAGTACGGTGTGTACTCAGTTATGGAGTACGTGGAGTACTTATGTACTAGCAGTAGTGATACTGACTGGTGGTACTGGCAGTAGTGATACTGATTGGTTGGAGGGGAACACCAACTCTGTGTTTGAGTTGTGTGTTGAGACTATAATTGAGAGAGTGAGCTCTTGAAGAGATTTACTGTTTATGCCCTAGAGGTGTGTAAGGAAGAAGATTGTGGCATCTTTTTTGTTGTATTTCCTTCTGGAAGAGTATTAATATAATTGGGTATTATCTCTCATATTCTGAGTTATTTTTGAATTTTAGTTACTTATGCATTCTGGTTAAATTCCGCATTTAGTTGCTTGGTAATCAATTGTGCTTCTGGGTCCTAATAGTTGGTATCAGAGCTAAGGTTGTAGGGATCAAGTTTTTGGTTTGATTACAGGTCACTCTCAGGAGTTTCTAATTGAGTGGGAGTATAACAATGGCAAAAGAAAGTATACTAAGAATGGAGGAATTGAAAAGCAAGAATGGTCAATTATGGTGTTATGGAGAGGAAGAGTAGGTAAAGAAAGATTGTTGGTCGGTACAAGATCAGCATGAAGGAACTGAAGAAGCAGATGTTGCAAGTGTTGTTGCACAGGATACTCTAGGATGTTCCTTGGATAAATTAGAATCTTGGTTTATAGATTATGTTGCCTCTTTCCATGCAGCCCCAAATAGAGTATTTTTCTATGTTAAGGTCCATGGAGACTTTGGAAAGATTTATTTAGGGGTTGGTGAGCCTTGTCAAAGTACTGGCAAAGGGGAAGTATGACTGAAATTGCAGACGACCAACACATGGGTGTTGAAAGAGGTCATATAGGTCCTAGTCTTAGCTATGTGGCTAATTTCTACAAGAAAGTTGGGTGATGAGAGATGCACAATAAATCTCACAGCAGATTCTTGGAATGTTACCAAGGATGCACTTGAATTAGCATGTGGTAAGAAAGCAGGTACTCTTTATCTACTTGCTTGTATTACTGATTCCACTTCTGTTGCACAGGTGTGGCTTTGTAGGCTTAGTCACATAAGTGAGAAGGGAATGAATTTTCTTAAGTCAAATGGTAAGAGTTCAACTTCAGAGAGCATAGATCGAGATTTCTGTGAGCAGAGGGATGCTACAAGAAAGGATTGTGTTTATTTTAGGAAAAGGAAGTCTGATGTATTTGACAAACTTAAAAACTAGAAAGCCTTGGTGTTCTTAGAGGAGATGATAGACAGAGATCAGTAGATGGGGCTGGATACTTCTAAGCAGGGCAGTTTGGACATGGGTATGATTCAAAAAAAGCTCATGGGTAAAAAGTCATCACTCATAGGAAAATATAGGTACCAATGTCAGTTATGGGAAACCAGCGTCAAACAGATAAGCACTGACATCAATCATGTGCAGACCAGAGAAGTCGATGGTGTCAGGTAGGTGGCGACTGATGTCGATAGGATAATCAATGTCGGTGACCAAGTCAGTCACATAGAACTGACATTAGTAGGATGCAGACTGGGTGGTGATCAACATCGGTCATTGAAATGAATTTTGGGCAGACATCAAGTTGTCAAGGAGTCTCAAACACCCATGTGGAGGACTGAAAGGGTAAGTAAGCCTCAAATTAGTTATTCCTCTTCTTTATACTACTTATTGCTCATTGATGGTCAAGAACCAAGAAGTCTTTTAAAGAAGCAGAGCTGGTAGGATCCAGGAAATAATGGGAGCATGGCATGAATTCTTTGGAGAAGAACCAAATGGGAGATTTGGTAAAGTTGCCAGATGGGATGAAAGCACTGAGATGAATGGATTCCAAAGTTAAAGAATAGAGAGAATGGATACATGAGATGGAAGGCCAGGTCATATGGTCTTGAGGAAGCTGCAAGATAGTGGTATAGGTTTGACAGGTGGATGACAAAGCACGGCTTTAGTCAATGTCATTGTAACCATTGTGTGTTTCTTTACCAGGTTGGATAATGGTTGCTACATTATCTTGTTACTATATGTGGATGATGTGATTGTTGTAGGTGCATACATATAGGGTTTTGCTGAACTAAAGGTAAAGCTAGTTCAGTGGTATGTCATGAAGAATTTGGGAGCTGCAAAATTCTTTGGCATGAGTAATCCTAGAGATAGGGAAGATCACAAGTTGATGTTGTCACAAGATGATTGTGTGAAGGTAGTACACGATGCAAAATGGAAATCACACCTATGGATGGATAGTTCACAGAAAAAGGTCCCCAATCACATGATGAGGTTGAGTACATGTGTACTCCCTGATTTTGCCCCAGCAGTGGGAGTTGTCAGCAGGTTTGTGGCCAATCTGGGAAAGAAGCACTGGAAAGTGGTTCAGTGGGTTCTCAGGTATTTGGGAGGGACCAGCAGCAGGTTGACATGCTATGCAGGGTCAGGGACTTCTCTACATGGGTTTGTAGATGTGGATATGGCATGTTACTTGGATGACAGGTGTTGCACCACAAGTTGTGTGGTGGTTGGTCTTTAGGATTGATCTTGAAGAGGGATACAAGCTAGAAAATAGATTAGATGATGTACAGGTATAGGTACAAGTGTAGCTATCTATCTCCAAGTGGGAGATTGTTAGGTTGTGGAGCTAAAAGCTTCACCAGGATGCAAATAGGAGGAGGTTGCTAAGGTGTAGAGAAACTAATGTCAGTCAGGCCAACCGACGTTGGTCATATTCAGAGCACAGGGCTATCGACATTAGTCAGGATCGGCCAACGTTGGTCATCTCCAGGTAGACAAGGACTGACGTCGATCACTTGTGTGGTTTTGGAACTGTCAGTTTTATGAATAGTTTGTTAACGAACCAGTTGTTTACATGTTAAAGGCTAATTTTAGTCTTGGAGCTATGGATCTAATTATTGTAATTAGATGTCTAATTATTGTTTGCATGAGATCTATATAATAGACTCATGGCCTGTATTGTAAAGTGTGCTAGAGAGTAAGAGAGCAAAGTTAGCTCCTTCAAAGTGAAGAGAGCAAGGTGTGTTCCTCGTAGTGCCACAGTGCCAAGTGTGTATGATCAGGTAGATCTGTTGGTTGTTGCAAGATCTGGTAGAGATCCACAGGGGTGCTAGTTTGGAAAATCAGAAGGGTTCTTCATGTGTGTATGATCTTGGTTGGTAGGTGTGCAAGGCCAAGTTTGGAGATCTACATGGTAAGTAAGATCATTGATTTGTAGGTGTTTGTGTGTGTAAGATCTAGGTTTATAGGTGTGCAAAACCAGGTTGGTCAACAAGTGTGAAAGACCAAATTGATCTGCAGGTGGTAGTAAGATCAGGGAAATCAGCAACACAACAGGTAGCAATATCAGAGGAGATCTACTTTGAGTACGGTGTGTACTCAGTCATGGAGTATGTGGAGTACTTGTGTACTGGCAGTAGTGATACTGATTGGTGGTACTGGCAGTAGTGATACTGACTAGTTGGAGGTGAACACCAACTCTATATTTGAGTTGTGTGTTGGGACCATAATTGAGAGAGTGAGCTCTTGAAGAGATTTACTATTTATGCCCTAGAGGTGTGGGAGCCCTAGAGGTGTGTAAGGAAGAAGATAGTGGCATCTTCTTTGTTGTATTTCCTTTTAGAAGAGTATTAATACAATTGGGTATTGTTTCTCATATTCTGAGTTATTTTCAAATTTTAGTTACTTATGCATTCTGGTTAAATTCTGCATTTAGTTGCTTGGTAATCAATTGTGCTTTTGGGTCCTAATAGTTGGTATCAGAGCTAAGGTTGCAGGGAGCAAGTTTTTGGTTTGATTATAGGTCACTCTCAGGGGTTTTTGATTGAGTGGGAGTATAGCAATGGTAGAAGAAAGTACACTAAGAATGGAGAAATTGAAAAGCAAAAATAGTCAATTATAGTGTTATGGAAAGAAAGAGCAGGTAAAGAAAGATTGTTGGTCAGTACAAGATCAGCATGAAGGAACTGAAGAAGCAGATGTTGCAGGTGTTGTTGCATAGGATGCTCTGGGATGTTACTTGGATAAATTAGAATCTTGGCTTATAGATTATGTTGCCTCTTTCCATGCAGCCCCAAATAAAGCATTTTTCCATGTTAAGGTCCATGGAGACTTTGGAAAGATTTATTTAGGGGTTAGTGAGCCTTGCCAAAGTATTGGCAAAGGGGAAGTGCGGCTGAAATTGCAGACGGACAACACATGGGTGTTGAAGGAGGTCATGCAAGTCCCAGTCTTGGAGATGCAGCTAATTTCTATAGGAAAGTTGGGTGATGAGAGATGCACAGTAATTCTCACAGTGGATTCTTGGAATGTTACCAAGGATGCACTTGAATTAGCATGTGGTAAGAAAGTAGGTACTCTTTATCTACTTGCTTGTATTACTGATTCCACTTCTGTTGCATAGGTGTGGCTCTGTAGGCTTGGTCACATAAGTGAGAAGGGAATGGATGTTCTTAAGTCAAATGGTAAGAGTTCAGCTTCGGAGAGCATAGACTAAGATTTTTGTGAGTAGAGGGATGCTACAAAAAAGGATTATGTTTATTGCAAGAAAAGGAAGTCTGCTGTATTTGACAAACTTAAGAACGAGAAAGCCTTGGTGTTCTTGGAGAAGATGATGGACAAAAATTAGTAGATGGGGCTAGATACTTCTGAGTAGGGCAGTTTGGACATGGGTATGATTCAAAGAAAGCTCGAGGGTAAAAGGTCATCACTCATAGAAAAATACAGGTATCGATGTCAGTTATGGGAAATTGGCATCAAACAAATAGGCACCGACATCAGTCATGTGCAGACCAGAGAAGTCGATGGTGTCGGGTAAGTGGCAACTAATGTTGGTAGGATAATTGATGTTAGTGACTAGGTTAGTCATATGGAATTGATGTCGATAGGATGCAGACTGGGTGGTGACCAACATCGATCATTGGAACAGATTTTGGGTGGACAACAAGTTGTCAAGGAGTCTCAAATGCCCATGTGGAGGACTAAAATGGTAAGTAAGCCTCAAATTTGTTATTCCTCTTCTTTATACTACTTGTTGCTCACTGATGGTCAAGAACCAGGAAGTTTTTTAAAGAAGCAGAGCAGGTAGGATCCAGGAAACAGTGGAAGCATGGCATGAATTATTTGGAGAAGAACCAAATGGGAGATTTGGTAAAGTTGCCAGCTGGAATGAAAGCACTGAGATGAATGGATTCCAAGGTTAAAGAATAGAGAGAACGGATACGTGAGATGGAAGGCCAGGTCATATGGTCTTGAGGAAGCTGCAGGACAGTGGTACAAGTTTGACAGGTGGATGAAAAAGCACGGCTTTAGTCAATGTCATTATAACCATTGTGTGTTTCTTTACTAGGTTGGATAATGGTCGCTACATTATCCTGTTACTATATGTGGATGATCTAGGTTGGCAGGTGTGCAAGGCTAGGTTTAGAGATCTACATGGTAAGTAAGATCATTGATTTGCAGGTGTTTGTGTGTTCAAGATCTAGGTTTGCAGGTGTGCAAAACTAGGTTGGTCGGCAGGTGTGCAAGACCAAATTGATCTGCAGGTGGCAACAAGATCAGGGAGATCATAAACACAATAGGTAGCAATATCAGGGGAGATCTACTTGGAGTATGGTGTGTACTCGATCGTGGAGTACGTGGAGTACTTCTGTACTGGTAGTAGTGATACTGACTGGTGGTACTAGTAGTAGTGATATTGACTGGTTGGAGGTGAACACCAAATATATGTTTGAGTTGTGTTTTGGAACCATAATTGAGAGAGTGAGCTCTTGAAGAGATTTATTGTTTATGCCCTAGAGGTGTGGGAGCCCTAGAGGTGTGTAAGGAAGAAGACTGTGGCATCTTCTTTATTGTATTTCCTTTTGGAAGAGTATTAATACAATTGGGTATTGTTTCTCATATTCTGAGTTATTTTTGAATTCTAGTTACTTGTGCATTCTGGTTAAATTCTGCATTTAGTTGCTTGGTAATCAATTGTGGTTTCGAGTCCTAACAATTGGTATCAGAGCTAAGGTTTCAGGGAGCAAGTTTTTGGTTTGATTACAGGTCACTCTCAAGGGTTTTTGATTGAGTGGGAGTATAGCAATGGTAGAATAAAGTACACTAAGAATGGATGAATTGAAAATCAAGAATGGTCAATTACAGTGTTATGGAAAGAAAGAGCAGATAAAGAAAGATTGTTGGTCGGTACAAGATCAGCATGAAGGAACTGAAGAAGCAGATGCTGCAGGTGTTGTTGAATAGAATGCTTTGGGATGTTACTTGGATAAAGTAGAATCTTGGTTTATAGATTATGTTGCCTCTTTCCATGTAGCCCCAAATAGAGCATTTTTCCATGTTAAGGTCCATGGAGACTTTGGAAAGATTTATTTAGGGGTTAGTGAGCCTTGCCAAAGTATTGGCAAAGGGGAAGAGCGGCTGAAATTGTAGACAGACAACACATGGGTGTTGAAGGAGGTCATGCAGGTCCCAGTCCTGGAGATGTGGCTAATTTCTATAGGAAATTTAGGTGATGAGAGATGCACAATAATTCTCACAGTGGATTCTTGGAATGTTACCAAGGATGCACTTAAATTAGCATGTGGTAAGAAAGTAGGTACTCTTTATGTACTTGCTTGTATTACTGATTCCACTTTTGTTGCACAGGTGTGGCTCTGTAGGCTTGGTCACATAAGTGAGAAGGGAATGGATGTTCTTAAGTCAAATGTTAAGAGTTTAGCTTCGGAGAGCATAGACTAATATTTTTTTGAGTAGAGGGATGCTACAAGAAAGGATTATGTTTATTGCAGGAAAAGGAAGTCTGATGTATTTGACAAACTTAAGAATGGGAAAGCCTTGGTGTTCTTGGAGGAGATGATGGAAAGAGATTAGCGGATGGGGATGGATACTTCTAAGTAGGGAAGTTTGGACATGGGTATGACTCAAAGAAAGCTCGCGGGTAAAAAGTCATCACTCACAAGAAAATACAGGTATCGATGTTAGTTATGGGAAATTGGCATCAAACAGATAGGCACAGACATTGGTCATGTGCAGACCAGAGAAGTCAGTGGTGTCAGGTAGGTGGTGACCAATGTCGATAGGATAACCAATGTCAGTGACCAGGTTAGTCATATGGAATCGATGTTGGTAGGATGCAGACTGGGTTGTGACCAACATCGGTCACTAGAACAGATTTTGGGTGGACAGCAAGTTATCAAGGAGTCTCAAATGCCCATGTGGAGGATGAAAAGGGTAAGTAAGCCTCAAATTATTTATTCCTCTTCTTTATACTACTTATTTCTCACTGATGGTCAAGAACTAGGAAGTTTTTTAAAGAAGCAGAGCAGGTAGGATCCAGGAAATAGTGGGAGCATGGCATGAATTATTTGGAGAAGAACCAAATGGGAGATTTGGTAAAGTTTCCAGATGGGATGAAAGCACTGAGATGAATGGATTCCAAGGTTAAAGAATAGAGAGAATGGATACGTGAGATGGAAGGCCAGGTCATATGGTCTTGAGGAAGCTCCAGGACAGTGGTACAGGTTTGACAGGTTGATGACAAAGCATGGCTTTAGTCAATGTCATTGTAACCATTGTGTGTTTCTTTACTAGGTTGGATAATGGTCGCTACATTATCTTGTTACTATATGTGGATGATGTGCTTGTTGTAGGTGCATACATACAGGGTTTTGCTGAACTAAAGGTAAAGTTAGTTTAGTGGTATGTCATGAAGAATTTGGGAGCAGTGAAATTCTTTGGCATGAGTAATCCTAGAGATAGAGAAGATCACAAGTTGATGTTATCATAGGATGATTGTGTGAAGGTAGTGTAGGATGTAGAATGGAAAGCACACCTATGGATGGACAGTTCACATAACAGGGCCCCCAATCACATGATGAGGTTGAGTACATGTGTACTCCCTGATTTTGCCCCAGCAGTGGGAATTGCCAGCATGTTTGTGGCTAATCCGAGAAAGAAGCACTAGAAAGTGGTTAAGTGGGTTGTCAGGTATTTGAAAGGGACCAGTAGCAGGTCGACATGCTATGTAGGGTCAGGGACTTCTCTACATGGGTTTGTAGATGTAGATATGGCAGGTTACTTAGATGACAGGTGTTGCACCACAAGTTGTGTGGTGGTTGGTCTTCAAGATTGATCTTGAAGAGGGATACAAGCCAAAAAATAGATTAGATGATGTACATGTATAGGTATAGGTGCAGCTATTTATCTCTAAGTGGGAGATTGTTAGGTTTTGGAGCTAAAAGCTTCACCAGAATGCAAATAGGAAGAGGTTACTAAGGTGCAGAGAAACTGACATCGGTTAGGCCAACTGACGTCAGTCATATTCAGAGCACAAGGCTGCCAACATCAGTCAGGATCGGCTGACATTAGTCATCTCCAGGCAGACAGGGACTGACGTCGGTCACCTATACGGTTATGGAACTGTTGATTTCATGAATAGTTTGTTAACGAACCAGTTTTTTGCATATTAAAGGCTAATTTTAGTCTTGGAGCTGTGGATCTAATTATTGTAATTAGATGTCTAATTATTGTTTGCATGAGATCTATATAATAGACTCATGGGCTATATTGTAAAGTATGCTAGAGAGTAAGAGAGCAAAGTTAGCTCCTTCAGAGTGAAGAG
The DNA here is from genome assembly GCA_037957365.1 of Torreya grandis. Taxonomy (NCBI): domain Eukaryota; kingdom Viridiplantae; phylum Streptophyta; class Pinopsida; order Cupressales; family Taxaceae; genus Torreya; species Torreya grandis. The sequence continues at coordinate 9,493,421 of JARHVA010000029.1, forward strand.
AGCAAGGTGTGTTCCTCCTAGTGCCACAGTGCCAAGTGTGTATGATCAGGTAGATCTGTAGGTTGTTGTAAGATTTGGTAGAGATCCATAGGGGTGTTGGTTTGGAGAATTAGAAGGGTTCTTCATGTGTGTATGATCTTGGTCGGTAGGTGTGCAAGGCCAGGTTTAGAGATCTACATGGTAAATAAGATCATTGATTTGTAGGTGTTTGTGTGTGCAAGATCTAGGTTTGCAAGTGTGTAAAACCAGGTTGGTTGACAGGTGTGCAAGACCAGATTGATTTGTAGGTGGTAGCAGGATCAGGGAGACCAGCAACATAACAGGTAGCAATATTAGGGGAGATCTACTTAGAGTATGGTGTGTACTCAATCATGGAGTATGTGGAGTACTTGTGTACTGGTAGTAGTGATACTGACTGGTGGTACTTGCAGTAGTGATACTGACTAGTTGGAGGTGAACACCAACTCTATGTTTGAGTTGTGTGTTGGGATCGTAATTGAGAGAGTGAGCTCTTGAAGAGATTTACTATTTATGCCCTAGAGGTGTGGGAGCCCTAGAGGTGTGTAAGGAAGAAGATTGTGGCATCTTATTTGTTGTATTTCCTTTTGGAAGAGTATTAATACAATTGGGTATTGTCTCTCATATTCTGAGTTATTTTTGAATTCTAGTTACTTGTGCATTCTGGTTAAATTCTGCATTTAGTTGCTTGGTAATCAATTGTGCTTCTGGGTCCTAACACTCTCACCACTTCTAGGTTAAAAATATTCCATTAATATATGCCATCTCTTATTATAGGTCTATCTCCTGAGCTCTCAGGTGTTAATTTACTCATGCCCTTCCATTATGCCTCACTTACACATCCCCTTATACCCATTTGCATTGCTTATATGTAAAAATACTTTAGCCTTCCATCTTCAAGGTTTCAAAACTATAATCTACCATTAGATTTTTGAGCTCTATGTTGAATTCCTTCGCAAACCTACCTCTAGGGTTACACAAAAAATAGTACTCTACTTCCTCAGGGCATGAATATGTTGATATTGTGAATTTAAATATGTAGCTATTCAATGCTCCTTACCACTATTTATCTACTACTCTGGTCCAAATGGCATCTAGGGTCTTAAGTATCTCTAGGTACTCCTTTGTCCACTCATAGTATTATATATATATCTATTTTGATGGGTTGAATATGCAGCTGTATCATAGAAAAAGACCTCATACAGAGTATCATATAGGTTTTTTTGAACCCATTTCCTTGGCTTATATCCTTTACAAGTGTGATGCTTTAAGAAAAAGCAATCTTCCACCTATTGAAATTGGCACTTAATGTTTTCAAGAGAGAGTTGGTACATCATTTTATCGTACCATTACAACAACAAAATTCAACATGGGTATTAAGAATATAACTAAAATGTTGTATAAGAGGGTACACAAAGTTGTCTTAGTCGGTTCTTGGATTATTACAACCAAGTACAAACATGGGTTATTCCCTTTGTGCTCAACATTTTACACTCAACTATACCAAAATCAAATCACATAAGGCACATGACTTATGCACTCACCTAAAGTGTAGATGAGAAAGAACTAGGGCCCACATTGGGATAGTTATGCCTTGGCACATGGAATCACTTATAGGACTTGGTCAATTCAAGGAGATATTTAATTAGGTACATAGGTGTACACTATTCATGGGTTAAACCTAGTGGCCTTTAGGTGTAAACCTTTTAGTAGAATAACCTTAGAGTCATATGGGTACAAGCCTTTGTTAAACTAATCCTAACATCATATAATCACTTAACAGGTCAAAGGATAACTTTTATTTCAAGCACTCAAACTAGGCTCATGCTCTTAGCAAGGGTAGGAGCACCTGGCATAGGATCTATGTTCATACTCTCAACATATTTATGATGACATCATCCTTTCTTAATAAGGACTCCATTAATGATGCAAAAATAAAATCTCATAAACATTACTCAACATATCTAAATTGAGAATATACCATTACAAACATCCCACATTTAAAAATTAATATAAAAGAAGCATTAAATAGATAGAATACCATTTAATGCAATAATCATCTTCATTAATAAAAGATTAAACAATACATATTTCATAAAACAAAATATGTTCAAGTCTATACTACATGATGATTGAGAGGCTTACAAGCAAGCTTGTTTTCTTACAAATGGATCCTTCATGGCATCCATGCTCATCTTAAGTCTAATGGTGATCAAGCAATATATAAAAGGTGACTCCAATTCACCAAATCTTCATTTCACCAAATTTGCATGTTTTCATTAATTGGTTTGATCTCCCTTTATAGCATTTTAGAAGAGATCTGCTAGGGTGGAATGCACATGCCAAGTGATAATATGGAACCTTTGTGATCATTCCCTCTAACTCCATCACCTTATGAGCTTTGCACTAAAGTCACCATTTATCACTAATCCTTGAAGATGTCCAAAAGATCTAGGAAATAGTTAGTCACTTATTAACTAGTGTAAGGTATGCATTGAACCCTCTAATTGGTGCCAAAATGTCATCATTATGAAAAATTATTACCTCAATATGATGTGGATGTCATGCTAGAATGAATCCTATACTTACTAAAATAAGTGGCCTAAAAATACCTTCTTTACTTCTCAACCTCTTCCTTATATTTTGACTCCTTAGACTATGACCTCTTCCTTTTTGATTTCTTCATCCTCCATGCCAAGTATATCTACTAACCTGGTCTATTTAACATATAGTGTGCCTTTTCCAAGACCCATCGTTCTCAATCACTCCAATAATACACCATTTATTACCAATGGTAATCATGCCACTAGTGCTTCTTTTATTCTCATGCCCATACTTATACTAGTGCATCTTTTGTTAAACATGCTAATCATGCTAATAGTGCCTCATTTTATACCAATGTTTCTTAAGCCATGATTTCTTATTTTTATTATCATACCCATCCTTCTACTAGTGCATCTTTTGCTACACATGCTAATCATGATACTAGTGCCTCTTTTTTTACAAATTATTCTCAAGCCACTAGTGCCACACATGCCACTATTCATAGTGGAACCCAATCCACTAATACTAATGTTAATACATCAAATTCCACACAAACTAGTCAACATACCACTCAAACCCATCAACTCTGATTGAAACTCTTAATCAAATGATGTAAATGCAAAATCATCTTATACCTTTAAAATCAACCTCAATAGGTTCTATTGGAGGCAAAAAATATAAATTCCCCCCACACCCATTAGGTATTCCCATGGCATCCTCATTCCCCAACCACCCGTTGCTAACAAAATGATTAAATATATTTAAAATTAACCTCTTACACCTCAAATTGCCAACATAGATATAGGGGGTATGACACCTCCCATTAGTTACAATGGGTCAACTAATCCTACCTTACATTTAAAAATGTGATCCAAAACACAAAAGTTCTGGTTGAAACATATTTCAAGAACACACAAATAATAATGTTATCTCTAAGAAGAGATGTTTTATTACTCACAAATTGCAGATACAAACATATGCCTATCTCTAGGAAGAGATGTCTGATCTCCTTCTTGGGATACATATTTATTTATACCTATTTTTAAGGTAGGGGGAGGATGTGGAAGATCACAAATATTGAGGGAGATGAAGTGGTTTGACTTCCATGATTTACAACAACACAGAATTTGAGAAATTACTATTTTTAGAAACTTTCTATTTTTAGACTGCACTATTAAAATTGAAATTTTGGGAACTTCTATTTAGTTTTATGGGATCAAAAAACATCAAGCATAGATCCATGAAATATCATTTTGTTCTCATTTGTTATCTTTCTAATGGTTCAAACAGGGATTTAAATGGAGCTATGGTTCAAAAGTTAATGCTCCCAAAATTTCTATCACCAACTGGGGTAGAACTGTGGCCCGAATTTGTTGCCTAAAGTGTTTCCCAGATCAATTTTTTTGGTAATATCTATAAATATTAGGTCAAGTTAATTATTTTTTATGCTACCAAAATATTAGTGAAAACCCTCTCTTAATATGATTTATATTGGTATAATCAATTTAAGTCCCATTCAATCACTAACTTGGAAGATTTAGTTAACTCTTTAGTACTTGAGTTTCAAACTAGTGATCTCTCTAAGAATACCTTGACTCATTTTGTCAATTACAAGCAACTTAAAACCAAAAACACACAAAATTTCATCAAATAGTGGAATAAATTATCTAATAAGTGTAAGCATAACATGGTAGATGATAATATATTTCATATATTCACTAACACTCTTTATCCCAAGTTGTAATATTGGGTTAGGACTCTCTTTCAAAGAACTTTGGAAGAAGCCCTCGACCAAGCCAAGTGTCAAGATTTTATGATGCATTAGTTTGAAACAACCCAACCTCATGTGGGCACTTTCATGATACTAAAAAATTAAAATCATCATGCTACCAATGAGAGTGTCATTGAATTTTATGATACCATTCATAATATTCAAGCCATTATTCCCAACCCTATTACAAAACAAGCTTCCCCTTTAACCAACACCCCTAATCCTCAATTTAAAAAAATAAATAGCATCAATGTTTATAATCCATTATCTTTAGTAGAGCTCCAAAATCATTTACAAAGGACTCTCCCATGAGAGCTTGACCCCACTCATATTATGAAATCATGGTATGATCCAAATAATTTTTGTTAGTTTCATGCAAGTTGTAGTCACTCTCATGAGACTTGTAGGTAATTACGTAATTTATATATGGATTTCCTCCTTGGTCCAAATTTTTATCATGATTCACTCACTTTTAAATTCCAACAAGTCTATGAACATCCCTCATCATCCCCTCATAGGACATGAAGTTCCCTTATCTATGTTAGAATATAGTATCTTAAAATAATGCAAAGATATGTCTATACACATTGATGAAACAATGGACACTTCTATTTCTCTCAAATTACTTATTACCTCCATGAGCCCAGATGAGATTCTACTTCATGTGGATGATCCTCCACTCTTTATAAGCATTCAAATCAGTGATATATAATTCAAGCATTCTTTGATTGATGAGGGTTCATGTACTTATGTTGCATCCCTTGACTTCATTAAAACACTTAAATATTTAGAGTACAATCTTAAATCCACACATATCATGTGTCAAGGTAATGATCAAAGGTAAATTCCTATTTTAGGTTACATATGGCTCCCTACTACCATCTCTCTTATCACTATTCGATTGAAGGTTATGATATTAAACTTTCCTCTTTACTAAAATATCTTGCTTGACAGGCCTTGGACTCATCGCATGAGGGTTATCACCTCTTCTACCTACCAATGTGTCAAGTTTCATCACAATGGTGTGATATATATGATTCAAGGAGACACCAACCATTATAATTTTGAATAATTTTAAGAATGTGGTGTATTCAAAATTCCAACCCTTGAAACCTTGCCAATTATTTTATTTCAAGAATCTCAACATTTCAATTTTATTATCAACTCTTCTCACATTTATCATGGTCACCCAAAAATCATTGGGAACATACCACATAACCTATTAGACTCTAATGATGATGAGCCAGATGAGATCCTCTTCAAGATCAAAAATTTGGATCTCTCTCCAAATATCATTTCCCAACTTCCACTATCCTTGAAACTGCATTCTCATCAGCCACCTATTGATGATATACCTATGGTCTTAACCAAGACTCAAAATTATATTCATCACATAACCTATGATGAAAATATCATACCTACCTATGCCATCAACCTTCATACACTTGATTGTGATGATGGTTATACTTTAGATGATCCATTTTTAGGAGGGCTTGTTTAGGATAGAGATATTAAGCTCCTTCATTATCATTCTTATTTATTTTAGTCTTTTCATTCATCTTATCATATTCCATATTATATAGTTCCTAATTCTAGTATTATTCATACTTTTTTGAGGATAGATATGGTGCATTCACATGGCACACCTCTAGTTTCCATAAAGCCTATTAAAAACATGCTTATGGATCATACTATGGCTAGTCCCTATCATTTTACTAGATACCAAGATCCCTATATCCTACTTCCACAAAAAATAATTGTTACTACCCTTAATCCCTTTATGCATACTTCTCCTCCCTCAACTGAGCTTATCTAGATCCTACTTCCACTCTACCCTTAGTTGAGCCTCATCTTGTGTTTGATTCTACTTCTTCTTCAACCAAGCCTAGCCCAAACTCTCCACCAGCCCCACCTACACTTGATAATGGCCTTATTATTTTATCATACCTTGATCCCTTTCCTGACCAAGGGGCTGATCACTCTTACTATGAAATTTATAGAGTTTACAATCATTGGACTAAAGATTTCTAGTTATACCAACCTTTCCTAGCTCTTGTTTCTACTTTTTTTGTTAGTAGACCCATATATTCTAATAATAAGTGTATTTGTTGCTTCCATGTCATAGATAATCATTTCTATACCCATTTTCAAAATCTTCAATAATATATCAATGCCTTGTGACCTACCCTTCCTTAGCCTAAAGATAAAGCTACACATCCTCCTAAGTTATTACCTGAGTATATTCCAAAATATGGAGAGGTATATTATCTTTGGCACTAGTGCAGTACCCATCACATTGATCATTGCCATATTCTCTAATAAAATCTTCATGATCACCTCATGACCATTACTTCACCTAATGTTATGCCTCCCATAGGTCATCCACATAAGAAGGCTACCCCTTCTTCAGTTGTGGCCCCCACTCTTCTTATGGTTCCTTATTCACCTATGGATCTTATACCACCTACATATTCTCCCCCAACCATGGTTCCTTCTCCACTAGTGGTGCCACATCTTTATCTCAAAAATACCATTCCTATTCCAACATCTATTCCTTTTATTGAGTATTCTATACATGAGGGCCCTCATGATCATGATCCTACAGTTATAACTACATTCTCTATAGAAGATATTTGATGAGAGGTTTGTTCATAATTTTATTTAAGGATCGATGAGACTCTTGTTACAGTCAGGGTAGCTTCATAGAGACATATCCAATGTTATGGATAATATTTATGGATAGATTTATCAATATTTGTGAACATAACATGGTGTTCCTTCACTTTCATTCATTATGATTTTGGATTGGACTTGAGATCCACTTTTATTTGTATCTTATATTGTTTGAATCTATGTCAAATTTTGTTTCACTTATCTATCTTACATAGATCTTTACATTTCACATTATGTTTTGTATATGGTTTCAATTCTTTGATATTCTCTTATGATTTTTTTTGTTCTTACCACAATTACATGATTAAATTCATGAGTTCATTTCTTTTTCATGGATGTCTTGGTCTTTTTTATCATGATTATTTGTTAGCTTATCTCATACAACATAAATAATTCTTATTATGACTTGGTTATACAAACCTTTCTCCCCTTAGTAATCCTTATTTACCATGTGATCAGTTAGAAAACAAGTTATCTCATTGTAATTCTATCTTATCGATCTATTTTGGATTTCCCTTTATTCCCTTATTTACTTTTGCAAAATAAGCATAAACATGGTTGAAACTTGAGATAACATACTAGTTCATAAGCAAGCCTAAGTGTTTTAGTCAGTCTTGTCTTTGGATACTTAGCTTACTATAGCCATAGCCTAAATATCATTCAGGTATATCACTTTTATACCTCATATTGGTTATTCCAAATTTGTATCGAGGAGGAATCTTAAAATCCATAAAAATTTAAAATCCAAATAATATAAATAAAAGGAAATGATACCAAAGGCAACATTCAAATCACACTAAAAGATGTGATTCAAAGCACATATACTTCTTTAGAATCAAATCTCAAACTCCACAGTTGGCCTCATGATAGAGTCAAGGTCTATTGAGGTGCAGTAGGCTAGTAGATTGGAAAAGGAGAATAAAAAAATCCTTTAGTGATACCTAATTTCTCACACAAGTACCTAATCTTCATTGTATACCGACGGCTCTGTAAGAGGTTTTGAGGAATAGGGAACAAATTATGGGGAGGTAAGTTCATTTTAATTTTATTGTAAATACAACCAACATGAATCAATCTTAGTATATCACTTATTTTCATAAACAAATTTGTGTTTATTGTGAATGGGTATCCTTTATATATTGATGGTCATTAGCTACTTAGTGTCTTTTCTATGTACTTAGTGTGCCTCATATTTCCTAAGGTCTTCTCATAGACACCTAAATTTTTATTTTTACTTTCCCTCTTTCATTTACAACATTCATAATATTTCTCCTTGAGACATATTATTTATTGATTGATCACCCCCCCTAAAAATCCCATTTGTGAATTGCGTTGTAAGACCATGGGTAGGACCAGACCTTCCTCACAAATTAACACATTACAAACATCCTCTTAAAAATCATTCCCACATTTGTTTCCACCTCATTAGTGTTACCTTTGTGAGTTTCAGTGTAATACCATGGACAACACCAAGTCTTCCTCACAAAATATTCTAATACCCAATTCCTAATGAAATTACATGTGTCAAATTTGATATAAGTAGTGATTGATTATGAGTTACACATCATTTACATGTTTCCCATCTTGATATAGTATGTTTATGCTTACTTAATTGATATTTCACTTTTATCTTCTTATTTTCTGATTGTATGTATACTTACAACCATTTTCTTAAAATTTTCATACTTCCTAGCTTGAATTAATGTGATCAATTTCAGTTCATATTTTTACAATTTTGTTTCTATTTTATACTTTCCAATGTGATTTAGTATGATTGATTGACTTCATTTTTTTATTTTTATACCTTTTAGCTTTTATGTGCCCTCCATTTTGACATTATTTTCATACTTCCCAATGTGATATAGTGTGATTTTACTTGTTTTAACTTGGAGAAAATATTTGAAATGGTTTTGAAAAAAATTGTTATCTCTTTTTACCATCTTTGGTTTATTATATTTAGTCATCTTTTGTTATTACACATTTCCCATAATGATATAGTGTGTAGTGCATTTGTTTTTAATTACTTATTCTTTTCCAAGTCATTTTTTCCCTTTTATTTTTAACCATGCATGTGTATCACATAATGGTAGAAAAGAAAACACTCAACCAATATTTCCCATAGTATATACAACAAAAGTTAAATACATGTGCTAGAAAGATATATGTCCATGCATCAACATCCACAACTATATACAACTCATGAGATATAATCCAAATATCCATATATATATATATATATATATATGATGTGTTTTATACAACACCAAGTACAAAATACAAAATAAATCCATCTCTAAGGCTTGGTTCCATCATGCCTATCCTGTAGCTTAGCCACGCTACCCATAGATGGTTACAACTGTCCCCTCTAAATGGTATGCTATAGTGAGGTAGTCAAGGATTTCAAAATTGATACTTATCCCTATAGATTGGCCACCTAGGCCTACACCTATCTACGTTGGATATTGGTAGTAATGTGTACCACTCTCTCTTGAGACAAGGCTTGTCAGGCCTTTGCCTCTCCCTCTCCCACCCATATTGGTGGTTTCAATCCATCCCCACATGCTTGTAACTACTTTGTAACCTCTCCCAAAATTCTAAACTAGCCTTTTTAGCTTGGGGTAGATGTTACCACATGATCATCTAATGTGGTAGGGTTGTATGAAATTAACACCCCATCTAAAATGTCATAGTGTGAAACCATAACTAGAGATCAGATTTGGAGGACATTTTTGAATGTCCCTAATCCTTATTAAACTAGCACCATTACATAGGGATCATTGAGAGATTTTTTATGATATGAAAAACTTGGGAAACATAGCTCATTTTCTCTAGATATGATTGCTTAAAGTTTTGGTCAAAGTTGGTCAACTAGTCGTCAACTGATGATGTGGCAAGTTTTGGGCACATGGAAAAAAATGGGTTTGCATGCCTTTGGTATTTTATAGTAAAAAATAGGCTGGCTATGGGGACCATAGCCAATAGATCCCACTTTTGTGATGGAAGGGGACTCTACCACCATGATATATTAGTGTAATTTTAATAGTTTCAATTACATTATAGTTTTATATCATATTATCTTGTGTTGAAAAGTGGAAGGTGAATAAGTAGTCCACATGGAAATTATAAAATGGTCCATGTGGTAAAACCTTAGGGCACCATGTGGTATTACACCATTCACATTCCATAATGTTCAAGACCTAATCATCCAACCCAATTCAGCATGTCAACCCAACTCGATAGTGCAACCTAATTCGATAGTGCAAACCAAATCAGTAGTCAACCCAACTCAAAAGTGCAACCCAAATCAATAGTGCAACCCAAATCAGTAATGCAACCCAACTTGGCATGTAACCCAAATCAATATGCAACCCAACTTGGAAATTTAACCTAGCTAAAGCCAACTCATCTGAAAGTTTCTAACAACCAAAGCCTAGGTTTTGGGCATGGAAAAAAGGGTTGTAATGTGGCCAAATCCACATAAACATTAGTAGTTTAGGGATATTAAAAGCATTTTTAAGCCTTATCCCCATGAATATGGGATGTAAAAACCATGTACTACCAATAAAGGTAAGACATTTGGGGAGGATTGAACCCCCAACCTTATTTCGCTATTCCAAGCTCTTTACCATTCTGCTAAAGGTGGATGATTGTAACCAAATGGATGGAATTTATATCTAAAGAGGAACAACTTTGGATTCTCTATGCATTGTAAGGATTGTTAAACCAAGATTATTTAGTGCTTTTTTATAAGCTTATGGATATTTAATAAAGGGCTTATAAGACACTCTTAGAGGCCTTTTGGAGGATTATTTCAGAGATGTAATTATTTATTCTAAATTATAGGGGACTCATTACATTTTAAAGGAAAAAATGCCTATGGGATACTTTATTTGATATATTTTATTAGTATTTTTATAATCTGATTATAAATGAGGTTATTTTTGTTGTAAAGGCAAACACCTACGAAACCCTCAAATACTATTTTATTAGAGTAGTCCATCACTATTATAGAGTTGAGTCGTATTACTTCGTGACGTGATATTGATCAATTTTGGAGAGTTGTTTCACTCTTGCATGAAGAATTATGGATAGATTTTGGAGATGATGCATAGGTGATGTGGATGAATGAGAGATGAGTTCTTGATCAGATCAAGTCTTCATGTAATCTAATTTTAGTACTATTGTAGATTATTGATCCATGGATGTAAGTTTTATAAAATTGTACTTTCATCTATTATGAATGGATCGATTCATGATTGTAATGAACCTAGAGATGTAACCCTTAAAAAGGTGAACTCCATTATCACTTTGGTGTCAATGTGTCACTATTTTCCTTTTTGCTTTTAGTTTTACTTGTAGTATTGAAAGGTGAATGTTTACAATGAAAAATAAATTTAAATAGGGTTTCTATTCACTCTATATTGATTTTAGAAGCCAATTATCTATTCAAGTATGGGAGATAATTGAGATTGATATTTTTTTTAAAACTATTTGATTTAGTAGGGGGTCCTTATCAGTTTACAAATCAAATTTTGGTATCAGATTAGGTTGATTTTGGTCATGTTTATGATTTTGTGCTTCATGTTCTTTTATTTGATTTGACCATGTAGGAATGGCTAGTGATATGGAGAATTAGAAGATGTTTCAATCCACTAGAAGAAGATAAGCTTCTAGTATCCACGAGTCTAAAACCACTAAACCTGTAGGGTTCAGTCTATAAGAGGAAAAAACACACCATCACTAGAGGATGATGAGAATATGTGATAAATGATGTTTTGAAGGGATCAGTCTTTCTTTCTTGGGAACCATCTAGATAAAATGTCATACATTTTTAGTGGTGTACATTTGGGAATAATGAGTTTGATCTTGTTATCATACCAGCATGGTTTGAGGTAAAAATGGTTTTCTATTGGGTTAAATTAGAATTTTTGGACTTGTATATTGTTCTACAGTTGGGTGTAGGGAATTACAAGTTGTTTGTAGAGTAACCATAGGAAAACCCTAAAAATCTATTCTAATGAGAGATTAGTAGATTCATCTAATGTAACTTGCTTACAGGGTAATAAAGGTATAGAGATGGATCTAATTATTATTGGTATTTAACACAATGTTTTGATAATCATGTTGTGTAGCCTTTCATTTTTGGTGAAGTAATTGTATTTTTAAAACCTATGTCAGTAGAAATAGTAATCAAGTGAAAAGACCTCTTTCCATGGTAAGATATGGAGAATGGAAATATGGCATTATTCATGAAGTTGAACAAGTTTTGGCACTTCAGTTTTGGGTATTAATTCATTGTTTAAAATTTAACCTTTACTCAACAGAGTGTGTAGTTCACAGTTTTAAATGAAGCTAAAACTATTCCAAATATTCTTGTCTATAAGAAAATGGCTATTTACATAGTATATTGGTTGATATCCATGTTTGATTGGATAACCTTGTGTGGCTTGTTGGAAATAGAATGTACCTTGTTTTAGAATTATTTCAAAACTTATCAAAAAATAAGAGGTTTCATCATTACCTCATACTAAATGAGGTTTGATATGGTGTAGCCTTCTATTCAAGTTGTGGAAACCATGAAAGGGGATAACCCTTTATTTGGTTAAAATGGTTTCTTGGATAGTTTTATTTTGCATTGCTATAGGTTTGATAAGCATGCACTTTTTGGGATTAATTAATTATCATATGGAGTAATTTTTAACTAATGTTGAAGGCAAAGATATACCACTTGTTATAGTGGATTTGGAGCAATCAATCAGTGGGAAGAACTTTGAGATATATTTATCATTCTTAGTTTGTCTTCTCATGTTTATGATATTTACTTATTGATTGCTTACAACAAATGGTGAGTTTGGTAAAGGATCTCTATTAAAAAATTCTCTAAGTTTAATTCTTGGAGTTTGAAAGGGATTTCATTTTCCCTCTTCACAAAAGTTTACAAAATCCAGTTGGTGATAGCCCTTAGGAGAGAAACTAGTATGGGTAAACTTGTGTTATTTTTCCTTATTATTGAGAGACTACCCCTATTTAGGAGATAACCCATTTGTGGAGAAATTATACCTCATTGTTAGAGAGAAGTTGGAATTATAGAACTGGAGTTACCTATAGTAGGAAATACTTCATGATAGGTTTTTCATGCTTAGTATTTCTTCCTATGTTTTTGGTTTTCAAGCTCTATTATGAAATTATCCAAGATGGATTTGGAATTTTGGAAATAGTTTATGGTAGTTTTTGATACTTGAATTTTCATATCATATTGAATTAAAGTTCTTTCTACTATTTTTTCTCTTATATATATATATATATATATATATATATATATATATATATTGATTTGTGTAGGAAGATATGGATAAAAGAGATGCATTATCCTTAATGAAGGGTTGATCCCAGTTAGGAGATTTTGCCCCTATGTGGAGAAATAACTTTAGTTGCTATTCGTTCCTATATATTTTGATTAATACAGTAAGATGACTATTGTAGTGAAGAGACTTCATGGAAGAGGTGTACCTTCATTTATAGATAATTCATAGATTGTGCCTTTTAGAGGTCAAAAGGATTTTATGGGGAGGTTTGATTTAGAGGAAATTTTTAAATGTACCTAATCCTCCTTGAACTAACACCATTATGTAGGGATCATTAAGATATTTCCAATAGTATTTGGAACTCAAGAAATAGAGCTTGTTTACTCCAGATATGACTAGTCAATGTTATGTTCAAAATTGGTCAATTGGTGGTCAACTAATGACATGGCAAGTTTTGGGCACATGGAAAAAAGTGGGTTTGCATGAATATAGTCTTCAATGGTATCAAAAGAGTTGGATATGGGGACTATAATTGGTGGAGCCCACTTTTGTGATGGAAGGGGACTCTACCATCATGATATATTAGTGTAATTTTAATATTTTCAATTACACTATAGTTTTATATCATACTATATTGTGTTGATAAGTGGTAGGTGAAGAAGTAGTCCACATGGAAATTATTAATAGGTCCACTTGGTAGAACCTTAATCCACCACATGGCCTACCATCATTCACATTCCATAATATTTGAAACCTTTCTCATCTAACCCAACTTGACATATCAACCCAGCTCAACAGTGTAACCCAACTCAATAGTGCAACCCAATTCAACAGTTAACCCAACTCAGTAGTGAAACCCAATTTGATAGTGTAACCCAAATCGATATGCAACCCAACTTGGTAGTGTAACCCAATTTTTTAGTTCAACCCAACTTGAGCCAGCTCATTTGAAGGTTCCCAACAACCAAAGATCAAGTTTTGGGCATGACAAAAAGGGTTACAATTTATCCAAAGCCACATGAAAATTGGTAATTTAGGGCTATTAAAATCCTTTTAAATCCTTGTCCCCATGAATGTGGGATGTAAAACCATGAAATATAGATAAAAGGTAAGATGGCTGGGGAGGATTGAACCCCCAACCTTATTTTTCTATTCCAAGCTCTTTACCATTCTGCCAAAGGTGGATGGTTGTAACCAAATAGAGGGAATTGATATTTAAAGAGAAACAACTTCGGATTCTCTATGCATTGTAAGGATTTTTAAGCCAAGATTATTTAGTGTTTTTTTATAAGCCTATGGATATTTAGTAAAGGGCTTATAAGACACTCTTGGAGGCCTTTTGGAGGATTATTTTAGAAATGTAATTATTTTATTCTAAATTATATGGGAGTCATTCTATTGTAAAGGCAAAAATGCCTATGAAAAAAATTCATTTGATATATTTTATCAAAAAATTTATAATCTAATTGTAAATGAGGTTATTTTCTATTTTAAAGGGAAATGCCTATGAAACCCTTAGATACTATTTTATTGAAGTAACCCATCACTATTACGAAGTTGAGTCATATTCCTTGGTGATGATATATTGACCCATTTTTGCGAGTTGTTTCACTCTTGCATGGAGAATTATGCCTAGATTCTGGAGATGATGTGTAGGTGTTATGGACAAATAAGAGATGAGTTCCTGATTAGATCAAGTCTTCATGTAATCTAATTTTTATATTATTATAGATTATTGATCCATGGATGTAAGTTTTGTAAAATTGTACTTTCATATATTATGAATGGATTGGTTCATGATTTTAGTGAACTTGAAGATGTAGCCCTTAAAAAGGTGAACTCTATTATCACTTTGGTGTTAATATGTCATTATTTTCCATTCTACTTTCAATTTTACTTATAGTATTATAAGGTGAATGTTTATAATTACAATTTAGTTTAAATAGGGTTTATATTCACTCTATATTTATTTCATAATCTAATTATATATTTAAGTATGAGTGGATAATTGAGATTGATATCCATTTAAAAACTATTTGATTAAGTTGGGGGTCCCTATTGGTGTATTAATCAAGATCCTAATATGATCTCCTTTATCATAGGATCTATAAAACCAAAACTAGATAGACATTAAATCACATATATAGAAATTAGTGTCCTATATCAAAGCTTAAATTAAAATTACAACATTTCTCACCAATGCTGGTGTCACTAATCCCCATCTCACCATCTGCTCACCTATCGAGCATAGTCTCTCCATCCATTCATCCATAAAATGCCTCTTCTATAAGTCATCTTTGCACCATTGCAAATATATAAGTCATCATTCACACACATCATGATCCTCTCCTTAGAGGTGAGTATATGGAATAGCTATGTTTTGGAGAAACTGTTGGCTCCTCTTATGTTATATCCATCACCTATGCCTACTCTTGCTAGCAGTGCCTTCATCTATAGTGTGGCTAGGGTGGTTGTTACTACTACTACTACTACTATTATTTCTATAATTATTGTTGTGATGCCTAATATGGACTTGCATCTACATCCATGTCTTCTACTCTTACTACCACATATTTTTATGCTCAACTAGGCCACGGTTTAGTACGTCACAACCTAATCACAAGTATCTCCACTAGTAATCTTCCTCCTCTTCTACCCCTTAGCTCTCTAACATGTCATGCCCAATAAGTAAGAACTACTAGAGGGGTTGTTGGGTGTGGTAGTAAAAATTACCTTAAAAAGAGTGATAATGGATACATCTCTACCCATGAGGTGTAGTGGCCTATGATACACACCCATTCTAAACCTATATTAATGGTTTCTCAACTAAGCCATACAATAGCAATGGGCATGTAGGGATTCCATATGATCTCTCCTCATGTGATAGTCTAAAATTTTGGCATATACAACATGACCTGAGTTACATGGTCCTACATTTATCACATGACCTGAGTTACATGGTCCTACATTTATTACATGACCTAAGGTAACCTATCATCAACCACATGGGGCAATCCAACTGGCCAATATAATGGGAAATTCTCATATATTCAAGCACTCAACAAAAAAATAGGTCTCATGGTCTTATACCCTTTGGACAACATCCCATACTTATCATGCATGAGTTGGACCTAGATGATAGCCTTAAAATTGTAGAGTGCTCCTTGATCTAATATGGACTGACTCAAAGCTATTACATATAGTGATAATTTATCATATGACTTATGACATAGTACTCATGCTATCACAAGTCCTATCACAACCTTCTAAATATATAGAATGCTCACAATATAGACATTAAACAAACTCACCCTCAATCCATGGTATATCTTATTTGAGCATGTCACCCATTATGATATTTATTATCTCTCCTCTAGATCATTTAGTGTCCTAGTGATCATTGATGTCCTTCTTATCAGTAGTCTCATTAACAAATGGAAATCCTCTGGTGTGATACCTACCTCAATAATATTCCCATCCACCACCCATTAAAAATTATTGGTTAATAGCTTCCTTGATCCAAAGAGCATGACAATGAGATAAAAACTAAGTAGGATTCACGTCATCTTCATGATGCCTCTGAAGTCCAATGTGACTAGTCATGTTCTGTCTACATGACTCAACCAATCTAGTAGATTTGATAGCTATGATGCATTTATCAAGTAATAATACCTCCAACATCTTTGAAAAATATCAAACAATAAATGATGTATCATATCTCCATGTCATAAATAATAGAAATACATTCTTAAAAATTCATAAATTAACTACTTAAATCAGCTAGTTTGACTTAGTTTCTATATTCCTAATTTTTTATATAGAATCAACCCATTTAATACTATATCGACCCTATATCTTATTTGTGATACTTAATTGGCCATTTCCATTTCCTACTATATCAACATTCCTAACTTTTGCCTCCTTTGTAAGAGTAAATATATTTGCATTTGTACTTCTCTCCCATGCATTAGGATTTCATAAACATTTATGTGAGTATATATCTTCTATGCATGTTTAATTTTTATGTTTATTACCCCCACTTTATGTCATAAGATTTGGTGAGCACTAAATTATATTTTAATTTACTTGTTATTTACTCTTTGTGAATATGAAAATATAAGACCTAGTTAGGATTATTGCATATTTTTGCTTGACTGAAGGCTTCAAAACTCTCCCTAGTGATTTTATTATGGTAAGAGATCCCTTGTCTAGGTCTAGTAAATCCATATTGGTCATGACCCCAAATATATAATGTATCAAAAATTATACGTTAAGATTTATATTCTCCAAGCTAGGGTTGATTTAATTGATCAATTATATTTCCATTTGCATACACCATGGATGTGGTCATAGGTTTCATAGGAGTAGGTGTAAATTGAGCCAATGAAAATAATAAAGTAGTCTATCATGTTGATGTAATAGGTTTATCCCATAGCCATTGGATATATATTTATGATGCTACTTTGGTACCCTTAGTATGAGATATAATTGTTGCTTCCACCTATGCTTGTGTGTCCTTGAGCTCCTTATCCTGGGTTTGTGATTCAACCTTGGTCTTAGTGTCAACTTTAGCTTATGGTTTATCTTTTTCTTCAACCTTAGCCCTAGAATCAAGTTAACCTTTGGATTTAACATCTACCTCAACCTTAGCTTTGGATTCAACTTCAACCTCAGATTGAACTTCTAACTCTTTCTATTTTTGTTGCATAGATTATTCCTATTGTTTTCATTGTTAGGATTCCTCCTACTTTTTCTTCTTTGCCTCCATTTCTTCAGCCTACTTATGCATCGATTTTGCTTCCTTGACTTTCTTATTTATATCTTGAACTTATTCATCTTGCTTTTATGCATTCTTTGCTTCTTCAACCTTCTTTCTTATAGCTTTCAATTATTCAACTTGCTTATACTCACCCTCTACTTCACCAAATTTATTTTGTTTCTAAGCACCTATCTCTTGCTACTTATATTGTTGATGTTGTGTAGCTTCTTATTGTGTTATTTGTGACATTGTTAATTGTGCTTATTATTATTTTTTCTTGTTCATTTATTTCTCCTTCACCTCCTTAGGTTCAGGTGTACCCTATGTAGTTTATTTTTCAACTTCTTCCTAAATCATAGTTATATCCATGGGTTCTTCATCCCATTCGATCTTGGTGTTAGATTCAATATGCTTAGGTGATTATACTTTGCGTAGTTGGCCTTTGTGTACTAATTTATTTTTCCTTGATTTAAATAGATGCATGAGAGTCTAATTTTGCTTCTTTAGACCTTAGGGATGATGTTGTTATTATGATTATTGAGACTATTATTCACTAATTTGTTTTGTAGGTTCACTAAAAGACACCATCCTTTCCTACATAGTTTGTGATGGATTAATAGAAGGATGTGTGCATGGTATCTAAAATAATACTTGATTAAGACTACCTTTTTTAGGTAAATATACCACCTATGCAGCTAATGATCTTGTGGCTAATTCTATTGAAAATATCTCATCCTCCAACTTATGCTAAAATATTTCTCTTCATATGGTATCAATAAGAATAGAAGGAGGGAGTTGAGTAATATCAACCCAAAGGTATTTTTTACTTCATTTCACACTTAGAAAGTGCACACCAATTTATAAAATAAGAAATCCTTCTCCTCCTCTACATTATAAACTTATTTTCTAATGTCTTCCAATATTGATCAGAGAACTTCTTATTCTTCTACCCCCAACTTAGGTAGGTCACACCTAGCAACTATCTGTAGAACCAAGGGATGCTCAAGCAAAGACTTTATTTTCTAGGTTATTTTCTTTGGTGGAGGTGGTGAGACATTGAATGTAGGTAATTTTTTCTTTCATCTCTTATTGTGTTGGAGCTTATAATTATGCTAGTTATGGAAGTTAAGCTTGTGTTTATGTTAATTATTATGAGGGTGATTGCTCGACTTATGGTTATTACACCTCTGGTAAGATGTCTTGTAATAGAGGCACCAACCTCACAGCTAGGGCCTTTTACTTGTACACTTCAACCTTCACTTTGAACATTGAAATAAAAAATGGCATTGGGTTCATAGTTGGAGTAGCTAACTCATGAACCTTGATCTATATGCCATTATGTAGTTTAGTAACTAAACCATGTTGTCCTAGATAATGCATTACATCTTATTAGATCTTAGGGTGTGATAAAATCAAGGCTAAGGATTCAAGCCACTATGTGTTAAATCACCCTAATTTATCATAATATTATCTTATTTTAGTCCATGCAATACTTGTGAAGGCATTACCAAGCCAAAAATTTGGAGTTACATTAACTGGCCCTAATGAAGATTTCCACTATGTGAAACACAATAAAAGGAAAAAAAATTGGTACTAAAAGGTATGTGTTCTTCTTGAAATTACCTTCTCTCTATTATTGGTGATATCAATTGCCAAAAACTTAGGCCAATTTAAATCCTTCTACAACTTTGTCATGCAATAGGTAATGTCAATTATGCCTTTTCTCACTTATTTCACTTGCTTGGTGATTTGTCAAAATATTTTGGTGATACATTAAACCATAATGCACATGAAGCATCCTCAATTGAGTAAATATGAACTACTTTCCATACCATCATGGAATATTTTTCTTGATATTTGAATGGATTGGTGGTGCTGTAGACTTATAATGTAGAGAGATTTGCCACGATTGGGTAGACTGGTTACTCATGCCATGGTATGTGCATAAATATAGATTATAACATCTCAAGCTAAATAAATATCTCATTGATTATATCAGATCAATAAATTAATCCTAACCTCATATAACTAACCAAATGTAGGGAAATTAAGTAATCATTCAATGTTGGATCCTCGTAGTATATGATAAAGTGTTAGGGATCCTTCTTGTGTTGCTCTTTGAGTATCTTATGTAAACATAGTAGTTTTTATTGTGTCTATGAAGTTTAATAGATATGGATCATTATATTTAGTATGTTAAATACCTATCCCAATTCCCATTTTTGCTTTTTGTGCATCTGATAGTAGAATCAATAATTGACCTCTTTCTAAGGAGCGATTATTGGTTGGAATGATTGATTGATTTGATTAGTTATGATCTAGTTAAAAATATATTCATTATTAGGTATTTAAAAATTAGATCACTTAAGTCTCTTGTTAGCTAAAGGTTTTAATTTTTTTATCATTGTCCATACCCTACTCTTATATAGCTATTGGCACCCAATTTCATGTCACCACCTCCTTTGAATGTATTGACTACATGCATGTAATTGTTATTTTTTCAATTAATATTAGTTGTTGGAAGTCACCTTGATAGGGATGTTTAGTGCCTAATATATTTAATTTACTTATGTGGTAATTATTATAGGTGAGTAGTTATCCTTTCTGCTAATCAATTTTGATTTATGTATCCACTTGTCCTTTTATTACCAAGTTTTCTTCAAAAATGATGATATCTTTTTGAAATATCACATCATTAATGGTCTGACCTAAATGCTCACCTTTTATTTTCCATACCTATCTTATCATTGCCTTCTTGGACTTAATTACAATGCTCAATGTAGTTATGGCTAGCTATCTTTGATGAACTATCTTTGAAATGTGATTGCATCCTACGATGATAACTACTTCCTTATGGTTATTGTAACTTAAGAGTTTAAATAGTAAAAAATACGTAGATTAGTCTCTTGTTATTAAAAATGATAAAACATCAAGAACAATAATTCACTAGGACTAAACACTCTTGCCTATTAACTAGGGGTAACATAACAAAATAATTAAGAGCATAAAATAAAGTTGAAGACAATACACTTTTCTTACCTCCTTTATCATATTTGATGCCTTCTTGTTGACATAATGATGTTTATTCTTGGCCTATAATGTTTTTAGTATTTTATTAATGCTCTTATATAGTGGTAACATCTCTCCAATAGTCACTTATGGCTTGGTGTGAAGCTTGGCATAAATTGGGAATTATAACACTACTCTTCAAAGGGTTCAAAAAGCTATTCCAATATAATGACCTTACACACAAAATATTGTTTATAAATGGTGTGGGAACATGTATTTATACATCAAATAACTAAATATAACCCTAGGTAGATTAAACTAAATTCTAACTTGGGTTGAGTTTAAATTAACCTAGGTTGAGTCAGTGTAACTTGGGTGGGGTTTAGGTACACATGAAATTTTGACACCTCAGTTATTGATATTTGTGAGGCATGAAAACTCACTTTAGATATTTGTTAGATGTGAGTCATATTTTTGAATTATTGTGAGATAATAAATTTCTTTATTATCTCATTTGATTCTTGACTTCATTTTTGGCCAAACTTCCTTTTTTAGTAAATGAAATTCACTAATTTAATTTGGAATTTTTATTTAGGCTAGTTAATTAAGATTTGAAATATGATTATTCTTGATTAGTGATTTTTAGCTTTTGGCAATTATTTTAAATGATAATATTTAATAGCTTGACATGCCAAAAATGTTAAAATACTAGGCTGTAATTTGACTTAGGTTAAAACTAAACTAGGTTAGTGATGTGTACATGATGATACACTAAATAAGCTAGCCTCATCATGTTTATAGGTAATTAAATACCTCATGAAAATGAATTTGAGTAATTTAGATGATTTCTAGGCTTAAAATATGTCATTTGATAGAAATTGAACTAGATGCTAGTTTGGGCATGAAAGTGGATAAAACTAATTGTCTATAGTTTACCCATGTTTGAGAAGGCATTATGAGACACATGCATAATAATGTATTTTCAAATAATGAAAAAATTGTTAAGCTAAATGGTTAATGTCCCAGAGGGTGTTTGATAAGCCCTTGATGCCCACTTGAGGGAGTGGGTAGGAAAAATAGACTTAGCGAATCTTCCCTCAAAATGAATAAAATGACATAATCTAGATGGAAATAGGGGTGGGATTACTATATTTACCAAAGGAATTTATATAAATTAATGGTGGTAGAGTTATTGAGTTTCCCAAAGGTAGTTACAGTCAGTAACAAAAGGTGTGACAATGGTTTTCCCAAAGGTGGTTATAAACAGTGGCATAGATAGTTTCCCCAATAGAGTGGTAAGACAAATATTGATTATTCCAAAGGTGGTTATAATAAGTAACCAAATATAAAACACTAATTTACCTAAAGGTGATTATAATCATGTACAAAAAATAGGAAAAAGATTGATTTACCCAAACGCTATTATAATTAGGAATAAAAAGTAGGAAGCAGACTAATTTACCTAAAGACACTTATAATAAATAACTAAAAGGGATACAAACTAATTTTACGAAAGGTGGTTATAATCAAGAACACATACATTTACCCTATAAGGGTGGGTGAAGTGGTGAATAATAATGAATTTCCCAAATGTGGTTATAATTATTAGCACAGGACATATAAATAATGATTTCCCTAGAGGTGATTATAATCATTAAATTGGTCAAAAAAATTCCAAAATGAGGTAAATTGGTAAGGGTATCTTATGCAAAAAAAATCATAAAATGGAGTTACAATGAGCTGGTAAAGGATAACAACACATTTTCAACCTAAATGTGAGTTCAAAGATAGACATTCAAAAAAACATGGAATATAGGTTGAAAAATCATGTTGTCAAATGGGTCTTAGGGGGAAGCCTAAAAAGATAAATATAATTTACCACAATGGGGAAAATTGGCAAGGGTAGTGCTAGGAATCTAGGTTGTACCCTTGCTGAGGAAAAGATTGTTCATGTCTACCTCAAACCTAGACCAACATTAGAATGACCTATAGATTGTGGGATACTTAATATGCATGTCAAACCTATATATTTTATGGGGATATCTCCCTTCATTTGTTAATTCAAATCTCTCTAAGACCTAATATTATCATAATGAAAAGTGAAAAGAAATAGAAACTAATGAAAGAACCTACTCTAAGTGGTGATGCACCAATTGATTAGAGATCTACTCTTAATCATTTCCTTTGAAACCAAAAATGAACCTGATGGAGACTACCAAAAATAAAACTTATTGATGGTGTCCTAAGCATTAATATTTCATATGGAGGTTAATCAAGATTCTATAACTTAAAGGATAAAGTTTAGATCTGCACAAGATACTATTAATTTATGATACTTCAAGAAAACTCCTACTTGCTAACACTTCATACAACCTATAATAGACTAGAACTAGAAGTTATGTACATGAAAGAACCCAAATATTACCACATAATGCATACATTCTACAAATCAAAATTTCATGGGGCACACTATCATTCAACAAGAAATATGAAAATGTCTTCAATTGATTCAAAAGAGTACCAAGCAATTTTGGTAAAGCTTTGCTACACCCAATCAAGGGATATCAAAGAAAATTCTCAATGCCTACCTAAATATAAAGTTTGAAAGAGAAGAGAGAAGATTATAAACATGGGAGAGGCCATGAATGAGGGCAAAGTGACATATGGCAATTAAAATAGGCCCATTCCTTATCCTCAAGTGTTGACAAGCCTTCAATAAGTCCACTTGGGCATTTTGGGAAGATATGGAGGCTATAAATCCCAAGTTTTACTCTATCTAGGCCTTAAGAAATGCTTAAAATAGTCCAATATTCCCTCTAATGGTAGTTACACAATGCAAATAGAGTGTGGATATATCTCTAATAGGAATTGGGTAGCCTCCCTTCAATGTGCATGCAAAATGATCCTTGAAACTACCTCTAACATATCATAATGGCCTCCATTTTGGGATATTCTCCATTAGATGATAGTTACCAATGCTTGAATATGATTCATCAATGCTACCATGCCATTATTTGCCTACTATACTCTTCTATTTCCAAGATGAGTAGACTTATTTTGATTGTCCTTCAAATTTTTACTCATATTCACTATTTGAATGATCAAATAGCTAAACTAGGATCTCAACTCATTGGAAAAGACTTAGATCATTCTTAGGTTAACCCCTTATGCATTGGCATTGACATCTCTTGAGTTTTCTTCATTTGTAAACACATTATCCCTACATGACTAGGCCACTTGAACTGCTTCATAGACTAGAAATTTAGGGGGAGTTAACAGAGACACTTTTAATTAGTTACATGTATTAGATTATAATTTAAAGAGTATAATGATTCTTGATCTTACCCTTTCCATAGTTTATAACTTCTAGTTAAGCTCTACAACATAATTTATGCTCTAAAAACCCTACAAAATGGCATCTTTAGGAAGTGACTGTATAATTTTTGTATCATCATAAGCCATGGACATGAGCCCCCCTGAGATGGAAACATGATCCAAGTGTTATAAAAACAATTTTTGAGTATTTAAATTCAATTTTCATTAAACCTTTCTAGTTGAGTCACTATTAGGATTTAAGGGAGGTTTAGGAGTGTTTAGGGGTCTAAGGGTGGTTCAGAGAGATTAGTGATCCAAAACTTAGAAGTTTTGGTTGAAAAATATTTCAAGAACACAAAAATAACACAGTAACAATGAATTCTCTGAGAAAATATGTTTTATTACTCAAGATCACAATACAACTATATGCTTATCTTTGGGAAGAGATGTCTAATTTCCATTTTGGGTTACATCTTCATTTATACACATTTTTAAATCAGGGGAAGGATGTGGAAGGTCACCAATCTCAAGGGATATTAAGTGGTTTGACTTCCATGATTTAAAACAATACAAAATTTAAAGAATTACTATTTTTAGACTGCATTACTAAAATTGAAATTTAGGGCATTTCCATTGGGTTTTAGGGAGTCAAAATCCATTGAGAAAATATATATTCCATCTCACTACATTCTCCTCATTATTATATTTCCAATGGTTCAAATGGTGAGTTAATTAGAGCTACAGTGCAAAAGTTATGGCTCCTAGAAGTTCCATCATCAATTGGGGTGGAACCGTCACCCAAATTGTCACCTAAATTATTACCCAGATCAATCAGAGATTTGATCTCTAAACTAATTACACAAAATTAAAGTGAATGGACCTACCCACATTCTCAAAAATTTTGGACTCTCCATGCATAACATACAAGCTATGATGCACATTTGAAGATGTTCCTTGTGAGAAGGACATACCTTTTGAGTAACTTATGTGTGTTTTCAAGTAGAATGGTCTACTATAATGGGTTTTACAAGGATATAAATTAGCCAAAGATATTTAAAACACTATTATTGCATTCAAAATTTGGGTTAGAAACATTCATACTTCCCAAATTATCCTTTGCTTCACCTTTTCATTGCATAGTCGTAGTAGAGGTTTATGGATTGGTCTATCTACAGACCTGAATCATGATCATTGGCATAAAACCTAAGGTTAAAAAGAACTATTTCATCAAATATAACCTTAAAATCACCTTAGATACTTAAAGAAGTAGCATTATAGGCTTGATTGTATCATTTGACCTCCTTTGGAAAAATATAGCCACGCTTTCCAACAATTATACTTATCTACTTCCTAAACCAATCATGTAGGCTGCTAGAGGGATTATTAAGATGATCCAAGGTTTATTCTTTCTCTTTGACCTCATTGTGCACACAAACACTCTATACCTTCTTATTAATGAGCTCAAACTAGCAATTCTATACCCATTCCATACATTTTGACCCCTACACGTTCTAACTAGTGGGTCATTGTGATGCTCAGAGGACCTTAAGAGACCTTAGAGGTCATTTCATGGTCAAATTATCTCATCTAAATGGGGTTTAAATTTAAAATCCACCATCAAGTCATTTTTGGGCTTTGTACAGGGTTTGGGATGTCTACCATCTTAACAATGGTTCATAGAGTAAGGAGGTCCAAACTAGGAACAAATGCCATGAATGTATAAGGCACTAACCTCCTCATATTTCATGAATGGACTGGGTTCCCATGTAGAGGGTGCTTAGATATATGAATATTAGGATGTGGTATTAGGGTTGTTTGTAAGAATTTTTGAGTGCATTTTTCTTAAGGTTCATTCATAAAGGTTAGCCCCTAAATGCCAACCAATCCTTCATGATTTTTTTCTATATGGAGACTTAAACTTCCCTAGGAACTTTGGCCTTAAGCATGCATGTGATGGAGTGGGTGAGCATTTGAAGATGGTCTTTGAATTACCTGTGTGTAGGTTGACTAGCTCGAGCAAGGTTTGAAGACACTTTGATCAACTTTATCACCTATTATAACTTGAAACCTTTTTAACAAGTTTTAATAATACTCATACACCTCACATTATCCATTAATCTTGTTATAATATCTTGAAGGAACCTTGAGATGGTACTAAGGTCTATAAGCAGGCTTACATGCTTGATTATGATGGTATATCTCGAAGGCTCTTGACTATATTTCTAGGTTTTAAACATTTATAGGAGTTTTGGGAACCGTTAATTGTAATCCTTCATTAACACTAAACCTTTTGGGGGTCCTAAATTTCATGTAGACCCTTCATGGCATGAATGTACCCTTTCAAACCACAGATAACTATCACATATAGGGCTTGTTTTGAGACAAAATAGTGGGTATACCCACTATTTATCTAGACCATGTGAATACATGAGTGCCTTTAATGGGTCATGATGACCATTATTAATAATTTTGGGGGATTTAACATGCATATAAATGTCTTAAACCACCATTTTGGCTTAGACTAGTCATAAACTACCTATAGACTGTGTGCTTAAGTATGAACACTCTGAGTATGGCCTTCAACAATATCCCCTGAGGTATCAATGATAATAGAGGTTTTTATCATGTGACCAAGGATATTATCATACTTAGATGATGGTTTTCTAATGTTTATTCCTTTTTATACCTTACCCTCTACTCAGGCTTAGGTCTCATGCTTGAGTAGGCATGTGTAATCTCAAGCCTATGTAGATGTTACTCTACCTTTCCAGAGGTGATAACTATCAAGTTTCATTATCAATAGTATGAAACTTTATCTTTATTATATGATAATTAAATTCTTACCATAATCAAGGTATGGCTATTCACATGTATCAAATCCATTATAATTTTGCATTCATACATGCTTGCTATATATAGGGTCTGAGTATCATGCTTCCATGAGAGAAGAGTAATTAATAAATTCTCAAACTCTAGTGACACCTTTATATCTCCACTTATCTACTATAATGCATATATTCTCATATTATAATCAATCTCCATGTCCTTAAATGATATAAATAATTACTTTTGTGAGAACCTACTATAGTAGGCCTAAAAGGGTTGGTTGTAGGTGTCTATTTGGTCCTTTCAACTCTCCACATGACCATGTATGACCATCATCCTATGATCTCACTAATATTAATGTTTCTATGGGAGTAAGTATTTTTTTTGACATGATATAACCTTGGAAGTAAGGGTGGAGGAGTGAATGAAGATGAATGTGGAGTGAATGAAGGTGAAACATGGACAACAGAGTTAGAGCACAATGTGAATGGTAGTGAAAACCTACTTTTGTGAGAACCTACTATAGTAGGCCTAAAAGGGTTGGTTTTAGGTGTCTATTTGGTCTTTTCAACTCTCCACATGACCATGTATGACCATCATCCTATGATCTCACTAATATTAATGTTTCTAAGGGAGTAAGTATTTTTTTGACCTGATATAACCTTGGAAGTAAGGGT
Source organism: Torreya grandis (assembly GCA_037957365.1). Taxonomy (NCBI): domain Eukaryota; kingdom Viridiplantae; phylum Streptophyta; class Pinopsida; order Cupressales; family Taxaceae; genus Torreya; species Torreya grandis. The sequence goes on from JARHVA010000029.1 coordinate 9,521,318, forward strand.
GGAGGAGTGAATGAAGGCGAAACATGGACAACAAAGTTAGAGCACAATGTGAATGGTAGTGAAAACATAGTGAAATGATAAGAGCATGAAAGTGATGTGAAATGGAGGGTAATAACCTTTATAAGACTAATCACATGAGCCTTATAGACCTTTATACACATGCCTAAGCAAACATGGACATTTGGATGTAGATATGAAACATACATAGTCATAAATTGAAACCTTGAAAACTTAAAAAAACCTTAATTTTCACAAAAGACTTTAAACTTTGCTAAAAGTAATTGTGTGGGTTAGGATGTAAATAATATAGTTTCTAGGCCTATGAGGCCACCATGGAGGTTAAAAATCCTATTATCAAGGGCATGAGGATGATCCATCATCAATTTAACTCCTCTTTCCATGTTTTTGACTTATATTTGGAGTTTTGTAGATGCCATTGAGCCACACACAATCTTTGTCATACAATGGTCTTCAAATATGCATGAATCCTTCTTCTTTATGATATTTTAAGATGACAAGAGAACATTAGAATTTAATCCTAAGTAATAAGGAATTGGAAACCTTCAAAAACCTATACAAACTCTTCAACCTAGCCCATAACCTTTGGTGAAGGAATTAAATCTCTATCCATTACATAGACTTGTCTGCAAACCACAAATAGGAGCTAGTCATGAAGGTTTTATAGTGATGTGAGCTCACACATGTGATTCAAGTGCTAAAAATGCTATTTAAGGATCCTTCAAGACATAAGTAAATAACATCCATTAGTGGTTTGAGTAGATAGATCAAAAATACCTTAAAACTATTAAATCCAAGTTGGCATGTGTAGGTGAGAAGGGCACATAAATTCATTAACTTATTAAGGAATGTTAATAAAGATTATAAGACCAATCCCCAAACAAAACTCCATGGGTGAAAACTACTTGATTTTAATTTCTTTAGTTATGATATTGAGCCCCCACTCTCCTTTCATTTTATGGTACAAGCATAAACCTCAGGAGCTCTCTAAGTCTACCAATGAGCTCAAGGGAGAGATGGGATGGTTTTGAGCTTCTATGGGATTGACAAACACTAGTTTCTTCTCTATTTGACCTTGCTAACCTCCATTTGTAAAAACATGTCTCCATCTAAGTTGTTCCATATTGTATGGATTCGTACTACTTAAAAAACATCTACAACCTACCATTTTCTATGCAATTCTCCTTGTTTCAAACCTAAAGCTTCATTTTTAGGTGTTGTGGAGGGAAAATATGAGTCATACAACATTTTGAATCTGATAGTATGAATTGAGGGAGTTGAAAAGTCATTATTTAGCATGTTTGGGGTCTATTTGGGAGGAATTAGGGATTGACCATGGTGCTAATGGATTCAATGAGGTATGAAACAGTCTAGTGGTGGTTTTATGAGGTTTATGAGGCCCTTTAGAGGCATGTGGGGTGACTTAGTGGTCTATCAAGGCTAGATTGGGTCTCATTATGACCAAAAAATGTTGACTTTGCACACATATATGACCTTAAAAGGGTATTCCAATAGAATTATCATGCTAATACCTATAACATATCTTTATTACCTATGAGAAACCTCAAATGAACCTTAATACACTTTCTATGATGTTCCTTGAAATCTTGAAAATGAACATACCTCATGTTATCAAGTAGAACCAATGTGTTTATGAGTCTCTCTCAAACTTCCTCCTCAGTCCACCTTAAACCTAACATCTCTCACATGTTGGAGACTCATTAAAGTGATTAATGACCATATAACATGTCTGATCATCATGATAACACTTGAATGAAGTTGGAAAGGAGATATAAAGACTGATAAGGTAAAGTTGTAGCATGATAGGACCATGGAATATTTGAATAACCCTCATAAACTCATGATAAGAATGACAACCATAATACCAATGATGAATCATGATTCAAAGCATTAGGTTACCCCTTTCTAGGTCTAGGACTAAAAAGTGGTTAATAGTTTTGGTGACTCATCTAGCTTAACTAGCCTGTTAGTCAAAGAACTCAGATTTTTTTTTGAGCCTATTCTTGATAGCTTAGTAGATGCATCATGATTACACATAGATTCTTCCTTATAACTTGCATACTTTAAAATAATGAGATAAAAAAGTAACAAAGAGAACAAGAAGGATACCACATGACAACTAACAACATGATTAAGTAAAAAACACTAAGCACATGTACAAAATTACTTAGAGAGAAAAGATAATTCTACCTACTTATATACAAGAGGACCATGATGAAGATTAATAGTAGAACTTGAGGAACTTCTTGTTGACCAATTTTGGTCTACATACCAAAAATGTGCCTAGTCCAAGAATTCAGTGGAAAGAGTAGGATCTTAAGATTATAATGGTTCAATGATTCAATATGAGAAGATTTCTAGATGGAATAAGTGGACCCAAAGAGTAAGATAATTTTTCTTGCATACCTTTTAAAACATTTTAAGTCCACTTAAAGTGTAATTTTTCATTTTCTAAGAATATGTCTAAAAGTCACAAAGCCCCCATGAGGTGTTAAGACTACCTAGAATAGATATGGAGGTACATAGAGTTCATTTAGTTCTTTATTCAGTTCATCTTGACATTTGAGTCTAGTGGTAGAAACTCCAAATAGGCAGTTTGTTGATGTTATATCTCACATGTACAATAGTAATCATGTGGGTTTATCCAAATTGGTCCCTAGTTTCTATGCACTAAGTTTCAGATCATCTATTGAGGCATGGTAAAAGTTGTCCACATGCAAATTTAGACTCCTAGGCATTTTCTCTAGGTTTTCCATACTTAGCCAAATAACTTATAACATCACAAGAACATCATGTACACCAGATAAGGACTAGTCAACTTAAACATTTTATATCTTCACTCAGAAGGCTTTTGAGACTAGTGGGTCAATTGGGTTTGTTTCTTTTGACCTCAAGAACATCTCTAGAAAATTTGGCTCCTCCATGATTCTTGTGTTTCAATATATAAATTATCAAAGTTGATTAAATAATGAATGATAGTTATGTGAGAGTCAAAATAAAGACACTGCATAAATCCATATGAGCTTAAATCTGATGGTCTATAGAATGTTAAATATATTTGCATAGATGTTAAATGATGTTAGCATGAACATTAATTTTAATTAAGGCAAGTAACCATATGGGTTCAAAAGGTCCTTAAAAGTCTTGAATTTGGTTGAGATCTAATGATCTACATGAGCCTTCATACTAACACATAACATCTAATGATCTATGCTGGAGTCAACCAAGTTAAAAGGTCCCTAGGTTAAAGCCTTTAAAGATATACAAGTTGGATATAATCTAATGGTGTGGGATAATCAAGCCAAGATCTAATGGTACACTTTCACTGACAAAAGGATGGGTCTAATTGAAATCAAGGGCTCACACTTAATCATACAATGATTTGATGGAACATAAGAACTGATAGGAAAGTGGGACCAAGGATATCTATGGTGCACATAAAATAATACATCTAGATTGGATAGTGAGCATGAGTCAAACTAGTCAACAAATCCAAAGAGCTAATGAATCAAGGATAAGTGGCACAAGGACATTAATTGGTAGTAGATTGATGGCTCATGGGAACCTATGTATAGGTAGATCAATAGAGTGAATAGGGTCAAATAGTTAACAACCTAAGTTAGCATTCAACAACCAATAAGCCAGATCAAGCCTAGGGGATTTTCAATAAAGGTTAAGGAGATAGTTTTTTTGACCTAAGTAAGCTAATACAAAGTAAATAGAGCTCAAGCATGATTTAAGTTGAGTCAGGGTGAACATTTTAGGACCAGGCATCATTAACAGAGATCCTTGAAGATAAAATTGGTTTTTTATACCTATTTTAATCAAAGATCAACATTTAGTTTTCAAAATGAGTCTATGAATTGAGCTATAGGAAAATCAATAATATGATTAGTTTTTAATCTATAAAGAGATCTATGCTCAGTTACAACCTTGATAAAAGGGTACATATAGACATTAAAAATAGACTAAGAATCTTTAGTTCTAAGGTATAAAGGGTTAGTCCTCATCAACAAATCAGGTAGAGGTGGCATGGAGTCCTGAAATGATGACTTGATGGTCAGATAAAGATCGTGAAGTGTTAAATTCTTTTACAAAGCTTTAATTTTTTTCCCTTCTTGATAAGATCCTAACTTAACAACATCCTTGAATTGGTGTTAATCCATCAGAAGCACTTGGTCCTTTTATAATGCATAGTTCCTTCTCTCTCCTTTTTTCTATAAATATAGGCCTTTAAGCCTTGAAAACAACTTGGTAATCCCTCTCTTGGGCATGACTAGACTCTACCCAGATTTGATCTTTGTAACCTCTTAAGATGAATAAAGGACTCTTTTCAGACTTTATTATTTTGATATAGTGTGTCAATGTCATATTGATTTGCATGTGTTAGAAATATCTCCCTTGTAAAATCCTAATCTCACCTAGCTACTAGATTATATTGTTTTACAGGTCATGTTTAGTGTCAAATGTCATTTGATTAAATCTAAAATGTGGATATATTAACTAGTTAGTACCTTAAATCAGGCATCTCCATTACTTCCCTTAGGTTTTAATCATTTGATGAACCTTTGCATGAAATACTAATGCATAATAAACCATTTAGAGTTGTAGATCTGATCTCATTAGTGTTTTTTAGAAGTTCAAATAGAGTGGATGAATAATCACATTACTGGTGCATCACCTCCTTTACATGTTTTTATGATTTATTACCTATTTCTCTTTCCCTTTTCCCAATTAGAGTTTAGTTTAGATGATAGATCTAGAAGGAAGCTAACCTTCTTTGAAGGTCTGACCCTGTGATAGGTGACCCACAACCTATGGTTAGTTCCATGTTTGAATATATTTGAGCAAAAGACTTGAATAATCCAATTCTCAACTAGGGTGAAAATAAAAAACCCCAATATTTTTGTCATTTCTAGTAGGACACATTAGAGCTTGTCTTGGTGGAATTACAATTGTAATAGTTCTATTCATAAAGAATTTGGTGATTCCAAGCTCAAGCAATTTCTTCTAAAGTCTAGGCAGTTTCCAATTAAGTTAATTTTCATTACACTATCCTTATGTTATTTTCATGGCTATGTATAAAGGAAATCCCTATGCAATACCTCCTTATTAGCCTTATGATGGATCATACTAACATTTTCATGATCCATATGAGCCTTTTTATGAGCCTAATCATCCTTACCAGGAGTATTATTAGAGATACAATGAGCCTTATTAAGTTTCCCATGATCCTTATTATCAAGAGCATGATTCCTACCTTCTATATGAACCATATCAGTCTCAAGACCATATTTCACCTTTTCCATGTGGCTATGATGTTGCATATGAGAAATCTTATTTACAAGAAAATATAGATGAAATAGAGCTTAAATTTCTAGCATATGCAAGAGAAGTATGTTTAGATTCCTAGTATAAATAAGTAAAGGAATGTTTCAAAATGTATCTAATAATATATAAGAGAGGCTTTAGTTTTGTACCTTTATATTAGAGAAAGTGGAGGCTTGTGAGAGACAAAAAATTCAAGTAAATCATTTGTCTCAAGGATCCATTTGTGTTCCTTACCAATCTTCTTATATTCCTTATTCTCATGAAGTTCTTGACCATACCCAGTGTGAGCTAATAGAGATTCCTAGTTTGAGTCAAGAACCTATTCAAGAAGCTATTCATATGCCAATTCAAGAGCTTATTCAAGAGGCTAAGCCTTTTTATAGTCCCCTTTCTTCACCACTCATCCCTTATGTTCAAGTTGTCCATGAAGACAAAAAGGTTTCAGACCTTGATGAAGTGTTAGACAAGTGGAAGGAGTATAATGTAGAGGTTGTCAAAGGCTTCTCTTTCCTTCCTCTCCAAAATTCCATTAATCCCAAGATCTAAAAATATGATTATGATCAACCTTCTATGCAATCTTCACTCCTTTCCCCTTAAAATCCTAGAGTCTTTCCTTCATGGAAAACCATTCAAGAGGAAAAAAATAGGAAGAAGAGGTGAAGGTGAAACAAGAAGATCAAATTCAGGAGCAAAATCAAGTACCTATGGTAACATTTTTTGACCTCTCTCATCTTGATAAATATTTTCAAGGGTCTACAATTCCACTCTTAGAGGAAGAGCCTCTCCTTTGTGAGGTAAATCAAGAAGATGTAGTTAATGAGATAGAAAATAATGATGAATTTAGTGACCAAGAAGATGAGATCATTATTGGGACACCACTTGGAAAGAGTAAGCATGTTTTGGTCTTTCACAATGTCAAAGAGGATGAGCTATAGGATCACGTGTAAGTTGGAGATAAGATCCAATAGGAAGTAGTTTCAGACGTGCATCAAGAGGTTACTTATTAAAAACTTATTAATTATATATCAGTTGTCTAAGATCAAGATTTTCCTCAAGATCTTGTGGTAGCTGTTATAAATCAAGTATATGATCATTTTTCTTTGGAAGGTATCCTTGAGGACAACTCACACAACATCATTACTTAGGTAGAGATCATTCTTGAAGAAGAACACCATTGGTAGAAACTATACCATGATGTCATGAGGGAAATTGAAGATTTTAAGATGATAGATCCTGATGAGAAAATAGTGAAGTAGGTTGAATCTTCATCCAAGGATTCCATTAATGTTCTAGAGCTTTAATAAGATAATGCTATTTTGGGGATGCCCAAGTAGAATGAGAAGGCAGATCTTGATATGAAAGGAATCCATGAAGAATTGATGCAAGATAATGTCACAAATGAGATTCATATATCTCCAATTAAGAAAGTTGAAAGTGCATTTCAAGCTGATCCTATTCAAGTTGATCAAATTGAAGAACAAAAGAATGATTGGCAACTATATCTTGAATCTCTGTAATAGATTGAAAATATTTATAAATATATGCTACCCACTTCAGGGCATGTTATTGAGAAATTTGATAAAGAATCACCTATTCAAGACCATGATATAGATTGCATTAACTATTTAGATCTCCTTGAAGAGCTAGATGAACTTGTAGTAGTTGATAAGAAGGATGAGGTCACTCAAGGACAAGGCATAGATGAGATGTCACTTGACAAGGTTGTAGTTGATAAGCAACATAAAAAATATCCATAAGTGCAAGATGAATTTGTATTTATTGGTGATTGGTTTGTTGTTGATGGCTCATTTAAGGAGATGTTAAGAGAAATAATTGGAAAAAGAGTGCCTCTTTAAAGGTCATGTTCAATAAACCCCCTACTTTGTAACTTGTAACTTCTCTTAGAATGAGTAAGTTCATGAATTTCCCTTTTGATTTAGGTGGATCATGTTTTGTCATGGTTAATTAGGTTAGTTTGTTTATATTTTGTCCTAAATAAGTGTATTGTTTGTACATTTACTTTGTTAGGATAGTTTCCCTACTTTATTTTGTTTCTTCCCCTATTTGGTGGAATCTATTGTTTTTGAAAATCAAGAGGTTTTATATAATCATGGAATAGATGTGTTATCTATTATAAGTTAAAGGTAATGTATATGGTCTTAGGTAGAGCATAGTAGGCATGCTGCCTAGCCAAGTCACCAAAGATGTTGACCAATTTTGGTCTACATACCAAAAATGTTTCGAGTCCATGAATTCAATAGAAGGAGCAAGATCTTAAGATTAGAATGGTCTAATGATTCAGTGTGAGTATATTTCTATATGGAATAAGTGGACCCAAAGAGGAAGATCATTTTTATTGCAAACCTTTTGAAACACTTTAAGTCCACTTAAAATGTAATTTTTCATCTTTTATAAGATAGGTCCAAAATTTGTGGAGCCCCCATGAGGTGTTAAGAGTGCTTTGAATAGATATGAAGGTACATAGAGTTCATCTGGTTCTTTATTGAGTGTATCTTGACATTTGAGTTTAGTGGCATAAAGTCCAAATAGGTAGTTTGTGGATGTTATATCTCGTACATAAGACAGTGATAGAGGAAAGTAATCATGTGGGTTTGTCTAGCTTGGTCTTTAGTTGCTACATACTAAGTTTTAGATAATCTGTTGAAGCGTGGTAGAATTTGTGCACATATAAATTTGGGATCCCAAGAATTTTTTCTAAGTTTTTCATACTTAGCCAAATAAGCTAGAACAATGACAAGATGTCATGTGAACCATATATGAACTAGTCAACTTGAACATTTTATATCTTCACTCAAAAGGATTTTGAGACCAGCAGGTTAATTGGGTTTTTTCCTTTCGGCCTCAAGAACTTATCTAGAAAATTTGGCCCCTCTATGATTCTTGCATTTCAAGATATAAATTATCAAAGTTGATCAAATAATGAATGATAGTCACACAAGATTCAAAATAAAGACACTACATAAATCCATATAAGCTTAAATTTGATGGTCTGTAGAACGTCAAATACATCTAGATGAATGTCAAATGATGTTAGCGTGAATGCCAATTTTAATCAAGGCAAGTAACTATTTGGGTTCAAAAGGTCCTTAAAAGACTTGAAGTTAGTCGAGATCTAATAGTCCATGGGATACTTCATATTGACACATAAGATCTAATGATCTATGCTAGAGTCAAAAAATTCAAAAGGTCCCTAGGTTAAATCTTTTGAAGATCTACAAGTTGGACATAATCCAATGATGCGAGATAATCAAGCTAAGATCTAATGGTATACATTCATTGACAAAAGGATGGGTCCAAGCTAAATCAAGGGCTCACACTCAATCATACCAATGATCTGATGGAGCAAAAAAAATGATAAGAAAGTCGGACCAAGGATATCTATGGTGTAAGTAAACTCATACATCTAGATCAAACAGTGAGCATGAGTCAAACTAGTCATTAAATCCAAAGAGATAATGAGTCAAGTACAAGTGGTACAAGTGCATTTAGTTGGTAGAAGATTGATGGCTCATAGGCATCTATGCATAGGTAGATCAATAGAGAGAACATGGTCAAAGAATAAATATTCTAAGTCAGCATTTGATAACTAATAAGTAGGATCGAGCCTAGGGGACTTTTGACAAACATTGAAGAGATAATTTTTTCAACCCAAGTAAGCTAATATAAAGGAGACAAAGCTCAAACATGATCTAGGTCAAGTTAGGGTGAATATTTTAAGACCAAGCATAATTAACATAGATCCTTGAAGATAGGATTGGTCTTTTAGACCTATTTTAGTCAAATATCGACATTCAGTTTTGAAAATGAGACTAGGCATTGAGCTATAAGAAAACCAATAATATGATTGGTTTTCAATCTATAAAGAGATCTGTACTCAGCTACAACCTCGAAAAAAATGTACATCTAGCCATTCAAAATAGACCAAAAATCTCTTTTAGTTCCAAGTTATGAAGGGTCATTCCTCATCAACAAATTAGGTAGAGGTGTCATGGAGTCTTGAGATAATGACCTAGTGGCCTAATAAAGATCACAGAGCATTAAATTATTTTACAAAGCTTTAAAGTTTTATCCTTCTTGATAAGATCTTGACTTAGTAGCATCCTTAAATTGGTGCTAATCAATCAGAATAATTTGGTCTTTTTCCAACACATAATTCCCTCTCTCTCCTTTTTTCTATAAATATAGGCCTTTAACCTTTAAAAATAGCTTAGTAATCCCTCACTTGGGTGTGACTAGACTCTGCCTAGATTTGATCTTTGTAACCAAGGACTCATTTTTCAGATTTTATTATTCTAGTATAGTGTTTCAATGTCAGATTGATTTGCATATGTGGTAGAAATATCTCCCTTGTCAAATTTTTATCTCACCTAGCTACAAGATTATATTGTTTTGTAGGCCACATTTAGTGTCAAAATCTCATTTGACTAAAGCTATCAAGAGGATATATTGACTGGTTAATGCCTTAAATCAAGACTCTCCATCACTTTCCTTAGGTTTTTATCATTTTATGAACCTTTTCATGAAATACTAATGCATAAATAACCATTTGGAGTTGTAGATCTGATCTGATTAGTGTTTTTTAGAAGTTCAGATAGAGTGGATGAACAATCACATTACTAGTGCATCACCTCCTTTACACATTTTTATGATTTATTACCCATTTGTCTCTCCCTTTTCCTAGTCATAGTTTAGTTTATGTGATATATCTAGAAGGAAGCTAGCTTTCTCTGAAGGTCTAACCCTATGATAGGTGACCCACAGCCTAGGGTTAGTCGTATGTTAGACTAGATTTGAGTAGAGGACCTAAATAATCCCCTTCTCAACTAGGGTGAAAATATACATCCCCAACACTTCCCATTGATAGGGATGGGGAGTTACTCACCATTTAATCTATAAATTTCAAAGGCATTACTTTCCTTGCAGCTAGTGATGAGGTAAGGTCCACTCTAAAGGCTATCAAATTTTGAGTGTTTTCCTAGCTTTTTACAGTCCTCATCCCAGTTAAGGACTACATATCCTTATTGGAATGTCATAGATGAAGCCCTTTTATCAAATTAATTCTTGACTTGATTTTGATTAGACCACATTATATACATGGCACTATCCCTTATCTCCTCTAACTGTCTCAGCTCATTCATCCTCACTTGCAATGCATCATCTTCCAAGAGATCAAGTTGATGAGTAAGAACTAAGGTAGGTAATTCAAGGGAAATAGGCAATCTTGACTCTCTACCATAGACAAAGAGGTATGGAGATTATACATTAGACCTCTTAGGTGTAACTCTATCTACTAATAAGGTAATTATCAACCTTGTATGCCACTCTCTTTAGTTATCCTCCATGGTTCTTTTGATGATCCTTATCAAATTATTATTTGTGGACTCTAGTAGTATATTTACCTATGGGTAATAGTTGGAGGATGCCTTTAGGTAGATTTCATGGCTAAGGGCTTGCTCACATACCTTAGTACTACTAAAGGCTAAGGCATTATCAAAGATAATTGTTGAAGGCACACCAACTCTGGTTACAAGATTATCATAAAACTCAAAGATTGAGTTCTCATTGACCTCCTTAAGTGCAACTGCATCCACCCACCTTAATAAGTAGTCAGTGGCTATGATGAACCACTTATATATAGAAATAAAAGGGGGATGGATCATCACTATGAAATATAAGCCCCACTACATGAAGGGTTGTTTAACTTGAATTGGCTATAAGGGAAGGGAAATTATCTTCTATTTTCTAATGAACAAGGCACACATTGAACACCTTTTGACATAATCATGTGAATATATAAATAATGTAGTCCCAAATTACCTATATCTAATGATTTTGGAGGCTATGGTCTTGGAAATGAAGTTCTCACTATTAGGTCCATCACTAAATTGCTTAAGTAGCTTGTCAACTTGGCTTGATTCAATACATCTCAAAAGCATGCCTCTTACATCCTTCTTAAAGATCCATCTATCAAGACATAGGCTATGGTCTGAAGTCTAAAGTGCCTTATTTTGGTCTTATACAAACCCATATGACATTGGCCTATTTGAAGGAATATGCCCACATCATTATTCTAGTTGAGGGGAGTGGTACGTGCAATTGCATGATGACTATCATGGATTGCCAATAATTTATCTTTGTCTTCCTTTACCTCTACTTTAAGATGCTCACATAAACCTATACCTCTGATTAACTTTGTCACTCTCACCTCAATGTAATATTCCGTGGACTTTGTTACCCACCCATTTCTCTTATCATTCAAATCTCTATTGAGTATATACTTTTTGATGCTTGGGTGTACTACCATAACTATGACCTTGTTGTTAGATACCATGTGTCTAAAATTATTTAATCCCCTCATAATAACAAGCACATGTTTCTATATAAAGTTATATATTTCCTCATATCCTTCTAAGGCTTGACTAAATAATTTAATTGGTTGTTCTAAGCCTTCATAATTCTACTACATAAGCATAGAAAAAATTGCATCTGATGTAGAGAATGAATACCAGAAAAAATATTTATCAAAGTTGGGGTTAAGGAGTGTAGGGGATTGAGAGATAGCTTATTTGATAGCCTCAAATATCCTCTTTCCTTCCTTGATCCATGTGAACTCTCTATGCTTCCTAAGCATGTGAGTAAGAGTCTTGACTAACTTTGCGAAACCTAGGATAAACCTCCTTGTGAATTTGATCTTCCCTAAGAAGTTCTACAAACCTTTATTGTGCTTAGCTAGGGGTAAGGCAAATATTGATTCAACCCTCTCAGGGTTTATAAAAATACCATCCTTTGACACCACATTCCCCAAAAATATTCCCTCATGAACAATAAAGATGCATTTTTTGGGATTTAAGGATACTAAAAATTTCCTACACCTATCAAAGACCAACTTCAACTATGCCATGTGGTCTACTGTATCCTTTGAGAACATAGTAATTTCATCAAGATAGATGAGCACCATCTCATTAATCAACCCCTCTAAGGCAAAATCCATTGCCTTTTAGAAAATTTCCCTTGTATTGGATAGTCCAAAGGGCATTTTCATGTATGCATAAATGCCCCACTTTATAGTGAAGGTAGCCTTATGTCTATCCCCATCATTGACTAAGATCTAATTGTATCTATAGTAACCATGAAGCAAGGAAAACCTCTAAGAGCATACAATATTTTCAAGGATCTGATCCATGGATGGTAGTGGGTAATGGTCCCTCAAAGACACCTTATTAAGTTCTCTAAAGTCAACATATAGGCATATATCCCCATTATTTTTCTCACAAACACAAGGTTTGATACTCATGAAGAGTGATTAATGGGGAATATAATCTTATATTAAATCAATTTAAACATCTCTTTTCTCATGAGTTTTTCCACCTTAGGGTTGACTGGCCTTTACTTCTACCTTATCAATTTTATATTGTTATCCAATTATATGGTATGTTGGGCAAGCTTGGGGTCAACTAATTTTAGATCATGGTATTCCCATGCAAACACATCAACATATTCTTGGAACAAAGCAATGAAGGCAACTCTATGTTATACTATGTTTACTTTTCCCAACTTAAGTAGTTTGTCCTTAAAGATGACTATCTTTTCATAATATTCTTCTTTAGTTGAGATACTCATGTTATCCCTTCTTAGTATATCATATTCATTAAATATTCTATCTAAAGTCACTAATCCCTTAGGAAACTTGTTGGTCCTTAACTACACTATTTGATCATCAAATTGATGTTGTAATTTACCTTAATTCTTATGATAGAATGATGCCTTTTGCATGAGAAAATATATAATTTTATCATCACTATCAAAGACCTACCAACTCAACTCATTGTTAGGTACATATGACCTTGATTTTTTATTTTCCTTGAGTTCCCTTTGCTCCATCTACAATGCCATATTGGGCACCAATGGTCACAAGTCTATTTACATGGTAATTATATTCCCTTGGTATGGAATGGATTTCAAATGATAATAAGTCATCCAAGAGGTCCCATAGTTGGTGATTTTATGCCTTAAAAATATTATTATTGACTGCACTAATACCCCTTACTTTTTGCACTACAAGCTCACTATCGACTTTTACTTGTAAAATTTTGAGGCCTCTCCTCCTTGCCTCTTGTATCCCATGGATAAGGGATTCATAATTTATTGTGTTTAAAGTAAAAGTAAACTAGAAACTCACTACTAAGTAGTGATTCTAATTTTAATGGGAAATAAACATTAATCTATCCCCACTACCATTCTTTGACCTTGATCTATCAAAGAACAAGGTCCACATGCCATCATGATCTTAAGTTGGGCTTGTGATACTAGGAACCACAACTCCTTATTCATGCATGTATTAAAATCCTAGGCCTAACTCTTCAATGGTATTTTAGGGGTCAAATCTATGGTTATCAATTACCCATTCATCAAAGAATAGATTTCAGATTCCTTTAAGATGATCCTTGGGTTCTTACTCACTGACATTCTCATCCCCATCAAGTGTAGTGAAATTTACATTAGATAAGTTGGGCATATAGGGTTCTAAATGGAAACCAGAAATAGTTTTAGACCTAATAGTGACCCTTGTCCCATATCTAGTCCCAAATACCATGTATGACTAGTTAGATGAAAGGTATCCCCCAATATTTATGGTAAAATCCCGAGATAGGCATAAGGGAAAGTATGAAGGTAGATCAATAACCATGACATATTGTGAGATAGTGAAATTGGGTCAGGTTGATAACATAATTTTGAGATCCTTAAAGGACCTACTATCTTTTTGGGGGACTCATATAATTACAAGACTCCTTTCTCAATGGGATCATACTTGAGTTCTAGCTTATAAGCTATAGATTTTGGCATGACTAAGGTAGATGTACCATAATATATCATGTAATTATGGATAAGACAATCTCATATTATGACTAACAAGTAGAATGGATGTGGATTAAAAACCTTGGGTTCTTAGACCTTACTAGGCTAGCTATCATTAGTGAAAACTGCTCTCACCTTATCAACTTGATTCATCATGAGAGAGAGCTTAGAAATCTCTTATTAGAGAATGTATTTCTACCCTAGAATGAGTAGAGCATACCAAATAAGAGTGATAACATTATATTCCTTCATTTATTCCACAATGTTGAATGGATAATTGGCACTCTTGGGCTACAACTTGGAAGTGGAGGCATTACTTGTGACTTGAGTAACTTATGGAATAAATGGACTCTTCTACTGCTACCCATGTGTTTGAGATTTTTACTAAGTTGGAGAGATATTTTTGACTATAATTTGATTGTTAGGCTACTAATTCACTTGAGGATGTGTTGGAGAGGCCTTAGAATGACCCAAGTTACCATCCATCATTATATTTGTAGCCCTTGTGTGGGTTAGAACTAAATCATTTAACTTTACTACATTTTGACCCAAATTTGCTTCCACACGCTCAAAGGTCTGATCTCCTTCTTGGAAGTTTAAAAAGGTGGTATCAATAGGTAATTTTCTCACATTCCCTTGTTGTTTTATACCTTCTACTGGTGTCATGGTAGGCATGACATCATGAGGCATTGGAGGACCTTATTATGGAGGAGGCATGGTGTCATGAGCTTGAAATGTAGGAGCCTACTAAAAAAAGAATTTTGATATGTTTTACCACTTGTGGACATCACCATATCACTTGATTTCTCCCATGGAGTAGACCATTGAGCCTCTTATGCAAGATTGTTTTGTGTTGGCACCAATGCCCTTGAGCTGTTTGTAGCATTGGGGTTATAACTATTGTAGGGTTTGACCTATGTGATCTGACCTTGGGTTTATTGGTTAGGTGGATAAGGGGGTATATTATAGGGATAATATAGATCTTGATAAGGGGTTGATAGGTTCTATAAGAGGTATGATACTACCTCTCTCAGGCTACCAACTTATTGTTTTGTGCTATTAGTAAACCTTAAATCTCTCCAAGCCTATCTACTTGGTTGCCATCATATTGGTCTTAGTTACTTAGAGTTGGAAATGGAGCAATGGTGGGGGCAATAGGCTGGATATAAAGAAATAGGGGAATGAGGGGTCTAGGATTCAACTTTCCTACTTGTATCAAGTAATTCTCTGCTTTTATAGAGATTTCATATGCCTCTAGTAATGTGGTCCCACCCATGGACTGTATCATTACAACAACATTAGAATTTAGGGCTCTTAGGTAATACAAAAAGGCACAATTGTGTATAGGATTTATAATGATAGGGATCCTATCCTAAGTCTTTTGAAATCTACAGATTAAATCAACCATAGATTCTTGGGGTGCCCTCTTAATTGAGGTGAGTTACTCATCTAGTGACACATGATCACTTTTATCTTCAAAGTACTTACAAAACACACTCACCAAATTCATCCCAAGTATTTATGGAGGTAGGAGTGAGACCTATATACCACTGAATATCTTTGCCTCTCAAGGAGGTTGTTAAGAGTCTCATGGCTACATTTTCTTAGGTGATGTTGTTTACTAAACATAGGTTTGCTATATCAACTATGTGTTCTATATGAGTGATGTAGTTTTCCCCTATAAAATATGGAAAATTTTTCAAGGTAGTAGTTGGGATTTCATCAAATTGGTTGAGGTTTAAATGGATTCCACCATTGAAGGGTATAGATGCTTATAATTTAGGCATTGCCATTAGGATTGATGGGCTTGTAGTAGGATATGTATGGATATAATTAGTAGGATTAGGAGACTTGGGAGAATTGGGGGGTGTGCGATTTGGATTAACTCTAGGGACACTCTTTCTCCTTACTATGTCCAATGATAATTCAAAAAACTCATTCTTCTTAATTTTTAAAGCTGACCTAGTGGAAACTTAGTGCATAAAACTACCCTCCAATATACGACTAATTATCTTTAGCCTTCTAGATGTTATTAGATAAAACATATAAAGTGAGAAAGAACTATATTGTATTCAAAACATACATTCCATATCCAAACAATATAAGAAGGCCTATTAAATAAGCAAATAAATGAGCCACCTAAGAGACATGTGAAAAGGTGCGTAAAACAACCAATGTCGACTAACATGAAAATAGCTAAGGCCATTAAACAAACTAACCTCTTAACCCAAGTGGTTAAGTCAACTAACCTTATAATTATTACCTTAGTCAATAACCCAAGGTAAATACATAATTATGCTAACACCCTCCCTTAATGACAAAACTGGAAACAAGACCAAGTTTATCTCTAAAGTTTATGAACTTATCTACACCAAGTGGTTTGGTCATTATATCAGCTAGTTGCTCTATAGTGGGGTAGTATAAGAGATCAACGTCTTCATTTGTAACCAACTATTAGATGTAATGATGGTGAACCTTAATGTGTTTTTTCTTAGCATGAAATAATATATTCTTCACCATCTTCAAAACACTTTAGTTATCATAGAAAATTAGAGTAGGCTTTGATGACTCAAACTGAAGATCCTTCACGATTTTATTTATCCACATAGTTTCAAAACCTGCACTAACCATAACTTTATATTCTACTTCTATTGAATATAGTGCTACTATAGTTTGTATTTTCCTTTACCATGAGAAAAATATTGAACCAAGAGTGAATACATAACCTAATGTAGATTTTTTTGAATCTACTAATCCTACCCAATTAGAGTCAGAATATCTTGAAAGTTTAAAATCTACATACTTCTCATATAGTATGCCAAAGTCAAGAGTACCTTTGACATATCTTAATACCCATTTTTAAGTTAACCAATGTACTTCCTAGGGTTTAGACATAAAGTGAGATGAAAACTCATTGAAAAACAAATATCCAATCTAGTGGTAGTGAGGTAAATGAGACTACCTAGTAGCTGCCAATACACTATTTCATTAACCAGAGGTGAAGCAATGTTAGTTAAAATTTTAGCTCGAAATTTAATATGTGTGTGATTTAGATTAAAATTCATCATTCTAAACCTTTCCATCAATGATTTTTCATACTTATTCTCTGACATGAATACAACATAATCACCTTGACAAAACTCAACACCTAAATAAAATTTTAATAGTCCTAAGTTTGTCATGTCAAAATTACAATAAATGTCAGCCTTCATCTACTGAATGAGACAAACACTACTCCTAGTGATGGCTAAATCATCAACATATACAATGAGAATAAATATATCATCACCAAGCACCTTTACATAGAGACTTGGTTTAAAGTCACACCTTTTGAAATCTGAATCCCTAAGGTATGTATCTATCTTCATATACTAGGCTTGAGGAGCCTGATTAAGCCCATACAAGGACTTGATCAACCAAACAAGATGTTACTTACCTAGAACCTAAAAACCCTATGGATAAACCATGTAGACTTCTTTCTCCAAATATCCATTGAAGAAAGCACTCTTAACATCCATTCGGTACAGTTTCCATCCAAACTGATCAGCAATAGCAACAATCAAATGAAAAGTTACCATCTTCATAGTATTAGTAAAAGTGTCCTCATAATCAACCACTTCCTCTTGTGTATTACCTTTTGCAACAATTTTGGCTTTGTGTTTGACTAAAAAACCATCTAATTTGCATTTTACTTTGTAAATCCATTTACAACCAATGGATTTAGTTCCTGGTGGTAGATCCATGAGCTCCCAAGTCTTATTTTTCATCAAGGACTCATATTCCAATTACATGGTTGTTTCCCACTCATACTTCCCTTTGGCCTCTAAAAATGAATTAGGCTCAAATACATGTGAAACAATATTTGTTAGAGTAAAATTATCATGCTCACCTCTATTACCAAACTACTTTCGTAATCTCAATCTTCTTCCTTCTACACCCTATGGCAAGTCTCCATCCTTTAGTGCTTCCATAGTGGTAGAATACCACTTTGGATTCTTTGGTTGTTTTGTTAAAACCTCATAATTACCTACATCAATTACCTCCATAGAATGTGATTCCACTGATGAACTAGAATCATGTTCAACTTTCATACCACAACTTATAATAGAATCATTAGTAGAAAATAATGACTCAATATCTAAAACTATACCAATTACTATGAAGTATGGCATTTGTTCATTTACTATGACATATCTATTTACCAAAAAATTGTTCGTAGAAAAATCAAGTAATCTGTAGGCATTTGACTACTCACTATACCCAAAAAATATGTATGCTTTGATTTTTGCATCTAGGTTACTTCTCTTTTGACTAGGAATAACTGCAAAAGCTACACAACCAAAAATTTAGAAGGCACTTACATCTAGAGTTTGAGCTGACCAAGCCTCTTCTAGAGTCATATTCTCCAATTATTTTTTAGGACTTATATTAAGGATATACATCATGGTATTTACTTCTTCTACCCAATATCTATATGTTACATTTATACTTTAGACCATACAATGAGCCATGTCCATCACCATCTTAATTCACCTTTTCACAACTTTGTTTTGCTATGGAGTATAAGGGGTAGTATAATGTCTGTGTATGCCTTTAGTGGCACAAAACACCTTGAACTATTTTGAGATGAACTCACCCCAATTATCCATTTTAAGATATTTCACTCACCTTCCTGCCTATCTTTCAACCATAGCTTTCTAAGTAAGGAAGTTATAAAAATAATTATATTTATTCACTAGAAAGTATACCCACTTTTTCCTAGAGAAATCATCCACTAGCAATAGAAAATAATGGGCTTCAGAAGGGGTAGGTGTTTGCATTGGACCATGTAAATTTGCATGTTCCAGATCCAATACTCCCTTAGCTCTTAAAGCTTTAACAACATCAAATGAATGTCTAAATTACTTCCCCAACTGACATCTAGTATATACATGATGACTATCCTAAATAGAAATAATCCCCATAACCATCTTAGTCTTGATCAATGTAGTCAAATACTAGAAATTCAAATGCACATACCTTTCATGCCATAATTAAATTGTACTATCAACCACTACAAGTGCACTTTCCTTTGCCCTCTAAGGATTTGAAAAGTTATATAAGCCTTTCTCATCAATACCAATATCAATAATCTTGCTATCTCTAGTAGTTATTAAATATTATTGTCCTTGAAACTTTACAACAAAATTAGATTTTGAAGTGATCTCACTAATTGAAAGTGATTTTTTTTTCATATCAAGAAAATAACTAACATTCTTAAATATA
Organism: Torreya grandis; assembly: GCA_037957365.1. NCBI lineage: Eukaryota > Viridiplantae > Streptophyta > Pinopsida > Cupressales > Taxaceae > Torreya > Torreya grandis. Next base: position 9,540,830 of record JARHVA010000029.1, read on the forward strand.
TACCAAACTACACCATTAAAACTAATCTGAACATTACCATATCCTTTCATAAAATCACTCCTACCATCTCCTAAAGATATAGATTCATTATTACTAGCATTTTTAATAAAATCCACATACTAGTCCTTATGGCATGTATAATGGTGAGATACCCTTGAATCAAAGTACCAAGCTTGATCCACCATAAAATTACCACTGGAAGCCATGAAATCATAATCAGGAGATGATTCCTCACCTTCACTTTTAGCTACATTCACATGATGAGCTTTCTTTCTAGGGTTAACCATATCCTATTGTCTTTTCCTACAATATTTCTTAAGGTGACCAGGTTGCTTATAGTAAAAACATTTTCACTTAGATATCTTATTATAACAACATACTTGTGAAGTTTCTATAAGAGAATTAGTAATTTTACCAAACTATGTACCCTTTCCCTTGATGAAGAATGCACTCTCTATAGAAATAGATGTAGACAACACTATTTGCTCTTGGCATCTCTCCTTCTACAATAGAAATCTCGATAACTTTTCAAATTCCATAGTCTGCATCTCAAAAATCATGTGTAAGGACTCCAAAAATGCCTCAAATGAAGGTGGAAGATTTTGCAAAACTAGAAAATCAAATCTTGCTCATCAATAGGCTTCTACACATATTTTAATTGATCATTGTTGTCTTTGATCTAAAACAAAATCTCAAAAATGAAGCCACCTTCCTATATCTTAGTAAAAAACAATAAATTATTAAAATACAATATGCTACTAGCTTTAGAAGCCTAGTATTTAGAAGTAAGACTAGTCCACAAAACTAATGAAATGGTCATAGTTCTATCCTCTGAGATTAGATTATCTACTATTAATAGTTTTAACAACATAAGAGCCTCATGATGATGTTTATCATAGTAATCATAACCAATAGCATGAATTTGATCTTTATTGAGCACTATTTAATCAAGGTTTTAATATTCACATATCATCAAAACCTTGTGACTCCATAAACTAAAGTTCTTGCTAGTCAATTTTTGAGAACCTAGTAGTAGCAGGTGTTGAATACTAGGCACTTGACCTAGTTTTTCACAAAAACAATTAAATAAAAGAAATGATAATGACTTTTATGAAAATTTTTTTTACACATTGATTTTGTATTGACACTAAACAACTCTGCCAGGTTTTAACAATAAACTCAATACCATTTACAAGATCTCAAATTTTATACCACTAAAACAATTAAATCGAGAAACCTACAACTCTAATTTAAAAAATTCTTTCTCTGTCCACATCTAGAGAAAAAACCCCAAAAATGGTGAAATTTTTAACTTCCCAGACACTTCCATGATTATTAATTAGTGGTAGGTCCCCAATAACCCCTATTGGCTAAAGTTTTGATTTATTTCAATAAAAAAAATGAAAAATAACTAAAATAATAAAACTTTAGGTTAAAATTTTCATGAAAATATTTAGTGAATCAAAAAATTGGCTTACCTATGAAACTTTAGGCATAAATTTTGAGCCTATTTCTCAACCAAATCACAAACCATTTGCACCACTATTCAAGTTATGAATTAACTCATAGTTTATACTCTTATTTCACTAAAAATGATCAAGATTTGGATTTTTTCACCTCTCCTTGAACTATACGGTGCCCAGGCTATATGACCTACCTAAAAAAAAAAATAGAGATTTTAAATCACCTAAAACTACTTCTTCTGACCTTATTTTGATCTTATTTGGTTTTTTGATCCTCCCAAGTAGTTTTTTTGTCTTTAGGTTGAGCTTACAAAATTTTCTCTCTCCTCCAACTCTCCATTGGGCATAGAAAGCTTCTCCCTAGAAAGACACCAACCTCTCTAGATTCTATAGACCTCCACTTAGACTCTACAAACCATGGGTTCTGATTACCATATTAGATAAAAACACAGAGAGTGAGAAAGAACTATATTGTATTCACAACATATATTCCATATTTGAACAATACAAGAAGGCCTATTAAATAGGTAAAGAAATGAGCCACCCAAGAAACATGTGAAAAGGATGGGTAAAACAACCAATGTTGACTATCATGGAAATATCTAATCCCATTAAACAAACTAACCTCTTAACCCAAGTGGTTAAGGTAACTAATGTTAGACTTATTACCTTCGTCAATAACCCAAAGTAAATACATAATTATGCTAACATATGTACTCCAAAATTGTCAAGATTGTCAAATTAGGTCTCTAAGTCTTTTGATAGCTATCCCCACTAGGTGTTCTAGAAATTTTAGGAATTTAGGTTACACCCTTGTTGAGGAGAAGAATGTTTATGTCTATCTCAAACCTAGACCAACATTAAAATGACCTATAGACTATGGGTTGCCTAATATGTAGGTCAAACCTCTAGATTTTATGGGGCTATCTCCCATAATTTGTAAATTCAACTCTCTCTAAGACCTAATATTATCACAATGTAAAGGGAAAACAAATAAAAACTAATGAAATAATTTACTCTATGTGGTGATGCACCAATTGATTAGATATCCACTCTTAATCATTTACTTTGAAACAAAAAATGAACCTGATGGAAAATACTAATGATTAGACTTATTAATGGTGTCTTGAGCATAAATATTTCATATTGAGGTTGAGTAGGATTATAAAACTTGAAGGATAAAGGTCTAGATTTTCACAAGATACTATTGACTTATGACACTTGAAAAATCCTACTTGCTAATGCTTCATACAACCTACAATAGACTAGAAATTGAAATTAGGTGTATGAAGAAACCTACATGTGAACACACAATACATACATTTTGAAAATCAAAAATTTCATGGGGCACACTAGCATTCAACAAGAAATTTGTAAATGTCTTCAATTGTTTCAAAAGAGTACAAGGCAATTTTGGTAGAGATTTTCTACACCTAACTGAGGGATGTCAAAGCAATATCTCAATTCCTGATTAAATATAAATTTTAAAGGAGAATAAAGAAGATTCCAAGTGTGGGATAGGCCATGAATGAGGCCAAGGTGGTGTATGGAAGTTACACTAGGTTTATTCCTCATCCTCAAGCATTGGCATGCCTTTAATGAGTTCACTTTAGAATTTTGGTAAGATATGGAGGATATAACTCCCAATTTTGAATTTATCTAGGCCTTAAAAAATTCTTAAAATAGTAAAATATTCCCTCCAATGGTAGTTACAAAATGCAAATGGAGTGTGGATAGACCTCTAAGAGGTGTTGGGTAGCCTCCCTTCAATGTGAATGCAAAATGGTCCTTAAAAATTCCTTTAACCTATCATAATGGCCTCCATTTTGGGATATGATCACTTGGATGATAGTTACCAATTATTTAAGATGGTTCATCAATGCTACCATTCCATTCTTTGCCTACTATACTCTTCTACTTGCAAGATGATTAGACCTATTTTGCTTGTCCTTCAACTATCTATTTATATTCACTATTTTAATGATCAAATAGTTAAACTAGGATCTTAACTCATTGAAAAAGACTTAGATAATTCTTATGTTAACCCCTTATTAATTATCATTGAGACATCTTGAGTGTTCTTCATCTAGAAACACATTGTCCCTACATGACTAGGCCACTTGAACTACTTCACAAACTGATAGTTTAGGGGGAGCTAACAAATATAATTTTAGTTAGTTTCATAAATCATATTATAATTTAATGAGTATAATGAGTCTTAAGATTAACCTTTACATAGTTTATAACTTTTAGTTAGGATTTGCAACATAATTTATGTCTAAAACCTTGTAAACATACATTTTCAAGAAGTGACCATATAGTTTCCATACCATTAGAAGCCATGGATATGCCCCCCTAAGTTGGCAACATGATCTAAGTGTTGGACATGAAATTATAAGAATTTAAATGATTTTTTAATTAAAAATCTCCAATCGAATCATTATTAGGGTTTAATGGAGGTTTAGAAGTGTTTTGGGTTCTAGTGGGTGGGTCATAGAGATCAAAGCTTGGATATTTGAACTAATGACACTAAATTCAAGTGAATAGACCTCCATACCTTCTCCAAAATTTTTTACTCCCCATGCATAGCGTACAAGCTATGATGATCATTTGAAGATGCTCTTTATGAGAAGAACATGCCTTTTGAGTGACTTTTGTGTGTTTGCAATTAGAATAGTCTAACACAATGGCTTATATAGGGATTTAAATTAGCCAAAGGGATTTAAAACACTATGATGGCCTTAAAAATTTGGGTTTAAAACATTTATACTTCTATAATTATCCTATGATTCACCTTTTGATGTCATAGTCATAGTAGAGGTTATGGATTAGTTTATCTATAGACTTGAATCATGATCATTGGCCTAAACCCTAATGTTATAAGGCACTATTACATAAAATATAACTTTAAAATCAGCTTAGATACTTCAAGAAGTAGAATCATAGGCTTGATTGTATCATTTGACCCCTTTAGATGTATATAGCTATGCATTCCAACACCTGTACTTATCTACATGCTAAACTAGTCATGGAGGTCAACATGGAGGCTACTAGAGGGCTTGTTAAGATGATCTAGGGTTCATTCTCCCTATTTGACCTCATTTTCATATAAATACTCTCTACCTTCTTGTTCTTAAGCTCAAACTAGTACTTTTAGGCCTGTTATTTATATTTTAACCCTTTCACATGCTAACCAATGGGTCAATGTGATGCTCAAAAGACCTTAGGAGACCTTAGAGGTCATTTCATGGTCAAATTATCTTCTTTGGATGGGTTTTGAGGCCAAACTCCACCATGAAGTCAATTTTGGGGTTGGTGTAGGGGTTGGGATGTCTACCATCTTAATGATGGTTCATAGAGTACAAACATCCAAACCAAGAAAAAATGCCATGAATATATAGGTCACTAACCTTGTCATCTTCCATGAATGGGCTGAGCTCCCATGCAAAGGGTACTTAGAGATATGAATATTAGAAGGTGGCATTAAGGTTGTTTGTAGGTAGTTTTAAGTACTTATTTTCTTAAGGTTTGTTCATAAAAGTTAGCACCTAAATTTCAACCAATACTTCATTAATTTTTGTTTCATAGGGAGAATTAATATTCCCTATGATATTTGGCCTTGAGCATGTATGTGGTGGAGTTGGTGAGCATTTAAAGATGGTCTTCAAATTACTTATGTGTAGATTGACTGACTCGAGTAGGGTTTGAAGACACTTTGATTAGATTTATCACCTATTGGCACTTTAAAACTTATTAACACGTCTTAATCATCCTCAAAAACCTCACATTGGCCATTCATCTTGTTATACTATCTTGAAGTAACCTCAAGATGGTACTAGGGTCTATAAGCAGGCTTATTTACTTGATTGTGTTGCAATATCTCCAAGACTCTTGAATATAGTTATAGGTTTTAAACCTTTGGAGGAGGTTTAGTAACCCTTAAAAATCATACTTCATTAAAAAAAAACCTTTTAAGGGTCCCAAATTTATTTCAGACCTTTCATGGCATGAATTCACCCTTTCAACCCAAATACAACTGTCACAAACATGGCTTATTTTAAGACAAAATAATGGGTATACCCACTATTTGTCTAGACCATGTGAATACATGAGTGAATTTAATGGGTCATGATGACAATTATTACTAATTTTGGGGGCTTGGACATGCACATAAAGGTCCCAAACCACCTTTTTGGCTTAGACTGGTCGTAAACTACCTACATACTATGTGCTTGAATATGAACACTCTGATTATGGCTTTCAACATTATCCCCTGAGGTACCTATGATAATGGAGATTTATATCATGTGCCCAAGGATATTTTAATACTTATATTATGGTTTTATAATGTTTATTCCTTTGTATACCTTACCCTCTACTTAGGCTTAGGTATCATGCTTGAGTAGGCATGTGTAATCTCAAGTCTATCTAGATGTTAGTCTACCTTTCTAGAGGTGATAAATATCAATTTGAAATATCAATATTATAAAACTTACCCTTTATTTTATGAGCATTAACTTATTACCATAATAAAGGTATGTATTTTCATATGTATCAAATCCATTATAGTTCTGCACTCATACATGCTTGTTTACATATAGGGTTTGAGTATCATGCTTGCATGAGAGAAGAGTAATCAATAGCTAATTAAACCCTAGTGACACCTTCATATACCTAATTATCTCTTATAATTAATATATTATCATGTTATAATCAATATCCATGCCCTTAAATGAGATACATAATGCCTTTTATGAGACCCTACTATAATAGGCCTAAAAGGGCTGGTTATAGGTGTCTATTTGGTTTTTTCAACTCTCCACATGATCATGTATGACCATCATCCTATGATCTCATTGATCTTAATGATTATAAGGGAGTATGGATATTTTTTGAGATGATTTAATCTTTGAAGGAAGGATGGAGGAGTGAATGAAGATGATTGTGGGGTGAATGAAGGTGAAACATGGAAAACAAAGTTAGAGCACAGTGTGAATGGTAGTGAAAACATAGTGAAATGATAGGAGCATGAAAGTGATGTGCAATGGAGGGTAAGAACCTTTCTAAATAAAAATAAAATGAAAATTTTATACCTTTATACACATACCTAAGAAAACATGGAACTTTTAAAGTAGATATGAAACATACACATTCTTACATTGAAACCTTAGAAACTCAGAAAAACTTTAATTTTCATAAAAGACCTTAAACGCTATTAAAAGCGACTGTGTGGGTTAGGATGAAAAGAAGATGGTTTCTAGGCCTATGAGGCCACCATGGAGGTTTATAAGCGTATTCTCAAGTCCATGAGGATGATCCATCATCAATTTAACTCCTCTTTCCATGCTTTTGAGTTATATTTAGAGCTATGCAGATGCCATTGACCCACACACAGTCTTTGTCATATAGTGGAATTTAAATATGCATAAGTCCTTTTTACTTTGGATATTTTGAGATGAAAAGAGACCATTATATGTTAAACCTAAGCAATGAGGCATTGTAAACTTTAAAACACCTCTATAAACTCTTCAACATAGCCCACAACCTCTGGTGAATGAATTAAACCTCTATCTATTGCATAAACTTGTCTATAGACCACACACAAGAGCTAGTCATGAAGGTCTACTGGTGATGTGATATCACACATGTGATTCAAGTGATGAAAATTCTATGGAAGGATCCTTTAATAAATAAGGTAATAACATCCATTAGTGGTTTGAGAAGACATACATAAATACCTAAAAACTGTTTAATCTAAGTTGGCATGTGCAGGTGAGAAGGGCATACAAATTCATTAACTTATTAAGGAATGTTATTAATTATTATAAAACCAATCCCTAGACAAATACCCATGAGTGAAAGCTGCCTGAGTGTAGTTTCTCTGGTTATGAGCTTGGGCCCCCACTCTCTTTCCTCTGTATGATATAAACATAAAACCTCAGGAGCTCTCTAAGTTTACCAATGAGCTCATGGGAGAGATGGGATGGTTTTGGGATTTTATGAGACTAAAAAACAATAATTTATTCTCCATTTTACTTTTCTAACCTCCCTTTTCAAAACATGACTCCATCTAAGTTGTTCCATACTATATGGATCCATACTACTTAAGAAACATCTATAACCCACCATTTTTTATGTAATTCTCCTTGTTTGAAACATAAAGCATCATTTTAGGGTGTTGTGGAGGGAAAATAGGAGTCATATAACATTTTTAATATGATGGAACAAATTGAGGGAGTTGAAAAGTTACTATTTGACATGTGTGGAGTCCATTTATGAGGAATTAGGTATTGACCATGGTGTTAATTAATTCAATGAGCTATAAAACAGTATAGTGGTGGCTTGATGAGGTTCATGAGGCCCATTAGAGGTGTGTGGGGTGACTTAGTGGTTTATCAAGGCCAAATTAGGTCTCATTATGACTAAAACATTGACTTTGCACACATATATGACCTTAAAAGGGTATGTCAATTGAATTATCATGCCAATACCTATAAAAGACATTTACAACCAATGATAAACCTAAAATAAACCTTAAGACACTTTTCGTGATGTTCCTTTAAAGATTAAAAATGAACATACATCATGTTATTAGGTAAAACCAATGTGTTTATGAGTCTCTATCAAACTTCCTCCTCAGTCCACCTTTACCCTGGCATCTCTCACATGTTAGAGACCCATAAAAGTGATCAAAGACCATCTAAAATGTTTGATCATCATGACAACACTTGAATTAAGCTAGAAAGGAGATATCAATGCTGATAAGGTAAAGTTGTGGCATGATAGGACCATGAACTATTTGAACAACCCTCACAAACTCATGATATGAATGATAGCTATATTACCAATGATGAATCAAGATTTAAAGCATTAGGTTGACCCATTTCTTGGTCTAGAACTATAAAGTGGTCAACAAGTAGCTCATGTGAAAAAATCATAAAATGGATTGATGGTGAGTGGGCAAAGGATAACAAAATATTTCCAACCTAAATGTGAGTTTGATGTTGCATGCTCAAATAAACATAGGATATAGGTTAAAAAATTGTGTTGTTAAATGGGTCTCAGAGGGAGGTCCAAAAAGAATGGTTAAGTTATTTTTAAGAGATTTTTCATTTGAGATTATCATATAATTATGTTTTATTACTTATATGGATGCTTATTTAGATATGCTCATCTGTATAAACACACAATAAATAATTTATTTCTCTTGTTTATTACTGATGGATTTAGGCATGTGTTAGGATATTTGGTTGGTTTTTGATATATTGGAGAGATGATATCATTTCATTGCTAAAAGACATTATGAGTAGGGTTTTATTGTAGATTTTGATATTATACATGACAGTTATAGATAAATAAAATGACAATTCATATCCTAAGGATGGAAAACCTAATTAAAATGTAAATATAAAAAACTTAGGAATAAGATATGAATCATCAAATCCTAAGTGTAAATATAAAAAAATAAAACAAATTTAAGACTAAAAATAAAATGTCACAACCTAAGTACATGATATGGATAATTAAGACTTAAGTGTAAAAAAAATATAATAATCTTATGGAAACCAAGAAATAAATAACAAAAAGATAAAAACAAATAAAATCTAAAAAAAACATAAAAAAACACCAATAAACATACAAAAACATGAACAAAATAATAAAAAACAATGAAATAATCCAAGCAAAGAAAAATGTAGTAAACAAAATATAGATGATTTTTGAGTTTTATATGGATTTAACAATGTAAATTCAAACCCAAAGATCAAACTACTAGATAAAGTGATAGATCCATTAAAACCTAATGCCAACTCATGAATTCACAATTCAAAATAACATTATGATTCTAAAGCTAAATTATCTACACCATGATTAAATAGAATTAAAATAAGAGGATTGGGATATGAATTACATTGAATCATATTTTTGACATAGATGCTTAATCAAAGGATTGTTGATGAAGGATTAAGTTGGCATGAATTTGTTATGAATTTTGGAGATGGCCAATAGATGCATTCCATGGAGGAATATTTGTTTAAATATAAAGAGGAGGGAAAGATCTATGGTGGAGATTTGATGTTGGTTGGAGGAGATCAAGGGTTGGGGATTATCCAATGAATTTAAAATTCCTTGGAAGCCTCTAGATTTGGAGGTTTCTAGAGAGGAGGGGTTAGAATAGAGAGGATTTGAAAATCCTCCAATTCTAGAATCCTCTTACGTATTAATTAGGATTAGGATAGGGGATTAGATATGGATTAGGAGGGTGATTAGGGACTAGGGGTGAAGGAAAGCCTAAGCATAGGATAGTAGGTAGGAAATTGAGAATTTAAAATTCTCAAATAAGAGGTAAGTGGGATTAGGATGGGATAATGGGGATTTAAGATAAATTAATTGATTAGTGGGGATGAATAAGGTTAGGATATGAATTTTAATATAAGAGGGATCTTAGATAAATGGACTAGGAAGGGGGGATTTATTAGTGGGATAAATTAGAATAAATGAGATGAATGGAATTAGTGTTGAATAATAGGAAACAATAACATAAGCAAGAATTTTAGATGAATACACAAACTAATATAAAAAAATTAAGTGAAACAAATAATAATACAAAAATAATTTTTAATTACAATGTTAGTGCAAACAAAAAAAAATTGTTCATGCCTGTGTAATATAGGTGTTACTCTTGGTGATTATGTGACCCCTAAGCTAGGTAACAATGACACTAGTAAAAAAAAAAAAGATCAAAAGAATAATGATTTACCTTAGGCTATAGGGAAACAATGACACAAATAAGATCAAAGAAATAGGGGGGATAGAAGAAAAAGAAGGGGTAGCCAAGCTGACTCTAGATGTATTAGGCAAGTGGTTATTGCCTACATAGTTCCATGGACACAAGATTCAATGTGAACTTCAAGAAAAATGTAGTTCTCCCAAGATATGGGATAGAATAAAATACATAATAATTAACCATGATTGATGTGTAGATTAAAATAGGAGTGATCTCATAAAAATGATGAGTGCATGAGAAAAGAGGGGATGATGTTTCATAATCATGAAAATGTTAACACAAACAAATTACACAAGTGTGAAAGTATGGTTTAGGCTAAAACCATACTAAAAGTCAACAGAAAAGTACCCACTACTGAACTATGATGAGCCCAAAGTATGGCTCATTATTAACATGGAATTTATTTCATTTGATCTCTCTAAGAATATAATCTTGTGTAAATCATACACTTTTAGCTACCTGTGCATGGAAAATAGACACTTTATCTCATTTATGTCAAGCCAAAGGTTGAGTTACTATTTTTTCATTTATACCTAACAAGTAGCATGTTTTAGTGTTTTATTTTTGAAGAACACACAAGAAATATGGTAGAAGAAGCATTTTGGAGAAGCTCCAATTTTGATCCCATTCTTCCAAAGCTATGGACATACTCAGCCAAGCTATGGACTCATCCAATCAACATCTACAAACTTACTCAATATTTATCTATGGAATCTATAGGTCTATTTATATGGACTCTGTAGGTCCTTATGTATGGACTCTATAGGCCTGAAGTCTAAGAAGCAAGATAATTTGTAGATAATATGAGAAAGGAAGAATTGATCCAGCTGGAATCACATCAAAGAAATACTCATTTCCTATTTTAAAGGATTCAATATTGATATAATTTATACATATTTGGATCATAAAAATATTATAAGGATAGTATAACTGATCCCATAATGATAGTTGGATTTTCTAGGTTTATACTCAATCTAAATCTCCTACCTTTGGGTCAAATAGATTGATTAATAGTCCCATTTTTATGCATATTATCTTTAGTCTAATGTATTAACATAAATATGAAATTATTTCATCTTAAGAAGGGGGATATAATATATATAGACACATTTTTAGTTTTAGACATATTTTAGATGTTTCAGCTTTCATAATTTAATGAAATATTATTCTAGCTTGTAGTACTATGTAAACTTCATTCCTGACTCTAAGAAGAGCAAGGGCCCACTCTCCTTGGAACCAATAATTTATATATGGTATTTATATTTATGTTTAATTAATTCTTCATTACTAGATAACTAGGATATCTTAAATACTTACATGCATTAGTAATTTAAATTCAAGATTCACATTCCAATAGTTATTTTATTTTCCAAAGCAAGTGTGAATTAATCTTAGTGTTTATTTTGATTTACTGCAAAGGAGTTAGTTACCTTAGAATTATCTTTCTAGCTGAGTGTTTATATTTCATGCAAGTGTGAATTAGATTTAGATTTAGATTTCTAAGCAAGTGAGAAGTAGATTAAGTGTTCTTTGATTCCAAGTAAAGGATTGAACTAGTTAGTGATATGGTTAATATTTTCTCTCAACAAGTGTAAAACAAATAGTTTAAAAGCATTTATTTCATAATAAATCATTATAATAGAGTCACAAAACACCCCCAAAAAGATCAATCTATAGATATACCATCATAATCCTTACTGTAGACAACTTTAGACACCAGCCCTAGTTTGATAGACATTAATCTGAAGGATTGATTAAATGAAGAGTTAATGATAATAATCATTTTTGGTGCCATTGTCAGGGATCCTAGGTGTTAGTAAGGTAAATATTATTGATCTGTAGTGAAAAAAATCAAAAATCAATTTATGTTCTGACCTAGAGATTCAAAAAGATGATTTATTCCTAGATTCCCTCCAAAAACAACAAAAAGTCCTTCAACATCCTTTGTTGAAAGTCCTTCTAAACATAGAGAGAGAAGTCCTTCACCATCTCTAGCTGAGAGTCTTGAACAAGCTATTAAATCACATCTTTAGTAGTCTCCTAAAATCCTATTTGGAACTAGAACATTGCCACAATCAAGTCTTATAGGAAGATTTCACCTAGACTCACAAGAAAAGACTATCTAGAAGCTAAAAAAGATATAGAAGAAGAATTTAAACACATTATAGATGAAGAAACTTTCGAATAATTTGATCAACCTACTACTAGTCATAAAAACATCCTTTGGGAAGCCAATCCCACCTTTGGAGAACCATTCGAAGAAGACATGGCTGATCAACAAGAATGAAAAATTGTACAAATAGGAAGGACTTTTTCCTTTCCTATTGTTACAGATCCTAATGATCAAAATACCATGAAAACTATCTCCCCTACAAATTTGAAAAATTTTTGGGGAAGATCCTCTGAAGATCTTGACCAATTTTTGTTTAAATTCAAGGTGTTGTGTCAAACTTATGACTACATAACAGACAATCAGAAACTAAAACTATTTCTATCAACTCTTAAAGATGTAACCATGAGATGGTTCATGGGTTTACTAGGTAATTTCATTCATACATGGTAAGACATGGAAACTGAATTCTTGAATAAGTATCAATATTATTGCAAGGTGAGAGAAAGAAAGGAGGAATTTTTAAAAATCAAACAACATGAAGATGAATCCTTAGAAGATTATTTGGATAGATTTTTGTCTACTTACAAACAAAGTAGTTTTCCACTTACTGAGGACATCCTAAAACTTGTTTTCCTCAAAGGACTAGATGAGGACATTAGAGATGCATTGAACTTAATGGGTGGATGAGACATAAATAAACTATTATTTCATTAGATCTCAGAGCTATGTACCAACTACTCCTGAACCAAACCAGGCATGAGGAAATGAAAACTAAGGAAATTAAATGAGTTAGGCAAATTAATGGAAGAGTTTTCTAATTTAAAAATAGACATTTTGGTTACACTAAACACCACAATGGATGGTTTTAGGCTAAAGCCAATGCCACAGAACCATTGATAATTTACTATCCTAAGTGTAGACGGAAACATGCTCTTAGAGACTTTCTTTTAGACAAAACAAACATTTTCTCTTGTGGAACCTGTGAAGGAATGAACCATGACACAAATCATTATACCCTCCTACCTACCTTTAAAAATTAGATAAAAAAATGTTCAATCCATTGAAGAGGTGAACTATGTCCAAAGGTAGAATTTATTTCCACAACATTAGGTCCAAGGATAATTTAGTGCAAGAAATCTAGCCAATACGTGGATGGCACCATGGAATGTTACAACACCTCTATGGGGTCAAAATAAAATTCCCTCAGCTCAAATGTCATGGCCTGGACAAGATGGTGTGTCACCTCAAACATGGATGTTTCCATATCAACCATGAATGCATCCACAACAACCACATCCATAATGGAATCCACAATGGATTCCACATCAACAATACAACCAACCAAGAAGACCACCCCAACAGTAGACCATAATGCTACCTCCTATTGTCCAACATCTGGAATAAGTCAATCAACCTCCAATGCCTAAATAACTAGTACCCAATCCAAAATAAAAGCAACCAACACCTGCTTATGTTAATGAACAAGGAAACACAATGAACATAGGAATAATTAATTGTTTTGATGTTAAGTTAAGATCATGAATTTTTTTAAAAGAACCTCCAATTATCATTTTTTAGGTACCTAAAAAAAATAAGAAACAAAATTATCTCAGTCAAATAACAAGGAATTGGAAATTAATGAAAATTATAAACAATCCAAGGGAAACACCATTATGCCAACAGTCCCTTTTCCTGAAAGATTGAAAGAGGTTGAAATCAAACAAGAATTAGACTTGATCCATGAATTACAAAGGATAAACATTGAGGTAATACTATGACAATATATTAGAAAAATTTATGAATTGAATAAAATCATCAAAAAATTATATGTCAAAACACCTAGAAGAAAGAAATAGTACCCAAAAATAATACACGTTGATGGTAAGGTAGCTGACCTATTAGCAGGAAAGTTGTTAATACCCAAGTATGCAGACCCAAATAATCCAGTCATAATAGTCACACTAAGAGGAAAGGAAATTCCTAATTTTCTAATGGATTTAGGGGCATCAATTATTGTTATGACAACTGATACTCTCCAAACACTATCCCTCATGGAAATGTAGCGTACATATAACATTATCCAAATGGCAGATTAGTTTGTAACCAAACCAACAGGAACTATAGAAAATTTTGTAGTACTTGTCAAATTTTTGGAGTATCCAATTGAATCTATGGTGTTGTAACCCAATACAAATAATTTAGGATATCCTCTAATCCTAGGAAGACCATGGCTAGCTAATGTAGTAAAATTGATTGATTGTAGATCGGGAGACATGACCATTTCCAATGGTTTAGAATCCAAAAGCATTTCTTTGTACCCTCCTACAAAACCATCAATGAATCAAATAGAAAAACTTTGGTTAGACACATTATACAACATAATGAATGAATTTTCATATTTGGCCATAATTACAGTTAAAGAGAATTTAGAAGAATTGAATAAAGAAATGATCCCACAACATGACCATTTAGTAGAAATATCTACTAGTCTAGAATCTATGAACTCTACCAGTCTAGAATCTATGGACTGTAAAAATTTATTAGTGGCATATTCTCTCAATCCTTATACTACTTCTTCATCATATGATCATAGGCTAACTTAGGAAAATATTTGGAATTGGGTATAAACACAATGAACATAGTTCTTTAGTGCATTTCATTACCCATTAGCATGAGTTATTCCTCTTAGAGATGGGTTTATAAAAAATGTAACCACATTCCATATATAAATCCCTCATCCTTGTCCTCTAAATTCCCTAATGAAGGAATATAATCAAGTTGAATCTAAAGATTCAGACATAAAGCCTCTCATGGCATTACCTAGAAATTTTGTGAACGTCAATGATTGGTTGATAAATGATGAATAGGTTTAACTCTTTGAATTTATAAAATGACACACCAAGGATTTTTATTGGGATTATATCAACATTAAAGGGATTCACCCAAGTGTTTTCACACATTAAATCCACATAGAATTAGTAAAAATAGTAAGATAACAATAAAGAATAATAAATTCAGCATTAAAAGACAGTGAAAAAAGAAATTCAAAAGTTGTTAGATGTAGGATTTATCTACCCCATCTTATACAACCACTGGGTTTCACCATTGGTGATTGTACCAAAAAATAATGGGAAGTGGTGTGTGTGTGTGGACTATAGATAATTAAACAAGGTCACTTTAAGAGATTATTTTTCTTTGCCTTTCATTGATAATTTGGTTGGGAAGAAATATTTCTATTTTCTAGATGGATTTAGTAGATATAACCAACTCACAGTTGTAGTTGAGGATCAGGGCAAAACCACATTCACCTACCCTTGAAGAACCTTTGCCTATTGAGTGCTCCCATTTGGAGTTTGTAATGCTCCTGTAACCTTTCAAATATCAGTTTTAGAAATATTTTTTGACCTCACAAATGACTATGTAGAGGTCTACGTTGATGATTTCACTATCCATGGAGAAACCTATGAGGAAGACCTTATAAATTTGGAAAGAGTTTTGACAAGATGTGAACATCAATTATCACTAAGCCATGAAAAATGCTTATTAATGATGGATCAGGGAATAGTGCAAGGACACCATGTTTTTACAAAAGGTATTCAGGTAGACCCAAAGAAAATTGAGATAATCTCTAACCTCCCCATTCCACACACAAACAAAAGTCAAGAGTTTTTTGGGCTATGCTGGCTATTATAGACACTTCATAGACAACTTTAGCAAAATAGTTGCTCTAATGTTTACCTTACTTGTAAAGGATAGTGTTTTTATATGGAGTGATGATTGCCAACAAGATTTTGAGACAATCAAAGCTAAGCTTAATCCTACTCTAGTGTTGAGAGGACCAGATTAGACACAACCCTTCCAAATATACATAGATGCCTCTAACACAGTAATGGGTGCAGTCCTGGGATAGAAAGATGAGAATGATCATATGTATGCTATCTATTACATCAATAAAAACATGAATCTTAATATAATAAATTACACCATAATTGAAAAATAATTCCTTGCTTTAGTCTATGCAATAAGTAAATTCAGACATTATATAATATGCTACAAGGTGTTTATCTATACAAACCACTCAACCATTACGTAACTTACCAATAAATTGATAGTGGGAGGAAGGATTATTAGATGGTTGTTTCTTCTATAGGAATTTGATATTACTATCATAGATAAACTTAGGAAATTTAATGTGGTTGATAATTTATTATCCATAATCAACACTTTAGGTGAAAAAGAATCAGTGGAAAATGATTTTATAGATGAACAATTATTTGTCATCTCAATAAAATCTTCAAGGTTTGTGGATA